>CANTUZ010000014.1:8799849-8935898 GCA_947846985.1 Fratercula arctica | reverse complement strand
GNAACAGGGACATGGGGACAGTGTGGGGCATGGGGACAGTGTGGGACATGGGGACAGTGTGGGGACATGGGGACAGTGTGGGACATGGGGACAGTGTGGGGCACGGGGACATGGGGACAGTGTGGGACATGGGGACAGTGTGGGGACATGGGGACAGTGTGGGACATGGGGACAGTGTGGGGACATGGGGACAGTGTGGGACATGGGGACAGTGTGGGGCACGGGGACATGGGGACAGTGTGGGGACACGGGGACAATGGGGGGCACAGGGACATGGGGACAGTGTGGGGACATGGGGACAGTGTGGGGGGCATGGGGACAGTGTGGGGCATGGGGACAGTGTGGGACATGGGGACAGTGTGGGGACATGGGGACAGTGTGGGACATGGGGACAGTGTGGGGCACGGGGACATGGGGACAGTGTGGGACATGGGGACAGTGTGGGGACATGGGGACAGTGTGGGACATGGGGACAGTGTGGGGCACGGGGACATGGGGACAGTGTGGGGACACGGGGACAATGGGGGGCACAGGGACATGGGGACAGTGTGGGGACATGGGGACACTGTAGGGGGCACGGGGACAGTGTGGGGCATGGGGACAGTGTGGGGCACGGGGACAGTGTGGGGCATGGGGACAGTGTGGGGCACGGGGACATGGGGACAGTGTAGGACATGGGGACAGTGTGGGGACATGGGGACATGGGGACAGTGTAGGGCATGGGGACAGTGTGGGGCACAGGGACAGTGTGGGGCACGGGGGACATGGGGACAGTGTGGGGACATGGGGACAGTGTGGGGCATGGGGACATGGGGACAGTGTGGGGACATGGGGACAGTGTGGGGCACGGGGACATGGGGACAGTGTGGGGACATGGGGACAGTGTGGGGACATGGGGACAGTGTGGGACACGGGGACATGGGGACAGTGTGGGACACGGGGACAGTGTGGGGACATGGGGACATGGGGACAGTGTGGGGACATGGGGACACGGGGACAGTGTGGGGACATGGGGACCATGGGTGGCGTGGGGACAGTGAGGGGACATGGGGACACGGGGACAATGGGGGGCACAGGGACATGGGGACAGTGTGGGGACATGGGGACAGTGTGGGGCACGGGGACAGTGTGGGGACATGGGGACACTGTAGGGGGCACGGGGACAGTGTGGGGCATGGGGACAGTGTGGGGCACGGGGACAGTGTGGGGACATGGGGACAGTGTGGGACATGGGGACATGGGGACAGTGTGGGGCATGGGGACAGTGTGGGGCACGGGGACATGGGGACAGTGTGGGGCATGGGGACAGTGTGGGGCATGGGGACAGTGTGGGGCACGGGGACATGGGGACAGTGTGGGGCATGGGGACAGTGTGGGGCACGGGGACATGGGGACAGTGTGGGGCATGGGGACAGTGTGGGGCACGGGGACATGGGGACAGTGTGGGGCATGGGGACAGTGTGGGGCACGGGGACATGGGGACAGTGTGGGGACATGGGGACACGGGGACAATGGGAGGCACAGGGACATGGGGACAGTGTGGGACATGGGGACATGGGGACAGTGAGGGGACATGGGGACACGGGGACAATGGGAGGCACAGGGACATGGGGACAGTGTGGGACATGGGGACATGGGGACCATTGATGCCACCACGATGGGGACATGAGGGACACTTGGGGTGACGATGCCACCTCGTGAGCATGGTGACACCCCAGAAGGACATCAAGGACAGGGGACATGAGGGACACTTGGGGTGACAATGCCACCTCGTGAGCATGGTGACACCCCAGAAGGACGTCAAGGATGGAGACACACGTTGGGGACACTTGGGGTGACGATGCCACCTCATGACCATGGTGGCACCCCAGAAGGACATCAAGGACAGGGGACATGAGGGACACTTGGGGTGACAATGCCACCTCGTGAGCATGGTGACACCCCAGAAGGATGTCAAGGACAGGGGACATGAGGGACACTTGGGGTGACAATGCCACCTCGTGAGCATGGTGACACTCCAGAAGGACGTCAAGGACAGGGGACATGAGGGACACTTGGGGTGACAATGCCACCTCGTGGCCATGGTGGCACCCCAGAAGGACGTCAAGGACAGGGGACACCAGGGACACTTGGGGTGACAATGCCACCTCATGACCATGGTGACACCCCAGAAGGACGTCAAGGACAGGGGACATGAGGGACACTTGGGGTGACAATGCCACCTCATGACCATGGTGACACCCCAGAAGGACGTCAAGGATGGAGACACACGTTGGGGACACTTGGGGTGACGATGCCACCCAATGACCATGGTGACACCCCAGAAGGACGTCAAGGACAGGGGACATGAGGGACACTTGGGGTGACAATGCCACCTCGTGAGCATGGTGACACCCCAGAAGGAGACCTTGGGGGTGGGGGCCACCTCAGGGCCACCCCCATGTCCCCAAGGTGACAGCTCTGGAGGACACGAAGACACCCCCCCCCCCCCCCCCCCCCCCCGCGTTGTCCCCAAGGGCGGTACCTGCTGTGACGCGCTTGTCCCCGAGGCCGATGACATCACGATGAACTTGGTGGGGGGAGGGGAGGGTTGGGTGGGGGTCCCCGGGCGCCCCGAAACCAGCGTCTGAACTGGGAGGGTGATGGCACTGGGGACCTTGATGATACTGGGGGGACGCGGTGGCCCCCCTTGTCCTTGAGGAGCCTGGGACAAGGTCAAGGTGGGACGCGGCTGCGGGGACAGAAAGGGGACGCGGTGACACCGCGGGGAGAGGGGACACGTGGCCTCGGGGTGCCGGGGGGGGGGGGGACACACACGGACATGGCTTGGTGGCCCCCCGTGATTTGGTGGCCCTCACCCATGTCTTCGTGTCCCCCCCCCCCCCCCCCCCCCCCAAATCTTATGGTCCATGTCCCCTCCCCACATCCCCATGTCCCCTCCTGGTGTCCCCAAGTCCCCACCTCCCTCCCAGTGTCCCCAGGTCCCCTCCCAGTGTCCCCAAGCCCACCCAGATGATGGCCCAGTTGACCTACTGGTCCTGCACCACCAGGCTGTAGAGCCACGTGTCCCCTCCACGGCCCCACCCAATGTCCCCACGTCCCTCCCAGTGTCCCCAGGCCCCACCCCACGTCCCCACCTCCCTCCCACTGTCCCCAGGTCCCCTCCCAGTGTCCCCAAGCCCACCCAGATGATGGCCCAGTTGACCTACTGGTCCTGCACCACCAGGCTGTAGAGCCACGTGTCCCCTCCATGTCCTCACCCAATGTCCCCACGTCCTTCCCAGTGTCCCCAGGTCCCACTCCATGTCCCCAGGTCCCCTCCCAGTGTCCCCAGGTCCCCTCCCAGTGTCCCCAAGCCCACCCAGATGATGGCCCAGTTGACCTACTGGTCCTGCACCACCAGGCTGTAGAGCCACGTGTCCCCTCCATGTCCTCACCCAATGTCCCCACGTCCCTCCCAGTGTCCCCAGGCCCCACCCCACGTCCCCATCTCCCTCCCAGTGTCCCCAGGTCCCCTCCCAGTGTCCCCAAGCCCACCCAGATGATGGCCCAGTTGACCTACTGGTCCTGCACCACCAGGCTGTAGAGCCACGTGTCCCCTCCACGGCCCCACCCAATGTCCCCACGTCCCTCCCAGTGTCCCCAGGTCCCACCCCACGTCCCCAGGTCCCACCCCACGTCCCCAGGTCCCCTCCCAGTGTCCCCAAGCCCACCCAGATGATGGCCCAGTTGACCTACTGGTCCTGCACCACCAGGCTGTGGAGCCACGTGTCCCCTCCACGGCCCACCCAATGTCCCCACGTCCCTCCCAGTGTCCCCAGGTCCCACCCCACGTCCCCAGGTCCCCCCCCACTGTCCCCAGGTCCCCTCCCAGTGTCCCCAAGCCCACCCAGATGATGGCCCAGTTGACCTACTGGTCCTGCACCACCAGGCTGTAGAGCCACGTGTCCCCTCCACGGCCCCACCCAATGTCCCCACGTCCTTCCCAGTGTCCCCAGGTCCCACCCCACGTCCCCAGGTCCCACCCCACGTCCCCAGGTCCCCTCCCAGTGTCCCCAGGTCCCCTCCCAGTGTCCCCAAGCCCACCCAGATGATGGCCCAGTTGACCTACTGGTCCTGCACCACCAGGCTGTGGAGCCACGTGTCCCCTCCACGGCCCCACCCAATGTCCCCACGTCCCTCCCAGTGTCCCCAGGCCCCACCCCACGTCCCCACCTCCCTCCCAGTGTCCCCAGGTCCCCTCCCAGTGTCCCCAAGCCCACCCAGATGATGGCCCAGTTGAGCTCTTGAGCTTGTACCACCAGGCTGTAGAGCCACGTGTCCCCTCCACGGCCCCACCCAATGTCCCCACGTCCCTCCCAGTGTCCCCAGGTCCCACCCCACGTCCCCAGGTCCCCTCCCGGTGTCCCCGTGTCCCCACCTGGGTGATGGTGAGGGTGGTCCTGTTGACCTGCTGGGCCTGCATGGCGGCTTGCGCCCGCGCCTTCACCACGTGGCTGCAGAGCAAAGCCCCCAAGTAGCCAAATTCGGCCTTGTAGGAGTCCTGGTTGTCCGGGGGGGGCCGGATCTTGGCCAACACCGGGGCGCAGTGTTTCTACGGGGACATCGGGGACATCGCGGTGACATCGGTGACAACACCACCGTCACAACCACGGGGCGGAGGGGACACGCCACCATCCACCTTCCCCCCACCCCCCCCCATCCCTTAAATATCCCCCTCAGCCTCATGGCGGCTAATTATGGGGTGACAAAGTGCCACCCCACCGTATTGTCCCCTCCCCGTGTCCCCTCGTGTCCCCAGGTCCCACCAGGAGAAGGGTCTGGACGTGGTCGGCTCCGATTTTGTCGATGTTGCTGACGACGGGACCTTCAAGAATGTTCCGGACCCGCTCGCCCTCCACCTGCAACCGGGGCAGGATCAGGGTCTTGATGACCTGGGGACAAATTGGGGACATTAAGGTGACAATAAATGACATTAAGGTGACAATAAATGACATTAAGGTGACAATAAGCAACGTTAAAGTGACATCTAGGGGGCAGAATGGGGAAATGGAGCCCAAGAGGGACGTGGGAGGGAGGACACAGGGACAGGAGAGGGGACAGTGACGCCGCCGTGGGGCAGGATCAGGGTCTTGATGACCTGGGGACAAATTGGGGACGCGAAGGTGACAATAAATGACATTAAGGTGACAATAAGCAACGTTAAAGTGACATCGAAGGGGCAGAATGGGGAAATGGAGCCCAAGAGGGACATGGGAGGGAGGACACAGGGACAGGAGAGGGGACAGTGACGGCGCCGTGGGGCAGGATCAGGGTCTTGATGACCTGGGGACAAATTGGGGACGCGAAGGTGACAATAAGTGACATTAAAGTGACATTAGGGTGACATTTGGGGGGCAAAAGGGGGGACACAGGGTCCCGGAGAGGGAGGAGGGGAGAGGGGACAGTGACGCCGCCGTGGGGCAGGATCAGGGTCTTGATGACCTGGGGACAAATTGGGGACGTGAAGGTGACAATAAGTGACATTAAAGTGACATTAGGGTGACATCTGGGGGGCAGAAGGGGGGACACGGGGTCCCGGAGAGGGAGGAGGGGAGAGGGGACAGCGACGGCGCCGTGGGGCAGGATCAGGGTCTTGATGACCTGGGGACAAATTGGGGACATGAAGGTGACAATAAGTGACATTAAAGTGACATTAGGGTGACATTTGGGGGGCAAAAGGGGGGACACGGGGTCCCGGAGAGGGAGGAGGGGAGAGGGGACAGCGACGTCGCCGTGGGGCAGCGTGAGGGTGTGGGGTGGGGGTGGGTCTCGGGGAGGGGACACGGGTGTCACCGCGGGGAGGGGACACGGGGACACTCACGTCGTGGCCCAGCTCGGCCAGTCCCGCGATGGAGCCGTAGCGCGTGGTCCAGGGCGTCTTCTCATCCACCCAACTCTGGGGCAAAGAGCGGGGGGGCAACGCTGCCCCACATCCTGCCCCATAGATCCCAGCCCTGCCCCACATCCTGCCCCATAGATCCCAGCCCCACGTCCCAGCCCCACCCCACACCCTCCCCCCACAACCCCAGTCCCATGTCCCAGCCCCACACCCCCAGCCCCACATCCCCTTCCCATCCCCATCCCTACTCCCACCCCCAGCCCCACATCCCCTGCCCCACACCCTGCCCCATGTCCCCGTCCCCACATCCCAGCCCCACACCCCCAGCCCCACACCCTCCCCCCACAACCCCAGCCCCACGTCCCCATCCCTACTCCCACCCCCTGCCCCACATCCCCTGCCCCACACCCCCTGCCCCACATCCCCTGCCCCACATCCCGCCCCACACCCCCAGCCCCACATCCCAGCCCCACATCCCACCCCACACCCCCTGCCCCACATCCTGCCCCACAACCCCAGCCCCACGTCCCAGCCCCACGTCCCCATCCCTACTCCCACCCCCAGCCCCACACCCCCAGCCCTACTCCCACCCCCTGCCCCACATCCCCTGCCCCACATCCCGCCCCACACCCCCAGCCCCACAACCCACCCCACACCCCCTGCCCCACATCCCGCCCCACAACCCCAGCCCCACAACCCCAGCCCCACATCCCCATCCCTACTCCCACCCCCAGCCCCACACCCCCTGCCCCGCACCCCCAGCCCCACACCCCCATCCCTACTCCCACCCCCTGCCCCACATCCCCTGCCCCGCACCCCCAGCCCCGCACCCCCAGCCCTACTCCCACCCCCGGCCCCACATCCCCAGCCCCACGTCCCCACGTCCCCAGCCCCACGTCCCCAGCCCTACTCCCACCCCCGGCCCCACATCCCCAGCCCCACACCCCCTGCCCCACACCTTGGTGAAGGTCTTGGTGATGCGGGACTGGATGTTGTTGGTGCTGGTGCTGAAGTTCTTGCAGACCTGGGCCACCAGGCGGGCGGCGAAGTCCCGCAGCGCCCAGTGATTGTCCACGTCCGGCCGCAGGCAGAGCTGGCGGCTGACGATGCAGGTCATGACGGCGGGGATCAGCTCGTGCAGCTGGGGACAGCGGGGGACAACGGGGGACAGGGGTGAGGCCAGAGGGACGAGGGGGGTGACACGGGGGGGGACACGTGGGGGACACGGGGGTGACACGTGGGTGTCAGCCTTGGGGACACGGGGACAGCCCCGCGTGGGGACACAGGGAGAGTCGGTGGCTCCTGACACGTGTCGTGATGATGGGGACGAGCTGGTGGCACTTGGGGACACAGAGGGGACACGTGGGGGACACAGAGGTGACACATGGGGGACACAGGGGTGACACGGTGGGGGACACAGAGGGTGACACGTGGGGGACACAGAGGTGACACGTGGGCGTCAGCCTTGGGGACATGGGGACAGCCCCGCGTGGGGACACAGGGAGAGCCGGTGGCTCCCGACACGTGTCATGACGATGGGGACGAGCTGGTGGCACTTGGGGACACACGGGGACACGTGGGGGACACAGAGGTGACACGTGGGGGACACAGAGGTGACACGTGGGTGTCAGCCTTGGGGACACGGGGACAGCCCCGCGTGGGGACACAGGGAGAGCTGGTGGCTCCTGAGACGTGTCGTGATGATGGGGACGAGCTGGTGGCACTTGGGGACACGGGGGTGACATATGGGGGACACAGAGGTGACACGTGGGGGACACGGGGGTGACATGTGGGTGTCAGCCTTGGTGGCACGGGGACAGCCCCGTGTGGGGACACAGGGAGAGCTGGTGGCTCCCGACACGTGTCGTGATGATGGGGACGAGCTGGTGGCACCTGGGGACACAGGGGGACACGTGGGGGACACAGAGGTGACACATGGGGGACACAGAGGTGACACGTGGGGGACACGGGGGTGACACGTGGGTGTCAGCCGTGGGGACACGGGGACAGCCCCGCGTGGGGACACAGGGAGAGCCGGTGGCTCCCAACACATGTCGTGATGATGGGGACGAGCTGGTGGCACTTGGGGACACAGGGGGACACGTGGGGGACACAGAGGGACACGTGGGGGACACGAGGGTGAAGGGTGGGGGACACAGAGGTGACACGTGGGGGACACGGGGGTGACACGTGGGTGTCAGCCATGGGGACATGGGGACAGCCCCGTGTGGGGACACAGGGAGAGCCGGTGGCTCCTGACACGTGTCGTGATGATGGGGACGAGCTGGTGGCACTTGGGGACACAGGGGGACACATGGGGGACACAGAGGTGACACGTGGGGGACACAGGGGTGACACGTGGGTGTCAGCCTTGGGGACACGGGGACAGCCCCGCGTGGGGACACAGGGAGAGCTGGTGGCTCCTGAGACGTGTCGTGATGATGGGGACGAGCTGGTGGCACTTGGGGACAGGGGGGGACACGTGGGGGACACAGAGGTGACACGTGGGGGACACAGAGGTGACATGTGGGGGACATGGGGGTGACACGTGGGTGTCAGCCGTGGGGACACGGGGACAGCCCCACGTGGGGACACAGGCAGAGCTGGCGGCTGACGATGCAGGTCATGACGGCGGGGATCAGCTCGTGCAGCTGGGGACAGCGGGGGACAACGGGGGACAGGGGTGAGGCCAGAGGGACGAGGGGGGTGACACGGGGGGGACACGTGGGGGACAGCCGTGGGGACACGGGGACAGCCCTGCGTGGGGACACAGGGAGAGCCGGTGGCTCCTGACACGTGTCGTGATGATGGGGACGAGCTGGTGGCACTTGGGGACACAGGGGGACACGTGGGGGACACGAGGGTGAAGGGTGGGGGACACAGAGGTGACACGTGGGGGACACGGGGGTGACACGTGGGCGTCAGCCTTGGGGACATGGGGACAGCCCCACGTGGGGACACAGGCAGAGCTGGCGGCTGACGATGCAGGTCATGACGGCGGGGATCAGCTCGTGCAGCTGGGGACAGCGGGGGACAGCGGGGGACAGGGGTGAGGCCAGAGGGACGAGGGGGGTGACACGGGGGGGACACGGGGGGGACAGCCGTGGGGACACGGGGACAGCCCCGCGTGGGGACACAGGGAGAGCCGGTGGCTCCCGACACGTGTCGTGATGATGGGGACGAGCTGGTGGCACTTGGGGACACAGGGGGTGACATATAGGGGACACAGAGGTGACACATGGGGAACACGGAGGTGACACGTGGGGGACACGGAGGTGACATGGGGGACACGGGGGTGACACGTGGGTGTCAGCCTTGGGGACACGGGGACAGCCCCGCGTGGGGACACAGGGAGAGCTGGTGGCTCCTGACACGTGTCGTGATGATGGGGACAAGCTGGTGGCACTTGGGGACACAGGGGGACACGTGGGGGACACAGAGGTGACACATGGGGGACACAGAGGTGACATGTGGGGGACACAGAGGTGACATGTGGGTGTCAGCCGTGGGGACACGGGGACAGCCCCGCGTGGGGACACAGGGAGAATCGGTGGCTCCTGAGACGTGTCGTGATGATGGGGACGAGCTGGTGGCACTTGGGGACAGGGGGGGACACGTGGGGGACACAGAGGTGACACGTGGGGGACACAGAGGTGACATGTGGGGGACATGGGGGTGACACGTGGGTGTCAGCCGTGGGGACACGGGGACAGCCCCACGTGGGGACACAGGCAGAGCTGGCGGCTGACGATGCAGGTCATGACGGCGGGGATCAGCTCATGCAGCTGGGGACAGCGGGGGACAACGGGGGACAGGGGTGAGGCCAGAGGGACGAGGGGGGTGACACGGGGGGGACACGGGGGGGACAGCCGTGGGGACACGGGGACAGCCCTGCGTGGGGACACAGGGAGAGCTGGTGGCTCCTGACACGTGTCGTGATGATGGGGACGAGCTGGTGGCACTTGGGGACACAGGGGGACACAGAGGTGACACATGGGGGACACGGGGGTGAAGGGTGGGGGACATGGGGGTGACACGTGGGTGTCAGCTGTGGGGACACAGGGACAGCCCCGCGTGGGGACACAGGGAGAGCCGGTGGCTCCTGACACGTGTCGTGATGATGGGGACGAGCTGGTGGCACTTGGGGACACGGGGGTGACATATGGGGGACACAGAGGTGACACGTGGGGGACACGGGGGGTGACATGTGGGTGTCAGCCTTGGTGGCACGGGGACAGCCCCGCGTGGGGACACAGGGAGAGCCGGTGGCTCCTGAGACGTGTCGTGATGATGGGGACGAGCTGGTGGCACTTGGGGACAGGGGGGGACACGTGGGGGACACAGAGGTGACACGTGGGGGACACAGAGGTGACATGTGGGGGACATGGGGGTGACACGTGGGTGTCAGCCGTGGGGACACGGGGACAGCCCCACGTGGGGACACAGGCAGAGCTGGCGGCTGACGATGCAGGTCATGACGGCGGGGATCAGCTCGTGCAGCTGGGGACAGCGGGGGACAACGGGGGACAGGGGTGAGGCCAGAGGGACGAGGGGGGTGACACGGGGGGGACACGTGGGGGACAGCCGTGGGGACACGGGGACAGCCCCGCGTGGGGACACAGGGAGAGCCGGTGGCTCCCGACACGTGTCGTGATGATGGGGACGAGCTGGTGGCACTTGGGGACACAGGGGGACACGTGGGGGACACAGAGGTGACACGTGGGGGACACGGGGGTGACACGTGGGTGTCAGCCATGGGGACACGGGGACAGCCCCGCGTGGGGACACAGGGAGAGCCGGTGGCTCCTGAGACGTGTCGTGATGATGGGGACGAGCTGGTGGCACTTGGGGACACAGAAGTGACACGTGGGGGACACAGAGGTGACACCTGGGGGACACAGGGGGTGACACGTGGGGGACACGGGGGTGAAGGGTGGGGGACACAGAGGTGACACGTGGGCGTCAGCCTTGGGGACATGGGGACAGCCCCACGTGGGGACACAGGGAGAGCCGGTGGCTCCTGACACGTGTCGTGATGATGGGGACGAGCTGGTGGCACTTGGGGACACAGGGGGACACAGAGGTGACACGTGGGGGACACGGGGGTGACACGTGGGTGTCAGCCGTGGGGACACGGGGACAGCCCCGCGTGGGGACACAGGGAGAGCCGGTGGCTCCCGACACGTGTCATGATGATGGGGACGAGCTGGTGGCACTTGGGGACACAGGGGGACACGTGGGGGACACAGAGGTGACACGTGGGAGACACGGGGGTGAAGGGTGGGGGACACAGAGGTGACATGTGGGCGTCAGCCTTGGGGACATGGGGACAGCCCCGCGTGGGGACACAGGGAGAATCGGTGGCTCCTGAGACGTGTCGTGATGATGGGGACGAGCTGGTGGCACTTGGGGACAGGGGGGGACACGTGGGGGACACAGAGGTGACACGTGGGGGACATGTGGGGGACACAGAGGTGACACGTGGGTGTCAGCCGTGGGGACACGGGGACAGCCCCGCGTGGGGACACAGGGAGAGCTGGTGGCTCCTGACACGTGTCGTGATGATGGGGACGAGCTGGTGGCACTTGGGGACACAGGGGGACACCTGGGGACATGGGGGGACAGCTGGGGACACGGAGGTGACACATGGGGACAGGGAGATAACATGTGAGGGACACGGGGGTGACACGTGGGGGACATGTGGGGGACACAGAGGTGACACGTGGGTGTCAGCCGTGGGGACACGGGGACAGCCCCGCGTGGGGACACAGGGAGAGCCGGTGGCTCCCGACACGTGTCGTGATGATGGGGACGAGCTGGTGGCACTTGGGGACACAGGGGGACACGTGGGGGACACAGAGGTGACACGTGGGGGACACGGGGGTGAAGGGTGGGGGACACAGAGGTGACACGTGGGTGTCAGCCTTGGGGACATGGGGACAGCCCCGCGTGGGGACACAGGGAGAGTCGGTGGCTCCCGACACGTGTCGTGATGATGGGGACGAGCTGGTGGCACTTGGGGACACAGGGGGACACGTGGGGGACACAGAGGGACACGTGGGGGACACAGGGGGACATGTGGGGGACACAGAGGTGACACGTGGGGGACACAGGGGGACACGTGGGGGACACAGAGGTGACACGTGGGGGACACGGGGGTGACACGTGGGTGTCAGCCTTGGGGACACGGGGACAGCCCCGCGTGGGGACACAGGGAGAGCCGGTGGCTCCCGACACGTGTCGTGATAATGGGGACGAGCTGGTGGCACTTGGGGACAGATGGGGACACGGGGGCCACGTGAGGACACAGCGACAGCCCCACGTCAGGACCTGGGCCGAGCCGGTGGCTCCCATCACGCGCTGTGACACTGGGGACAAGCCGGTGGTGGCCTTTGGGGACACGGCGGGGGGGTGCTGCCAGGCTGGAGGGGGGGGGGGGGGGGGGGGTGTGACACTGATGTCCCCGAGGGGCCGCGGTGGCCCTGTCCCCGCTGTCACTCACGTATTTCTCCAGGTAGAGCGTGGGGTTGTCCATCAGCGCCTTCACCATCCGCATGAGGTAGATCAGCAGCGCCAGGTTGTTCTGCACCACGTTGACCCGCACCTGGAGGGGACATGGGACATTGGGGACACGCTGGTGGCACTTGGGGACACCAGGGGACACGGTGGGACACGTGGGGACGTATGGAGGACGTGAGGGGACACATGGGGGGGGACACACGAGGGGGACAAGGGGGCACTGAGGGACCCAAGTTCTGCACCACGTTGACCTGCACCTGGAGGGGACATTGGGGACACGCTGGTGGCACTTGGGGACACCAGGGGACACGGTGGGACACGTGGGGACATATGGAGGACGTGAGGGGACACATGGGGGGGGACACACGAGGGGGACAAGGGGGCACAGAGGGACCCAAGTTCTGCACCACGTCGACCTGCACCTGGAGGGGACATTGGGGACATGCTGGTGGCACTTGGGGACACCAGGGGACATGGTGGGACACGTGGGGACATATGGAGGACGTGAGGGGACACATGGGGGGGGACACACGAGGGGGACAAGGGGGCACTGAGGGACCCAAGTTCTGCACCACGTTGACTCGCACCTGGAGGGGACATTGGGGACACGCTGGTGGCACTTGGGGACACCAGGGGATGTATGGGGACATGGTGGGACACGTGGGGACATATGGAGGACGTGAGGGGACACATGTTGGGGGGACACACAGGGGGACATGGGGACAGCCCCACGTCAGGGCAGAGGGAGAGGTGGTGGCTCCTGAGGCGTGTCGTGATGATGGGGACGAGATGGTGGCACTTGGGGACACCAGGGGACACCTGGGGACACGGTGGGACACGTGGGGACATATGGAGGACGTGAGGGGACACATGGGGGGGGACACACGAGGGGGACAAGGGGGCACTGAGGGACCCAAGTTCTGCACCACGTTGACCCGCACCTGGAGGGGACATTGGGGACACGCTGGTGGCACTTGGGGACACCAGGGGACACGGTGGGACACGTGGGGACATATGGAGGACATGAGGGGACACATGGGGGGGGGGACACACAGGGGGACATGGGGACAGCCCCACGTCAGGGCAGAGGGAGAGGTGGTGGCTCCTGAGGCGTGTCGTGATGATGGGGACGAGATGGTGGCACTTGGGGACACCAGGGGACACCTGGGGACATGGTGGGACACGTGGGGACATATGGAGGACGTGAGGGGACACATGGGGGGGACACACGAGGGGGACAAGGGGGCACTGAGGGACCCAAGTTCTGCACCACGTTGACCTGCACCTGGAGGGGACATTGGGGACACGCTGGTGGCACTTGGGGACACCAGGGGACACGGTGGGACACGTGGGGACATATGGAGGACGTGAGGGGACACATGGGGGGGACACATGAGGGGGACAAGGGGGCACTGAGGGACCCAAGTTCTGCACCACGTTGACCTGCACCTGGAGGGGACATTGGGGACACGCTGGTGGCACTTGGGGACACAAGGACACACATGGGGACACAGTCGGGACACTTGGGGACGCCTGTGCGTGACACGGAGGGGGACACAACCCCCTGTCCTACAGCCCGGTGACACCGACGTGGGGCAGGGGGACAATGACAAAGGGAAGGAGATGACGAAGGTCATCACCCGACCTTAGGGACTGCCACCCCCCTCCCGGTGTCACCTCCCCGGGGGGTTGGGGACACGGTGGGGACTCACCCCCTCCGAGATGAAGGTGCTGAAACGCGGCAGCATCTGGTAGAGGCCGGGGTCGGTGGCGATGCTCTGGAGGGCCTCCTGCTTGGGGACAGCAGGGACATCACCACGGGGGACAAGGGAACACCCCCAAGGGACAAGGGACAGGGCTGGGGACACAGCTGGGGACACCAGGACCCCATAAATACATGGGGGACACGAGGAGAGCAGGAAGCCACCCAGCCAAGGGGACATCACGGAGGTGAGGCCACCTCAACACAAAGCGTCACCTCAACGCAAAGGGCCTTGGGGACAGTAGGGATGTCCCCAGTGTCCCCAACGGGGGGGCTGGGGATATCAGGGATGGGGTTGGGGACACGGAAGGGACACCAGGACCCCATAAATACGTAGGGGACACGAGGAGAGCAGGAAGCCACCCAGCCAAGGGGACATCATGGAGGTGAGGCCACCTCAACACAAAGGGTCACCTCAACGCAAAGGGCCTTGGGGACAGCAGGGATGTCCCCAGTGTCCCCAGCAGGGGGGATGGGGACACCAGGACCCCATAAATACGTAGGGGACACGAGGAGAGCAGGAAGCCACCCAGCCAAGGGGACATCACGGAGG
Source organism: Fratercula arctica (assembly GCA_947846985.1). Lineage (NCBI taxonomy): Eukaryota > Metazoa > Chordata > Aves > Charadriiformes > Alcidae > Fratercula > Fratercula arctica. The sequence goes on along the minus strand of CANTUZ010000014.1, from coordinate 8,921,183 downwards.
TGAGGCCACCTCAACACAAAGGGTCACCTCAACGCAAAGGGCCTTGGGGACAGTAGGGATGTCCCCAGTGTCCCCAACGGGGGGGCTGGGGATACGAGGGACGGGGTTGGGGACACATCTGGGGACACCAGGACCCCATAAAAACGTGGGGGACACGAGGAGAGCAGGAAGCCACCGAGCCAAGGGGACATCACGGAGGTGAGGCCACCTCAACACAAAGGGTCACCGCAACACAAAGGGCCTTGGGGACAGTAGGGATGTCCCCAGTGTCCCCAACAGGGGGGATGGGGACACCAGGACCCCATAAATACGTAGGGGACACGAGGAGAGCAGGAAGCCACCCAGCCAAGGGGACATCATGGAGGTGAGGCCACCTCAACACAAAGGGTCACCTCAACACAAAGGGCCTTGGGGACAGTGGGGATGTCCCCAGTGTCCCCAATGGGGGGGACTGGGGATACCAGGGATGGGGTTGGGGACACGGAAGGGACACCAGGACCCCATAAATATGTGGGAGAAGGAAAGAGACCAGGAAGCCACCGAGCCAAGGGGACATCATGGAGGTGAGACCACCTCAACACAAAGGGTCACCTCAACGCAAAGGGCCTTGGGGACAGCAGGGATGTCCCCAGTGTCCCCAACAGGGGGGGGCTGGGGATACGAGGGACGGGGTTGGGGACACATCTGGGGACACCAGGACCCCATAAATATGTGGGAGAAGGAAAGAGACCAGGAAGCCACCGAGCCAAGGGGACATCATGGAGGTGAGACCACCTCAACACAAAGGGTCACCTCAACACAAAGGGCCTTGGGGACAGTAGGGATGTCCCCAGTGTCCCCAACGGGGGGGCTGGGGATACCAGGGATGGGGTTGGGGACACGGAAGGGACACCAGGACCCCATAAATACGTGGGGGACACGAGGAGAGCAGGAAGCCACCCAGCCAAGGGGACATCACGGAGGTGAGGCCACCTCAACACAAAGCGTCACCTCAACGCAAAGGGCCTTGGGGACAGTAGGGATGTCCCCAGTGTCCCCAACGGGGGGGCTGGGGATACCAGGGATGGGGTTGGGGACACGGAAGGGACACCAGGACCCCATAAATACGTGGGGGACACGAGGAGAGCAGGAAGCCACCCAGCCAAGGGGACATCATGGAGGTGAGGCCACCTCAACACAAAGGGTCACCTCAACGCAAAGGGCCTTGGGGACAGCAGGGATGTCCCCAGTGTCCCCAACGGGGGGGGGCTGGGGATACGAGGGACGGGGTTGGGGACACATCTGGGGACACCAGGACCCCATAAATACGTGGGGGACACGAGGAGAGCAGGAAGCCACCCAGCCAAGGGGACATCATGGAGGTGAGGCCACCTCACTACAAAGGGCCACCTCAACGCAAAGGGCCTTGGGGACAGTGGGGATGTCCCCAAAGGGGTGTTGGGGACATTGGGGACAGGGTTGGGGACACTGACGGCGCGTTTGGCCTCGCAGGAGCCCACGCAGGCCTCAGTGATCTCCTTGTAGTAGAGCTGCTGCTCCACTGAGAGCTCGTGGACGCTGCGGGGTTTGAGACGCAACGGGGTCCCCTCCAGGAGAGGACCTTTCTTCTCCTTCCCTGGGGACAAAGGGCACAATGTCACCAAGGGGGCTGGGAACAATCCTAATGGCCCCACAGACCCACAGCATGGACCACTATGGACCTACCAACGCCCCCTAAGATGGCCCACAGGCCACCATGGAGCCACCAAACCCCCCCGAGATGGCCCACGGACCACCACGGAGCCACCAAACCCCCCTGAGATGGCCCATGGACCATCAGACCTCCCTGAGATGGCCCATGGGCCACCATGGAGCCACCAAACCCCCCCGAGATGGCCCATGGACCACCACGGAGCCACCAAACCCCCCCGAGATGGCCCATGGACCACCACGGAGCCACCAAACCCCCCTGAGATGGCCCATGGACCATCAAACCCCCCTGAGATGGCCCATGGACCACCATGGAGCCACCAACCCCCCCTGAGATGGCCCATGGACCATCAAACCCCCCTGAGATGGCCCATGGACCACCACGGAGCCACCAAACCCCTCTGAGATGGCCCATGGACCATCAAACCCCCCTGAGATGGCCCATGGACCACCACGGAGCCACCAACCCCCCCCGAGATGGCCTAAAACCCTTCATGGACCCACCGTGGATCTCAAAGACCCTTTAGATGCCCCATAACCAACTCGAACACCCCCTGGACCCCTAAAACACCCCATAGATGCCCCATAACCATCTTGAATATCCTGTGAACCCCCTCCAACACCCCATGGACCCCTCAAACACCCCATGGATGACCCCCAACCCTTCCTGAACACCCCGTGGACCCCCCAAACACCCCGTAGATGCCCCATAACCATCTTTAACCACTCCACAGACCTCCCAAAGACCCCATAGATGCCCCCCAAGTCACCTTCAACACCCCACGGGCACTCGAAGCACCCCATGGACCCCTCAAAGACCCCACAGATGCCCCATAATCACCTTGAACGTCCCATGGACACCCCAAACACCCCACAGATGCCCCACAACCCGCCTCGATCACCCCACGGATCCCTCCGAAGACCCCCATGGGCCCCTCAAACACCCCGTAGATGCCCCATAACCATCTTTAACCACTCCATAGACCTCCCAAAGACCCCACAGATGCCCCATAATCACCTTGAACATCCCATGGACACCCCAAACACCCCACAGATGCCCCACAACCCGCCTCGATCACCCCACGGATCCCTCCGAAGACCCCCATGGGCCCCTCAAACACCCCGTAGATGCCCCATAACCATCTTTAACCACTCCATAGACCTCCCAAAGACCCCACAGATGCCCCATAATCACCTTGAACATCCCATGGACACCCCAAACACCCCACAGATGCCCCACAACCCGCCTCGATCAACCCACAGATCCCTCCGAAGACCCCCATGGGCCCCTCAAACACCCCGTAGATGCCCCATAACCATCTTTAACCACTCCATAGACCTCCCAAAGACCCCACAGATGCCCCATAATCACCTTGAACATCCCATGGACACCCCAAACACCCCACAGATGCCCCACAACCCGCCTCGATCACCCCACAGATCCCTCCGAAGACCCCCATGGGCCCCTCAAACACCCCGTAGACGCCCCCCCGAGTCACCTTGACCACCCCGTAGACCTCTCAAAACACCCCGTAGATGCCTCTCAAACCACCTTCAACACCCTCCCAGATCCCCCCCAACCCTTCTCCTGCCCCATAGACACCTCCCTGCCCCACGGCGTGACCCACCTTTGCCGTCACCGCTGGCCACGCTCTGTCCCTTCCCCTTTAGCGTCCCGTCGTCCTCTTGGCCCGGTTTGGTGGATTTAAGGGGCTCGGTGGCTTCCGCCTTCTGCTGCTCCTTGGGGGCTGAGGGGGTGGGGGTAAAAATAGGGGGGAGTTTAGGGTTTTTTGGGGGGTTTTGGGGGGGTCAACGCCCCCCTTGAGGGGGAGAAAACAGCCCCCCCGAGGAGGAAGAGCAGCTCCTTCACCTGGCGGGGGGTTTTCAGGGATGGCCGGCTGCACCCCCTCGATGCTGAGCCAGTGAGCTGCCGGGGATCCAAAAATAAGGTGAAAAACTCCATATTAAGTGAAAAAAAACCCAAACAAAATGGGTCAAATCATCCCAAAAAAAGGCCCCCCACCCCCCCCCTTACCCTTCAGGCAGACGTCGAGGGGGACGCGGGGCAGGGGGGTGTTGATGATGTCGCTCAAATCCACTTCTTTTTCCTCGTAAAAATACAACTCGCGGCCGCCACCGCTGGCGTAACGGAAAGGGATGAATTCCTGGGCGTGGAAGCCATAGAGGGGCTGGGGGGAGGGGGGGGGGGGGGGAAACACACACAGAGAAAAAAGAAAGGGGGTTAAAGGGGAGGGGGACACCCCAAAATCACCCCCCCGAGGGTGTGGGGGGGTGTCCCCTAAATCGGGGGGGGGGATGACACGGTACCTCCACGTTTTTGAGTTTGAGGGCGAAGTCGACGTCCCCCGTCGTCAGTTTGCGGCGCTTCCCCATGTGCATGAACTTGAGGGCGTCCTGAGGGGGGGGGGGTGTAAAATAAAAGGGGAGGGGGCAAAAAAATAAGTGGGGCGCCCCCCCCCGAGGGTGGGGGTGTCAGTGGGGGAGGGGACAGAGGGGGTGTCACCACCTTGTGGTGCAAACTGGGGGAGTCGGGGCCCGCTGTCACCCCCCCTGTTGTGTGCGCAAAGGGGGGGGAGTTGGGGGGGGGGGGGGGGGGGCACATTTCCAGTCTCTGTGTCCCGTCCCCCCCCCCCCCACAAAATCTGGGGGATTTGAGGGGGATGGCTCCCCATTCCTTGTTCCTTGTGTTGTCGTCCCCCCCCCCGTCCCCACCGTGCCCCCCCCCCCCAACCTGGGCGATCCCAGCGGTGTCCCCCCCGGTGTCCCCAAACCCAGGGGATCCTAGCAGTGTCGTCCCCCCCCCCCCCGTGTCCCCCCCCAACCCCAGACTAATCCCAGGGGTGTCCCCCCTGTCTCCATCCCCGTTACCCCCTCACGCCCCCCCCCCCCAACCCGAGCGATCCCAGGGGTGTCACCCCCCCCCCCCCCCGTGCCCCCCAAAACCCCGATGACCCCAAGGGTGTCCCCCCTCTGCCCCCCTCGTGTCCTCAAACCCGGGCGATCCCGGGATGGCCGCCCCGTTCCCAGTCTCCGTCCCCTTCCCTGTCACCCCCCCAAGGCGATCCCGGGGTTTCCCCCCCCACCCCCCAACCCCAGACGATCTCGGGGTGTCCCCCCCCCACCCCGTGTCCCCAAACCCGGGCGATCCCGGGATGGCCGCCCCGTTCCCAGTCTCTGTCCCCTTCCCTGTCACCCCCCCCAAGGCGATCCCGGGGTTTCCCCCCCCACCCCCCAACCCCAGACGATCTCGGGGTGTCCCCCCCCCCCCCCCCCGTGTCCCCAAACCCGGGCGATCCTGGGAGTCTGTCCCCCCCGTCCTCCCCTCAAATGCGGGTGATCCCAAGGTGCCCCCCCCCCCCCCCCCCCCCAACCTGGGTGATCCCAGGGGTGCCCCCCCCATCCCCATCCCACCCCCCCCCCCCCCCCCGTGTCCCCAAACCCGGGCGATCCCGGGGTCTGTCCCTCTCCGTCCTGATCCCTGCCCCCTCCATCCTTGTCCGCCCCCCCCCCCCAACACCAGACGATCTCGGGGTGCTCCCCCCGCGTCTTCCCCCCCCCCCCCCCCCCCGCCCCTTTACCTGGGCCACCTCCTTGAGGCGGTAACTGGCCTCTTCGGCCAGCAGCTGGCAGCTCTCCTCGGGCACGGCCCCGGCCCCCACCGCCTCCGCCATGGCCCGCATCGACTCGGCCGCCAGCAGCGTCTGGCTCAGCTTCGCCTTCTTCTCCTCCGCCATCCCCACAAAAACCCGAGGGGGACCCCAAAAACACGGGGGGGGGAGACACCCCAAAAATCGGGGGGAAACCCCAAGACCGGACCTCTCAGGCCGCCTCCCCGCTTCCCGCCGCCGCCATCTTGGCCCGGCCCCTCAGCGCCGCCGCCATCTTGGCCCGGCCTCTCTTCAGCGCCAGGTCCCGGCCGCAGTGTATTAAAAGCGGGGGAGCGACGCCTCACCGAGCTCCTCACTCCCAAGACCACACGCTCTTCTGAGATTAATACGATATCACGCTGCGATATAGGGATTAACAAGGGCTTGTCGCGATGGAGGGGAGGCGGGGCGAAGCGTACGCCGCTATTACCCTGCCAGGACCTAGGACAGGGTGGGGGGGGCGGGGATCTGCGCATGCGCGGAGCGGCGGGAGGGGGCGGAGGGAAGCGCGCGTGCGCGAGGCGGCAGGAGCTGAGGTAACGGGGGATGGGAGAGACCATTGGGGGGGGGGGAATGGGGGGGGACCATTGGGGGGGGGGGAACCATTGGGGGATGGGGGGACCGCGGGGGGGGGGTGGGGAGAGACCACTGAGGGGGTTTGGGAGGGTGGGAGGGACTATGGGGGGGGGGAAATGGGAGTGTGGGAGAGACCATTGCGGGGGGGGGGGGGGGATTGAGGGGGACCATGGGGGTGAGGGGGGGGTGGGAGGGACCATGGAGGGGGAACGGGGGGGGGATTGGGGGGGTGGGAGAGACCATTGGGGTGAGGGGGGGACCATTGGGGAGGGTTTGGCGGGATGGGAGAGACCATTGGGGGGTTGGGGGGTGGGAGAGACCATTGGGGGAATGGGGGGGGGGTTGGGGGGTGGGGAGAGACCATTGGGGGAATGGGGGGGTGGGGGTGGGAGGGACATTGGGGGGAATGGGGGGGGGGTGGGGGGTGGGAGAGACCATTGGGGGGAATGGGGGGGTGGGGGTGGAGAGACATTGGGGGAATGGGGGGGGGGGAGAGACCATTGGGGGAATGGGGGGGGTGGGAGAGACCATTGGGGGGGGAATGGGGGGGGGTGGGAGAGACCATTGGGGGGAATGGGGGGGGGGGGGGGGGAGAGACCATTGGGGGGAATGGGGGGGGGGGGTGTGGGAGAGACCATTGGGGGGAATGGGGGGGTTGGGGGGTAGGGAGAGACCATTGGGGGGGGAATGGGGGGTGGGTTGGGGGTGGGAGAGACCATGGGGGGAATGGGGGGGGTTGGGGTGGGACGAGACCATTGGGGGGGGAATGGGGGTGGGAGAGACCTGGGGGGAATGGGGGGGTGGGGGGGGAGAGACCATTGGGGGAATGGGGGGGGGTTGGGAGGTGGGAGAGACCATGGGGGGAATGGGGGGGGTGGGGGTGGAGGGACATGGGGGGGGAATGGGGGGGGGTGGGGTGGGAGAGACCATTGGGGGGAATGGGGGGGGTTGGGGGGTGGGAGGGACCATTGGGGGGAATGGGGGGGGGTTGGGGGGTGGGAGGGACCATTGGGGGGACGGACGGACACCACTGAGGTGGGGGGGGGAAATGGGGGACCATTGGGGGGGGTCTCCTCCAACCTTCCCCCCCCCCCCCAGGCCACCGTGACCCAACGACCTCGACAACCTCCGCCCCCCCCCCCCGGGATCCCCCCTGTGATGCCTTTGACCCCCCCCCAAACACCCCTGTGACCCCCCAACACCCCCCCCCTTAAACCTCCCTGTGACTCCCCAAACCCCCTGGGGACCCCCCCCCAACCCGACCCCCCCCAACCCCCCCTGTGACCCCCCCAATGCCCCTGGTGACCCCTTAAGCCCCCCTGTGACCCCCCCCAAATCCCCCAGTGACCCCTCAAACCCTCCCGTGACCCCCCCCAAACCCCAACTTGACCCCCGTGACCCCCCCCAATGCCCTCGGTGACACCCTAAACCCCCCCGTGACCCCTCAAACCCCCCCCAGTGACCCCTCAAACCCCCCCCAAACCTCCCTGTGACCCCCCCAACCCCTCCCTGTGCCCCCCCTTAACACCCTCGGTGACCCCTTAAACCCCCCCCCGTGACCCCTCAAACCCTCCCGTGGCCCCCCCAAACCCCAACTTGACCCCCCCCAATGCCCTCGGTGACACCCTAAACCCCCCCCGTGACCACCCTAAACCCCCCTTGTGACCCCTCAACCCCCCCCCAAACCTCCCTGTAACCCCTCCCCAGCCCCTCCCTGTGCCCCCCCCTTGACACCCTCAATGCCCTTGGTGACCCCTCAAACCCCCCCCCCGTGACCCCTCAAACCCCCCTGTGACCCCACTTAATGCCCTTGGTGACCCCTTAAACCCCCCCCCCCCCCGTGACCCCTCAAACCCTCCCGTGGCCCCCCCCAAACCCCAACTTGACCCCCCCCCCATGCCCTCGGTGACACCCTAAACCCCCCCCGTGACCACTCTAAACCCCCCTTGTGACCCCTCAAACCCCCCCAGTGACCCCCCCAAACCCCAACTTGACCCCCCCCATGCCCTCGGTGACACCCTAAACCCCCCCGTGACCACCCTAAACCCCCCTTGTGACCCCTCAAACCCCCCCAGTGACCCCCCCAGCCCCTCCCTGTGCCCCCCCTTGACACCCTCAGCGCCCTTGGTGACCCCTCAAACCCCCCCAGTGACCCCCCCCAAACCTCTCTGTGCCCCCCCTTAACGCCCTCGGTGACCCCTTAAACCCCCCCCCGTGACCCCTCAAACCCTCCCATGACCCCCCCAAACCCCAACTTGACCCCCCCCCATGCCCTCGGTGACACCCTAAACCCCCCCGTGACCACTCTAAACCCCCCTTGTGACCCCCTCAAACCCCCCCAGTGACCCCCCCAAACCTCCCTGTAACCCCCCTTGTCACCCTCAACGCCCTCGGTGACCCCTCAAACCCCCCCCCCGTGACCCCTTCCCCCCCCCCGCCCCATGTCCCGGGGGTTCCGAACGTCCCCCCTGGGGACGCGGGAGGTGCCGGGTGTCCCCTACACCCTGCGGGTGGTCCAGGAGGGCTACAGCCACCCCCACCCCGACGGCACCCTCTGGGCCGACGGCACCGTCACCCTGGTGGCCGGTGGCCCCGTCACCGCCCTGGTGGACACGGGGGGTCCCTGGGGCCAGCGACGGCTCCTGGGTCACCTGGCGGAGCTGGGGGTGTCCCCGCGGGACGTCACCCACGTCGTCTGCACCCACGGCCACTCCGACCACGTGGGCAACGTCAACCTCTTCCCCGAAGCCACCCTGGTCATGGGCTACGACGTGTGTCACGGGGACGGGTGCTACGTCCCCAACGGCTTGGCCAAAGGGTGGCCCTACGTCCTGGACCCCGGTCACCTGGAGGTGGTGGCCACCCCGGGTCATACCCTGGGTCACGTCAGCCTGGTGGTCAAGGCCACCTCCTTGGGGACGGTGGTGGTGGCCGGGGACTTGTTCGAGGCGGAGGAGGACAAGGAGCAATGGAGGGCGTTGAGCGAAGACCCCGAGAAGCAGGAGAGGAGCCGGCGGCGGGTGGTGGCCATGGCCGATGTCATCGTGCCGGGGCACGGGCCACCCTTCCGCGTCTTCAGGGAGCGAGGGGACAACGAAGTCTCCCGGGGTGATGAAGAGGAGGAAGATGCCACCACCGGAGATGGCTCCAAGGGACCTGGGAACACCACCAAGGGAGGTGGAACCCCTGGAGATGGCCCCAAGGAGAAGGAGGACGGGACTGGAAATGTCCCCGAGTCGTGAGAGACACTCTGGGGACATCAAGAGAGACTGGAGGGACCTGGGGACAACCCCAGGGGAGGTGGAACCCCTGGAGATGGCCCCAAGGGGGAGGACAATGGGACTGGAGATGTCCCCAAGCCATGAGAGACCCCCTGAGGACATCATCTGGGGGAGAAGGAGACCCCATGAGATGGCCCTGAGGGGACAGGAGCACCTCGGGGACGTCCCCAAGGCCTTGAAGACCCCATGAGATGGCCCTGAGGGGACAGGAGCACCTCGGGGACGTCCCCAAGGCCTCGAAGACCCCATGAGATGGCCCTGAGGGGACAGGAGCACCTCGGGGATGTCCCCAAGGCCTTGAAGACCCCATGAGATGGCCCTGAGGGGACAGGAGCACCTCGGGGACGTCCCCAAGGCCTGGAAGACCCCATGAGATGGCCCTGAGGGGACAGGAGCACCTCGGGGACGTCCCCAAGGCCTCGAAAACCCCATGAGATGGCCCTGAGGGGACAGGAGCACCTTGGGGACATCCCCAGCAGATGAGACACTCCCTGGGGACAACCCCAGGGGAGGTGGGACCCCTAGAGATGTCCCCAAGAAGGACAATGGGACTGGAGATGTCCCCAAGCCACGAGAGACGCCCTGGGGACATCCCTTGGAGGACAAAGAGACCCCCACGATGTCCCCAAGGAGGACAATGGGACTGGAGATGTCCCCAAGCCACGAGAGACGCCCTGGGGACATCCCTTGGAGGACAAAGAGACCCCCCACGATGTCCCCAAGGAGGACAATGGGACTGGAGATGTCCCCAAGCCATGAGAGACGCCCTGGGGACATCCCTTGGAGGACAAAGAGACCCCCAAGGTGTCCCCAAGGAGGACAATGGGACTGGAGGTGTCCCCAAGCCACGAGAGACGCCCTGGGGACGTCCCTTGGAGGACAAAGAGACCCCCAAGGTGTCCCCAAGAAGGACAATGGGACTGGAGGTGTCCCCAAGCCACGAGAGACGCCCTGGGGACATCCCTTGGAGGACAAAAGAGACCCCCCACGATGTCCCCGAGGAAGCCAAGGCCTCCCTGAAGATGTCCCCAAGGGAAGAAGAGCCTTTGGGATGTCACCAGGACACAGGAGGGGACAGCGGTGGGACAGAGTGACGGGTCCCGCTGGAGGAGCCAATGGCAGCTCTGGGACAGGGGGGTGGAGGTGGCCAACGTCACATTGTCACCGCGGTGTGCCCTGGGCCCCCGCGGCGGGTGACCCAGCCCAGACGTGGCACAACCCTATAGGAGACCCACCACGACCCCGTCCCAGTTCTCCCAGTCCCTCGGGGTCACCTCCCCGTCCCCGTGTCCTGGGGGACTTTGTCCCCACCAGCTTATAAAGGCCGAGGTGGCCCCCCGGCAGCTGCAGCCATGGCTTCGTCCCTGCACCCGTGGGTGGCCCTGGTGGCCCTGGTGGCCTCGGTCTTGGCGGGGGGGAGTGGAGATGCCACCACCACCGTCATCTCGGTGGACAACGGGGGACCCTGGGGGGACTGGGGTGACCCCGAGTTCTGTCCCAAAGGCTCTTATGCCACCGGCTTCCAGCTAAAGGTGGGTCGGGGGGGAGGGGGGGGGGGGGGGGGACGGGGACAGGGGGACAATGACACACCCCGGGGGGGGGACGGGGACGGGGGGGGGGGTGACACGTCCTCCTCGGTGTCCCCAAGGTGGAGCCGCGCAAGGGTTTCTTCGGGGACGACACCGGCCTCAACGGGGTGCGGCTGCTCTGCAACGGGAGGGGGACGGTGACGTCCAGCGAGGGGCCGTGAGTGACGGGGACATGGCGGGGGGGGACACAAAGGGGGGGGGGTGGCCGTGGGGTGACAATGTGGGGCGAGGGTGGTGGCCATGGGGCTCCCTGTGGGGCGAGGGTGGTGGCCATGGGGTGACAGTGGTGGCCATGAGGTGGCCGTGGGGCTCCCTGTGGGGCGAGGGTGGTGGCCACGGGGTGACAGTGGTGGCCATGGGGCTTCCTGTGGGGCGAGGGTGGTGGCCATGGGGTGAGGGTGGTGGCTGTGGGGTGACAGTGGTGGCCATGAGGTGGCCGTGGGGTGAGGGTGGTGGCCATGGGGTGAGGGTGGTGGCCATGAGGTGGCCATGGGGCTCCCTGTGGGATGAGGGTGGTGGCCACGGGGTGACAGTGGTGGCCATGGGGCTCCCTGTGGGATGAGGGTGGTGGCCACGGGGTGACAGTGGTGGCCATGGGGCTCCCTGTGGGGTGAGGGTGGTGGCCATGGGGCCATGGGGCTCCCTGTGGGATGAGGGTGGTGGCCACGGGGTGACAGTGGTGGCCATGGGGCTCCCTGTGGGATGAGGGTGGTGGCCACGGGGTGACAGTGGTGGCCATGGGGCTCCCTGTGGGGCGAGGTGGTGGTTGCCATGGGGTCCTTGGATGGGGTGGCCATGGGGCTCCCTGTGGGGCGAGAGTGGGGGCCATGGGGTGACAGTGGTGGCCATGAGGTGGCCATGGGGCTCCCTGTGGGGCGAGGGTGGTGGCCATGGGGGTCCTTGGATGGAGTGGGTGTGGGGTGACCCTTCCATGGCCACCACAACCCACCCATGGCCACCACACCCCATCCATGGCCATCATGAACCCATCCACGGCCACCATGCTCCATCCATGGCCACCAAGAACCCATTGATGGCCACCACACCCCACCTATGGCCACCACAACCCAACTATGGCCACGATGAACCTATTGATGGCCACCACGCCCCATCCATGGCCACCACGCCCCTTCCATGGCCACCAAGAACCCATTGATGGCCACCACACCCCACCCATGGCCACCACAACCCAACTATGGCCACGATGAACCTATTGATGGCCACCACGCCCCACCCATGGCCACCACCGCCCCCGTAGGTGACCCATTGGTTGCCCACAGAGGGTGACGGTGACCACCACGCGTGTGTGTTGTGTGTCGTCCCCCTCCCCAGCCGCGGCGCTTGGTCCCCCCCCGTGTCCTGTGCCCCCGGCCACCACCTGGTGGCCTTTCGCCTGCGGGTGGAGCCCCCGCGGGGCCTGTGGGACGACACAGCGGCCAACAACCTGGACGTCACCTGCTCGGACGGGAAGGTGCTGGAGGGACTCGGTGGCCTGGCGGGGACGTGGGGCAACTGGAGCGTCCCTTGTCCCCAGGGCCGGGGGGGGGTGTGCGGGCTCCACACCCGCCTGGAGCCCCCCCAGCGCGGGGGGGACGACACCGGCCTCAACGACGTCCGCCTCGTCTGCTGCGCCTGAGGAGGGCGGGGGGGGACACACACGGGGGTGGCCCCGCTGTCACCTCCCGGGGTCACACCGGTGGCCACTCGGGGCCTCCCGTGTCCTTCATGTCCCCCCCTACAGTGTCCGTCCCCGTGTCCCCCCCCTTTTCCCCCCCAATGTCCCCCCCTCAGGTCACCCTGGTGGCCCCCTTGACCCTCGTCCCCACCATGTCACCCCCCCCCCGACCTCTGTTGTCCCCTGCGTCCCCCCACATTGACCCCCCCCCCCCCCCCCCCCGGCCCCCACGTCATCCCTTGTCCTTCATGTCCCCTCAGTGGCCCCCCAAATGTCCCCTCGTGGCCCCCCATGTTCCCTCCAGCGTCCACCTGCTGCTGACCCTCCATGGCCTCTGTTGACCCCCATGGCCCCCCCCATGACCCCTCATGTCCCCCCCCCCAGTGTCACCCTTTGTCACCCTGGTGGCCTCCCATGTCCCTCCATGTCCTCCCATGGCCCCCCTTGACCCCCCCATGGCCCCCTGATGGCCCCCATGGCCCCCCTTGACCCCCCCATGGCCCCCTGATGGCCCCCATGGCCTCCATTGACCCCCCCATGGCCCCCTGATGGCCCCCATGGGCCCCCTTGACCCCCCCATGGCCCCCTGATGGCCCCCATGGCCTCCATTGACCCCCCCATGTCCCCCACAATGTCCCCTCATGTCCCCCTTGACCCTCCCCCCCCCCCATGTCACCCCAAGGTCCCCCCACGGCCACCGTGTCCCCTTGTGTCACCCCACCACCTCCTTTAACCCCCCCACGTTCCCCCATCTCCCCTTCATGTCCCCCCCCCCCCCCCCCAACTGTCCCCATGTCCCCCATTCCCCTGTCCCCCCCCAACCCCTCCTGTCCCCCCATGTTCCCCCCTCCCCCCCAGGGCCACCCTCATTAAACTTGGTGGGTAACGAGCCAGCGGCCCCTCATTTTTTTTCGGGGGGCACTGGGGGGTTACTGGGAGATTACTGGGGGCGGAGGGGGGGGGGGCACTGGGGGTTACTGGGGGCACTGGGGGGGACTGGAAAGCCGGGAGCCCCGAGGTCTGTGGGGCGCTGGAAGCGGTTCCCGGAGGGCGGGAGGAGCCCTGGGGGCGTCCCCAAGGAGGACAATGGGACTGGAGGACCCTCGGCAGTGGCCAAGCCCGTCCTCGTGGTGGCCACGCCCGTCCCTGCGCCCCTGACCACGGGGATGACGGTCGCCATGGCAACGCTGATGGCCACCCCCACGGTGACACAAAGGGCCACGACCACGGTGGTGACCATCCCCATGACCACATTGGTGGCCATGACCTCCCCCATGGTGGCCATGACAGAAGCCAGCCCCATGACCGTGCCGGTGGCCACATGACCACACAGGTGGCCATGACAGAAGCCATCCCCATGACCGTGCTGGTGGCCATAGGACCACACCAGTGGCCATGATAGAAGCCGTCCCCATGACTGTGCCGGTGGCCACAGGACCACAGGGGTGACCATCCACATGGTGGCCATGACAGAAGCCATCCCCATGACCGTGCTGGTGGCCACATGACCACACAGGTGGCCATGATGGAAGCCGTCCCCGTGACCGTGCCGGTGGCCACAGGACCACAGGGGTGGCCATGATGGAAGCCATCCCCATGTACCGTGCCGGTGGCCACAGGACCACAGGGGTGACCATCCACATGGTGGCCATGACAGAAGCCAGCCCCATGACCGTGCCGGTGGCCACAGGACCACAGGGGTGGCCATGATGGAAGCCATCCCCATGACCGTGCCGGTGGCCACAGGACCACAGAGGTGGCCATGACAGAAGCCATCCCCATGACTGTGCTGGTGGCCACAGGACCACAGGGGTGACCATCCACATGGTGGCCATGACAGAAGCCATCCCCATGACCGTGCTGGTGGCCACATGACCACACAGGTGGCCATGATGGAAGCCGTCCCCATGACCGTGCCGGTGGCCACAGGACCACAGGGGTGGCCATGATGGAAGCCATCCCCATGACCGTGCCGGTGGCCACAGGACCACAGGGGTGACCATCCACATGGTGGCCATGACAGAAGCCAGCCCCATGACCGTGCCGGTGGCCACAGGACCACAGGGGTGGCCATGATGGAAGCCATCCCCATGACCGTGCCGGTGGCCACAGGACCACAGAGGTGGCCATGACAGAAGCCATCCCCATGACCGTGCTGGTGGCCACAGGACCACAGGGGTGACCATCCACATGGTGGCCATGACAGAAGCCATCCCCATGACCGTGCCGGTGGCCATAGGACCACACAGGTGGCCATGACAGAAGCCGTCCCCATGACCGTGCCGGTGGCCACAGGACCACAGGGGTGACCATCCACATGGTGGCCATGACAGAAGCCATCCCCATGACCGTGCCGGTGGCCACAGGACCACACAGGTGGCCATGACAGAAGCCATCCCCATGACCGTGCTGGTGGCCACAGGACCACACAGGTGGCCATGACAGAAGCCATCCCCATGACCGTGCTAGTGGCCATAGGACCACACAGGTGGCCATGACAGAAGCCATCCCCATGACCATGCCCGTGGCCATAGGACCACACAGGTGGCCATGATGGAAGCCGTCCCCGTGACCGTGCCG
Source organism: Fratercula arctica (assembly GCA_947846985.1). Lineage (NCBI taxonomy): Eukaryota > Metazoa > Chordata > Aves > Charadriiformes > Alcidae > Fratercula > Fratercula arctica. The sequence continues at coordinate 8,906,125 of CANTUZ010000014.1, read as the reverse complement.
GTGGCCACAGGACCACCGGGGTGACCATCCCCACGCTGCCCGTGACCGCGGCCACCCTGTGACCGGGCCGGGTGACCGTCCTCACGGGGGCGCGGGGTGGCCACCCAGGGGTGAGGGTGACGCCGAGGGACGAGCGGAGCCGGGTGCCGTAGCCAAGGAACCGGGTTTTATTCTGCTGCGGTTAAACAAGTGCCCGAGCCCCGGGGAGGGGGGGGGGGAAAGGGGGGGGGGGGGGGGGGGGCCCTGGGGACATCGGGGGACCCCGGGGGGGACACCGAGGCCACCCGGACACCGGGGTCCCCCCCCGCCACCGGGGATATATATATATATTCATATTTATAGTTGCAGTGGTCCTCGTCACCCCACCCCCCCCCCCCCTCCAAACATCCCCCCCCCCCCCACCCCCCCCCCCCACCCCTGGGTGCTGCCCCACCCCCGCACCGGATTTAGGGTGAAACGAGGCGTTTCTGGCAGTGTGCCCCTCCCCCGGCCCCCCCCCCACCGCCTCCGGATTTTGGGGGGGGGGGGGGGGGGGATGTGGGGCAGTCCCAGGTGGGGGAACAGGGGGTTGGGGGGGTGGGGGGTGGGGGGGGGACGACCCCCACGGCCCCCCCCCGTCCTCAGTCGTCGATGCAGATGACTTCGCCCCCCCGCGGCTCCTTCTTCTCCGGCCCTTCGGCCTCGCGCTCCCGTTTCACCAGCACCGGGGGGCCGTTGGCAGCGGCTGACGGGGGGGGGGGAAGGACCCAGGTGTCCAGGAGGGGGGTCCAGACACGCCCCCCCCCCAACACTGACACCCTCCCCAGGACCCCAAGCATTCAGGGTGCCCCCACCCAGGGATCCAAGAGTCAGGGTGTCCCCCCCCCATGGACCCAGGAACCTTCTCTGATGGACCCAGGTGTCCAGGGACCCCCCACCCATGGACCCAGGAACCTTCTCTGATGGACCCAGGTGTCCGGGGACCCCCCCCCATGGACCCAGGAACCTTCTCTGATGGACCCAGGTGTCCGGGGACCCCCCCCCCCATGGACCCAGGAACCTTCTCTGATGGACCCAGGTGTCCGGGGACCCCCCCCCCATGGACCCAGGAACCTTCTCTGATGGACCCAGGTGTCCGGGGACCCCCCCCGATGGACCCAGGAACCTTCTCTGATGGACCCAGGTGTCCGGGGACCCCCCCCCATGGACCCAGGAACCTTCTCTGATGGACCCAGGTGTCCGGGGACCCCCCACCCATGGACCCAGGAACCTTCTCTGATGGACCCAGGTGCCCGGGTGCCCCCACCCATGGACCCAGGTGCCCGGGTGCTCACCGGTGATGAAGGAGCCTGGTGGCATCTGGCTGTAGTTGGCCCCTCCAGGAGGGAGGGCTCCGGCCGGGGGGGTCCCAAAGGTGCCCCCGTAGCTCTGGGGGGTGGCATAGGGCCCCGGCGGGAAGGTCTGGAGAGAGATGGGGACACCACTGTCACCTCCCTCCCCCGTTGCCACCAGGATTGGGGGTGAGGAGCTTCTGGAGAGGTCCGGCTGGGGGTCCCCAAGGTGGGTGTCACCATGGGATGGGCGTCCCCAAGGTGGGTGTCACCATGGGATGGGCGTCCCCAGGGCTGAGGGTTCCCAAGCCAGGGATGTCCCCAGGAGGGTGGCCCTGGGTCCCCAGGACAGGCAGGTAAGTGTCCCCTAGGTGCGTGGGGGGGGGGGGGGGGTGTCTTGATGGAAGGGAGGGGCCCCAGGGATGTCCCCAGGGCTAAGGACGTCCCCAAGGTGAGGGGTGTCCCCAAAGTGAGAGGTGTCCACAAGGAAAAGGTGTCCCCAAGTTAGGGACATGTCTCCCATAAAAAGGATGTCCCCAAGAAATGGATGTCCCCAGGGAAGGATTGTCCCCAGAGTGAGGGCTGTCCCCAAGGTGAGGAATAGTCCAGGATGGGATGTCCCCAGGATAAGGGTTGTCCCCAGGGTGAGGGACACCCCAGGAAAAGGATGTCCCCAAGGCAAAGAATGTCCCCAAAAAAGGATGTCCCCAAGATAAGAAGCATCCCCAAAGTGAGGGATGTCCCCAGGGTAACGTCCCCAAAGTGAGGGACGTCCCCAGGGCAAGGAACGTCCCCAAAGTGAGGGACACCCCAGGGTGAGGAATGTCCCCAAAGTGAGGGACACCCCAGGAAAAGGCTGTCCCCAAGGCAAAGAATGTCCCCAGAAAAGGATGTCCCCAAGATAAGAAGCATCCCCAAAGTGAGGGACGTCCCCAGGGCGAGGAATGACCCCAAAGTGAGGGACGTCCCCAGGGCGAGGAATGACCCCAAAGGGAGGGACACCCCAGGGCGAGGAATGACCCCAAAGTGAGGGACGTCCCCAGGGTGAGTAATGTCCCCAGAGCGAGGGATGTCCCCAGGGCAAGTAACGTCCCCAAAGTGAGGGACGTCCCCAGGGCGAGGAATGACCCCAAAGTGAGGGATGGCCCCAGGACGGGATGTCCCCAGGGTGAGGGTTGTCCCCAGGGTGAGTAATGTCCCCAAAGTGAGGGACGTTCCCAGGGCGAGGAATGACCCCAAAGTAGGGATGTCCCCAGGGCAAGTAACGTCCCCAAAGTGAGGGACACCCCAGGGCGAGGAATGACCCCAAAGTAAGGGACGTCCCCAGGGTGAGGAACGTGCCCAAAGTGAGGGACACCCCAGGGCGAGGAATGTCCCCAAAGGGAGGGACGTCCCCAGGGTGAGGAACGTGCCCAAAGTGAGGGACGTCCCCAGGACGGGACGTCCCCAGGGTGAGGGTTGTCCCCAGGGTGGGATGTCCCCGGGGTGAGGAACGTGCCCAAAGTGAGGGACGTCCCCAGGGTGAGTAACGTCCCCAAAGTGAGGGATGTCCCCAGGGCGAGTAACGTCCCCGAAGTGAGGGACGTCCCCAGGGCGAGGAATGACCCCAAAGTAGGGACGTCCCCAGGGTGAGCAACGTCCCCAGTGAGGGACACCCCAGGGCGAGGAATGACCCCAAAGGGAGGGACGTCCCCAGGGTGAGTAACGTCCCCAAAGTGAGGGACGTCCCCAGGGTGAGGAACGTGCCCAAAGTGAGGGACGTCCCCAGGGCGAGGAATGACCCCAAAGTGAGGGACGTCCCCAGGGCGAGGAATGACCCCAAAGTGAGGGACGTCCCCAGGGTGAGGAACGTGCCCAAAGTGAGGGACGTCCCCAGGGCGAGGAATGACCCCAAAGTGAGGGACGTCCCCAGGGCGAGGAATGACCCCAAAGTAGGGACGTCCCCAGGGTGAGCAACGTCCCCAGTGAGGGACACCCCAGGGCGAGGAATGTCCCCAAAGGGAGGGACGTCCCCAGGGTGAGGAACGTGCCCAAAGTGAGGGACGTCCCCAGGACGGGACGTCCCCAGGGTGAGGGTTGTCCCCAGGGTGGGATGTCCCCGGGGTGAGGAACGTGCCCAAAGTGAGGGACGTCCCCAGGGTGAGTAACGTCCCCAAAGTGAGGGATGTCCCCAGGGCGAGTAACGTCCCCGAAGTGAGGGACGTCCCCAGGGCGAGGAATGACCCCAAAGTAGGGACGTCCCCAGGGTGAGCAACGTCCCCAGTGAGGGACACCCCAGGGCGAGGAATGACCCCAAAGGGAGGGACGTCCCCAGGGCGAGGAATGACCCCAAAGTAGGGACGTCCCCAGGGTGAGCAACGTCCCCAGTGAGGGACACCCCAGGGCGAGGAATGACCCCAAAGGGAGGGACGTCCCCAGGGTGAGTAACGTCCCCAAAGTGAGGGACGTCCCCAGGGTGAGGAACGTGCCCAAAGTGAGGGACGTCCCCAGGGTGAGGAACGTGCCCAAAGTGAGGGACGTCCCCAGGGCGAGGAATGACCCCAAAGTGAGGGACGTCCCCAGGGCGAGGAATGACCCCAAAGTGAGGGACGTCCCCAGGGTGAGGAACGTGCCCAAAGTGAGGGACGTCCCCAGGGCGAGGAATGACCCCAAAGTGAGGGACGTCCCCAGGGCGAGGAATGACCCCAAAGTAGGGACGTCCCCAGGGTGAGCAACGTCCCCAGTGAGGGGACACCCCAGGGCGAGGAATGTCCCCAAAGGGAGGGACGTCCCCAGGGTGAGGAACGTGCCCAAAGTGAGGGACGTCCCCAGGACGGGACGTCCCCAGGGTGAGGGTTGTCCCCAGGGTGGGATGTCCCCGGGGTGAGGAACGTGCCCAAAGTGAGGGACGTCCCCAGGGTGAGTAACGTCCCCAAAGTGAGGGATGTCCCCAGGGCGAGTAACGTCCCCGAAGTGAGGGACGTCCCCAGGGCGAGGAATGACCCCAAAGTAGGGACGTCCCCAGGGTGAGCAACGTCCCCAGTGAGGGACACCCCAGGGCGAGGAATGACCCCAAAGGGAGGGACGTCCCCAGGGTGAGTAACGTCCCCAAAGTGAGGGACGTCCCCAGGGTGAGGAACGTGCCCAAAGTGAGGGACGTCCCCAGGGCGAGGAATGACCCCAAAGTGAGGGACGTCCCCAGGGCGAGGAATGACCCCAAAGTAGGGACGTCCCCAGGGTGAGCAACGTCCCCAGTGAGGGACACCCCAGGGCGAGGAATGTCCCCAAAGGGAGGGACGTCCCCAGGGTGAGGAACGTGCCCAAAGTGAAGGACGTCCCCAGGACGGGACGTCCCCAGGGTGAGGGTTGTCCCCAGGGTGGGATGTCCCCAGGGTGAGCAACGTCCCCAGTGAGGGACACCCCAGGGCGAGGAATGACCCCAAAGGGAGGGACGTCCCCAGGGTGAGTAACGTCCCCAAAGTGAGGGACGTCCCCAGGGTGAGGAACGTGCCCAAAGTGAGGGACGTCCCCAGGGCGAGGAATGACCCCAAAGTGAGGGACGTCCCCAGGGCGAGGAATGACCCCAAAGTAGGGACGTCCCCAGGGTGAGCAACGTCCCCAGTGAGGGACACCCCAGGGCGAGGAATGTCCCCAAAGGGAGGGACGTCCCCAGGGTGAGGAACGTGCCCAAAGTGAAGGACGTCCCCAGGACGGGACGTCCCCAGGGTGAGGGTTGTCCCCAGGGTGGGATGTCCCCAGGGTGAGCAACGTCCCCAGTGAGGGACACCCCAGGGCGAGGAATGACCCCAAAGGGAGGGACACCCCAGGGCGAGGAATGACCCCAAAGTAGGGACGTCCCCAGGGTGAGGAATGACCCCAAAGTGAGGGACGTCCCCAGGGTGAGGAACGTGCCCAAAGTGAGGGACGTCCCCAGGGCGAGGAATGACCCCAAAGTAGGGACGTCCCCCAGGGTGAGCAACGTCCCCAGTGAGGGACACCCCAGGGCGAGGAATGACCCCGAAGTGAGGGACGTCCCCAGGGTGAGGAACGTGCCCAAAGTGAAGGACGTCCCCAGGACGGGACGTCCCCAGGGTGAGGGTTGTCCCCAGGGTGGGATGTCCCCGGGGTGAGGAACGTGCCCAAAGTGAGGGACGTCCCCAGGGCGAGTAACGTCCCCAAAGTGAGGGACGTCCCCAGGGCGAGGAATGACCCCAAAGTAGGGACGTCCCCAGGGTGAGCAACGTCCCCAGTGAGGGACACCCCAGGGCGAGGAATGACCCCAAAGTGAGGGACACCCCAGGGCGAGGAATGACCCCAAAGTAGGGACGTCCCCAGGGTGAGGAATGACCCCAAAGTGAGGGACGTCCCCAGGGCAAGTAATGTCCCCAGAGTGAGGGATGTCCCCATGGTTGAGTAATGTCCCCAAAGTGAGGGACGTCCCCAGGGTGAGGAACGTCCCCAGAGCGAGGGATGTCCCCAGGGCAAGTAACGTCCCCAAAGTGAGGGACACCCCAGGGCGAGGAATGACCCCAAAGTGAGGGACGTCCCCAGGGTGAGCAACGTCCCCAGTGAGGGACACCCCAGGGCGAGGAATGACCCCAAAGTGAGGGACGTCCCCAGGGCGAGGAATGACCCCCAAGTGAGGGACACCCCAGGGTGAGGAACGTGCCCAAAGTGAGGGACGTCCCCAGGACGGGACGTCCCCAGGGTGAGGGTTGTCCCCAGGGTAGGATGTCCCCGGGGTTAAGGTTGTCCCCGAGGCTGGAGGGGACACACACACACACACGTGTCCCGGGGGGGGGGGTGACTCACGGGCGGGGGGTGGCTCTCGGTGCCCTTGCTGGCCAGGCGGCTGAGGATGCTGCGCTCCGACATCTGGAGGCGGGCGGCGATGGGGGGGATGCGGGAGAGGGTGGCGGGCAGGCGGGTGACGTCCGCCTTCATGTCACTCAGCAGCTCCTCCAGCTGGTTCAGCACTGGGGGGAGAGAGAGAGGGAGAGAGAGAGGGGCGGGGGGGGCCCGTCAGCGCCGGGGGGGGGGGGGGCCGCCCCGCACCTCCTCACAACTTACTCACAGCTTACTCCTAAGTTACTCCTAACTTACTGCTAAGTTACTCCTACGTTACTGGAATTGGGGGGGGGGGGGGGGGAGGGGGGGATACTCACGTGCGAGCAGGGAGGGGGGAGCCTGATCGCTACTCGGGGGCTACTCGGGGGCTACTCGGGGGATGCTGCGGGGTGGGAGGGGGCGGGGAGACGCTGGGTACGAGCCCCCGGCCCACGGGGAGTAACCCCAGGGACAGCCCTACGCACGCTGCGGGGACTCGGAGCAGGCTAGTTACTCAGGGGATACTCTCGAGACACACCGGGGATACTCCAGCTTTACTCTTTACAGCCCAGCGATACTCCTGAGACACCCCGGAGATACTCCGGGTCTACTCCTTAGATACTCTGGGTCTACTCCCTTAGATACACCAGAGATACTCCGGGTCTACTCCCTTAAGATACTCCGGGTCTAACTCCCTTAAGATACACCAGAGATACTCCAGGTCTACTTCTCACGTGCTCTGGGCATACTCCTCAGACACTCCAGAGATACTCCAGGTCTACGCCTCACATACTCCAGATCTACTCCTTGGACACTCTGGGTAGACTCCTCAGACACCCCAGAGATACTCTGGGTCTCCTCCTTAGATACTCTGGGTATACTCTTGACACCCTGGAGATACTCCGGGGATACTCCTTATATACTCTGGGTCTACTCCTTGGACACTCTGGGCACACTCCTTAGACACACTAGAGATACTCCAGGTATATTCCTTAGATACCCCGGAGATACTCTGGGCCTACTCCTCACATACTCTGAGTACTCTCTCTTAGAGATACTCCGGGTCTACTCATCACATGCTCCAGGTCTACCCCTTGGACACACCACAGAAACTCCGGGGATACTCCTACCCTCTCAACGCACTGAGATACTCCAGGTACCCTCTCTGAGACACCAGAGATACTCCAGGTACTCTCCTCACACTCCAGGTCTACTCCTTGGGCACACCAGAGATACTCCAGGGATACTTCTCACTTACTCCGGGTACCATCTCTCCGAGACACCGGAGCCACTCCAAGCCGCAGCACTTGGGGCTCTACGCTGTAGCTACAACAGGGGACACTCCGGCCACCGTCCCCTCTCTAGACCCAGCAGAGCTACTCCGGGTACGTTTACCACCACCTGAGATACTCCGGGGATACTCCTGAGTCACTCCGAGCATACTCTGGAGAAACACCAGAGATACTCCGAGGACGCGCCTTAGACACGCTGGACACACTCCTCAAGTACTCCAGAGATACTCTGGCTATATTCCATAGACACTAAAGATACTCCGGGTATACTCCTGGGATACACCAGAGATACTCCAGCCCGCGTTACAGCCACACCAGAGCCACTCCGAGCATCCTCATCCCTCGAGAATGAGAATCCCAGGGGCTGCGGCCACATCACCGATACTCGGGGGATACTCGTTACTCGGAGACCTCAGCCTACACCAGCGCTACTCCTTCCTTACTCCAGCCACACCGCTGGCAAAGACGTTACAAGACACCGGAGATACTCCGGGGATACTCCGCACATTTCCCCCCGGAGTACTCGGGGCAAACCCAGCCAACACACCGGAGATACCCGGACGGTCTCTAGGAAAACACCACTCGGGGCAAAGCTGTCACACGCAAAAACGGACACCCCGTCCCTACACCAGCGTTACTCCAGGCTTACTCATGGCACGCACCAGGGATACTCTGAATATACTCCTTCCGTACCCCCAAAATACTCCGGGTTAAATGCATTAGGTACGACACGGGACGTAACTCTGGCCATCACGCTACTCAGCACATACTCCTTCCATGCTCCCCCAATACTCCGCGTAAATGCATTACATGCTACACAGGACATACTAGTGACATGCTAGTGACATACTCATGACATACTCCAGCCTTACACGACAGATACTCAGCAGATACATCTTAGCGCAAAGCGACAGAGGCACCCGCCGGCCCCAGAGCCCCCGTGGTGGCCCTAAACCCACTCCCCCCCCGGTTTACTCCCACCCCCAGAAACCCCTCGGGGACCTTCCAGCAGCTCCGCCACCCCCCAACCCCCCTCCCCCCCGCTTTAACCCCGCCATCCCCCACCCCCCCCCCACCCCCCAAACCTCCACCCCCACCGCCCCCCCCGCCCCCCCCAACCCCCCAAATTCACCGCCTCCGGCCGCCAGAAAGCACGCGCAGAGCAAGGATACACCGGGAGCCGGTTGGGAGGAGAACCCCACTTTAATGATTGAGAGAGCGCGGTACAGAGGTGCGAGGCGCTACACGGGGCGTCCGCGCCGGGGGCGCCGGCCCCCCCCCCGCCTCTTACCCTTGTGCAGGACGGCGTTCGCGGGCTTGTTGCCCGCCAGCGACTCCTTGGACAAGTGCTGGTGGCTCTCGGCCAGGCACTCGACCTCGGCGAAGCGGGTGTTGAGGGCCATGGCGGGGTGGCTGGGATCCTGCGTCATGTTCAGGTAGGCGGCGCGACGGAGTTGTTCCTCGATCACCAGCGCCTGCTCCAGCAGCTGAGGGGAGAGGGAGAAGGGTGACAGGGAGGGGGGGGACGGGGACACCCAGGCATCCGGGCACCCACCTCTGACCTCACACCCCAAGGCCAAGGAAGGACCCAGACGTCCGGGCACCCAACTCTTGACCTCCACCATCACTCAGAGCTCAGAGAAGACCCAGGTGACCAAGCACCCAACTCTGACCTCACACCCCAAGGCCAAGGAAGGACCCAGACGTCCAGGCACCCAACTCTTGACCTCCACCATCACTCAGAGCCCAGAGAGGACCCAGACATCCAGGCACCCAACTCTTGACCTCCACCATCACTCAGAGCCCAGAGAGGACCCAGGTGTCCGGGCACCCAACTCCGACCTCACCCATCCCTCAGAGGCATCCGGGCACCCAACTCTAGACCTCCACCATCACTCAGAGCTCAGAGAAGACCCAGGTGTCCGGGCACCCAACTCTGACCTCACACCCCAAGGACAAGGAAGGACCCAGACGTCCAGACACCCAACTCTTGACCTCCACCATCACTCAGAGCCCAGAGAGGACCCAGGTGTCCGGGCACCCAACTCTGACCTCACACCCCAAGGACAAGGAAGGACCCAGACGTCCAAGCACCCAACTCTTGACCTCCACCATCACTCAGAGCTCAGAGAAGACCCAGGTGTCCAAGCACCCAGCTCTGACCTCACACCCCAACGAGGACAAGAAAGACACAGATGCCTGGGCCCCCAACTCTGACCTCAACCATCCCTCAGAGGACCCAGATGTCTGAGCACCCAACTCTTGACCTCCACCATCACTTAGAGAACCCAGGCATCCAGGCACCCATCTCTGACCCACCATCGCTTAGATGACTCGGGCATCTGGGCACCCAACTCTTGACCTTGACCATCACTCAGAGCCCAGAGAGGATCCAGACGTCCAGGCACCCAACTCTTGACCTTGACCATCACTCAGAGCCCAGAGAGGACCCAGGTGTCCGGGCACCCAACTCCGACCTCACCCATCCCTCAGAGGCATCCGGGCACCCAACTCTAGACCTCCACCATCACTCAGAGCTCAGAGAAGACCCAGGTGTCCAGGCACCCAACTCTGACCTCACACCCCAAGGACAAGGAAGGACCCAGACGTCCAGGCACCCAACTCTTGACCTCCACCATCACTCAGAGCTCAGAGAAGACCCAGGTGTCCAAGCACCCAACTCCTGACCTCCACCATCACTCAGAGCTCAGAGAAGACCCAGGTGTCCAAGCACCCAGCTCTGACCTCACACCCCAACGAGGACAAGAAAGACACAGATGCCTGGGCCCCCAACTCTGACCTCAACCATCCCTCAGAGGACCCAGATGTCTGAGCACCCAACTCTTGACCTCCACCATCACTTAGAGAACCCAGGCATCCAGGCACCCATCTCTGACCCACCATCGCTTAGATGACTCGGGCATCTGGGCACCCAACTCTTAACGTTGACCATCACTCAGAGCCCAGAGAGGATCCAGACGTCCAGGCACCCAACTCTTGACCTCTACCATCACTCAGAGCCCAGAGAGGACCCAGGTGTCCAAGCACCCAACTCGGACCTCACACCCCAAGGCCAAGGAAGGACCCAGACGTCCGAGCACCCAACTTTTAACCTTGACCATCACTAGAGCCCAGAGAGGATCCAGGTGTCCAAGCACCCAGCTCTGACCTCACAGCCCAAGGCCAAGGAAGGACCCAGATGTCCGAGCACCCAACTCTTGACCTCCACCATCACTTAGAGAACCCAGGCATCCAGGCACCCATCTCTGACCCACCATCGCTTAGATGACCCAGGCATCTGGGCATCCAACTCTTGACCTTGACCATCACTCAGAGCCCAGAGAGGACCCAGATGTCCAGGCACCCAGCTCTGAGCTCACACCCCAAGGACAAGGAAGGACCCAGACGTCCAGGCACCCAACTCTTGACCTTGACCATCACTCAGAGCCCAGAGAGGACCCAGATGTCCAGGCACCCAACTCTTGACCTCCACCATCACTCAGAGCCCAGAGAGGACCCAGGTGTCCAAGCACCCAGCTCTGACCTCACACCCCAACAAGGACAAGAAGGACCCACACGTCTGGGCACCCAGCTCTGATCTCGCACCCCAAGGCCAAGGAAGGACCCAGACGTCCAGGCACCCAATTCTTGACCTCCACCATCACTCAGAGCCCAGAGAGGACCCAGGTGTCCGGGCCCCCAACTCCGACCTCACCCATCCCTCAGAGGCATCCGGGCACCCAACTCTACACCTCCACCATCACTCAGAGCTCAGAGAAGACCCAGGTGTCCGGGCACCCAACTCTGACCTCACACCCCAAGGACAAGGAAGCACCCAGACGTCCGGGCACCCAACTCTTGACCTTGACCATCACTAGAGCCCAGAGAGGATCCAGGTGTCCAAGCACCCAGCTCTGACCTCACACCCCAAGGACAAGGAAGGACCCAGACGTCCGGGCACCCAACTCTTGACCTCCACCATCACTCAGAGCCCAGAGAGGACCCAGGTGTCCGGGCACCCAACTCTGACCTCACACCCCAAGGACAAGGAAGGACCCAGACGTCCAGGCACCCAACTCTTGACCTCCACCATCACTCAGAGCCCAGAGAGGACCCAGACGTCCAAGCACCCAACTCTTGACCTCCACCATCACTCAGAGCTCAGAGAAGACCCAGGTGTCCAAGCACCCAGCTCTGACCTCACACCCCAACGAGGACAAGAAAGACACAGATGCCTGGGCCCCCAACTCTGACCTCAACCATCCCTCAGAGGACCCAGATGTCTGAGCACCCAACTCTTGACCTCCACCATCACTTAGAGAACCCAGGCATCCAGGCACCCATCTCTGACCCACCATCGCTTAGATGACTCGGGCATCTGGGCACCCAACTCTTGACCTCCACCATCACTCAGAGCCCAGAGAGGACCCAGGTGTCCAAGCACCCAACTCTGACCTCACACCCCAACAAGGACAAGAAGGACCCACACGTCTGGGCACCCAGCTCTGATCTCGCACCCCAAGGCCAAGGAAGGACCCAGACGTCCGGGCACCCAACTTTTAACCTTGACCATCACTAGAGCCCAGAGAGGATCCAGGTGTCCAAGCACCCAGCTCTGACCTCACAGCCCAAGGCCAAGGAAGGACCCAGATGTCCGAGCACCCAACTCTTGACCTCCACCATCACTTAGAGAACCCAGGCATCCAGGCACCCATCTCTGACCCACCATCGCTTAGATGACCCAGGCATCCCGGCACCCAACTCTTGACCTTGACCATCACTCAGAGCCCAGAGAGGACCCAGATGTCCAGGCACCCAACTCTTGACCTCCACCATCACTCAGAACTCAGAGAGGACCCAGGTGTCCAAGCACCCAACTCTGACCTCACACCCCAACAAGGACAAGAAGGACCCAGGTGTCCAGGCACCCAGCTCTGATCTCACACCCCAAGGCCAAGGAAGGACCCAGATGTCCGAGCACCCAACTCTTGACCTCCACCATCACTCAGAGCCCAGAGAGGACCCAGATGTCCGGGCCCCCAACTCCGACCTCACCCATCCCTCAGAGGCATCCGGGCACCCAACTCTAGACCTCCACCATCACTCAGAGCTCAGAGAAGACCCAGGTGTCCGGGCACCCAAATCTGACCTCACACCCCAAGGACAAGGAAGGACCCAGACGTCCGGGCACCCAACTTTTAACCTTGACCATCACTAGAGCCCAGAGAGGATCCAGGTGTCCAAGCACCCAGCTCTGACCTCACAGCCCAAGGACAAGGAAGGACCCAGACGACCGGGCACCCCACTCTTGACCTTGACCATCACTCAGAGCTCAGAGAAGACCCAGGTGTCCAGGCACCCAACTCTTGACCTCCACCATCACTCAGAGCCCAGAGAGGACCCAGACGTCCAAGCACCCAACTCTTGACCTCCACCATCACTCAGAGCTCAGAGAGGACCCAGATGTCCAAGCACCCAACTCTGACCTCACACCCCAACAAGAACAAGGAAGGACCCAGACGTTTGGGCACCCAACTCTGACCTCACCCATCCCTCAGAGGCATCCGAGCACCCAACTCTTGACCTTGACCATCACTCAGAGGATCCAGGCGTCCGGGCGCCCACCACTGGCCGTACCACCCACAAGCCTCCTGCACGACGCCCCTCTCGTGCGCAGCCCGTGTGCAAGCCCCGCCCCCTTTCCATGGCCACCTCCCCCCTCCCTGGGCTCTCGTGCGAGAACCCGGCGCGCCCAGACCCTCGTGCAAGCCCAGCCCTCACGTGCACCTGACCCTCGTGCGAGCGTCGCACTCACGCGGAAGCAGCCCTCGTGCAAGACCCTCGTGCAAGCTCAGCCCTGGTGCCAGCACAGCCCCCTCAGCATGAGAGCCGCCCTCGTGCGAGGCCCTTGCATGAGCCCAACCTTAGTGCCAGCCCCTCGTGCGAGCCCCTCGTGCAAAAGCAGCTGCCGGTCTGCGCTCCTTGCACCAGGGCTGTCCTTTCGTGAGTCCCACGCGGGTGCCAGCCCCGTGCGAGCGCACCCCCTCGTGCAAGCCCCCACGCGAGCCCCTCGTGCGAGCCCCTCGTGCGCTCACCTTGAAGCGGCGTGCGAGGAACTTGTTCTTCATCTCGAGGAAGTTCCCCTTGGAGGCTTCGCCCTTGAAGGGTTCGTTGATGACCCCGAAGGCGCCGTCGTTCTGGATGTCCGTCCAGCGCGCGTAGCCGTGGCTGCGCGCTAAGGACTGTCACCGTGTCACCGTGTCACCATGTCACTGTGTCACCGCGTCACCCCGTCCCCAACGTTCCCCCGCACCCCCCCCGTTATCCAGCGCACGGAGCCGCAGCTGTGCGCTAAGGGTTGCCACCTCGTCACCACCGCCGTGCCACCAGCACCCTGTCACCATCACCACATCACCGTGTCACCGTCACCTCGTCACTGTGACCAGGTCACCGCGTCACCTTGTCCCCCGCAGCCCCCAGGTCATGGCCCAGCCAGCACACGGAGGCGTGGAGGCACGTTAAGGACTGTCACCACAGCACTGTCACCACCACGGCACCACTGTGTCACCGTATCACCGTCACCATGTCACCCTGTCCCCAACGTCCCTCTCATCCCCACCCCGTGCACGGAGATGTGGCTGTGCACTAAGGACTGTCACCATGTCACACTGTCCCCAGTGTCCCCCTCACCCCCCACATTCAGCACACAGAGCCATGGCTGTATGCACCCTGTCACCACCGCTGCGTCACCATGTCACCGTCACCGTGTCACCTTGTCCCCAACATCCCCCTCGTCCTTCCCCAGGTCACCCAGCCAGCGCACGGAGGCACGGATGCACGTTAAGGACTGTCACCACGCCACCATCACCACCTTGTCACCGTCACTGCATCACTGCCACCATGTCACCACCACTGAGACACCGCATCACCCCGTCCCCAACGTCCCTCTCATCCCCCCGTCAGCCCCGTCCAGCGCACGGAGCCGTGACTGCACGCTAAGGACTGTCACTGCGTCACTGTGTCACCACCACCATGTCACTGTCACCACATCACTGCATCGCCATCACCCACCACTGTCACCATGTCACACGGTCCCCAGCATCTCCCCTCTTGTCCCCCCAGCTCATCCCCCCTCCAGCGCATGGAGCTGTGACTACAGGCTAAGGACTGTCACTGTGTCACCGTCACCATGTCACCCTGTCCCCAGTGTCCCCCCTCATTCTCCCAAGGTCACCCCCCCATCCAGCACACGGAGCTGTGGCTGCGCACTAAGGACTGTCACCATGTCACCAACGCCGCGTCACCGTCACCGTGTCACTATCACTGTGTCACCCTGTCCCCAACATCCCTCTCATCACCCCCACATTAAGAACCATCACTGTGTCACTACCACCATGTCACTGTCACCACATCACCCTCACGGCGTCACCCCTTGTCCCCAGTGTCCCCCGCCAGATCATCCCCATTCAGCACGTGGAGCCGGGGCTGTGCACTACGGACTGTCACCATGTCCCTGTGCCACCGCCACTGTGTCACCGTCATCGGATCACCAAGGTCACCCCCACCAGCACATGGAGTCGTGGTTGCTCACTAAGGACTGCCACCAGGTCACCATGTCACCGTGTCCCCATCACCTCCTCCCCCATCACCTCCCCCTGAGGACTGTGCCCAGTGTCACTGTCACCGCCGTCCCCAACATCACCACCGCCCCTGTGTCACCTCCACCTCAGTGTCACCCTCCTTGGTGCTGCCACTGCCACCAGTCCCAGGGAGGATGAAAGCACCCGGGTGTGCCGCGGGGGGACCCCGGTGTGCCACAAAGGGACCCTGGAGTGGCACAAGGGGACCCTGCAGTGGCACAAGGGACCCTGGAGTGGCACAAGGGGACCCTGCAGTGGCACAAGGGACCCTGGAGTGGCACAAGGGGACCCTGCAGTGGCACAAGGGACCCTGGAGTGGCACAAGGGGACCCAGGCGTGCCACAAGGGGACCCTGGAGTGGCACAAGGGGACCCAGGCATGCCACAAGGGGACCCTGCAGTGGCACAAGGGGACCGTGGAGTGCCACAAGGGGACCCTGGAGTGGCACAAGGGGACCCAGGCGTGCCACAAGGGGACCCTGGAGTGGCACAAGGGGACCCAGGCGTGCCACAAGGGGACCCTGGAGTGGCACAAGGGGACCCAGGCGTGCCACAAGGGGACTCTGCAGTGGCACAAAGGGATCCAGAAGTGCCACAAGGGGACCCTGGATTGCCACAAGGGGACCCATGTGTGCCACAAGGGGACCCAGGCGTGCCACAAGGGGACCCAGGCGTGCCACAAGGGGACCCTGGAATGGCACAAGGGGACCCAGGCGTGCCACAAGGGGACCCTGCAGTGGCACAAGGGGACCGACGTGTGCTGTGGGGGGGACGCAGTTGTGCCCCGGGGGACCCAGGCGTGGGGCGGTGGGGACCCAGGCGTGGCGGAAGGATACAGGACGATGCCGGCCAGCAGCCAGTAGTCGTGGCGCCTGTGCCAGATCTCATTGAGCTTCCCCGAGGAGATGGCGGCGCGCTCCTCGTTCTGCCACAGCGTGTGCAGCTCTGCGGAGGGGGGACGTCAGGTAAGCGGGAACCCCGGCATGTCCCCCCGCCCTGTCCCCCCCCAGCTCTGTCCCTCACTCACCCGTGAAGCCACCGTCAGCGATGTTGAACATGAAGCGCGGCTTCTCGGCCTTGTCGTCCCGTCGACCGTTAGTGCGCGCCTCCAGCTTGGGCTCCTTCTCAGCCTTCACCTCCTCTGCGCGGGGGTGTGGGGGGGAGACAGGGGGGTCAGCCCCATGTAACAACCCCCCTCCAGCCCCCGCAAACCACCCCCAGCCCCCCCCCAATAAGCAGAAAGACATTTGCTGCCATCAGCCATCAGTAGGTTTCAGAGTGAACGCGACACGATTAAGAGCAGAGGGCTCCAGGTGCCTCCCTTTGGTTAAGCCCCGCCCCCCCCGCAGCCAAACCCCGCCCCCAGGTACCTCGTTTGGGGTCGGGGTCCCCCGGCCGCTCCTTGGGCTCCTCCTCAGGGGGTTTCTCGTCACCCTTTTCGCCCCCGGGACCCTTCTCGGCCTCGGCACCTGCAAGGGGG
The DNA here is from genome assembly GCA_947846985.1 of Fratercula arctica. Classification (NCBI taxonomy): domain Eukaryota; kingdom Metazoa; phylum Chordata; class Aves; order Charadriiformes; family Alcidae; genus Fratercula; species Fratercula arctica. The sequence continues at coordinate 8,889,598 of CANTUZ010000014.1, read as the reverse complement.
GGGGGACAGGGGTGCTCGGACGCCTGGATCCCGCTGGCGATTTTGGGGGGGGGGGCACCCAAATGCCTGGGTCCCCTGCAGGGATGGGGGGGGGCTCACCTGGTCGCTCCTCACGGGCCGGGGGCCCTTCAGCCTCGGGCTCCCGCTGGCCCGGTCCCTCCTCCTCCTCCCCTTTCCGCGGCCCTTCGGCCTCACTGCCATCGCCCGGGGACGGTGGCACCTCGGGGACAGGAGGCTGCAGGGACAGGGGGACGGTGTCACCCTGGACACTTGGGTTCCCCTGTCATGACACCCCACCCCGGTACCCCTGGAGTGACCAGCAGGGGACAGGGGGACAAGGGTGGGGAGGGGACAGGGGTGGAGACAGGGAGGACACGACCGGGGACAGGGTTGGGGACAAGGACAGGGTGGGGGAAGAGGACAGAGAGGGGACAGGGACAAGGACAGGAGGGCAAGGACAGTGTTGGGGACAGAGACAGGGTTGGGGACAAGGACAAAGAAGGAGGATAGGGCTGGGGGACAGGAGTGGGGATGGGGTGGGGACAGCGTTGGGGACAACAACAACGTGACTGGGGAGAGGGATGGGGACAAGGAGAATATGACTGGGGACAGGGATGGGGACAGGGGGACGTGATTTGGGACAGGGCTGGGGACAGAGACAGTGAGGACATGACTGGGGCAGGGTTGGGGACAGGGGCAGGGAGGACACGAAGGACATCATGAGGGACAGGGAGGACAGGGTTGGGGACAGCCCTGTCACCCACCTCCATCTCCATCTTCTCAGGGCCTTTGGGCTCCTTCTCGTCCCTGGTGTCACCGTCGTCCCTGTCCGGGGGTGGCCCTGGCCCGTCCCCGCGCTCGCTGGGCGCTGGCGTGGCTGGGGACAGGGGACGTTAGCACATGGGGACACGGGGACATGGGGTGTCCCCAGCACCCTGCCCATGTCCCTGTGCCCCCCACGTCCCCATGCCTGTCCCCACATCCCCGTGTCCCCATGCTCTGTCCCCAGTGTCCTTGTCCCCCATGTCCTCACATCTCCATCCCCGCACCCTGTCCTAAATGTCCCCATGTCCCCCGTCCCCCCACCCCCTGTCCCATTCCCCGTGTCCCCATCCCAGTCCCATGACCCTGTCCCATGTGTCCCTTGTCCCCATCCCATGCCCCCTGTCCCCCATCCCCATGTCCTGCCCCTCATGTCCCCTGAGTCCCCATCCCATGTCCCCCATCCCTGTGTCCCCATCTGTTGCCCCTATCCCTGTGTCCCTGTCCCCATCCCTTGTCCCTCATGTCCCGTGTGTCCCCATCCCCAGTCCCCATCCTGTCCCCTGTGTCCCCATCCCTTGTCCCATAGGTCCCCATCCCACCCTGGCCCCCATGTCCCCATCTCCATTCCATGTCCCCCCCCATCCCCTGTCCCCGTGTTCCTGCCCCCCATGTCCCCATCCCATGTCCCCTATCCCTGTATCCCCATCCTGTCCCCCATGTCCCCATCCCCTGTCCCCTATCCCTGTATCCCCATCCTGTCCCCTATGTCCCCATCCCATGTCCCCCATCCCTGTATCCTCATCCTGTCCCTCTTTCCCCCCCCATCCCATCCCTGTGTCCCTGTCCCCCATGTCCCCATCCCATGTCCCCCATCCTGTCCCTCTTTCCCCCCCATCCCATCCCATCCCTGTGTCCCTGTCTCCCATGTCCCCATCCCTAACCCATGTCCCCCCCATCCCTGTATCCCCATCCTGTCCCTCTTTCCCCCCCCATCCCATCCCATCCCCGTGTCCCTGTCCCCCATGTCCCCATCCCCTGTCCCCTATCCCTGTATCCCCATCCTGTCCCCCATGTCCCCATCCCATGTCCCCCATCCCTGTATCCCCATCCTGTCCCCCATGTCCCCATCCCATGTCCCCCCCATCCCTGTATCCCCATCCTGTCCCTCTTTCCCCCCATCCCATCCCTGTGTCCCTGTCCCCCATGTCCCCATCCCATGTCCCCCATCCTGTCCCTCTTTCCCCCCCATCCCATCCCTGTGTCCCTGTCCCCCATGTCCCCATCCCTAACCCATGTCCCCCATCCCTGTATCCCCATCCTGTCCCTCTTTCCCCCCCCATCCCATCCCTGTGTCCCTGTCCCCCATGTCCCCATCCCCTGTCCCCTATCCCTGTATCCCCATTCTGTCCCCTTCCCCCCCATCCCATCCCATCCCTGTGTCCCTGTCCCCCATGTCCCCATCCCATGTCCCCCCCATCCCTGTATCCCCATCCTGTCCCTCTTTCCCCCCATCCCATCCCTGTGTCCCTGTCCCCCATGTCCCCATCCCATGTCCCCTATCCCTGTATCCCCATCCTGTCCCCCATGTCCCCATCCCATGTCCCCCATCCTGTCCCTCTTTCCCCCCCATCCCATCCCCGTGTCCCTGTCCCCCATGTCCCCATCCCCTGTCCCCTATCCCTGTATCCCCATCCTGTCCCCCATGTCCCCATCCCATGTCCCCTATCCCTGTATCCCCATCCTGTCCCCCATGTCCCCATCCCATGTCCCCCATCCTGTCCCTCTTTCCCCCCCATCCCATCCCCGTGTCCCCGTCCCCCATGTCCCCATCCCATGTCCCCCCCATCCCTGTATCCCCATCCTGTCCCCCATGTCCCCATCCCTGTATCCCCATCCTGTCCCTCTTTCCCCCCCATCCCATCCCCGTGTCCCCGTCCCCCATGTCCCCATCCCCTGTCCCCATCCCTAACCCATGTCCCCCCCATCCCGTCCCTCTTCCCCCCCCATCCCATCCCCGTGTCCCTGTCCCCCACGTCCCCAACCCCATTCCCTCTTCCCGTATCTCCCCTGTGTCCCCGTACCGGGCGTGGGGGGGCCGGGCGTGGGGGGGCCGCTCTGCTCGGGGCTGGGGGGGCAGGTCTTGGCGGGGGAGGAGGCGCGGGAGGAGCGCTTGGAGTCGGCGCTGGGCTCCGGGGCCAGCTCGGGCAGGCTCCAGCGCCCGTTGATGTGCTCGAACTCCTGCACCTGCACGGGGGGGGGGGGAGACACGACACGGGGGACGGACGACACAGATACGGGGGTCAGGGGGGGGACCCAGGCATCTGGGGGTGCGACCCCCAACCACCCGTAAAGGGAACTGGGGGCCTGGGGGGCATCCAGGTGTCTCGGAGCTGCACCCCCCAACCACCCATACAGGGAGCCGGGGGTCCAGGGGGGACCCAGGCATCCGGGAGGGGGTGACAGAGGGGACCCCGGGGTCCAGGAGGGGGTGGCATGGGGGACCCGGGTGTCCAGGGGGGACCCAGGCATCCGGGAGGGGGTGACAGAGGGGACCCAGGTGTGCAGGGGGCAGGTGACAGAGAGGACACAGGTATTCGGGGGGGGCACCCAGGCATCTGGGGGCTGCACCCCCCAACCACCCATACAGGGAGCCGGGGGTCCAGGGGGGACCCAGGCATCCGGGAGGGGGTGACAGAGGGGACCCAGGTGTGCAGGGGGAGGTGACAGAGGAGACCCAGGTGTGCGGGGGTAGGGGACAGAGGGGACCCAGGTGTGCAGGGGGAGGGGACAGAGGGGACCCAGGTGTGCAGGGGGGCACCCAGGCATCTGGGGGCTCCACCCCCCAACCACCCATACAGGGACCCGGAGGTCCGGGGGGGACCCAGGCATCCGGGAGGGGGTGACAGAGGGGACCCCGGGGTCCAGGAGGAGGTGGCATGGGGGACCCTGGTGTCCAGGGGGGACCCAGGCATCTGGGAGGGGGTGACAGAGGGGACACAGGCATCCGGGGGGGGCACCCAGGCGTCTCGGAGCTGCACCCCCCAACCACCCATACAGGGAGCCGGGGGTCCAGGGGGGACCCAGGCATCCGGGAGGGGGTGACAGAGGGGACCCCGGGGTCCAGGAGGGGGTGGCATGGGGGACCCTGGTGTCCAGGGGGGACCCAGGCATCCGGGAGGGGGTGACAGAGGGGACCCAGGTGTGCAGGGGGCAGGTGACAGAGGGGACACAGGTATTCGGGGGGGGCACCCAGGCATCTGGGGGCTGCACCCCCCAACCACCCATACAGGGACCCGGAGGTCCGGGGGGGACCCAGGCATCCGGGAGGGGGTGACAGAGGGGACCCCGGGGTCCAGGAGGAGGTGGCATGGGGGACCCTGGTGTCCAGGGGGGACCCAGGCATCCGGGAGGGGGTGACAGAGGGGACCCAGGTGTGCAGGGGGCAGGTGACAGAGGGGATACAGGTATTCGGGGGGGGCACCCAGGCATCTGGGGGCTGCACCCCCCAACCACCCATACAGGGACCCGGAGGTCCGGGGGGGACCCAGGCATCCGGGAGGGGGTGACAGAGGGGACCCCGGGGTCCAGGAGGGGGTGGCATGGGGGACCCAGGTGTCCAGGGGGGACCCAGGCATCCAGGAGGGGGTGACAGAGGGGACCCAGGTGTGCGGGGGTAGGGGACAGAGGGGACCCAGGTGTGCAGGGGGAGGGGACAGAGGGGACCCAGGTGTGCAGGGGGGCACCCAGGCATCTGGGGGCTGCACCCCCCAACCACCCATACAGGGACCCGGAGGTCCGAGGGGGACCCAGGCATCCGGGAGGGGGTGACAGAGGGGACCCCGGGGTCCAGGAGGGGGTGGCATGGGGGACCCGGGTGTCCAGGGGGGACCCAGGCATCTGGGAGGGGGTGACAGAGGGGACACAGGCATCCGGGGGGGGCACCCAGGCGTCTCGGAGCTGCACCCCCCAACCACCCATACAGGGACCCGGAGGTCCGGGGGGGACCCAGGCATCCGGGAGGGGGTGACAGAGGGGACCCCGGGGTCCAGGAGGGGGTGGCATGGGGGACCCTGGTGTCCAGGGGGGACCCAGGCATCCAGGAGGGGGTGACAGAGGGGACCCAGGTGTGCGGGGGTAGGGGACAGAGGGGACCCAGGTGTGCAGGGGGAGGGGACAGAGGGGATACAGGTATTTGGGGGGGGGCACCCAGGCATCTGGGGGCTGCACCCCCCGAACCACCCATACAGGGACCCGGGGGTCCGGGGGGGGTCCCAGGCATCTGGGAGGGGGCCAGGTGTGCAGGGGGAGGTGACAGAGGGGACACAGGTATCTGGGGGGACACCCAGGCATCTGGGGGCTCCACCCCCCAACCACCCATACAGGGACCCGGAGGTCCGGGGGGGACCCAGGCATCCGGGAGGGGGTGACAGAGGGGACCCAGGTGTGCGGGGGGGAGGGGACAGACGGGACCCCAGGTGTCCGGGCGGGGGGGGGAGGGGGGGGGCACACGTACCTTCTTCTTGACGAGGGACATGACGCCGATGCGGGTCAGGACCTGCTGCCGCGAGAGCCCCTCCCGGGGGACCCCGTCCGCGAAGGTCTCGGAGCCGTCGGCCCCCGGCTCGCAGAGGTGACGCATGAAGAGGGACACGTAGGCCCTGGGGGACACGCTCAGGGCCACCGCCTGCCGCTGGCACTCCCCCCGGCGGGGCTTCTCCCCATAGACCCCATCCCCAGGGTCCCTTGTCCCCACTGACCCCATCCCCAGGGTCCCTGTCCTCAAGGTCCCTTGTCCCAAGGACCCCATCCTCAGGGTCCCCATCCCTAAGGTCCCGGTCCCCAAGGTCCCTTGTCCCCACAGTCCCTATCCCTAAAGTCCCTTGTCCCTGTTGTCAATGTCTTGTCCCAACAGTCCCTGTCCCCAGGGTCCCCGTCCCCAACGTCACTTGTCCCTGTCCTCAAGGTCTTGTCCCCGCAGACCCCATTCTCAGGGTCTCTGTCCCCATCCCCAAGGTCCCTGTCCCCAGAGTCCCTTGATCCCATCGACCTGTCCCCAGGGTCCCTTGTCCCCAGAGCCTCCCTCCACAGAGTCCCCATCCCTGTCCCAAGTGTCCTTTGTCTCCATAGCTCCCATTCCCAGTGTCCCCTGTCCCCATAGTCCCCATCCCTGGGTCTCCGTCCCCATCCTCCGGGGTCCCTGACCCCACAGTCCCCATCACTGTCCCTGTCCCCAGTGTCCCCATCTCCAGGGGCCCCATCCCCAGTATCCCCACTGTCCCTGATGTCCTCAGTGTCCCCGATGTCCCCGCGCCATCAGCCTGTCCCCTCATCACAGCACCCGTCCCGGGCTGTGCCAGCTCTGGCCGGGTCCTGCCACCGCTCTTGGCGTCCCCTGGGCCAGACCCGGCCCCCCGAGGGGACATGGGGACCCCGGGGGTGACTCTGTGTCGGGGTGAGGGGGACACGAGCTCGTCCGGTCCCCAGGAAAACCGACGGCGATGGCGCTCGGCTGAGTAAGGGCTCATCACGCGGCACGGGGACACGTGGGGGGACACGGGAAGATGGGGACACACAGGGACATGGGGGACACTGAGGGACAAGGGACAACAGGGACATGGGGTGACATGGGAAGATTGAGACACAGGGACATGGCGGGGCAGAGAGGGACACAGGACGATGGGGACACACGGGGACATGGAGGACACGGGGTACACAGAGTGACACGGGATGATGGGGACATACAGGGACACGGGGACACAGAGGGACACGGGAGGTGCAGGGGGATATGGGGGACAGGGACATGGGAGCACACGGGAAGATGAGGAGACACAGGGACATGAGGACATTGGGGACACACACGGAGACATGGGACAATGAACACACAGGGGCAAGGGAAGACGGGGACACACGGGGACACGCGGGGACACGGAGCGACACGGGTTGATGGGGACATAAGAACATGGGGGACAAGGACATGGGGGACAAGGGGGGACACACGAGGACATGGAAGACACGGGACCATGGGGACACAGGGGGACATGTGGAGCTACCTGGGGACACAAGGGGACATGTGAGGCCACATGGGGCCGTGGGGACATGCAGAGAGACACGGGGACATAAGGACACAGGGACATGGGGACAGAGACAGGGACATACATGGGGCTGTGGGGACAGGGGACACAAGGACATGGTGGGGGGGGACACAGGCACAGGGGGGACACCATGAGAACAAAGGACACGGGGAAATGCATGGGGACAAAGGATACAGGGACACACGTGGGGACATGGGGGACACGGGGACATACACGGGGACACGGGGAAAACATGGGGACAAAAGGACCCGGGGACACAGATGGGAACACTGGGGGACAACATGAGGACATGGGGACACACGTGTGTCCCCCTCCTTCCTGCCCCACCCTGGTGTCACCACCTGTCCCAGTGCCACCGCCTCTACCTGGTGCCACCATTTGTCCCTGGTGCCACCACCTGTCCCCAACACCTCTGCCTGCCCCAGATGCCACTGCCTGTCCCCGGTGTCAGCACCTGTCCCTGGTGTCACCACCGTCTTGTCCCCAACACCTTCGCCTGTCCCTGATGCCACCACCTGTCCCTGACGCCACTGCCTGTTCCCGGTGCCACCGCCTGCCCCTGGTGTCACCGCCTGTCCCTGATGCCACCACCTGTCCCCAACACCACTGCCTGTCCCTGGTGCCACTGCCTGTCCCCAACACCGCTGTCTGTCCCTGATGCCACTGCCTGTCCCTGTGGCCGCCGCCTGTCCCTGGTGCCACCGCCTGTCCCCAACACCGCTGTCTGTCCCTGATGCCACCACCTCTCCCTGTGGCCACCGCCTGTCCCCAGTGCCACCACCTGTCCCTGACACAATTTCCTGTACCTGGTGCCACCGCCTGTCCCTGATGCCACCACCTGTCCTTGATACCACTGCCTGTCCCTGGTACCACCGCCTGTCCCCAGCACCACTGTCTGTCCTTGACACCACCACCTGTCCCCAACACCACCACCTGTCCCCAGTGCCACCACCTATCCTCAACACCACTGCCTGTCCCCAACACCGCTGTCTGTCCCTGATGCCACCACCTCTCCCTGCGGCCACCGCCTATCCCTGGTGCCACCGCCTGTCCTTGACACCACTGCCTGTTCCCAGTGCCACCGCCTGTCCCCGACACAACTTCCTGTACCTGGTGCCACCGCCTGTCCCCAACACCATCATCTGTCCTTGACACCACTGCCTGTCCCCGACACCACCGCCTGTTCCTGATGCCACCACCTGTCCCCAGTGCCACCACCTGTCCCCAACACCACCGCCTGTTCCTGATGCCACCACCTGTCCCCAGTGCCACCACCTGTCCCCAACACCACTGCCTGTCCCCAGTGCCACCGCCTGTCCCCAACACCACCGATGCCACCGCCTATCCCTGACACAATTTCCTGTCCCTGGTGCCACCGCCTTGTCCCCTGTGCCACCGCCTGTCCCCGCTGTCACCTACTTGAACTCCTTCTCGGTCTTGCCGCGTAGGTCGCGGACGAGCCACTGGGAGGTGAAGGCGTCCTGGGGGGGCATCCCCCACCGCATCACCGCGTTCAGGAAGGCCTTGCGCTGCCGTGTGTTGAAGCCCAGCACCTGGGGGGGGGGGACACCGGGGGGGGGCAGGTCAGGGGTGGGGTCACAAGGGGGTGGGGGGACCCAGGTGGCCAGGGGGGACATGGGTGAGTGGGGGGGGGACAGGGGGACATGGGTGTGGGGGCATACTCCAGCATGGGGCGGGGGGGGGACATGGGTGTCCTGGGGGGGGTCACAAGGAGGTGGGGGGACCCAGGTGGCCAGGGGGGACATGGGTGAGTGGGGGGGGGACATGGGTGCCCTGGGGGGGGTCCAAGGGGGTGGGGGGACCCAGGTGGCCAGGGGGGACGTGGGTGAGTGGGGGGGGGGACATGGGTGTCCTGGGGGGGGTCACAAGGAGGTGGGGGGACCCAGGTGGCCAGGGGGGACATGGGTGAGTCGGGGGGGGGGACAGGGGTGTCCTGGGGGGGGTCACAAGGAGGTGGGGGGACCCAGGTGGCCAGGGGGGACATGGGTGAGTGGGGGGGGGACATGGGTGCCCTGGGGGGGGTCACAAGGGGGTGGGGGGACCCAGGTGGCCAGGGGGGACGTGGGTGAGTGGGGGGGGACATGGGTGTCCTGGGGGGGGGGGGTCACAAGGGGGTGGGGGGACCCAGGTGGCCAGGGGGGACATGGGTGAGTGGGGGGGGAACATGGGTGCCCTGGGGGGGGTCCAAGGGGTTGGGGGGACCCAGGTGGCCAGGGGGGACATGGGTGAGTGGGGGGGGGACAGGGGGACATGGGTGTGGGGGCGTACTCCAGCATGGGGCAGGGGGGGGACATGGGTGTCCTGGGGGGGGTCACAAGGAGGTGGGGGGACCCAGGTGGCCAGGGGGGACATGGGGTGAGTGGGGGGGGGACATGGGTGCCCTGGGGGGGGTCACAAGGGGGGGGGGGGACCCAGGTGGCCAGGGGGGACATGGGTGAGGGGGGGGGGGACATGGGTGCCCTGGGGGGGGTCACAAGGGGGTGGGGGGACCCAGGTGGCCAGGGGGGACGTGGGTGAGTGGGGGGGGACATGGGTGTCCTGGGGGGGGTCCAAGGGGGTGGGGGGACCCAGGTGGCCAGGGGGGACGTGGGTGAGTGGGGGGGGGGGACATGGGTGTCCTGGGGGGGGTCACAAGGGGGTGGGGGGACCCAGGTGGCCAGGGGGGACGTGGGTGAGTGGGGGGGGGACATGGGTGTCCTGGGGGGGGGTCCAAGGGGGTGGGGGGACCCAGGTGGCCAGGGGGGACATGGGTGAGTGGGGGGGGGACATGGGTGTCCTGGGGGGGGTCACAAGGGGGTGGGGGGACCCAGGTGGCCAGGGGGGACGTGGGTGAGTGGGGGGGGACATGGGTGTCCTGGGGGGGGGGGTCACAAGGGGGTGGGGGGACCCAGGTGGCCAGGGGGGACATGGGTGAGTGGGGGGGGGGACATGGGTGCCCTGGGGGGGGTCACAAGGAGGTGGGGGGACCCAGGTGGCCAGGGGGGACATGGGTGAGGGGGGGGGGGACATGGGTGCCCTGGGGGGGGTCCAAGGGGGTGGGGGGACCCAGGTGGCCAGGGGGGACGTGGGTGAGTGGGGGGGGACGTGGGTGCCCTGGGGGGGGGTCACAAGGGGGTGGGGGGACCCAGGTGGCCAGGGGGGACATGGGTGAGTGGGGGGGGGACATGGGTGCCCTGGGGGGGGGTCACAAGGGGGTGGGGGGACCCAGGTGGCCAGGGGGGACATGGGTGAGTGGGGGGGGAACATGGGTGCCCTGGGGGGGGTCCAAGGGGGGGGGGACCCAGGTGGCCAGGGGGGACGTGGGTGAGTGGGGGGGGACATGGGTGCCCTGGGGGGGGGTCCAAGGGGGTGGGGGGACCCAGGTGGCCAGGGGGGACATGGGTGAGTGGGGGGGGGACAGGGGGACATGGGTGTGGGGGCGTACTCCAGCATGGGGCGGGGGGGGACATGGGTGTGCCGGGGGGGGGGTGATGGGTGGCTGAAGGAACCCCAGCAGCTGGGGGGGTCACAAGGGGGTGTGGGCATCCAGGGGGGACACACGTAGGTCTGGGGGAACCCCGGCATCCGCGGGGACGTGGTTGGGTGGGGGGGGACACGAATGGGTGGTGGGACCCAGGTGTTCGGGGGGACGTGGGGGGAGACCCCGGCATGGGGGGGGGGGGACACCCAGGCAGCCGGGCACCCCCCGAACCCCCTCCTGGAGCAGGGCCAGGTGTCCGGGTGCCCTCGGGGATGCTGGCATTCAGGCACCCTGCGGACCCTGGTGTCCAGATGTTGGCCCCCCCCAATGGACCCTGGTACCCCGGCCCCCCCCCCCCCCCCCCCCCCCCCCCCCACTAGACCCCCGTGTCCGAGTGTCCCCCCCCCCACCCCCGCCCCGGGGTCCCCACCTCGATGTTGCCCCCGACCCGGGCCAGCAGCGGGGGCAGGGGCTTGTCCTTCTCATTCCGCAGCTGCCGCTTGGACTGACGCCGGCCTGGGGGGGGGGGAGGGGGCAAGGGGGGGGTCAGCACCCATCCTTGGCACCCTGACCCCCCCCCCCCCCCCCCCCCCCCCCCAGAGCATCGTGATGCCCCTCCTTGGGGCACCCTGACTCTCCCCAGGGCACCCTGATGCCCCTCAAGGCACTATGACCCCCTCCCTTGGGGCACCCTGACCCCCCCCCCCAACACCCTGACACCTCCCCTTGGGTCACCCCGACCCCCCCTTTGGATGCTCTGACCCCCCCTTCCCCCTTGAGGCACCCTGACCCCCCCCCCCCCTCTGGGCACCCCAATCCCCCACCCCAGGGCACCTTAACCCCCCCCCCCCTCGCCAGGAGACAGTGGGGGGTGCAAGGGGACACAAGGGGACATGAGGACACAGGGCATGCAGAGGGGACATGGGGGGACGCAGAGGGGACATGGGGGGCACAAGATACGTGGGGGGACACAAAGGGACAGAGAGGGGACACAGAAGGACATGAGGGGACATGGGGGACACTTGGGGGGACACATAGGGGACGTGGGGGACACAAAGGGACAGAGAAGGGACACAAGGACATGAGGGGACATGGGGGACACTTGGGGGGGACACATAGGGGACTTGGGGGGACACATAGGGGACGTGGGGGGACACAAAGGGACAGAGAGGGGACACAGAAGGACATGAGGGGACATGGGGGACACTTGGGGGGACACATAGGGGACGTGGGGGGACACAAAGGGACAGAGAGGGGACACAGAAGGACATGAGGGGACATGGGGGACACTTGGGGGGACACATAGGGGACGTGGGGGGACACAAAGGGACAGAGAGGGGACACAGAAGGACATGAGGGGACATGGGGGACACTTGGGGGGACACATAGGGGACATGGGGGGACACGTGTTGGAACAGAGGGGACATGGGTGGGACACACAGGGGACAGAGGAGATATGGGGGGACACAGAGGGGACTCGGGGGGACAGAGGGACACAGAGAGAGGACACGGAGGGGACATGGGGGGACGCAGAGGGGACACGCAGGGACGTGGGGGGGTGTGGGACATAGAGGGGACACAGGGGACACGTGTCGGAACAGAGGGGACACAGGAGGAGATGGAAGGACATGAGGGGACTCGGGAGGGGACACGGGAGGGGACACGGGAGGGGACACGGGAGGGGACACGGGAGACATGGGGGGGATGTGGGACATGGAGGGGACAGGGAGAAGACAGAGAGGGGACACATGGGGGGGACACGGGGGCCACTCACCCTCCGGCCGCTCGTCGAAGTCCTCGTCCTCCTCCTCGGAGCCCACCGAGTACTCGGACTGGTTGTCTGGGGGGGGGGTGGGCGTCAGCACCCGGCCCCCGCACCCTGACCCCCCTGCACCCTGACCCCCTGCACTCCGACCCCCTGCACCCCGACACCCCCACACCCGGGAACCCTCGCACCCTCACCCCCTGCACCCCAACACCCACACCTGGGTACCCCCACACCCTGCCCCCCTGCACCCCGACACCCCCACGCCTGGACCCTGCACCCTGACCCCCTGCACCCCAACACCCAGGAACCCCCGCACCCTGACCCCCCCTGCACCCCGACACCCCCACACCTGGGTACCCCCACACCCTGCCCCCCTGCACCCCCACACCCAGACGCCACACCCTGACCCCCTGCACCCCGACACCCAGGAACCCCCGCACCCTGACCCCCTGCACCCCGACACCCAGGAATCCCCGCACCCTGACCCCCCCTGCACCCCGACACCCCCACACCTGGGTACCCCCGCACCCCAACACCCTGCCCCCCTGCACCCCGACACCCCCATACCCAGACGCCGCACCCTGACCCCCTGCACCCCGACACCCAGGAACCCCCACACCCTGACCCCCCCTGCACCCCGACACCCCAACACCCTGACCCCCTGCACCCCGACACCCAGGAACCCCCGCACCCTGACCCCCTGCACCCTGACACCCCCACACCTGGGTACCCCCGCACCCCAACACCCTGCCCCCCTGCACCCCGACACCCCCATACCCAGACGCCACACCCTGACCCCCTGCACCCCGACACCCCCACACCCGGGAACCCCCGCACCCTGACCCCCCCTGCACCCCCACACCCTGTATCGTGCCTCCCAGTCTGTCCCAGTATCCTCCCAGTACCGACAGAGCTCGCCCCCAGTAACTCCCACTCCCCCAACAACAGCACCCACTGCCTCCCAGTTCTCCCAGTTCACCTGTACCCACCTTCGTCCTCCTGGGTGCGGCTGCCCAGTACATTAGAATTCTCCCCAGTCTGTCCCACTATCCTCCCAGTCTTTCCCAGTCTGTCCCAGTGCCCTCCCAGCAACTCCCAGTGCCTCCTGATGAACATTCCAGTAACTTCCAGTACTCCCAGTTGCACTGCACCCACCTTGGTCCTCCTGGGTGCGGGTACCCAGTGCACATCAGGACTTCTCCCAGTGCCTCCCAGTACCCTACCAGTGCCTCCCAGTCTGCCCCAGTGCCCTCCCACTGTGTCCCAGTACCTAATCAGTCTCACAACGCGTCCCAGTACCTTACCAGTGACTCCCAGTGCCCCCAGTTGCCCTGTACCCACCCCAGTTCTCCTGGGCAAGGGTGCCCAGTGCATCAGAACCCCTCCCAGTAACTCCCAGTGTGTTCCAGCATCCTTCCAGGTTCTCCCAGTGCCCTCCCAGTGCCCACCTTGGGCGGCATCGTTGTAGCTGACCTGCTTGCGCACCCACTTGTCCTCGCTCAGGTTGCGCGCCAGGTCCTCCCAGTGCCTCCCAGCACCTTCCCAGTGTCTCCCAGTACCTCCCAGTGCTCACCTTGGGCCTCCTGGGCAGCATCGTGGTAGCTGACCTGCTTACGCACCCGCTTGTCCTCGCTCAGGTTGCGCACCACGTCCTCCCAGTGCCTCCCAATACCTTCCCAGCGCAACCCAGTGTCTCCCAGTACCTTCCCAGTGCCTCCCAGTGCCCACCTTGGTCCTCCTGGGCGGCATCGTTGTAGTTGACCTGCTTGCGCACCCGCTTGCCCTTGCCCAGGTTGCGCGCCAGGTCCTCCTGCTGCTGCTCGTAGTGGTGCCGCAGCAGCTTCTCCCAGTAGTCGGGGTCGACGTTCTCCTCCTGCTTGATGATCTCCCGCTCGATCTCCTCGATCTGCCGGGACACGCACCCTCAGCGGCCACCCGCAGAAACCCCGCCGGCCTGAGGTTGCCACCTGCAGGTCTCCAGCGTCCCCAGCTCCATCTCACATCGTCCATCACATCTCCCCAGCTCACATCGTCCCCACCCCCCCCATCTCCGTCACCTCCCACGTCCATCATCCTCATCACCTCCACCATCTTCATCATCCCCATCGTACTCTTCTCCATCGTTCCCATCGTCTACATCTCCATCACCTCCCACGTCCATCATCCTCATCACCTCCACCATCTTCATCATCCCCATCGTACTCATCTCCATCGTTCCCATCGTCTACATCTCCATTGCCCCACTGTCCCCATCATCTCTATCTCCATCACCTCCCACGTCCATCATCCTCATCACCTCCACCATCTTCATCATCCCCATCGTACTCATCTCCATCGTTCCCATCGTCTACATCTCCATTGCCCCACTGTCCCCATCATCTCTATCTCCATCACCTCCATCGTCCCCAGGGTCTCCACCTCCATCATCTCCATTGCCCCCAGTCCTCAGCGTCTCTATCGTCTCCATCGTCCCCACCTCCGCCATCTCCATCGTCCCAAGTGTCCCTATCCCCCGGGCGTACCTTGTCCTCCTCACGCACAACGTACTGGGCCACCTTGAAGGAGCTGAGATACTCGTTCATGTTCTGCACGTCGGCGTCGTCAGTGGCATCCTGGTTACGATCCAGCAGGCGGGCGATGGCCTCGTTGTCGTAGTGGATGACGCTACTGTCCTCCTCCTTGTTGTCCCCTGTGCCGGCGACACGCTGCTGACACGGCCTGACTTGGTCCAGCAGGGCCTGGCACGGCTCACCATGGCCTTGGAATGCTCCACCACGGCCAACGTGGGCCAACATGGCCTCACACAGCCCAACATGGCCTGACATGACCTAGTACGGCCCAGTATGGCCCGACATGGTCCAGTACAGCCCAACATGGACCAATATGGTCCAACATCGACCAACATGGCCTGACATGGCCTAGTACAGCCCAGCATGGCCCAACAAGGTCCAGCACGGCCCAGCACAGCCCAACATGGCCCAGCACAGCCCAGTATGGCCCCATATGGCCCAACATGACCTCACATGACCCAACATGACCTAGTACAGCCCAGCACGGCCCAGTACCGCCCAACATGGACCAACACAGTCCAATATGGTCCAACGTGGCCCAACACAGCCTCACACGGCCCAACATGCTCCAACATGGCCTGACATGACCTAGTACAGCCTGGCACGGCCCAACACGGTCCAGCATGGCCCAGTACAGCCCAACATGGCCCAGCACAGCCCAGTATGGCCCCATATGGCCCAACATGACCTCACACGACCCAACATGACCTAGTACAGCCCAGCACGGCCCAGTACCACCCAACATGGACCAACACTGTCCAATATGGTCCAACGTGGCCCAACGTGGCCCAACATGGCCTCACACGGCCCAACATGGCCTAGTACAGCCCAGCATGGCCCCACAAGGTCCAGCATAGCCCAGTACAGGCCAACATGGCCCAGCACAGTCCAGTATGGCCCCATATGGCCCAACATGACCTCACACGACCCAACATGACCTAGTACCACCCAACATGGCCCAACACAGTCCAATATGGTCCAACGTGGCCCAACACGGCCTGACATCGCCCAACACAGTCCAGTACAGCCCGACATGACCTAGTACAGCCTGGCACGGCCCAACACGGTCCAGTATGGCCCAGTAGAGCCCGACATGGTGTGACATTACCCAACACAGTCCAATATGGTCCAACATGGCCTCACGTGGCCCAACATGACCTGACATGGCCAGACACAGCCCAACGTGGTCTGACATGGCCTGACACAGCCCAACATGGACCAATATGGACCAACACAGTCCAATATGGTGGTCCAACATGGTCCAATGTGGCCCAATATGGTCCAACATGACCTAACGTGGCCTGACACAGCTCAACATGCCTCAACATGAGTCCCTCCATGACCTTGCATACCCCGTCATGGCTCTGACATGACCCATCATGGCCCCATTGTGACCGTACACATCCCATCATGGCTTTGTGTGACCCATCACGGTCCAATCATGACCTCGCACGTCCCATCATGGCTTTGCAAGCCCAGTCACAGCCCATCATGGGCTCCCATGTCCTACCACGGCCTCCTATGTCCCACCACGTCCCACCATACCCTCCCATGGCCCATCACAGCCTCCCGCATCTCATCACGTCCCACCACAGCTTCCCCGTCCCACCCAGCCCCAACCCCGCTGGGTGCTGACCCTCATTCTCGTCCTTGAAGAGCTCCTCAGTGCCAAACTTGAGGATGTCATCAAGCTCCTGCTTGGACATGGAGCCGGCCTTGGAGCCCAGCCCCGGGCGCACCACCAAGTGCGTCAACATCATCTTGCGCTTGGCCACCTGTGTGATGCGTTCCTCCACCGACGCCCGGGTGACAAACCGGTAGATCATCACCTTGTTGGCCTGGCCGATGCGGTGTGCCCGGCTGAAGGCCTGTGGGGACGGGCACGCGTCAGAGAAGGGGACGCGTCAGGGCAGGGAAATGGTGGTGAGGGACAGGGGGACATCAGTAGGGAGACTGTGGTAGGGGACATGGTGAGGAAACATCAGAGCAGGGACATGGCGGTGAGGGACATCAGCAGGGACATGGCGGTGGGGGACACGATGAGGGGGACATCAAAGCAGGGATGTGGCGGTGGGAGACCTGATGGGGGACATCAGTAGGGAGACTGTGGTAGGGGACATGGTGAGGGAACATCAGAGCAGGGACATGGCGGTGGGGGACACGATGAGGGGGACACCAGAGCAAGGACACGGTGGCAGGGGACACACCGGAGCAGGGACGCAGTGGTGGGGGCTGCGGTGGCAGTGAGGGACAGGGACACAGTGGGGGACACGGGGACAGGACAGGAGAAATGGGGGGAGGGCTGGAGACAGGGGTATCAGGATGGGTGACACAGTGCTGGGTGGCAGATGCCGGGCAAGTGACATGGTGCGGGGTGGGGGACACCGGGTAGGTGACAGGGTGCCAAGGGGAACGTCAGGTGGGTGACACTGGGTGGGTGACTCTAGGTGTGTGACAGGGTGCCAGACGGGTGACACCAAGCAGTTGATAGGGTGCTGGGGTGGGTGACATAGTGCCGCGTGGATGACAGGGTGTCAGCTTGGTGACAGAATGCTGGGCAGCTGACACTGGGTGTGTGACAGGGTGCTGGGGTGGCCGATTCTGGGTGGGTGACAGGGTGCCAGATGGGTAACACCAGACAGGTGCCAGGGTGCCAGGTGGGTGATGCTGGGGGGGTGACAGGGTGCTAGGATGGATGGGTGACGCTGGAGAGGTGACAGGGTGTCAGGATGGGTGACAGGGTGCTGGGAGGGTGATGCTGGGCAGGTGACAGGGTGCTGGGAGGGGTGACAGGGTAGGGAGCAGGTGATGCCTAGGGGGTGACAACGTGCTGTGATGGGTGACAGGGTGCAGGGTGGGTGACACCGGGGAGGTCACAGGGTGCTGTGATGGGTGACAGGGTGCAGGGTGGGTGACACCGGGGGGGTGACAGGGTGCTGTGACAGGTGACAGGGTACGGAGCAGGTGATGCCTAGGGGGTGACAAGGTGCTGGGATGGGCGACAGGGTGCTGGGATGGGTGACACCAGGGGGGTGACAGGGTGCTATGATGGGTGACAGGGCGCGGGGGGGGTTACAAGGTGCTGGGATGGGTGACAGGGTGCAGGGTGGGTGACACCGGGGAGGTGACAGGGTGCTGGGATGGGTGACAGGGTGCAGGGTGGGTGACGCGGGGGCGGGTGACAGACCTGGATGTCGTTGTGGGGGTTCCAGTCGGAGTCGAAGATGACGACGGTGTCGGCGGTGGCCAGGTTGATGCCGAGGCCCCCGGCCCGCGTCGACAGCAGGAAGCAGAACTGCTGCGCCCCCGGCGCTGCCCCCCCCGGCGTCAGCGGGGGGGGCCGGCCCCCCCAGACACGGGACCCCCCCCAATTCCCTGGTGCTGCCACCCCCCCCCAAACCTGGGCCCCCCCCCCAGTTCCCTGGCACCGCCCCCTGCAAGCGTCAACGCAGGGTCCAGCCACCCCCAAAACCTGGGACCACCCCCCAAATCCCTGATGCTGCCCCCCCCAAACCCACTGCACTGCCCCCCCCAGCGTCAGCGTGGGGTCCAGCCCCGCCAAACCCAGGCCCCCCCCCAGTTCTCCGGTGCCGCCCCCCTAAACCCAGGATTCCCCAAATCCCCCTGTCTTATCCCCCCCCACCCCAGCATTGCTGCACCGAGGGAAAATGACCCCCCCGAAAGCACCCTGAGGATGAGGGGGGGTCTCCCCCATCCTGCGTGGGGTGGGGTGCTGGGCCTGGATGGCTGCGTGTGTCCCCCCTGGAGCCTGGGTCCCTCCCAGGTCACCTGAGTGTCCCCCAGAACTCCTGGGTCGTTCCCCCCTCCCCGGATACCTGGGTGTCCCCCCCCCCAAACACCTGGGTCCTCCCCAAACACCTGGGTTAGTCGTGTCCCCCCCCCTCCAAACACCTGGGTCCTCCCCAAACACCTGGGTGTAGTCATGTCGTCCCCCCCCGCCAAACACCTGGGTCTCCCCTGAACTCCTGGGTCCCTCCCTAGACCCCTGGGTGCCCCCCGGATAATTGGGTGCCCCCGAAGCCTAAGTCCCCCCCCCCGATGGACACTGGGGTCCCCCCCCCGCCACCACGGTGCCCCCGGACGCCGGGGTCCTACCGTTGAAGCGGTCGATGGCCTCCTGGCGCAGGGCCCCCGTGATGCCCCCGTCGATGCGCTCGTATTTGTAGCCCTCGTAGTCCAGGAAATCCTCCAGCAGGTCCAGCATCTTCGTCATCTGCGGGCACTGGTTAGACTGGGAGCAGCCAGGGGTGCTGGGGGACCTGGCACTGGTTACACTGGGAGGGCCCAGCAAGGCTGGGATGGGCGCTGGTCAGAGCGGGATTAACCAGGGATGCTGGTACTGGTACTGGTGAGACTGGGAGCACCCAGGGGTGCTGGGGGAACCTGGTACTGGTTACACTGGGAGCACCCAGCAAGGCTGGGATGGGCGCTGGGCAGACTGGGAGGACCTGGGAGGACTAAGACAGGCACTGGTGAGACTGGGAGCACCCAGGGGTGCTGGGGGAACCTGGTACTGGTTACACTGGGAGCACCCAGCAAGGCTGGGATGGGCGCTGGGCAGACTGGGAGGACCTGGGAGGACTAAGACAGGCACTGGTGAGACTGGGAGCACCCAGGGGTGCTGGGAGACCTGGCACTGGTCAGAATGGGAGCACCCAGGGGTGCTGGGAGACCTGGCACTGGATAGACTGGGAGCAGCCAGGGGTGCTGGGTCAGGCATTGGTTATACTGGGAGCACCCAGGAGTGCTGGGGGACCTGGCACTGGCTACACTGGAAGGAGCCGGGGGAGCTGGGGGATCTGGTACTGGTTAGACTGGGATTAACCAGGGATGCTGGAGTTGTGGGCTGGGTGTCTCTGGGGGGTCCCGGGTCAGGGCAGGGGGGGGTCCTGGTCCCCCACCTGGGAGAAGATGAGCACCCGGTGGCTCTGGGGGGGCTGTGGGTGCTGGGGGTCCCACCTGGGAGAAGATGAGCACCCGGTGGCTCTGGGGGGGCTGTGGGTGCTGGGGGGTCCCTGGGGGTCCCACCTGGGAGAAGATGAGCACCCGGTGGCTCTGGGGGGGGCTGTGGGTGCTGGGGCGTCCCGGGGGGGTCCCTGGGGGTCCCACCTGGGAGATGAGCACGCGGTGGCTCTGGGGGGGGGCTGTGGGTGCTGGGGGTCCCACCTGGGAGAAGATGAGCACCCGGTGCCTCTGGCGGGGGCTGTGGGTGCTGGGGGGGGTCCCCGGGGGGTCCCACCTGGGAGAAGATGAGCACCCGGTGGCTCTGGGGGGGCTGTGGGTGCTGGGGGGTCCCTGGGGGGTCCCACCTGGGAGAAGATGAGCACCCGGTGGCTCTGGGGGGGGCTGTGGGTGCTGGGGGGGTCCCCGGGGGTCCCACCTGGGAGAAGATGAGCACCCGGTGGTTTTGCTCCTTCAGCTTCCGCAGCATCTTCTGCAGCAGCAGCAGCTTCCCCGAGGCCTTGATCAGGGCCCCCCCCCTCGTAGGCGCCGCTCGGCAGCTTTGGGGACTCCTGGGGACGGGGACGTCACCTCAACGGCCCCCGGTGTCCCCTGACGTCCCCCGACGTCCCCCAGACTCCACCCCGCGTCCCTCTGTGTCCCCCTGCCCACCCCTCTCCATCCCCTCTGCGTCCCCTCCATGCGCCTCCAGCCCGGGTCCCCCCGTGACCCACGTCTCTCTGTCCCCACCATGTCCCTCCACCTTGTGACACCGTGTCCCGCCATCTGTCCCCTCCATGTCCCTCCACCCCATGCCCCCGTCCCATGTCCCTCCAACCTCTCCATGTCCCCATGTCCCACCATGTCCCCCCATCCCCTCCACACCCCTCCAACCACTCCGTGTCCTCATGGCCCACCATGTCCCTCCACACCATGTCCCTCTGTCCCCTCCATGTCCCTCCAACTGCTCCACGTCCCCACCATGTCCTCCTGTCCCCTCCCTGTTCCTCCACCCTATGTCCCTTTGTCCCATGTCCCCCATCTCTCTCCACGTCCCTGGGTTCCCCCACATCCCTCCAACCCCTCCATGTCCCCCTGTCCCACCGTGTCCCCTACACGTTCCTCCATCCTCCATCCCTCTATCTCCTCCATGTCCTCACGTCCCATGTCCCTTCACCTCATGTCCCTCTATCCCTCCCACATCCCTCCACGCCCTCCATGTCCCCATGTCCCATATACCCCCACCCCACGACCCTCTGTCCCCTCCACATCCCTCCAACCCTTCCATGTCTCCATGTCCCACCTCCCTCTATCCCCTCATCCCTCCAACCCCACCACG
This sequence comes from Fratercula arctica, assembly GCA_947846985.1. NCBI lineage: Eukaryota > Metazoa > Chordata > Aves > Charadriiformes > Alcidae > Fratercula > Fratercula arctica. The sequence goes on along the minus strand of CANTUZ010000014.1, from coordinate 8,868,621 downwards.
TCCCCATGTCCCCTCCATGTCCTTCCATCCCACATCTCTCTATTCCCTCCAACCCTTCCACGTCCCCATGTCCCACCATGTCCCCAAGTCCCATCTCCCTCCACATCCCTCCAACCCTTCCATGTCCCCATGTCCCACCACGTCCCCATGTTCCATGTCCCTCCATCCCACATCTCTCTATCCCCTCCACATCCCTCCAACCCCTCCCTGTCCCCACGTCCCACCATGTCCCCAAGTCCCATCTCCCTCCACATCCCTCCAACCCTTCCATGTCCCCATGTCCCACCACGTCCCCATGTCCCATGTCCCTCCATCCCACATCTCTCCAACCCCTCCCCATCCCCACGTCCCACCATGTCCCCAAGTCCCATCTCCCTCCACATCCCTCCAACCCTTCCACGTCCCCATGTCCCACCACGTCCCCATGTCCCATGTCCCTCCATCCCACATCCCTCCAACCCCTGCCTGTCCCCGCGTCCCCCCCGGCATCCCCGCGGTGCCCACCATGGCTGCGACGGGGAAGAGGTAGGGGTGGTTGCAGCACTTCTTCAGGTCCATCATGATGTTGAGCAGCGACACCTGGTTCCCGCCGCCCCGCGAGTTCAGCGCCTCGAAGTTGCGCGTCAGGATATACTTGTAGTACTTCCTATGGGAAGCTCGGTGGGACCCACGTGTCCGGGAGCCTCCCTTCCCCCTTGTCTGGGGCACCCAAGTGTCCGGGGACCCAAGCACCCAAGGGACCGCGGTGCAGACCTGCATGGAGCTCAGCTCCACCAGCAATGACTCCCATGAACACCAGCTCCCAGGTGCACCCTTCTCCCATGGATTCAGGCATCCGGGTGCACCCCATCCCAGGAGATCCAGGTGTCTGGGCACCTCCCGTCCTGGGGGACCCAGTTGTCCAGGGACCCAAGCACCCAGGGGACCCCGGCGTACACCTCCATGGAGCTGAGCTCTGCGCAACGAGCTCCACCAGCAATGACTCCCATGAACACCAGCTCCCAGGTGCACCCTTCTCCCATGGATTCAGGCATCCGGGTGCACCCCATCCCGGGAGACCCAGGTGTCGGGGTGCCTCCCCCCCCCGCCTCCCGCGGGACCCAGGCGTCCGGCGTACTTCTGCATGGGGCTGAGCTCCACGCGGACGATGAGCTCGGTCTTGGCCGGCATGTTCTTGAAGACGTCGGCCTTGAGGCGTCGCAGCATGTGGGGACCCAGCAGGTCGTGGAGCTTCTTGATCTGGTCCTCCTTGGAGATGTCGGCAAACTCCTCCAAGAAGCCCTCCAGGTTGCTGTGGGGAGGGGACAATGTGACAATGGGGGGGGGGGGCGGCAGAGGGACAGGGATGCAGACGGCCGTGATGTGGGGAGATGTGGGGACAGCCATGACACAGTGGGGTGAAGGGACATGGGGACAGTCGTGACACGAGGGGACGCAGGGGCAGCCGTGATGTGGTGGGATGCAGGGGCGTGGGGACATGGGGACAATCGTGACATGGAGGGGACATGGGGACACACACAGGATGGGGGATGTGGGGACGGCTGTGACATGGGGGGACACGGGGACAGCCACAACAAGGTGGGGCAAAGGAGCAGGGGGAGATGGGAATGGAGGGGGAGGACCCTGGGGGAGGGGAGGGGACATCAGGGGACACTGGGGGACACAGGGGGACAGGGACACCCCAGTAAAGGAGGGATGTGGGTGGATGCAGGGGGTGGGGGGGGATAGGGGATGCTGGGGGAGGGGACATGAGGGGACATCGGGGGACGTACTTGAAGCGCTCGGGGGTGAGGAAGTTGAGGAGGTGGAAAAGCTCCTCCAGGTTGTTCTGCAGCGGGGTCCCCGTCAGCAGCAGCTTGTGCTCGATCTTGTACCCGTTCAGCACCCGAAAGAACTAGGGGGGCGTCACCCACGGACCCCGGCGTCCGGGAGAGACCCCCCCCCCCCAAACCCACCCACAGACCCCAGCATCCGGGAGAACCCCCCCGAATCCCACCCATGGGCCCAGCGTCCGGGAGAGACTCCCCCCACCCCAATCCTACTCACGGACCTCAGCGTCCGGGAGAGACCCCCCCCAGTCCCACCCACGGCACCCGTGGACCCCAGCATCTGGGAGAGACCCCCCCGATCCCACCCACGCACCCCGGCATCCGGATGCGACCCCCTGATCCCACCCAGGGCACTCCCAGGACTCCAGAGCACCCCCCACCCTCCCAAGGCACCCAGGGACCCCAGTGTCTGGGGAACACCCCCCCCCCCCCCCCGTGCAACAGCACCCAGTGGACCCCCAGGAATCTGGGTGCCCCCCACCCCGGGGACCCAGGTGTCTGGGAGCCCTTCCCGGTGGATCCAGGCATCTGGGTGCCCCCTATCCTAGGGACCCGGGCATCCTTCCCAGTGGTCCCAGGCATCCAGGTGCCCCCCACCCAGAGGACACAGGCATCTGGGTGCCCCCAAGGACCTGGGTGTCTCCCACCCCAGGGACCCAGGCATCTGGGTGCCCCCCATCCAAGGGGCCCAGGCATCCTTCCTGGTGGCCCCAGGCGTCCGGGTGCCCCCCATCCCGGTGACCCAGGTGTCCAGGCACCCTTCCCAGTGGCCCCAGGCATCCAGGTGCCCCCCACCCAGTGGACCCAGGCATCTGGGTGCCCCCCACCCAGGCGTCCGGCCCCTCCCCACCCCCCAGGGGACCCCAGTGTCCGGGCACCTTGGACTGGTTGTTCTTGAGACGATGGGCCTCGTCCACCACCAGACAGGCCCAGCGGATGGAGCCCAGCGCCGCCTGGTCGATGGTGATCAGCTCGTAGGACGTCAGCAGCACGTGGAACTTCACCTGCGCCTCCCGCTGCCGCGGCCGTCAGCACCCAGGGGTGTCCCCGGGGCACCCCCACCCCTCGCTTCCCCCCCCACCCCCCCCAGCCCCCATCCAGGATTCTGGTGGCCGGGGCACCCTGAACCCCCCAGCATCTGGCCATCCCAGCACCCTCACCTCATTCTGGTGCCCTGACCCCCCCTGGGCACCCTGGGGCACCCTGATCCCCCCACCCCCCGGGATCCTGGGCACCCTAACCCCCCAGCATGGGGTCACCCCAGCACCCCAATCCCTCCTGGAACCCTGGCATCGGGGGCACCCAGACTCCCCAACCCCCGTGGCACCCCGACCCCTGCTTTGTCACCCCCAGGATCCCAGCATCTGGCCACGCCAGCACCCCAATTTCCTCCGGGACCCCAGTGTCCGGAGCACCCTGACCACCTGGGACCCCAGCAGCTGGGGCACCCCAGCACCCTTAACCCCCCCCAGGGACCCCGGCAGCCGGGGCACCCCAATCCCCTACACCCCCACCCCAGCACCCCCCAATCCCCTGGCATCTGGGGCACCCTGACACCCTGACTCCCCCCTGCACCCCAATCCCCTGGCACCCCAGCACACCCAAACCCCAGGGACCCCGATCTCTGGGGCACCCCAGCCCCCCAGCACCCGGACCGTCCCCCAGGACCCCAGTATCTGGAGCACCCTGACCCTCCCAGGACCCTAATATCAGGCCCCCCTGACCCCCTGGGACCCCAATGTCCAGGTCACCCCAACCACCCCCCTCCAGGGATCCCAGTGTCCAGGTCACCCCTGGGAACCCAATCCTTTGGGGACCCAGGTGTCTGGGTGCCACCCCCCCACCCGCTGACGAGGGGACCCTGGCATCCGTCTCACCTTCATCTTGAAGGCCTTCTTGCCCCCCTTCATGGCGTTGTCATCGAAGGAGAACTCGTTCTCGCGGATGATGGCCCGGCTGTCCTTGTCCCCAGTGTAGGTGACGACGTAGAAGGCGGGGGCCCACATCTGGAACTCCCGCTCCCAGTTGATGATGGTGGAGAGCGGGGCGCTGACGAGGAACGGGCCCTTGGTGTGGCCCTGGGGGACAGCGCGTCACACGGGGACACGGGGATGGGGCCCTTGGGGGACGTGGGGACAGTGTGACACAGGGGGATGGGGGGGGGGGGCGGCATGGGACAGGGTCCTTGGAGGACGTGGGGACAGTGTGGCACATGGGGACAACGTGGGACAGGGTCCTTGGAGGACATGGGGACAGCGTGGCGCACGGGGACAACGTGGGACAGGGTCCTTGGAGGACATGGGGACAGCGTGGCGCACGGGGACAACGTGGGACAGGGTCCTTGGAGGACATGGGGACAGCGTGGCGCACGGGGACAATGTGGGACAGGGTCCTTGGGGGACATGGGGACAGTGTGTGCCAGGCAGGTGACACAAGGACCAGGTGGGAGATACCAGGACCAGGCAGGTGACACTGGGGCCAGATGGGTGACACCAAGGGCCAAGCAGGTGACACCAGGATCAGGAAGGTGACACCAGGGGTCAGGCAGGTGATGCCTGGGCTGGCCAGGTGACACCAGGGGCCAGGGGGGTGACACCATGAAGCAGGCGAGTGACATTGGGGACCACGTGAGTGACACCAGGGACCAGGTAGGTGACACTGAGGCCAAGTAGGTGACACCAGGGGCCAGGCAGAAGACACTGAGGCCAGGTAGGTGACATCGGGATGAGGCGTGTGACACTGGGGGCCAAGGGGGAGACACCAGGACCAGGCAGATGACACCATGAAGCAGGTAGGTGACACCAGAGGCCAGGTGGGTGACACTGGGGGCCAAGGGGGAGACTGGGGCCAGCCAGGTGACACTGGGGGCCAAGGGGAAGACACCAGGACCAGGCAGGTGACACCATGAAGCAGGTAGGTGACACCAGGGGCCAAGGCAGATGATGCCTAGGCTGGCCAGGTGACACCAGGGGCCACCAGGTAGGTGACATTAGGAGCCAGGCTGGCGACACCGGGGGTGAGGCTGGTGACACTACGGGCCAAGGGGGAAACTGGGGCCAGGCGGGTGACACCGGGAGGCAGGTAGGTGACACCATGAAGCAGGTAGGTGACACCAGGGGCCCAAGGGGGAGACCAGGGCCAGGCTGGTGACACTGGAGGCCAAGTGAGAGACGCTGGGGGCCAAGGGGGAGACACCAGTGGCCAGCTGAGAGCGACCTCACCTCCTTGTAGAGGGAGTAGAGGAAGACGATGGTCTGGATGGTCTTGCCCAGCCCCATCTCGTCGGCCAGGATGGTGTCGGTGCTCTGGGCCCAGGAGAAGCGCAGCCAGTTCAGCCCCTCCAGCTGGTAGAGGTGCAGGGTGCCGCCCGTCGCCGTGATGAACCGCGGCTGCGTCTCGTACTTCACCGTCGGCTGCCGGGGAAGGAGAAGGGGTCACTGGGTGGGGGACCCAGGCACCCGGGCTGTCGAACCCCCCCGTGGCCCCCCAGGGGGGAACTAATGACACAGAGCTCCCAGGGGACCCAAGCGTTTAGGCCATCGAACCCCCCCGTGGCCCCCCAGGGGGGAACTAATGACATGGAGGTCCCAGGGGACCCAAGCGTCCAGGCCATCGAACCCCCCCGTGGCCCCCCAGGGGGGAACTAATGACATGGAGGTCCCAGGGGACCCAAGCGTCCAGGCCATCGAACCCCCCCGTGGCCCCCCAGGGGGGAACTAATGACACAGAGCTCCCAGGGGACCCAAGCATCCAGGCCATCGAACCCCCCCGTGGCCCCCCAGGGGGGAACTAGTGACATGGAGGTCCCAGGGGACCCAAGCATTCAGGCAGCTGAACCCCCCTGCCCCCCCCCGTGGCCCCCCAGAAGGTAATTAATGACACGGAGGTGCCAAGGGACCCAGGCATTCAGGCCATTGAACCCCCCCATGGCCCCCCCAGGGGTTTATTAATGACACAGAGGTCCAGGGGACCCAGGCATCCGGGTGGCCAAACCCCCCCCCAGGGCCCCCCCAGGAGATAATTAATGACATGGAGGTCCCAGGGGACCCAGGCGTCCAGAGGACCCAAGGGTCCAATGGGAGGGGACCATGGAGGGGGGGGATCCACTAGTTGGGGGGCACCAGGGGTCCTGGGGGGGCCCCAGGGGTGGGGGGGAACCCAGGGGTCCCGGGAGGGGGGGCCCAGGGTTGGGGGCACTCACATCGTTGGTGGGGGAGTCGGGGGGTCCCTCCCCCGGCGTCTCCTTCTTCTTCTTCTTGTAGCGCCGGGGCTGGGCTGGGTCCTCCCCCATGAACACCTCCCTGGGGACACAGGGACAGCGGGGGACACACGGGGACACCAGGGGGGACGGGGACACAGGGACACCGGGGGACACACGGGGACACCAAGGGGGACGGGGACACGGGGACACCAGGGAGAGACAGGACATGAATAAAACACAAGGATATGGGGGGACATGGGGACACAGAGGGAGACAGGGGGACAGAGGGACACCGGGGGGGATGGGGAGATGGGGACACCGGAGGGGACAGGGACGGGGCGGGGGGGACACAAGACACCAGTTAGGGACAGGACATGTGGGGGACATGGGGGGACACAGGAGGAGAGAGGGGACAGGGGACACATGCAGACATGAGGACAGGGGGACAACGCAGGGACACATGGCAGCATGAGGACACTGGGGGACTCACGGGGACACGGGCACACGGCCAGAAGGCAGGTCCCCGTGTCCCCATGTGTCCCCCCCATATCCCCAGCCTCACCAGTGCTTCCGGTAGCCTTGTCCCCATGTCCCCCTGCCCACGTCCCTCACCGATGCTTCCAGCAGGCATGTCCCCACGTCCCCCCCCGCATCCCCATGTCCCTTCACCAGTGCTTCCAGCAGGCATGTCCCCATGTCCCCAACAGTGTTCCCATCTCCCCCCAGTATCTTTCACCAGTGATTCCAGTAGGCATGTCCCCGTGTCCCCCCATGTCCCCGCAGTGTCCCGGTGTCCCCGTGTCCCTCACCGGTGCTTCCAGTAGGCCAGCTTGTGGAGGTCATAGTCGGGGATAGGCATCTCGTCCTCCTCCCAGGTGGCCTGGTCGTAGGGCAGGTCCCGCCACTTCACCAGGTAGTGGTACTGCCCCTTCCGGTCCACGCTGCACGGCACGGCGTCACCCCCCGCTCCCGGCGCCGGGGACACCGCGAGACACCGGGGGGCAACGGGCACCCGAAGAGGCCACAGGCACCAGAGGGCAACGGGCATCATGGGGACAACGGGCACCCAGGAGGACAAAAGCACCCGGTGACAACGGGCATCATGGGGACAACGGGCACCCAGGAGGACAAAAGCACCCGAGGAGACACCGGGCACCAGGTGACAACGGGCATCATGGGGACAATGGGCACCCAGGAGGACAAAAGCACCCGAGAAGACACCGGGCACCAGGTGACAACAGGCATCATGGGGACAACGGGCACCCAGGAGGACAAAAGCACCCGAGGAGACACCGGGCACCAGGGGACAACGGGCATCACGGTGACAATGGGAACCGAGGAGGACAAAAGCACCCGAGAAGACACTGGGCAGCAGGTGACAACAGGCATCATGGGGACAACGGGCACCCAGGAGGACAAAAGCACCCGAGGAGACACCGGGCACCAGGGGACAACGGGCATCACGGTGACAATGGGAACCGAGGAGGACAAAAGCACCCGAGAAGACACCGGGCACCAGGGGACAACAGGCATCATGGGGACAACGGGCACCCAGGAGGACAAAAGCACCCGAGGAGACACCGGGCACCAGGGGACAACGGGCATCATGGGGACAACGGGCACCCAGGAGGACAAAAGCACCTGAGGAGACACTGGGCACCAGGTGACAACAGGCATCATGGGGACAACGGGCACCCAGGAGGACAAAAGCACCCGAGGAGACACCGGGCACCAGGTGACAACAGGCATCATGGGGACAACGGGCACCCAGGAGGACAAAAGCACCCGAGGAGACACCAGGCACCAGGTGACAACAGGCATCATGGGGACAACGGGCACCCAGGAGGACAAAAGCACCCGAGGAGACACCAGGCACCAGGTGACAACAGGCATCATGGGGACAACAGGCACCCAGGAGGACAAAAGCACCCGAGGAGACACCGGGCACCAGGTGACTATGGGCACCCAGGAGAACAAAAGCACCCAGTGACAACGGGCATCATGGGGACAACGGGCACCCAGGAGGACAAAAGCACCCGAGGAGACACTGGGCACCAGGTGACAACGGGCATCATGGGGACAATGGGCACCCAGGAGGACAAAAGCACCCGAGGAGACACCGGGCGCTGTGGGGGGGCAACAGGCATCATGGGGACAATGGGCACCCAGGAGGACAAAAGCACCCGAGGAGACACCGGGCGCTGTGGGGGGGCAACAGGCATCATGGGGACAATGGGAACCCAGGAGGACAAAAGCACCCGAGGAGACACCGGGCACCAGGTGACAATGGGCACCCAGGAGGACAAAAGCACCCGAGGAGACACCAGGCGACAATGGGCACCCAGGAGGACAAAAGCACCCGAGGAGACACCAGGCACCAGGTGACAACGGGCATCATGGGGACAATGGGAACTCAGGAGGACAAAAGCACCCGGTGACAACGGGCACCCAGGAGGACAAAAGCACCTGAGGAGACACCAGGCACCAGGTGACAACGGGCATCATGGGGACAACGGGCACCCAGGAGGACAAAAGCACCCGGTGACAATGGGCACCTAGGAGGACAAAAGCACCCGAGAAGACACTGGGCACCAGGTGACAATGGGCGTCCATGGGGACAGCCAGGCACCAGGGGACACCGGGCGCTATGGGGGGCAACGGGCATGGCAGGGGACAAAAGCACCTGAAGAGACACCAGGCACCTGAGAACACTGGGCAGCAGGGGGCAACAGGCACCCGAGGAGACACCGGGCACCAAGGGGGCACTGGGGGGCACCGGGCAGCCAGGGGACAACTGGCATCACGGGGGACAACTGGCACCACAGGGGATAAAAGCACACAAGGAGACACCTGGCACCGGTGGACACCAGGCACCAGGGGGCAACAGGCACCGCAGGGGACAAAAGCACCCGAGGAGACACCAGGCACCAGGGGGCAATGGGTACCTGGGTGGCAACGGGCATCATGGGGACAACAGGCACCGAGGAGGACAAAAGCACCCGAGGAGACACTGGGCACCCAGGGGGACATTGGACACCCGGAGGGGACAAAAGCACCCGAAAAGACACCAGGCACCATGGGGAAAACAGGCACCCCAAGGACACGGGGCACCCCCGGGGACATTGGGCATCATGGTGGGGACAAAAGCACCCAGGGGGGCATGAGGCACCATGGGGGGACATCGGGCACCATGGGGGGACAAAAGTACCCACAGGGGACATCGGGCACCATGGGGACAATGGGTACCAGACAGACAATGAGCACCTGAGGACAACAGGCACCACAGTGACACCAGGCACCCGGGGACAACGGGCACCCACAGGTGACAACAAGCACCCATGGGGGGATACCGAGCACCCCCAGGGACACAGAGCACCCGTGGGTGACAGCAGGCACCCCCAGGGGACACCAAATACACCCAGGGACATCAAGCACCCACAGGGTGACAGCAGGCACCCCCAGGGGACACCAAATACACCCAGGGACATCAAGCACCCACAGGGTGACAGCAGGCACCCCAGGGGACACCAAATACACCCAGGGACATCAAGCACCCACAGGGTGACAGCAGGCACCCCAGGGGACACCAAATACACCCAGGGACATCAAGCACCCACAGGGTGACAGCAGGCACCCCAGGGGACACCAAATACACCCAGGGACATCAAGCACCCACAGGGTGACAGCAGGCACCCCCAGGGGACACCAAATACACCCAGGGACATCAAGCACCCACAGGGTGACAGCAGGCACCCCCAGGGGACACCAAATACACCCAGGGACATCAAGCACCCACAGGGTGACAGCAGGCACCCCCAGGGGACACCAAATACACCCAGGGACATCAAGCACCCACAGGGTGACAGCAGGCACCCCCAGGGGACACCAAATACACCCAGGAACATCAAGCACCCACAGGGTGACAGCAGGCACCCCCAGGGGACACCAAATACACCCAGGGACATCAAGCACCCACAGGGTGACAGCAGGCACCCCAGGCGACACCGGGCACCCCCAGGGACATGGGGACAGCCAGGAGCGATGCAGGGCCAGGCAGGGGTTGCCACATGCCACCAGGGCATGGGTGACAGCGGGGCATGTGGAAGGCACCCAAGTGCCACCAGGGGTCACCTGCTGTTACCAGCTGCCATCAGGGAGACACTGGGGACACTCCAGCACAGGGACCACTCGGGAACATGGGGTCACATGAGGACAGGGACACACAAACAGGACACAGGGTCACATGGGGACAAGGAGTCACCTGGGGACAGGGACACACAGAGAGGACATGGGGCATCTGGGGACAGGGACACACAGGACACAGGGTCACCTAAGGGCAAGGACACATAGACAGGACACAGGGTCACTTGGGGACAGGGACACATAGAAGACACATGGCGTCACCTGGGGACAGAGACACATAGACAGAACATGAGGTCACCTGGGGACAAGGACACACGGAGGGCCCATGGGGTCACTCGGGGACAGGGACACAGAGGACACGGGGTCACCTGGGGACACGGTGGGCCCATGGGGTCACTTAGGGACACATAGATGGGACACGGGGTCTCTTAGGGACAGCGACACACGGACAGGATACAGGGTCACCTGGGGACAGGGACACACGGAGGGCACATGGGGTCACTCGGGGACAGGGACACACAGGACACGAAGTCACTTGGGCACAGAGACACACGGAAGGGACACAGGGTCACCTGGGGACAGGGACACCCTGACAGGACGTGGGGTCATTCGGGGACAGGGACACCCTGAAGGGACACGGGGTCACGTGGGGACAGCGCCTGACTGCTCCCAATGTGGGACTGAGGGCACCCATGGGTGCTGGGGGTGTCCTTAGGGGACCCAAAGGTGCCCACAGTGTCCCCACGGGTGCCCAGAGTGTCCCCAAACGCCACCCAGGCACTGCCCTGCCCCCGTGCTGATGTCACCCGTCCCCTCCCGATTTAGGGGTGCTGTCGGGGGGTCCCGCGGTCGCCAGGTGGCACCCATGGGTGCTGGGGGTGCCCTTAGGGAACCCAAGGGTGCCCAGAGTGTCCCCACGGGTGCCAACGGTGTCCCCAAAACCCCACCCAGGCGCTCCCCTGCCCCCCTGCTGATGTCACCCGTCCCCTCCCGATTTAGGGGTGCTGTCGGGGGGTCCCGCGGTCGCCAGGTGGCACCCATGGGTGCTACCCTACCTGTGGTTGATGATGCGGTGCACCGTCATCCACTCGGGTTTGATGCCGTAGCGGTAGAAACGCTCCTCCATCCCCCCGAAAAGGGGGTCCCCCCCTGCCCCCCGTTTCTCGCTCTTGGGGTCGTCATCCCCTGAGCCGTAGTCGAGGGGGGGGGGCTCGTCCATGTCGTTCTTGCGCTGGTAGTTGCGGTACATCACCAGGTGGAAGATCTCCAGCTGCAGGAGGGGGGGGGGGGGGGCCACCCCAAAATTAGTGGTGGTGGGGAGCAAGCCCCCCCCCCGACACCCCCCCCCCCCCCCCCAAGGCTCCTGGAAGGGTGAGGAATGGGGGTGCTGTGCCCCACCCCCTGCCGCAGGGATGGGGCGCTGCAGAGCGTGGCGTCCCCGAGGGGAGAGTGTTGGGGGGGGGGGTCCCCAAGACTTGAGGACCCCCCAGCTGGGAATATCGAGGTGTCCCCTTGTCCCAGGCACCCCCCCTCTGGGGATACTGGGGTGTCCCCAAGACTGGGGAGCCCCCCAGAACCACCCACCTGAGTATACTGGGGTGTCCCCAGTCCCAGGACCCCCCCCCCCAGGATCACCCAGCTGGGGATACTGGGGTGTCACCTGTCCCAGGGACCCCCCCAGCTGGGAATATTGGGGTGTCTCCAGTCCCACGGACCCCCCCAGCTGGGGATACTGGGGTGTCACCTGTCCCAGGGATCCCCCCCCTCTGGGAATATTGGGGTGTCTCCAGTCCCACAGACCCCCCCAGGACCCCCCCAGCTGGGGATACTGGGATGTCACCTGTTCCAGGGACCCCCCCCTCTGGGAATATTGGGGTGTCTCCAGTCCCATGGACCCCCCCAGCTGGGGATACTGGGGTGTCACCTGTCCCAGGGACCCCCCCCTCTGGGAATATTGGGGTGTCTCCAGTCCCATGGACCCCCCCAGCTGGGGATACTGGGGTGTCACCTGTCCCAGGGACCCCCCCCTCTGGGAATATTGGGGTGTCTCCGGTCCCATGGACCCCCCCAGCTGGGGATACTGGGGTGTCACCTGTCCCAGGGACCCCCCCCTCTGGGAATATTGGGGTGTCTCCAGTCCCATGGACCCCCCCCAGCTGGGGATACTGGGATATCACCTGTCCCAGGGACCGCCCCCTCTGGGAATACTGGGGTGTCTCCAGTCCCACGGACCCCCCCAGCTGGGGATACTGGGGTGTCACCAGCCCCAGGGCCCCCACATTGAGTATATAGGGCCCCCCCCCATATCAGAGTGCCCCAAGGGGGATGGATGGGGTACCCCCCAGTCTCAGGGCCCCCCCCCGGGGGTCCGTGGCCCCCCCCCGGATACCTGCAGCTCCTTGATCCAAGAGCAGTGCCAGTAGGAGAGCCCGACCCACTTGACGAAGAACTCGCGCTCGGAGCGGCCCTGCAGCGCCTGGGGGGGGCCCTCGGGCGGGGGGGCCCCGGGGGGGGGCGGCCACGGGGGGGGGCGGCTCCCCCCACCGCCAGTACAGGATCTTCTGCACCCGCCCCTTCAGCACCGGGCACTGGAGGGGGGGGGGACACACAGAGGGGTTGGGGACAGCGGGGACAGCCACATGGTCATGGCGTGTACTGCGTGTGTCCCCCCCCCCCCCCCCCCCAACAGCCAGAGCACCCGGGACACACACACACAGGTCCCCACCCCCAGGGGTGGCTGTCCCCGTGCTGTCCCCAAGGTGTGGCTGCAGCAGCCCTGTGCTGGCCCCATGGCTGGGTTGTCCTTGTCCCCGTCCCCAACTTTGTCCTGTCCCCAACCTTGAACCATCCCTGTCCACATCAGGTCCCAGTCACTGTCCCCAACCTTGTCCCATCCCTGTCCCCATCCCTGTCCCATCCCATCCCTGTCCCATCCCCATCCCTGTCCCCATCCCTGTCACATCCCCGTCACATCCCATCCCTGTCCCCATCCCTGTCCCATCCCATCTTATCCCTGTCCCCATCAGACCCTGTCCCTGTCCCCATAAGGTCCTGTCACTGTCCCCAGCCTGGAGCCATCCCTCTTCCTCACCCCCGTCCCCAGCATGTCCCTGTCCCCAACCTCCAGCCAACCCTGTCCCCACGCCCTTCCCTGTCCCCATCTCTATCCCGTCCCTATCTCTCCATTCTTCCTGTCCGTGTCCCCTCCCTGTCCCATTCTTGTCCCAATGTCCATCACTGTCCCCATCCATGTCCCATCCCTGTACTGTCCCCAGCAGGTCCATGTCCCATCCCTGTCCCCCCCCCACCAGGTCCCTGTCCCATCCCTGTCCCCTCCCCACCAGGTCCCTGTCCCATTCCTGTCCCCTCCCCAGCAGGTCCATGTCCACCCCCACCAGGTCCCTGTCCCATTCCTGTCCCCTCCCACCAGGTCCCTGTCCCATCCCTGTCCCCTCCCCACCAGGTCCATGTCCACCCCCAGCAGGTCCATGTCCCATTCCTGTCCCCCTCCCACCAGGTCCCTGTCCCATTCCTGTCCCCTCCCCACCAGGTCCATGTCCACCCCCACCAGGTCCATGTCCACCCCCAGCAGGTCCATGTCCCATTCCTGTCCCCTCCCCACCAGGTCCCTGTCCCATCCCTGTCCCCTCCCCACCAGGTCCATGTCCATCCCCAGCAGGTCCCTGTCCCATCCCCGTCCCGTCCCCACCAGGTCCCCCCCACCACCTCCCCCCTTCCCACCCCACCCCTGTCCCCACTCTGCCCCCCATCCCCGTGTCCTGGTGTCCCCGTACCGTGCAGCGGGGACAGAGCCACTCTCCGTTGGGGACCTCGGGCAGGGGGGGGTTGAGGCAGTGGATGTGGTAGGAGGAGACACAGGCGTCGCAGCAGAGCAGCTCCCCGCCATCCTTGCACACCCGGCAGTACTCCATGTGGTCGTCCTCCTCCTCCTTCTCCCCTTCTTCCTCCTCCTCTTCCTCCTCCTCCTCCTCCTCCTTCGCCTCCCACTGCACCCCCTCCTTCTCCTGAGTGACACCCAGCGTCAGGCACCCCAAACCCCTGGAACAGCACCCAGGGACCCCAAACCCCCGGAACAGCTCCCAGGGACCCCAAACCTCCTGGGGACATCCCCAGAACAGCACCCAGGGACCCCAAACCCCCAGAACAGCTCCCAGGGACCCCAAACCTCCTGGGGACATCCCCAGAACAGCTCCCAGGGACCCCAAACCCCCAGAACAGCACCCAGGGACCCTAAACCTCCTGGGGACACCCTGAGGGACACCCAAACCTCCTGGGGACATCCCCAGAACAGCACCCAGGGACCCCAAACCCCCAGAACAGCACCCAGGGACCCCAAACCTCCTGGGGACATCCCCAGAACAGCTCCCAGGGACCCCAAACCTCCTGGGGACATCCCCAGAACGGCACCCAGGGACCCCAAACCTCCAGGGGACACCCTGAGGGACACCCAAACCTCCTGGGGACATCCCCAGAACGGCACCCAGGGACCCCAAACCCCCAGAACAGCACCCAGGGACCCCAAAGCTCCTGGGGACACCCCTGAAATGGGCACCCAGGGACCGCAAACCTCCTGGGGACACCCTGAGGGACACCCAACCTCCTGGGGACACCCCCAAAATGGCACCCAGGGACCGCAAACCTCCTGGGGACACCCTGAGGGACACCCAACCTCCTGAGGACACCCCCAAAACGGCACCCAGGGACCCCAAACCTCCTGGGGACATCCCCGAAATGGCACCCAGGGACCCCAAACCTCCTAGGGACCCCCAACCCCCCACAGGATCCCCCCAGGGACCCCCAAGCCCCCCCAGGGACCCCTCTAGGAACCCCCGAACCCCCTCAGGGACCCCTCTAGGAACCCCCAAATCCCCTCAGGGACCCTCAGGAACATCCCCAGGTACCCCTCTAGGAACCCCCAAACCCTCCAGAACCCCCCCCCCCCCAGCCCGCAGCTCACGCAGTGGGGGCAGCTCCAGCGTCCCTCGGGCGCGCGGTCGAGCTCGGGGTCGAGGCAGACGAGGTGGTAGGCGCGGGGACACGTGTCGCAGAGGATGATCTCCCCGCCCTGCTGGCACACCTCGCAGTAGTCCTGGTGGTCCGTCTCGTAGCCGTCCCCCTCCTCCTCCGGCCCCGGCCCTGTGGGGACGCCACGCACCGCCCGCTGCCACCCGGACTGATGGGGGGGGGGGGCGGGGGGGGGGGGGGCACGCCAGGGACAAGGGGACGGGGACATGGGGGCGCTGGGGATGGGGACACTGGAGATGGGGGCTGAGGGGTGCTGGGGATGGGGGCACTGGAGGATGGGGACGTGGGGGCACTGGGGGACGGGGGTACAGCGCAACTGGGGGATGGGGCAAGGGTGGCACCAGGGATAGGGACATGGGGACACTGGGGACACCTAGAGATGGGAGAATGGGAGCACTGGAGGTAAGGACATGGGGGACACCGGGGATAGGGATATGGGGGCACTGGGGACAGGGGCACTGGGGATGGGGACATGGAGGCACTGGGGACGCCCAGAGATAGGGGCACAGGAACACTGGGGATAGGGACATGGGGGGCAATGGGGACAGGGGACACTGGAGGATGGGGGCAATGGGGACACCAGGGGACAGGGCCACTGGGGATGGGGATATGGGGTCACTGGGGACCCCCAGAGATAGGGGCATAGGGACACTGGGGATGGGGACATGGGGACACTGGGGATAGGAGTGCTGAGGACACTGGGGCTGGGGACACCAGCGAGGGGGTCGCTGGGACACAGGGACACCAGGGATGGGGACACCAAGGGCACAGGGTGGAAGGGAGCGTTGGGACACAGGAAGGGGGTGGCACCAGGGACACGGGCACTGGGGATACCAGGGGATGGGGACATCGGGATACCTGGAGACAGGGACAGTGGGGACACCAAATGCCCAGGAGAGATGGTGGGGACAGGGACAGGGATGTGGGGACACCGCTACACCCCTTGGAAGAAGCCAGGGGCTGAGGACTCCCCGGACACCACCACCGACATGGGAAAGGGACTGAGGACCCCGCTCAGGGGGACACCACGGGCTCGGGGACCCCGGGTGACAGCTTGGGGACAGCAGAGGGCAGGGTGTCTCACCGTGCGGGGGCGCCGTGCCCGTCCCCACGGGGCCGCGCTCCCGGCTGAGGCCGGCGCAGGGGGCTGCAAGGAGAGAGGGAAGGGGGGGGGGGGGGGGGACGGGAGCGTCACCCGGCGTCCCCGCCGCGGGGTCTGGGGAGGGGAGTGGGGTGGTGGTGGCACCCGGGGGTTGGTGACACTTGGGGACACTCACCCTTCTTCTTCTTGCGGCCGGGACGTCCCCGCTTGAGCTTCTTGAGGCGGGTGGTGGGGTCGGGGCGGGCGGTGGCACCCAGCACCCCAGGGCTCTCGGCGTCAGACTCCTCCTCCGCCTCCCCCGCGTCCTCGCTCTGCCCGGGGACAGCGGGTGACACCGGGGGACAAGGGGACGTGGAAAACAGGGAGTGGGATGGGGACAGGGAGACACACTCCAGGGGGTGGGATGGGGCCCCGGGGCTGGGTGCCACCACCTGGGGACACGAGGGGACAAGAGGGGACCCGGCGTCCGGGCACCCACCACCCCCTGCCCCCCAAAACCCGGGGGGGGACCCAGGCATCTGGGTGCTACCCTTCAGGGACCCCAGAGGGTCAGGAGGGGACTCGGGCGTCCCGGCACCCCCGCCACCCCCACCCAGAGGGGTCCCAGGTGTCCGGACACCCCCCCGCCCCGGCTCCCCGTAGGGGACGCAGGCGTCCGGGCCCTACCGAGCTGCTCTTCTTGCGCTTGCCGCCCAGGACGCCCAGTTTGATCTTCAGCGGCGCCATCTTCCTCCCCTTCATCTTCCTCTTCAGCTCCGGCACCCGCGGGCTCTTGCTGCGCTTCTTGTGACCGGGACCTGTGGGGGGGGAGGGACACAGGCATTCGGGGGGGGGACCCAGGCATCTAGGCACCCACTCCCCCAGCCCCATGAGGAGCCCAGGGACCCTCCAAAGCCCCCCAGGGACCCCCAAGCTCCCCCCTAAGGACACCCCAAATCCCCCCAGGGATCCCCATCCCCCCCCAAGGACCCCCAAAGCCCCCCAGGATCCCCCCATAGACCCCCCAAATACCCTCAAGGATCCCTAATCCCCCCCCCCGGGGATCCCCCAAAGCCCCCGCCCAGGGACCCCCAGGCTCCCCCCTAAGGACACCCCAAATCCCCCCAGGGATCCCCATCCCCCCCCAAGGACCCCCAAAGCCCCCCAGGATCCCCCCATAGACCCCCCAAATCCCCTCAAGGATCCCTAATCCCCCCCCCGGGGATCCCCCAAAGCCCCCGCCCAGGGACCCCCAGGCTCCCCCCTAAGGACACCCCAAATCCCCCCAGGGATCCCCATCCCCCCCCAAGGACCCCCAAAGCCCCCCAGGATCCCCCCATAGACCCCCCAAATCCCCTCAAGGATCCCTAATCCCCCCCCCGGGGATCCCCCAAAGCCCCCGCCCAGGGACCCCCAGGCTCCCCCCTAAGGACACCCCAAATCCCCCCAGGGATCCCCATCCCCCCCCAAGGACCCCCAAAGCCCCCCAGGATCCCCCTATGGACCCCCCAAATCCCCTCAAGGATCCCTAATCCCCCCCCCGAGGATCCCCCAAAGCCCCCGCCCAGGGATCCCCAACCCAGGGAGGACCCAGGCGTCTGGGGCGAGACGTAGGAGTTCGGGGGCAACCCACTATGAGGGTCCCAGGCGTTCGGGGGGGACACACCCAGGTGTCTGGACACCCCCTCCCCAAACCCAGGCAGGCCCCAGGCGTTTGGGGGAGATGCAGGCGTTCGGAGGGGAACCCACTATGGGGGTCCCAGACGTCCAGGGAGCACCCACCTTTTCCCTCCTTGGTCTTGGCCTTGCGCAGGGGCGGGGGGGGCGCCTCGGGGGCCACAGCGGCCACGGCGGCCGACACTTGCTCGGCCACGGCGGCGGCAGCAGCAGCAGCGGCAGCGGCCACGGCGGCGGCGGAGCCTTTGAAGGGGTTGTTGGCGCTGAACTCCCGCCATTTGGCCCCCAAGATCGTCATCATCTTCGACATGGGGATTTTAGGGTTCTTCTTGGCGATCAGGGGCCTGGGGGGGGGGGGAGGGGGGGGGGCAGGGGGGGACCTGAGTTGGGAAGCCAGGCATCCGGGGCGCCCAGGGACCCCCAAGGTGTCTGGGGGAGCACCCAGGGACCACTGATGCTCCCCACAGACCCCTTTCACCTCGGAGTGCCCCCCCCAGCACCCCAAGATGCCCCCATGGTCCCCCAGGACCCCAAGGCACGCTGGGGTGCCCCCCCCCCAACACCCCAAGGGCACCCCCCAGCACCCTGAGCTGCCCTAAAAGCATCCCCACAAACACCCTGATGCATCTCCCAGCACCCAGAGAGACCCCTAAGGACCCTGAGGAGCCCCCACAGCACCCCAAGGTGTCCCTGTAGCCCCCCAAGGCCCTGAGGAGCCCCCACAGCACCCCAAGGGACACCCTCACAGGATGCTAGGGTGCCCCCCAGCACCCCAGGGTGCCCCTCCATCCTCCTGAGGCGTGCCCCAGCGCCACGAGTTGCCTCTGTACCTCCCCTATCCCCCTGAGATGCTCTAGAAGGACCCCCACCAGCACCCTGAAGTGTCCCCCAGCACCCCAGGGTGCCCCTCCAACCTCCCGAGGTGTCCCCCAGCACCCCAAGATGCCCTAAAAGGACCCCCACCATGCCCCCTGAAGTGTCCCCCAGCACCCAGAGGGACCCTCCAGGCCCCCAAGGTGCCCTCCCCCCAGCCCCACCTCATGAACTGGCTGAAGGCCTTGTAGTTGGTGAGGGTGTGATAGTCCTCCTCGGTGAAGACATGGTCCACGTCCTCCAGCCCCCAGGCCCCCAGCAGCTGCGCCGAGGACTTCTGCTCCACCGCCTGTGCCGGAGAGGGGGGGGGCGGGGGGGGGGACACACAGGGGGACACGACAGTGACCGACACCAGGAGGGGGAAAGGGAAATGAGAAAAACACATGAACAAGGACAAAGAGGATGAGGGGACACGTCACCGGCCAGGACCCCCACAGGCCCCAACACTGGTGACAGGACACCTATGAGGACCCCCATGGGCGACAGGACCCCCATGGGCACCCACATGAGGGATAGGACCCCCCACAGGCACCCACATGGGTGTCAGGACCCCCCCCAAGGACCCACATGGGTGACGGGATCCCCACAGGTGTCAGGACCCCCCCCAAGGACCCACGCAGCGATGGGACCCCCATAGGTCCGCACACTGGGCAAGTCCCTGCACTCCCGGGTGCCCCCCATCCCTGAGCGCCCCCAGGCCGTACCTTCACTTTCTGCCCCCCCTCCTCGTCGGCCTTTTTCCGCCTCTTCGTCTTTTTCTCCTTCTTTTCACGGTGCTTCCGCCGCCGCTTCCTGGCCACCCCCCCGGAGTCGCTGCCGCCGCTCTCCGACTTCTCCCGGTACTCCTCCCGCTGGTACTCCTCCCGCTCCGACTCCAGCTCATCCTCACTCACCTGAGACCACCCCCCCGTGCTCATCCTCGGGGCCCATCAGCCCCCCCGAGACCCCCATCAACCGCCCCAGGACCCCATCAGTCACCCTCAACCCCATCAGCAGCCCCAGGACCCTGTCAGCCACCCCAACACCCCCATGAGAAGCTCCAGGACCCCGTCTGTCACCTCTGACCCCGTCAGCCACCCCGAGACCCCCATCAGCAGCCCCAGGACCCCCATAAGCCATCCCCAGAAGTCTGTCACCCGTCCCCAGACCCCATCAGCTGACACCAGACCCTGTCACCCCTCCCCACAGCCCATCAGCCACTCCAAGACCCCCATGAGCAGCCCCAGGACCCTGTCAGTCACCTCCAACCCCGTCAGCCACCCCAAGACCCCCATCAGTTGCCCCCAAGAGTCTGTCACCTGTCCCCACACTCCGTCAGCTGACACCCCGCCCCAGGGCCTGTCAGTCACCCCAAGACCCCCATCAGCAGCCCCAGGACCCTGTCAGTTGCCCCCAGACCCCATCAGCCACCCCGAGACCCTGTCCATCATCCCCAGACCCCATCAGCCACCCCGAGAGTCTGTCACCCATCGCCTGACCCCAGCACCCGTCCCCAGACCCCATTCACCATCCCCAGACCCTGTCAGCCACACTGAGAGACTGTCACCCAGACCCAGACCCCGTCTGCCATTCCCAGACCCTGTTAGCCATCCCCAGCCACCGTCAGCCTTCCCTGAGAGTCTGTCACCCATCCTCAGGTCTTGTCCATCATTCCCAAAACCTGTCACCCATCCTCAAACACTGTCACCTGTCCCCAGACCCCGTCAGCCTTCCCTGAGAGTCTGTCACCCATCCTCAGGTCTTGTCCATCATTCCCAAAACCTGTCACCCATCCTCAAACACTGTCACCTGTCCCCAGACCCCGTCAGCCTTCCCTGAGAGTCTGTCACCCATCCTCAGGCCCTGTCCATCATCCCCAGACCCCGTCAGCCACCCTGAGAGGTTGTCACCCATCCCCAGACCCCATCCATCGTCCCCAGAAGGACCCAGGCGTCCGGGCAGGGCATCCATGGGGAACTCACCAGTTTTTTCCGTTTCCGTGGTTTTCCGGGTTTATTTTCCTTCTGCTTCCGGGGCCCCCGTTTCTTCTTCTTCACCCCCAGGGCCCCCTCGAGGCCCCGCAGCAGCTCGTCGTCACCATCTGCGGGGACACAGCAGCCTGAGCTGTGGGGATGGGGACACGCGCTGGCGGCTGACAGGGACGGGTGGCTGTGCAAGGTCCTCTCCGCGGCCACTGGGACGGTGACACGCAGGAAGGTGGGTGACAGGGCCATGTGGCCACAATGAGGCCCCCTCCGTGGCCACCAACCCACTGACACACACACACAGAGGCAGGTGACAGGGACAGGTGGCCATGCTAAGGTCCCCTCTGTGGCCACCACGGTTGTGGCACACAGTGAGACGGGTGACAGGGACAAGCAGCCACACCAAAGTCCCCTCCACAGCCACCAGCACGGTGACACACACAGGAAGATGGGTGACATTTGGGAAAAAAAATCCAACTTCTTGTGCAAAACTCAAGGATAATAAAATCAGCAGCCACAGCCCCAGGTCCCTCCAGTGACGGTATCTGCTCATGCCATGAAAAAAGGGTAAAAAAACACCGGAAACGGGATTTGGGGCATTTTCCCCCATTTGCAGGAGGCCTGGAAGGAGCATTTTGGCTTTCACGCTGTCAAAAACTGCCAAAACCCCAGGAATTCACCCCAAAAGCCTCGTGGAAATGCCCCATGGGGGGGGCAATTACCCCAAAAATAAGGCTCCCAGCCGCCGGTGGAGGAACAGTGTCACCACGACGGTGACCAACCACTGGTGGAGGATTCCCCAACTGCTCGCCCCAGGTGACACTGGTGTCACCCTGATGATCCCCAACCGCCAGCAGAGGATTTCCCAGCCACTCGTTCAGGGGGACGCTGGTGTCACCGTGACAGCGACCAACAGCCGGTGGAGGATTCCCCAACTGCTTGGCCCAGGTGACACCGCTGTCACCATGACGGTGACAAACTGCCAGGGGAGAATCTCCCAAACGCTTGGCCCAGGGGACACAGTTGTCACCGTGACGGTGACCAAGCACCAACAGAGGATTCCTCAACCACTCGGCCTGGGGGACACCGGCGTCCCCATGACGGTGACCAACTGCCACTGGCGGTGCTGGATTCCCCCCTCTTTGCCCCTAATAGCAGTGAACTGCGCATCACCGTCGCTCCGCTCCGCCTGACGGTGACCAACCGCCAGCAGAGGATTTCCCAGCTGCTCACCCGGGGGGACGCCGGTGTCCCTGTGACGGTGACAAACTGCCACAGGCGGTGCTGGATTCCCCCCTCTTTGACCCTAAAACCAATCAACTGCTGGGCACCGTCGCTCCGCTCCGCCTGACGGTGACCAACTGCTGGCAGAGGATTTCCCAACCGCTCACCCAGGGGGACGCCGGTGTCACCGTAACAGTGACCAACCGCCAGCAGAGGATTTCCCAACCCCTTGGCCGAGGGCCACCAGCCTCCCCATGACGGGGGCCACCGAGAATCCCCGAGGCCCATCCCCGGGGCGGTGACACCTACATCCGTGTCACGGCCTTGGCTGTCCCCGGTGTTATTTGGCAGTCGGTCGGGGTGAAGCCCGGCGAGAGGTGTCACATCTGCCCGGCGGCTCTTGCAACGAGCTGGCACGTCCTCAGCCCGGCGCGTGTGTGTGTGTGTGTCCCCCGGCACCGACGTCACCCGTCCACCCCCATAAATCACAATCGGCGCTCGCTGACAGGTCCCAGCCGCCCGCCGGCGGTCAGGGTGAAGCTCACCGCTGGGGAGGGAACCCCCGGTGTCCCCGAGCGGCAGAGGGGGGGGGGGTCCGGGGGGGGGTGACGGCGGGTGCCAAGGCTGGCGTGGGGAGAGGAAGCGACACCCGGGGTCACATTCCCGGTTAATCCCTTGGCACCGCTGGCTGCCGGAGCGTTGCCGCAGGGGCCAGGGACCACCGGCACAACGCCGACACCCCCCGCCGTACAGAGGGGGGGGGGGGGGGGGGGCACACCAGAAAATGGCAACGGGTGGAAAAAAAAAACCACCAAAAAAACCCTCGTTTTTTTTTTTTCTGCTTTTTTTTCCATGGCAGCGAAGCCGGATCCTGCCCTCCCACTTCCCCCCCCCCCCCCCCCCCCAACAACGTCCTAAATTCCGCTCCCCCCCCCCCCCCACCGGTTGTTTTTCAACCCCTCCCATCACCTTTGGGTGCTCCCCGCAGGGCACAGCCGCTCGCCGGGCCGGGGCTCAGCCCCACCAGGCCCGATCCTGCCATTTTGGGGGTGTTCCCCCCCCCCCCCCAAAAAAAAACCCCCACACACACACACCCCCCCCCAGCAGACATGCGCGGGGCGCGTTGGCAAACCGTCAACGAGAATTTTCCACACACGTGACGCTCCCACTCCCCGCACCCCGAGAGAAAAACGTAGTGAGGGAAGGGGGGACACACACACACACACACACACACACCCGCTGCCAGACACAAAGCAACCCCCCCCCTCAGGCAGGCGCCGTGACGGGAAAAACGCAGAGAAAAAAAAAAAAACAAAAAAAACACACAAAAAAGGGAGGGGGGAATAAAAATTAAAATTGAAAACAAACAGCCAGCGGCGGTGCAGAACGGGGGAGGGGGAAAAATGCACAAAAAAAAAGAAAAAAAGAAAAAAAAAAAAAAGGGGGAGTGATCCTGCAAAAGGGGAGGAAAGAGTTTGAACAAAGGAAAAGGTGAGGAGTCCTCAAAAACGGGGCCAAACGGGGAAAAAATGGGACAAACGGTGCTCCCAAGCAGAGAGGAGCGAGGCTGAGTAGGAGAAAAACCACCGGTTTGGTTCTTTTTGGGGTGTTTTACCCCGTTTTCTGGCTGGCTCCGCTGGTGGGGCAACCGGCCGGGCCTTTGCCTCACAACTTGGTGACACCGTGGGGTGTGGGGGGGGGGGGGGGGGGGGGGGATTAAAATCAACTTTTTGCGTGATTTGGCTTTTTTTTGTGTTGAAATGAAAATTTGTGGATTTGTGGGTGTGGGTGCTGCCCCCCCCCCCCCCCCCCCCCCGCCACTGGCGCTCGAATGCAGCCGCCGTGGCCCTGGCTGACGCCATTGTTCTCAGCCGGGACAAGCTGGAAACGGCAAAAATAGGGGAAAAAAGGAAAAAAAACTACAAAAAACAACAAGTTTCAGCGGCAGAGGAGGGGGAGGGGGTCGGCCCCCACTGGGAAAGTGGGGAAAAAGTGTTATTTCACCTCAAATCTGCAGAGCCCCGAGCGCCTGGAGGGGGGACAGATGGACGGAGGCTGGACTCTCGCTGCTCCTGCTCTGGGGAAAAACCTTAAAAACCTGAAAAACTGCTGCTCTGGGGAGAAAAAGGTTAAAAAAAATAGCTATTATTGGTGCTAGGAATAGGAAAAAATTTAAAAAAAATAGGTATTGGAGATGTTCTGGGGGAGAAAAATTAAAAATAATTAGTATTCATGCTGTTCTGTGGAGAAAAAAAAGTTTAAAAAATGGGTGTTAGTGCTGTTTTGGGGAGAAAAAAGTTTAAAAAAGTGAATTTAGGGATGATTTGGGGGCACCCCTGCAGCCCCACGTGGAGAATTTGCGGGATCACGGCTGCCGAGAGAAAAAAATGATTATAGACTTGCCCAAAAACCCAAGAAAAAGTCAAAGGTAACGGGCAGGGAAGCAGCAGCCGCGCTGGAAAGACAGATTGGACCGTTTCTGAGGGGGTTTGGGGGGAAAAAGGGGGGGCTAAAAACCAAATTTACCCATTTCTGAGCTTTTCCAGAAAAGAGAGAGTTCTAAAATCTAAATCTAAAGCATTTCTGAGCATTTTGGAGAGTTCTAAAATCCCAATTGACCCATTTCTGAGCATTTTGAGGGGAAAAGGTGGTGGTGGTGGGGAGTCTAAAAAGCAAATTTACCCATTTCTGAGCTTTTGCAGAAAAGGGGGAGCTCTAAAATGCAAATTTACCCATTTCTAAGCTTTTCTGGAAAAAAGAAGGGGTTCAAAAATCTTAATTTGCCCATTTCTGAGCATTTTGGGGAGCTCTAAAATCTACATTTCCCCATTTCTGAGCGGTTTGGGGGGGAAAAAGGGGGGTTTAAATCCAAATCTCCTCATTTCTAAGCTTTTCCAAAAAATAAGGGGTTCTAAAATCCAAATTTACTCAATTCCTCAGCGTTTTCAAAGTGAGCGGATTCGCTTTAAAAATACAAGCTGCTTTTTCAATCAAACCGGCCAATTTGGGCTACGAGACGCCTCCCCCCCCCCCCCCCCCCCCCTTGTTTGAGGCCAAATGAGTGAAAGCAAAAAAAAATTAAAAAAAAAAAAAATTGTATTCAGAAGGAAAAAAACCCTTCCATTTTGCACAGAAATGGGCAATTTTAGGTGCCTACCTCAGGAAAAACCACCCGAAAAGCTGTTTGAAACCCCAAAATGACGAAGCCGGGTGCTGGGGACCGGCCGAGGCTCCCTGCGGCGGAAAATGGGCATTTTTCCTGCTAAATCCTCATTTTTCCCCATTTTGCAGGTTTTTTTTAACGCCTGCTCGGGCCCCCAGGGAGGGATTCTTGGTGGCACCCACCCAATCGGGGGGAGTTCGGAGGGTGCAAACGGGCCCCAAAAGCCACCAGGGCCCCCAAAATTTTGGGTGAAGGTGCAGCCGAGCCGCCCAGAGCGAGAAATGGCACTTTGAGAAATACAAAAAACAACAATAAAAGACAAAAAACTCCAATAAAAGACAATAAACGGCGCTGGAAGGGTCGCTTCGGGCGCAGGGTAAGCCAGTGCCGGGACAGCCATGGGTCCTGGGGACATTGAGGCCATCCTGGAGGGGGTTTTGTGGGGACACTGGTGACCCCCGAGACCATCAGCACCCAAACACCCCGCCACAGGGTGCAACAACCGCTCTGGGTCCCATTAGGCACCCAATGGCACCCATCACCCCCCACCACAGGGTGCAACAACTGCTCTGGGTCCCGTCAGGCACCCAATGGCACCCATCACCCCCCACCACGGGGTGCAACAACCGCTCTGGGTCCCGTCAGGCACCCAATGGCACCCATCACCCCCCACCACAGGGTGCAACAACCGCTCTGGGTCCCGTCAGGGGCCCAACAGCACCCATCACCCCCCACCACGGGGTGCAACAACCGCTCTGGGTCCCGTCAGGCACCCAATGGCACCCATCACCCCCCACCACAGGGTGCAACAACCGCTCTGGGTCCCGTCAAGCACCCAATGGCACCCGTCACCCCCCACCACGGGGTGCAACAACCGCTCTGGGTCCCGTCAGGCACCCAATGGCACCCATCACCCCCCACCACGGGGTGCAACAACCGCTCTGGGTCCCGTCAGGCACCCAATGGCACCCATCACCCCCCACCACAGGGTGCAACAGCCACCTCAACTCCTGTCAGGCGTCAAACAGCAGCCATTGCCCCACATCAGGGTGCAACACCCAACCTGGACCCTGTCAGGCACCCAACAGCACCCATCAACCTTCACCATGGGGTGCAACAACTGTCCTGGACCCTGTGAGGTGTCCAACAGCCCCTCTTGCCCTACAACCATTGTGGATCCTGTCAGGCACCCAACGGCACTCATCACCCCCCCCCCCACGGGGTGCAACAACCACTCTAGGTCCCATAACGCACCCAGCAGCACCCATCACCCCACACCATGAGGTGCAACAGCCACCCTGGACACTGTGAGGTGTCCAAGAGCACCCCTTGCCCTACAACCACCCTGGATTCCATCAGGCACCCAACAGCCCCCATCGTGCCACACCACGGGGTGCAACACCACCCCCAAACCCCATCAGGCACCCAACAGCACCCATCATCCTTCACCATGGAATGCAACAGCCCCCCTGGACCATCTGAGGCGTCCAACAGCCCCCCCTTGCCCTACAACCATACTGGGTCCCGTCAGGCACCCAACAGCACCCATCACCCCACGTCACGAGATGCAACAGACACCCTGGACCTTCTGAGGTGTCCAACAGCCCCCCCTGCCCTACAACCATCCTGGATCCCATCAGGCACCCAACAGCACCCATCACCCCACACCACAGGATACAACAGCCCCCCAACCGCTGTCAGACAACCAACAGCCCCTGTCACCCCACACCATGGGGTGCAACACCCATCCTGGACCCTCTGAGGTGTCCCAACAGCCCTCCCCTTGCCCCACAACCATCATTGATCCTGTCCGGCAGCCAACAGCCCCCACCATCCCACAAGATGGGGTACAACACCCCCCTCAACCCCTCACAGGCCCCCAACAGCTCCCATCACCCGACACCACAGGGTGCAACATCCATCCTGGACCCTCTGAGGTGTCCCAACAGCTCCCATCACCCCACAGCCATGACGGATCCTGTCAGGCACCCAACAGCCCCTATCACCCCACACTGTGGGGTGCGACAACCATCCTGGACCCTCTGAGGTGTCCCAACAGCCCCCCCTTGCCCCACGACACCCCCGTCAACCTCTCACAGGCACCCAACAGCCCCCATCACCCCACAAGATGGGGTACAACCCCCCCCCCCCCCCAACCCCTCAACAGCCCCCATCACCCCACAGCCGTCATGGATCCTGTCAGGCACCCAACAGCCCCCACCGCCCCACAAGATGGGGCACAACAACCACCCCCGGGGTGTCCCCCCAGCCCCCGGGCAGTACAACCCCCCCCATCCCCTCACAACCCTCCCCGGGCGGTACAACCCCCCCCCCCCATCCCCTCACAACCCTCCCCGGACGGTACAACCCCCCCCCCCCATCCCCTCACAACCCTCCCCGGGCGGTACGACCCCCCCCATCCCCTCACAACCCTCCCCGGGCGGTACACCCCCCCCCCCCCCCCATCCCCTCACAACCCTCCCCGGACGGTACAACCCCCCCCCCCCCCCCCCCCCATCCCCTCACAACCCTCCCCGGGCGGTACAACCCTCCCCCCCCATCCCCTCACAACCCTCCCCGGGCGGTACAACCCCCCCCCCCCCCCCCCCATCCCCTCACACCCCCCACACCCGCCCGGTCCCCTCAGGCCCTACCGGTGGGGGGGGTGTTGTAGGGGGGTTGTTAAGGGGGGGTGAGGGGGGGGGTGCCGGGTGACCGTTGGCCAGCGCGCGCGCGGCCGTTAGGGCGGTTGTTTACAAACAGCCCCCCCCCCCCGCCTTTTCCCTCCCCTCACGGTGTGTGGCGGGAAGCGGCGGCGGGAAGCGGCGGGACCGGTACCGGGGCTGGGGGGGGGGGGGGGGGGGCGGAGTACCGGAGGAGGAGGGGGCACACACCGTGTGGGGGACACGGGGACACACACACACAGACCCCCCCCGGGGGGGGGGGGGGTATGTTTTACCTGTGGGCGCCTCCGGCGGCCCCGCGGCGGGAGCGGGCGCGGGGGGGGGCGGCGGCGGCGGCGGCGGCGGCGGGGCGGGCGGCGGCGGGGGGGAAGATGTCGGAGGGGCGGCGGTGGCCGCCGGTAACGAGGAGAGCGGCGGCGGCGGCGTCTTCCTCCTCCTCCTCGTCCTCGTCTTCTTCCTCCTCGTCGTCTTCGTCCCCCTCCGCCTCAGACACCACCATCTCCTCCTCCTCTTCCTCGTCCTCCCTCAGAGGGGAAGCCATGGCGGGGCTGAGGGGGGGAGACGGGAGTGAAGGCGGGCGGGAGGCGGAGGGACGGGGTTGGGGTGGGGGGGGGGGGGGTGGGGGGGGACCCTCCGCGCTCTCCCACCTCCCCCAACCCACCCCCAACCGCGGAGAGGGGGGGGGCGGGGGTGGGGTGGGGGGGGGGGGGCACCGGGGAAACCGGGACCGGGCGACCCCCCCCCGGGCCGGCCCCGGCGGGTCCCCGCCGCTGAGGGGAGGGAAGGGCGGTAGGTTGGTAAAGAAGGCGGAAAACCCCCCCAAAACGTTTAAAGTCTCCTCAAAAAAAAAAAAAAAAAAAAAAAAAATCATTTCCCCCCCCCCCCCCCCCCCCCCACTTCCTCGCCGGGGGGCGGGCGGGACAGCGTTCCCCGCCGGAGCCAAGAGGGAAAATGGCCGCCCCGAAATTTATTTTTAAATCTGAAACACCCCCCCCCCCCACACACACACACACCAGCACCACACACCACCCTACCCCAACCGCCACCTGGAAAGGAAAATAAAAAATAAAAAATAAAAAATAAAAAACCCAAAAAAAAACCCCAAGAAAAAGCAACCCCCCCCAAAAATTTAAAAAAAAAAAAAAAAAAAAAAAGAGAGACTTGAGGAGAAAAGGGGGGTTAACCAAAAAAAAAAAAAAAAGGCGGAAAAAAAATTAAAAATTCCTCCCCCCCCCGTTAAAGAAAAAAAAAAAAAGCAAAAAAAAAAGCCCAAAATGGCCGGCTGAGGGGTGGGTTTTTTTGAAGTCGACCCCCCCCCCCCCCCCCCCCCCCCGGCTCCCACACACACCTTCCTGGAGGTTAGAAAAGATTTTGTAAAAAAAAAAAAAAAAAAAAAAAAAAAAAAAAAAAAAAGCCACGGGAAAAAAAAAAACCAAAAATGCCTCAAGAAAAAAAAAAAGAAAAACACACACAAAAAAAATAATTTAAAAAAAAAAAAAGGTTCCCCCCCCTCGTCGCCGCTACAGCCCGAGCGGGTGAATAATCATAATTCTGCTTATTTTTTTGTTGTTGTTGTTGTATTTTTTTGGCTTGTTTGCTTTGGTTTTTTGGCTGGTTTTTGTTTTTTGGGTTGGTTTTTTTTTTTTTAATATCTTTTTTTTTATATTTATATATATATATATATATATAAAATTTCTGCAGATCCCGGCTCGGGGCGTGAGATGAACAATATTTGTGTATTCCCGGCGCGGGGGGGGAACCGAAAGAGGAAGATTTCTGCATAAAACAAAGATGGCTGCGGTAAATTATTTCTTTTTTTTTTTTTTTTTTGCTCTCTTTCTCCTTATACTTCCCCCCCCCCCCCCAATAAAAATATTTCGGGGGGGGGGGGGGGGGGGCGGATTAATCAGTACTCATGCTCAGTGTGACATCAGCATAAATTGTTAAAGGTTAACTAGTTCCATACTAGTCACGCCGCTTTTTTTTATTATTTTTTTTTTTTTTGCCCGTTTTCCCCCCCCCCCCGTTTCACTAGTCCACGCCAAAAACGATTGAAAGGGGGGGAGGAGGGGGGGGGGGGGGGGCGGATTTTAAAACACACACACACAAAAAAGAGCTTTTTTTTTTTTTTTTTATTCTTTCTCCCTCCCTTCCCTACTTTTAAATACTTCAGAAGGGAGTGGTTTTATGGGTTGCCTTTTTTTTTTTTTCTTTTTTCTTTCTTTTTTGACTTTTCTTTAAGCTGCAGGGGAGGAAGAACAAAAAAAAAAAAAAAAAAAATTTTAAAAAGACCAAAAAAAAAAAAAAAAAAGGGTTTGAAAGTCCCTTCGGCTGCGGGGACGGGGGTTTAACCAGCCGCCCCCCCCCCAGCAAACCCCTTTCTTTGCAGATCCCCCCCCCCCCAAAAAAACCCTGAGGAGAAACGGGCAAAATTCATAAGGGGGGGGGTGTGGTGTGAGTTTTTTGTGGTGTTTCTTGCCCAAAATGCTCCAAAACCGCCCTAGAAACCAGTAAAACCTCCCCAAAGCCGCCTGGGCCCTGGGTCCCAACCCCTCGCACGTGGCTTTTTGCCGCCTTTTTAACCTCCTTTTATTTTTTTTTGGCCTTTTTGCCCCAAAACGCCGGGGGACGAGCCGACGACGGGGAGCAGCAGGTCGAGCCCCGAACCGTCCTGGGGGGGGGGGGATTGGCACCAGGGCCGCCTCCTGCCCCCAAAAACGGGGGAAAAAGGGGGGAAAAAAACCCAGAAAATCCTCAGGGTTTGGGTTGGTTTTTTTTTTTTTCCCTCATTTTGGGTTTTTTTACCCCAAAGGCCGCTACCAGTTGTTGCGCGGCTGTTGCAGACCAGCGAGGGCAGCGGCCTCTCGCTCTCAACCCCCCGCCGGCCCCTCCAGCCCCCCCCCCCCCCAGCTTTCTGCAAACCCCCTAAAATAGGGAAAATAACAGGCGATTTGGGGACGGGGATGACCCTCGCACCACACCGCCGGCGCCAAAACCCCCGGTGACTCCCCAAATTCCTCCAAATTCCCCTCAAACCCCTCAGGATGACCCTGTGCTGCGGGAAGTGCCAGGTAGCTCCCGTTCCGCTTGTCTTTTCCGAGCAATTTGTGGCTTTTTTGCACCCTAAAAGCACCCCCCCCATCCTCTATGACACCCCCCCAAACCCTCCCTGCAGGTGTCTTGGCACAACCCCCCCCCCCCCAACTTTCGTTTTGGGGTATTTTCCTCCTTTTTCACCGTTTCCCCTCCATTAGGCGTGGGTTGGTGACCCTCTCCGGCGCACCAGCGGTGAGTTTGTCACCGGGCCCGGCCGGTGGCACCGCGGCTCCTTTCCGTCCCTGCTGTCACCGGTGGTCGAGGCGTCACCCGGTGCCGGCAGAGCCAGGGGTGTTGCCCACCCTCCCTCCGGCACCGGCACTTTCCATGAGGGACCTGCCAGAGGGTCCGGCGGTGACTCCGGGAGGGTGACACCATCCTGCGTGGTGTCACTGGGTCAGTGTTGGCACAGCCGGTGGCCAAGACGTCCCCCTGCCGAGCGCTCGGGGGGGGTCAGTGAGCCGGTGCTGGGCGGCTGTTTCGGGGTGTGGATCGGTGTCGCCGGAGCTGGACAGGTGACACCTGTGGAAACAGATGTCACCCGCACCCCAAGTCACCCGCCAGCACCTCGAGTCACCCACCCGCACCCCATGTCACCCGCCAGCTTGGCTGACTTACTCCCGCCACCGCCCTGACGATGACGGTGACAACCGCTGGACCCTCCTCTTCAGGGACACCAGTGCCACCACGGAGCAGGCGGACAGGGACAGCCAGACAGGGACCGGGACAGGCGGACGGCCATCGGGAACGCTGTGAGCCCTCCGGAGGGGGTGTCAGGTCAGCATCGGGGACACATCCCACGTGACACGTGGCCGTGCCAGGGGCTGGCAGCAACCCACGGGGACAAACAGCCGGCACCACGCGCCCGGCGGGCGTCACCCGCTGTCACTCGCTGCTGGTCCCACAGGAAAACACCCCTATGGTGGGGGGGGGATGGCATCACCGTCACTCGGGGGGGACACTTGGGGACATCGAGGCTGAGCCTGGCTGTGTCACCCTATGGGGGGTTACAGCATCACTGTCACCCGGAGTGGGGGGACATTCAGTGGTACCGCTGGGGTGACGCTTGGGGACATCGAGGTTGTATCACCTGATGAGGGGATACAGTGTCACCATCACCCAGGGGGGACACTCGGGGACATCAAGGCTGACCCTGGTTGTGTCACCCTATGGGGGGGGGTACAGTGTCACTGTCACACAGGGGGGGACACGGTGGTACCCCTGGGGTGACGCTTGGGGACACTGGGGCTGTGCCACCCCATGAGGGGGTGACACAGGGTGACAACCATCCACCGTCACCCCTGGAGGACCCCCAAGACCCGGCTGCCAGGTCCCAGCATGGGGGGGGGAGGGTGTCCCCAAAAAGGGTCCCCAAGTGTCCCCATGACCCCGCCCCCCCCCGCCCCCCCCCCCCGAGGCTCCGCTGTGGATGGTTATTGGCAAAGTCTTATTTATTTCTACTCAAAAAGTTACAGTTTGTCCCCCAAAAATGAGGGGGAACCCCCCTGGGGACCCCCCCTCGGTGTCACCGTCCGTCTGTTGGGGGGGGGGGGGGGGGGGGGGGGGGAGGGGAGGCCGCTTCTCCCTGGGGCTGCAAAGGGAGGAGACGGGGGGTGGGTTTTGGGGTGCCCGTGGGGGTTTGGGGGGGGGGCAGTGGGGTTTGGGGGGGGCCAGTGAAGGTTTGGGGGGGGCCCTACTGGCAGAGGTTTGGGGAGGGGGGTGGGTTTTGGGGTGCCAGCGGGGGGTTGAGGGGGCTGGGGGGGGTTAGGGGTGTTGGGGGGGGGCAGCAGGGTTTTGGGGTGCCAGCGGGGGGTTGAGGGGGCTGGGGGGGGTTAGGGGCGTTGGGGGGGGGCAGCAGGGTTTTGGGGTGCCAGCAGGGGGTTGAGGGGGCTGGGGGGGGTTAGGGGCGTTGGGGGGGGGGCAGCAGGGTTTTGGGGTGCCAGCGGGGGGTTGGGGGAGTGGAAAGGTTTTGGGGGGGGGGCCCCACAGGCAGGGTTTTGGGGGGGGGGGTGTCTGGGGGCTTTTGCGGTGCCAGTGGGGGTTTGGGGGGGGGGGCCCAATGGCAGAGGTTTTGGGGGTGCTGGTGCTGGCAGGTTTGGGGGGGGCAATTTTTTGGGGGGGGGGGGCAATTTTTTGGGGGGGGTGCAGGTTTTTTGGGGGGGGTGCAGCAGGTTTTGGTGGGGGGGGTCAGTTTTTGGGGGGGTTGCAGCAGGCTTGAGGAGGTGCAGGTTTTGGGGGGGGGACAGCAGGTTTTGGGGGGGACAGCAGGTTTTGGGGGGGGACAGCAGGTTTTGGGGGGGGGACAGCAGTTTTGGGGGGGGGGGGCCAGTTTTCTTTTGGGGGGGGGGGTCAGTTTTCGGGGTGCCCGTACCGCCGTCACTCCTCGCTGAAGTCGTCGGCGAAGTGCAGGAGGAGGGTGGGTGCGGAGCCGTTGGGGGCGGGGGCCGGGGGGGGCCCGTCGAGGGGCAGCGGGGCCCCCCCCCCAGCGCCAGGCGTAGCCCCCCGCGTGCGCGTTCCAGGGCAGCGCCCGCCCCACCAGCCCCCCCCCCTGCTCCCCGCAGGCCTGGGGACACCGGGGTCAGCAACGGGGGGGGACGGGGGGGGGGACGGGGGGGGAACACCCCCGCCTGGGACAGAGGGGACCCCCCACGAGGACAGGGGACACTTCCCTGGGGACAGAGGGACCCCCCCCCCCACGGGGACACGGGAAACCCCTCCACGGGGGACAGGAGACCCCCCCCCCATGGGGACAGGGCCCCCCCCCCCCCCAACAGGGACAAGGGCCCCCCCCCCCCCAACAGGGACAAGGGACACCCCCCTCCCACAAAAGGGACGAGGGACCCCAAAAGGGATGAGGGGGGGATCCTAAGGGGACAAGGGACCCCCCCCCACCCCCCCGCGTGGCAGCACCCCCCCCGGGGACAAGGGACCCTCCAGTGTGGCAGCACCCCCCCCCGGGGACAAGGGACCCCCCCCCCCCGCGTGGCAACACCCCCCCGGGGACAAGGGACCCCAAAAGAGGACAAGGGCACCCCCAGACCCTCCTCCCCCCCCCCGGGGGGTCCCCCGTGTCCCCAACCCCCCCCCCCCCCAAGGAGACAGTGGGGACGTCCCAGGGGCTCAGGTCACATCTTGGGGGGGGGGGGGGGGGGGCATGTCCCCCGCAGCCCCTCCCCAGGTGACACTGGGGACATCCCTGGTCGTTCCCCCCCCGGTGACACCCCGGGGGTCCCACCACCCCCGGGGACAGCGGGGACACCCCGTGCCCCCCCCCCCCCTTTGCCCCCCCCCCCCCCCACCTGGATCACGTGCTCCTGCCCCGTGAGCGCGTTGCGCAGCCGCAGCAGCCGGGGGGCGGCGGTCACGTGCCCCACCTCCAGCCCCGGGTCCCGCCACCAGGGGGCGCCCCGCGGGGGGGCGTGGTCGGAGCGCGGCTCCGGGGGGGGCGCCCCGGCAGGAGGAGGCGGGGCAGCCCCGAGCGGGGGTCGAGGCGGGACAGCGGCTGGGGGGGGGGGCACGGGGGGGTCACGGGGACACCCGGGATGGGGGGGGACGGGGGGGGTCACAGGGACACCCGGGATGGGGGGGCAAGGGGGGGGTCACGGGGACACCCGGGATGGGGGGGGGACGCCCCGGGATGGGGGGGGACGGGGGGGGTCACGGGGACACCCGGGATGGGGGGGGGACGGGGGGGGTCACGGGGACACCCGGGATGGGGGGGGGGACGCCCCGGGACGCGGGGGGCGGGGGGGGTCACGGGGACACCCGGGATGGGGGGGGGACGCCCCGGGATTGGGGGGGGGACGGGGGATCACGGGGACACCGGGATGGGGGGGGGACGGGGGGGGTCACGGGGACACCCGGGATGGGGGGGGACGCCCCGGGATGCGGGGGGACGGGGGGGTCACGGGGACACCCGGGATGGGGGGGGACGGCCCGGGATGGGGGGGCACGGGGGGGGGTCACGGGGACACCCGGGAGGGGGGGGGCGGGGGGGGTCACGGGGACACCCGGGATGGGGGGGGACGCCCCGGGATGCGGGGGGACGGGGGGGTCACGGGGACACCGGGATGGGGGGGGACGGGGGGGGTCACGGGGACACCCGGGATGGGGGGGGGACGCCCCGGGATGCGGGGGGACGGGGGGGTCACGGGGACACCGGGATGGGGGGGGACGGGGGGGGTCACGGGGACACCCGGGATGGGGGGGGACGGGGGATCACGGGGACACCGGGATGGGGGGGCACGGGGGGGTCACGGGGACACCCGGGATGGGGGGGGACGGGGGATCACGGGGACACCGGGATGGGGGGGGGACGGGGGGGGTCACGGGGACACCCGGGTATGGGGGGAGGACGCCCCGGGATGCGGGTGGAACGGGGGGGTCACGGGGACACCCTGGGATGGGCGGGGGGACGCCCGGGGGGAACGGGGGGGGTCACGGGGACACCGGGATGGAGGCGGGGACGGGGGGCGGTCACCGGGGACACCAGGGATGGGGAGGGGACGCCCGGGTGGGGGACGGGGGGGGGTCACGGGGACACCGGGATGGGGGGGGGGGACGCCCCGGGATGGGGGGGGACGGGGGGGGTCACGGGGACACCGGGATGGGGGGAGAAGCCCCGGGATGGGGACCTCAGAAGGGGGGGGGGGGTGGCCTCGGTGACCCCTAGACATTGGGGGGGGGAGAACGGACACCCGAAAATGGTGGGGGACCCCCCTTGGTGACCCCCTAAAATGTGAGGGTGTGGGAATTGAGACCCCCGACTCACATGGGGGATGTGAACCCCCCAATACGGAGGGTGGGGGCCCCTTGAGCCCCTGATCTGGGGGGGGGGGGGGACCCCCCTGAGCCTCCCCCCCCCCCCCCCCCCCCCCCATTTTTGCCCCCCCACCGCCCCCCCCTCCAGGTCCCCTTACCATCCCCGCTCTGGGGGTCGAACCAGTGGGTGACGTCAGTGCCGGCAGCCTCCCGGAGCGGGCGCAGCTCGGGGTCACCTGGGGGGGGGGGGGGGGGGACACACACGTGGGGACCCCCCTGCAGAGGGGACATGGCCTCCTAGAGCCCCCCCCCCCCCCAAGTCCCCAGGGACCCCCTCCAGCCCCCACAGCTCCCACCCTTAGCCCCTATAGCCCCCCCCCAGCATCCATAGCCCCACGTAGCTCGGCCCTGGGCCCCCTATGGCCCCCCCATGGCACCCCCGCCCCCCATAGTCCCCCCCAGCCCCCCGTTAGACCCCCCCCCCAAGATAGCCCCCCCCGCCCCGTAGCCCCCCCCAGCCCCCACAGCTCCCCCTTAGACCCCACCTTTAGCGACCCCCAGCCCCCCCAGTAGCCCCCCCCAGCCCCCACAACTCCCCCTTAGACCCCACCTTAGCGACCCCCAGCCCCCGCCATGGCCGCCCCTTGGGCCCCCACGGCCCCCCCCGTAGCCCCCCCAGCCCCCACAGCTCCCCCTTAGACCCCACCTTAGCGACCCCCAGCCCCCCCCCATAGCCCCCCCCCAGCCCCCACAGCTCCCCCTTAGACCCCACCTTAGCGACCCCCAGCCCCCCCCGTAGCCCCCCCTCAGCCCCCACAGCTCCCCCTTAGACCCCACCTTTAGCGACCCCCAGCCCCCCCCGTAGCCCCCCCCAGCCCCCACAGCTCCCCCTTAGACCCCACCTTTAGCGACCCCCAGCCCCCGCCATGGCCGCCCCTTGGGCCCCCACGGCCCCCCCCATAGCCCCCCCTCAGCCCCCACAGCTCCCCCTTAGACCCCACCTTAGCGACCCCCAGCCCCCCCCATAGCCCCCCCCCAGCCCCCCCAGCTCCCCCTTAGACCCCACCTTAGCGACCCCCAGCCCCCCCCGTAGTCCCCCCAGCCCCCCCCAGCTCCCCCTTAGACCCCACCTTAGCGACCCCCAGCCCCCCCCGTAGCCCCCCCATCACCCACCACAGCTCCCCTTAGACCCACCTTAGCGACCCCCAGCCCCCCCGTAGCCCCCCCAGCCCCACAACTCCCCTTAGACCCCACCTTAGGCGAACCCCAGCCCCCCCGTAGCCCGCCCCTCAGCCCCCACGAGCTCCCCCTTAGACCCCACCTTTAGCGACCCCCAGCCCCCCCCATAGCCCCCCCAGCCCCCACAACTCCCCCTTAGACCCCACCTTAGCGACCCCCAGCCCCTGCCACGGCCGCCCCTTGGGCCCCCACGGCCCCCCCCGTAGCCCCCCCTCAGCCCCCACAGCTCCCCCTTAGACCCCACCTTAGCGACCCCCAGCCCCTGCCATGGCCGCCCCCCGTCCCCCCCGCACCTGGCCGCTCCCGCAGCCACCGGGCCCAGCCGCAGCACCCGCCCGCGGTGCGCTGACCCAGCCCAGCCGGGCCCGGGCCGCCACCTCCCGCTGGCAGCAGCACCCGCCGCCGCCCCGCCGCGCCGCCGGCCCCAGCCCGGCATCCATGGCGGCCTGGCCCCGTCCCCATGGCAACAGCGCCGGCTTCCATGACAACTTGCGCTCGTCCCCCCGGCAACGCCGCACGGCGCACGTGGCTGCCCCGCCCGGCTCCGTGGCACAGCGCCGATCTCCATGGCGACGACGCACGCACCGCACGGCGTCGGCGTCGCTCCGCCGGAAGCCCCGCCCCTCGGCGCCGCGCGGGGGCTGCCGGGAGGCGGCGGCGCCATGGCGGAACCGGCGGCGGAGGTGCCGGCGGCGGGCGGGGGCGGGGCCTGGCGGTGAGCGGGGAGGCCATGGGGGGCTATAGGGGCTTATGGGGGCGTGTAGGGGGGCTACAGGGGCTGGGGGGACTCTGGGGTGCCATAGGGTGGGGCTAGGGGAGGGCCATAGGGGTTACGGAGGGGCTATAGGGGCTGGGGAGGTCTGTGGGGGGGCCGTGGGGGTTATGGAGGGGTTGTAGGGCCTATGGGGGGGGTCTGTGGGGGGGTTATGGGGCGGCTATAGGGGCTGGGGGGGCCATGGGGGTTATGGAGGGGCTATAGGGGCTGGGGAGGTCTGGGGGGGGGCCATGGGGGTTATGGAGGGGTTGTAGGGCCTATGGGGGGGGTCTGTGGGGGGGTTACGGGGCGGCTATAGGGGCTGGGGGGGCCATGGGGGTTATGGAGGGGCTATAGGGGCTGGGGGAGGCCCATGAGGGGGGCCTTGGGGATGTGGAGGGGCTGGGGGGTGCAATGGGGGTGTTATATAGGTTCTGGGGGGGGCATGGGGGGGGCAAAAGGGTATTATATGGGCTCTGGGGGAGTCGGGGGGGTCAGGGGGTGCTGTATGGGCTCTGGGGGTTTAGGGGGTGCTACATGGGCTCTGGGGGGGGGCCATGGGGGCTGCGGGGGGGGGCTGTGTGATGGGGGGGGGGGGGTCCATGAGGGCTGGGGCTGCAGGAGCCATCCGGGAGGGGGGGGGGGCACCCATTGCCCCGTGGGTGTCGGGATGGGGGGGGGGGGGGGGGGGGGAGATAATCACCCGTGGGCGCCCTCCCCCAGGAGCCCGGCGGTGGCGGGGGGGGGGGCCGGGGGTAGCCCCCCGGGCCCGGCGGCGGCTGGAGGCGCTGCTGAACCGCAGCCTGCGCATCCGCCATGTCCGACGGCCGGACGCTGGTGGGGGCCTTTCTCTGCACCGACCGCGACGCCAACGTCATCCTGGGCTCGGCGCAGGAGTTCCTCAAGGCCTCGGGTGCGGGGGGGGGCCGGGGGGGGGCGAGGGTGGGGGGGGGCTGCAAGGGGTCTGGGGGGGGGGGAGCTGTGGGCAGGAGGAGGCCGGACGCCTGGTTCCCCTCGGGGGGAGAAGGGGGGATCCCCTTTTGGGGGGAGGGGGGGCTGGGGGGGGGGGGGTCAGGGGAGAACTGAGGGTTTGGGTAGGGGGGGCTGCAAGGGGTCTGGGGGGGGGGGGCTGCAGGTAGGAGGAGGCCGGATGCCCGTTCCCCTCGGGGGGAGAAGGGGGATCCCCTTGGGGGGGAGGGGGGTTTGGGGGGGGGGGTCAGGGGAGACTGAGGTGGTGGGGGGGGGCTGCAAGGGGTCCTGGGGGCACGGGGGGGGGGGGGCTGCAAGGTTGGGGGGGGCGGGGGGGGGGGGGGCTGCAGGTAGGAGGAGGCTGGATGCCTGGTTCCCCTCGGGGGGAGAAGGGGGGATCCCCATTGGGGGGGAGGGGGGTGGTGCTTGGGGGGTGATCAGGGGGAGACTGAGGGGGGGGGGGGGGGGGGGGGGGAGGGGGGCTGCCAGGGGTGCTGGGGGGGCGGCGGGGGGGGGGGGGTGCAAGGGGTTCTGGGGGGGGGGGGGGGCTGCGAGGCAGGAGGACAGGCCTGGACGCCGGTTCCCCTCGGGGGGGAGAAGGGGGGATCCCCTTTGGGGGAGGGGGGGGCTTGGGGGGGGTCAGGGGAGAGAGGGGGGGGAGGGGGGCTGCAAGGGCTGGGGGTGGCGGGGGGGGGGGGGGCTGAATGGTCTGGGGGGGCGGGGGGGGGGGGGGCGCAGGCAGGGGAGGCGGACGCCTGGGTCCCTTTGGGGGGGGGGGGGACGGACAAGGGGGTCCCCTTGGGGGGGGGGGGGGGCTTGGGAGGGGCTGGGGGGGCCAGTGGGGACGAGGGGGGGGGGGGGGTGTTCCCTGGGGGGAATGGGGGTGTCTGTGTCCCCCCCCCCGATGCTTTGTCCCCCCCCCCCATCCTGATGCTCTGGGCGTGTCCCCCCCCATGGCATTGTGTGTGTGTGTGTGTGTCCCTTGCTGTGTCCCCCCCCCAACGCCGTGTGTCCCCCCACCAACGCCATGTGTCCCCCCCCTAACGTCGTGTCCCCCCCCCAACCCGGTGCTCCCCCCCCCTAACACCGTGTGTCCCCCCCCAGACGCCTTCCCGGGCAGCGAGCCGCGGGTGCTGGGCCTGGCCATGGTCCCCGGCCACCACATCGTCTCCATCGAGGTGGAGCGCGACGGCGCCGGTGCCCCCCCCCACCCCTGACACCCCCCCCCCCACCCCCCCACCCCTGACACCCCCCCCCCTCCCCCCCCCCCCCCCCGACACCCCCCCCCCTCCCCCCCGACACCCCCCCCCCCCCCCCCCAGGACTGTTGACAGCACCGCTTCGGCACCCTGATGCCCCCCCCCCCCGCCAGGGACCCCCAACACCCTGATGGCACCCCCCCCCCCCCCCCCCTGCACTGGGCCCCCCCGCCAGGAGCTGATGGACCCCCCCCCCCAAAACCTGACAGACATTCGGATGGACCCCCCCCCCCTGACACTGTGGTGGGCCCCCCCCCCCCAGCCTGAGGGACCCCCCAACACCTGACAGACCCCTGGATGGGCCCCCCCCCCCCCACCCCCCCAACACCGTGAGGGGCCCCCCCCCAGTGGACCCCCGACGCTGGGATGGGCCCCCCCAGGCCTCATGGACCCCCCCCCCCCCCCCCCCCCCCCCGTGGAGCCCCCAACACCCTGAGGGACCCCCAGGTGCCTGATGTCCCCCCCCAGGTGACAGCCCCCCCCCCCTCAATGTGTGTGTCGTGTCCCCCCCCCGTGGGTCCGGCGCCGGGGGGGGGGGGTCCCCGCGGCGCCATTAAAGCCCCCGAGGTCGCCTGGTCCCATGTGACGCCTCCATCTGTGTCCCCCCCCCAAATTGTGCCAGCCCCCCCCCGGCCTAAATTCTCCCCCCCCCCCCCGGTCCCCCCCCCCCCATTCCCACCCCCCCCCCCGTGATGAACTCCTTGTCACACCCCCCCCTCCCGTGCCCCCCCCCCATTCCTGACCCCCCCCCCCCCCATTTACTGCTGCCCCCCAGTTACTCCCCCCCCCCCCCCCCCAAATTCATGTCCCCCCCCCCACGGCAGCGGGCCGGGCTGTGCCAGTTTAATTTAATCTCAGGTACAAAATAGCTTCTGTGGCCGCGGGGGGGGCGGGGGGGGGCAGCCCCGACCCCCCCCCCCAACCCCCCCATAAAACAGCGGCGAGGGGGGAGGGGCGGGGGGGGGGGACCGGGGGGGGGGGGGGGGGCGGCCGCAGGGCCCAGCACCATGGCGGGGGGAGGGGCACCCCCCCCAAGGGGGGGAGGCGGGGTGGGGGGGTGGGCACAACAACCAACCGCCCCCCCCCCCCCGGGGGTCAGGGGTCACGGCGGGGGGGGGGGGTGGTTCACCCGGGGTGATGGTGACACCCGGAGGTCCCCGACCCCCCGCCCCCCCCCCAAACCCGGGGATCCCCCCGACCGCACCCCCCCCCCCCCCCCCCCGCAATAAATAAAGCGACCCTCCCCCCCCCGCTTTCCCCCCCCCCGCCTATAAATTAAAAAAAAAAAAGAGATTAAAAAAAAAAATCATTTACAAAAAAAAGAAAATCAAACCCAAAAGAGGCTCGACGGGGGGGGGACGGGCACCCCAAAGGGCCCCTCCCCCCCAACGGGGGGGGGCTCCCGCTGCCCCCCCCCTTTGGGGGATGGGGAACACAGGGCCCCCCCCTCCCCCCTTTGCCACCATGGTTTTGGGGGGGGGGAGGCGCGTCCCCCCCCCCCCCCATTAAGACCTGAGCCCCCCCCAACCCCCTGATGGGGGGGAGGGGCGGGGGGGGCACCCCCAAAAATGTCGTGTCCCCCCCCCGCGGGCCCCTCCCCCCAGCCCGGACCCGTATTGGTGGGGGGGGGGGTGGGGGAGGCGGCTTGGTTTTTGGGGGGGGGGGAAGGGGGGGGGGGGCGAGTTTTTTGGTTGAATCTTGGCAAGGGGGGGGTGACCCCCCCCCCCAAAATAGTGCCCCCCCCAGCACCCCCTTAATGCTGAAGGGGCGAACCCCCCCCCTTGAGTTGGGGGGGGGGGGGGGCGCTAAGGCCCCCCCCGAGATGGGGGGGGAGGGGCAGAGGAGACCCCCCCCCTTCCCAGTTTTAATGCCCCCCCCCGCGTTACACAGGGGCCCCCCCAATTTGGGGGGGGGGGGGGGGGGGGGGGCAGAAAGACACCCCCCCACGTCCCCACCATGGGGAGAGGGGCTGTGATGGGGGGGGGGGGGCTTAAAAATTTCTATAAATCGGTATTTTTGTATAAAAATGGGGGGGTTTCCACCCAAAACACCCCCCCCCCGGTGTCCGTCTGGGCCCCCCCCGGCCCCCCCCGGCGCTGCCTTTCGGGGAGGGGGGGGGGGGGAGGGAGGCGATTTTTGGGGCGATTTCTCCGTGAATAAATAAAAAGTGTTTGGGGGGGGGGGGGGGGGGAAGGCGTGTGTGACCCCCCCCCTCCCCCCCCCCCCACTGTGTCCCCGCGTGTCCCCGCGGGGGGGGCCCAGGATCCCCCTGGGCCGAGCTGGGCTCATCTGGAGCCGGGTGACGCCACCTGTAAGGGGGGGGACACACATGGGGGGGTCAGGGGGGACACAGGCGTCCGGGGACGTCACCTCCCCCCCCCCCAACTCCCCCAGGGGGCGTCACCTCCCCCCCCCCACCATGGGACACCCCCCCCCCCCCCCTTCGCCGTGGGGACCCGCGGGGGGGGGACACTGGGGGGGGGGGATGTGGGTGACACTGGGGGGGGGCTGGGGACACCTGGGGGGGGGGGGATGTGGGTGACACTGGGGGGGGGCTGGGGACACCTGGGGGGGGATGTGGGTGACACTGGGGGGGGCTGGGGACACCTGGGGGGGGGGGGGGGACCCGTGAGGAGGGGACGGGGACACAGGTGACACCTGGGTGGGGGGGGGGGAGTCATGGGGACACTTGGGGGGGGAACATGGGGACCCGTGGGGAGGGGACGTGGGTGACACTGGGGGGGGGGTGTCCCTGGGGGTGTCCCCGTGTTGGGTGTCCCCACCTCGGGGTGGTCCCCCACATCGAGGTGTCCCCACGCTGGGTGTCTCCAGGGGTGTCCCCACCTCAGGGTGTCCCCGTGCTGGGTGTCCCCGTGCTGGGTGTCCCCATGTCGGGTGTCCCCACCTCAGGGTGTCCCCACCTTGGAGTGTCCCCACATTGGATGTCCCTATTCCTGCCTCTCCCCCCTGA
The DNA here is from genome assembly GCA_947846985.1 of Fratercula arctica. NCBI lineage: Eukaryota > Metazoa > Chordata > Aves > Charadriiformes > Alcidae > Fratercula > Fratercula arctica. Next base: position 8,825,688 of record CANTUZ010000014.1, on the reverse strand, counting down.
CCTGTCGCCCACCCCAAGGTGTCCCCACCGAGGTGTCCCCCACTGAGGTGTCCCCACCGGGGTGTCCCCACCGAGGTGTCCCCCACTGAGGTGTCCCCACCGGGGTGTCCCCCACGTGGGGTGTCTCCCAGTGAGGTGTCCCCACCAAGGTGTCCCCACCGAGGTGTCCCCCACCGAGGTGTCCCCCACGTGGGGTGTCCCCAGTGAGGTGTCCCCCCCAAGGTGTCCCCCATGCAGGGTGTCCCCACTGAGGTGTCCCCCACCGAGGTGTCCCCCACGTGGGGTGTCCCCATCGAGGTGTCCCCACTGAGGTGTCCCCAGTGAGGTGTCCCCAGTGAGGTGTCCCCCCCCGAGGTGTCCTCCATGTGGGGTGTCCTCACCGAGGTGTCCACCACTGAGGTGTCCCCCACGTGGGGTGTCCCCACCAAGGTGTCCCCACCGGGGTGTCCCCCACGCAGGGTGTCCCCACCGAGGTGTCCCCCACCGAGGTGTCCCCCACGTGGGGTGTCCCCACCGAGGTGTCCCCACTGAGGTGTCCCCCACATGGGGTGTCCCCACCAAGGTGTCCCCACCAAGGTGTCCCCCATGCAGGGTGTCCCCACTGAGGTGTCCCCACCAAGGTGTCCCCATCGAGGTGTCCCCAGCGAGGTGTCCCCATGCGGGATGTCCCCACCGAGGTGTCCACCACTGAGGTGTCCCCCATGCGGGGTGTCCCCCACGCGGGGTGTCCCCTCACCAGGGTGAAGCCGTCGTAGATCTGCATCAGCTCCTCGGTCTTGTACTGCTCCAGGACGACGACGCCGTGCAGGGCCCCGCTGCGGCGCCGGGCGCAGCCCTCGCAGTGCACCAGGTAGGTGTTGCGTCCCCCCGTCTCGCTCGTCACGAAGAGGATGTTGAAGACCTCCACCTGCGCCACACCCACCCGTGGGGACAACCGCGTCCCCCACACCCCCCACGGGGACACCGGAATCCCCACCGTGTGGGGTGGCCCCGTGGGTTCCCGCCCGCTGCCGTGTTTCGGTTTTGGGGGGGGGGGGGGGGGGGTGGCCTCGGTGGTGTCACCCCGTGGCACGTGGAGGGCCCCACCCCGGTGGCCCGCCCTCCCCATGACGTGTCCCCGGGGGTGGGCAGGTGTTTTAAGGGCAAACGGGGACGGGAGGGGACACTGCGCCACCTGCCCGGACCTCCATGGGGCACCACGGGGAGGCCGTGACCAAGGCCATGGCCAAGACCACCCCAAGGCCATGGCCAAGACTATACCAAGATGATGCCAAGGCCGTGGCCAAGACTATACCAAGATGATGCCAAGGCCGTGGCCAAGATCATGGTCAGGTCCATGCCAAAGCCAGAGCTAAGACCACGCCAAGGCCATGGGTGAGACCACACCAAGGTCATGGTCAAGGCCATCACCAAGACTATGCCAAGACCACACTGAGGCCATGGCCAAGACCATGCTAAGACCAAACCAACATCATGGCCAGATCCATGCCAAGGCCAGGGCAGAGACCACGCCAAGGCCATGGCCAGGCTCACACCAAGGCCCTGGCTGAGACTCCATCGAGGCCACAGCCAAGACGACATCAAGGCCATGGCCAAGGCCATGCCAAGACCACGCCAAGGCCGTAGCCAAGACCATGGTCAGGTCCATGCCAAAGCCAGAGCTAAGACCACACCAAGGCCATGGTCAAGACCACACCAAGGCCATCACCAAGACTGTGCCAAGACCACACCAAGGCCACGGCCAAGACCACGCTAAGACCACACCAACATCATGGCCAGATCCATGCCAAGGCCGGAGCCAAGACCACGCCAAGGCCGTGGCCAGGCTCCCACCAAGGCCATGGCTGAGACTCCATCGAGGCCACAGCCAAGACGACATCAAGGCCATGGCCAAGGCCATGCCAAGACCACCCCAAGGCCATGGCCAAGACTATACCAAGATAATGCCAAGGCCGTGGCCAAGACCATGGTCAGGTCCATGCCAAAGCCAGAGCTAAGACCATGCCAAGGGTATGGATGAGACCACACCAAGGTCATGGTCAAGGCCATCACCAAGACTATGCCAAGACCACACCGAGGCCATGGCCAGATCCATGCCAAGGCCGGAGCTGAGACCACGCCAAGGCCATGGCCAGGCTCCCACCAAGGCCGTGGCTGAGACTCCATTGAGCCCACAGCCAAGACAACATCAAGGCCATGGCCAAGGCCATGCCAAGGCCACCCCAAGGCCACCCCGCCCCCCCCCCCCCCCCCCCCAGGCCGGCGTGTCCCCGCGGTGACTCACGTCGCACTCGTTGCAGTAGTAGGCCGGCTCGTCCTTCACGCGGCCCTGGTAGGCGATCTTCTTGCCAGCGCGGACCAGGCTCTCCCGCTGCACCTGGCAGTGCTTGATGGACTGCATCAGGCAGAACCTGCCGCCGCCACGCGCCCGTCAGCCCCCGCCACCGCCCCACGGGGACAGGCGCGGGGCGGCTGAGGGACCCAGGCCACCCCTGGCCCCAGGTGGCATCAGCTCAGCCCAAGGTGGCATCACCCCGATCCCCGAGGTGGCATCAGCCCAACCCTGAGGTGGCATCAGCCCCATCCTGAGGTGGCATCAGCCCAGCCCTGAGGTGGCATCAGCCCCATCCTGAGATGGCATCAGCCCAGCCCAAGGTGGCATCACCCCAATCCCCGAGGTGGCATCACCCCAACCCTGAGGTGGCATCACCCCGATCCCCGAGGTGGCACCAGCCCCATCCTGAGGTGGCATCAGCCCAGCCCTGAGGTGGCATCAGCCCAACCCTGAGGTGGCATCACCCCGATCCCAAGGTGGCATCAGCCCAACCCTGAGGTGGCATCAGCCCCATCCTGAGGTGGCATCAGCCCAACCCTGAGGTGGCATCACCCCAACCCTGAGGTGGCATCACCCCAATCCCAAGCTGGCATCAGCCCAGCCCTGAGGTGGCATCACCCCAACCCTGAGGTGGCATCAGCCCCATCCTGAGGTGGCATCACCCTGATCCCAAGGTGGCATCAGCCCCATCCTGAGGTGGCATCACCCCAACCCTGAGGTGGCATCAGCCCAACCCCGAGGTGGCATCAGCCCAACCCTGAGGTGGCATCAGCCCCATCCTGAGGTGGCATCACCCCGATCCCAAGGTGGCATCAGCCCAACCCTGAGGTGGCATCACCCCGATCCCAAGGTGGCATCAGCCCAACCCTGAGGTGGCATCAGCCCCATCCTGAGGTGGCATCAGCCCGGCCCGAGGTGGCATCAGCCCAACCCTGAGGTGGCATCACCCCAATCCCAAGGTGGCATCAGCCCAGCCCTGAGGTGGCATCACCCCGATCCCCGAGGTGGCATCAGCCCAGCCCTGAGGTGGCATCACCCCGATCCCCGAGGTGGCATCAGCCCAGCCCAAGGTGGCATCACCCCAACCCTGAGGTGGCATCACCCCAACCCTGAGGTGGCATCAGCCCAGCCCGAGGTGGCATCAGCCCAACCCTGAGGTGGCATCACCCCAACCCTGAGGTGGCATCAGCCCAGCCCGAGGTGGCATCAGCCCAACCCTGAGGTGGCATCAGCCCCATCCTGAGGTGGCATCAGCCTGGCCCGAGGTGTCCTTGGCATGTCCCCGTCCCCAGAGTGTCCCCACCCCTGTGTGTCCCCATCCCCAGTGTGTCCCTGCGTGTCCCCGTCCCCAGTGTGTCCCCGTCCCTGGTGTGTCCCTGTCCCTGGTGTGTCCCCATCCCCAGCGTGTCCCCACATGTCCCTGGTGTGTCCCCATCGTGTCCCCGTCCCGTCCCCATCCCTGGTGTCTCCATCCCTGGCCTGTCCCTGTCCCCAGCGTGTCCCCAGCATGTCCCTGCGTGTCCCCGCATGTCCCCAGCGTGTCCCCACGTGTCCCCAGTGTGTCCCCACGTGTCCCCGTGTGTCCCCAGCACGTCCCCAGTGTGTCCCCACGTGTCCCCAGCGTGTCCCCAGCCTGTCCCTGTCCCCAGTGTGTCCCCGTCCCTGGTGTTCCCATCCCCAGCGTGTCCCCAGCGTGTCCCCGCGTGTCCCCAGCGTGTCCCCACGTGTCCCTAGCGCGTCCCCGTGTGTCCCCACATGTCCCCAGCGTGTCCCCACGTGTCCCCGTGTGTCCCCACGTGTCCCCAGCGTGTCCCCGCGTGTCCCCGTGTGTCCCCACATGTCCCCAGCGTGTCCCCACGTGTCCCCGCATGTCCCCAGTGTGTCCCCAGCGTGTCCCCGTGTGTCCCCACATGTCCCCACGTGTCCCCACGTGTCCCCACGTGTCCCCAGCGTGTCCCCGTGTGTCCCCACGTGTCCCCACGTGTCCCCACGTGTCCCCAGTGTGTCCCCAGCGTGTCCCCGTGTGTCCCCACATGTCCCCAGTGTGTCCCCAGTGTGTCCCCACGTGTCCCCGCGTGTCCCCAGCGTGTCCCCAGCGTGTCCCCGCGTGTCCCCGCGTGTCCCCGCGCTCACTTGATCATCTTGTAGAGGTCGGGGTCGCTGATCTTGACGGTGCGGGCGACGTTCCAGGAGACGTGGATCATGGGGACGATGGACTTGACGTTCTTCACCTCGTTCCACTCGTAGCGCTCCAGGGCCAGCTGGTACTGGTAGGCTGGGGGGGGGGACAATGGGGACGTCAGGGACAATGGGGACGTCAGGGCCACCGCGCCCTCTCCCTTATTGTGCGGGGGTCACACAGCGTCCCAGTCGTGTGCCCCCTTCCCCCCCCCCCCCCCCCGCCGGGGGGGTTAGTCCCCCCCCTTAGTGGTGGGTCCCATCCCCGCGTCCCCCCCATCACGTCCCCCCTCATGTCACCGTGATGTGTGTGTCCCCCCCCACCCCCGACGTCCGTGCCATGTCCCTGTCACATGTCCATGTTGTGCCCCCTGTGTCCCCCCGTCTCCCCAGTCTGCCCACTGTGTCCCCCCCATGTCCCTGCCATGTCCCCCCCATGTCCCCAGTCTGCCCACTGTGTCCCCCCCCATGTCCCTGCCATGTCCCCCCCATCTCCCCAGTCTGCCCACTGTGTCCCCCCCATGTCCCTGCCGTGTCCCCCTGCTGTGTCCCCCCCCATGTCCCCTGTCCCCACCCTGTCCCTGCTGTGTCCCCCCCCCGTGTCCTCACCATGTCCCCGCCGTGTCCCCCCCATCTCCCCAGTCCGCCCACTGTGTCCCCCCCCCATGTCCCTGCCGTGTCCCCCTCCTGTGTCCCCCCCGTGTCCCCACCCTGTCCCTGCCCTGCCCCCCGTCCCCCGCCGTGTCCCCCTCTGTGTCCCCCCCCCCGTGTCCCCCCTGTGTCCCCCCCATGTCCCCCCCGTTCCCCCCGTCCCGTCCCCCCATCCTTGTCCCCCCCCCCCCGTTCCTGTCCCCCCCCGTGTCCCCCCCCGTTCCCGTGCATGTCCCCCCCCGTGTCCCCCCCCATGTCCCTGCCGTGTCCCCCTCCTGTGTCCCCCCTGTGTCCCCACCCTGTCCCTGCCCTGCCCCCTGTCCCCCGCCGTGTCCCCCCCCCGTGTCCCCCCCCATGTCCCTGCCATGTCCCCCTCCGTGTCCCCACTGTGTCTCCCTCTGTGTCCCCCCCCTCCCGTACCTTTGCCACGTCTCCCTGCCGATCCCCTCCGTGTCGTGCCCCACCCTGTCCTGCCTGCCTGCATCCCCCCCGTGTCTGTCCCCCCCCGTGTCACCCCCATAGTCCCCCCCCTCGTTGTCCCCCTCGTGTCCCCCTCCGTGTCCCCCCCCGTTTGTGTCCCCCACCCCCCGTGTCACCCCCATTTTGTCCCCCCCCCGTGTCCCCCTCCGTGTCCCCCTCCGTGTCCCCCCTCTGTGTCCCCTCCCGTGTCCCCTCCCGTGTCCCCCCCCGTGTTTCTTAGTCTTTGTCCCCCCCCCGTGGCCCCCCCGTTCGTTTTTGTCCCCCCCGTCTGGCCCCCCCGTGTCCCCCGCGCAACCGGGTGATGGGGCCCGATCCCCGTTCCCAGGCGATGTGTGTGCCACCAGCAGGTGGCCGGCAACCCAGTGGACGGTGCCGGACGTGTGATCCACTACCAGGTCTCCGGGGCTGCTCGGACGAAGCGGTTTAGACGGGGGAGTGTTGGAGCGATTATCAGGTCCTCCAGGGATGGGCCACCAGGAGGAGAGCCCGTCAGGTGTAAAAGCCACGCCGTGCCTTGCCGCGGGGTGGGCGGGGTTCGGACGGGCACGCCCACCCCTGACCCCGCCCACGGCGACCCCCCCCACCCCCCGTCACTGGCTCTGCGCCCACCCCGTGCTGGTGCCTCGGCCACGGCCACGCCCCCTTCAGTGGCCGCCGGAGGGGGCGAGGGTCAGGACAAGCCCCGCCCGCTTTTTGACCACGCCCACCCATGTGGCCCCACCCCCCCCCCCCCCCGGCCTGCTCTGGCCACGCCCCCCGAGTGCCCGCTGAAAGGGGTGGGGTCAGGACAAACCCCGCCCACCCCCCCACCCAAACCCGATCAAGCCACGCCCACCCACCCCAAGCCACGCCCACCCTCTTCTGCCCCGTCTCATCTGGCCACGCCCCCCAGGACTTAGCCACGCCCCCTCAGTGGCTGCCGGAGGGGGCGGGGTCAGGACAGGCTGACCATTGGCCATTTTCCTGGTCTGGCCCCGCCCACCGCGCTTGGCCACGCCCCCACGGCCTGGCCACGCCCCCTCGGGGGCCGGCTGCAGGGGGCGGGGCCAGGCCATTCGCCCTGCCCATTCATTGGCCACGCCCCCTCTGGTGGAAGGCGGCTACCCTGGCTCCACCCCCCCGTAGCCACACCCTTTCGTTGGCCACGCCCTCCTTGGCCACGCCCCTTCGGTGGCCACGCCCCCACAGCACCGGCATGTTCTGCCTTTAGACCCGCCCTCTGCCCTTAGCCACGCCCCCCCCCGCCCCATTATTGACCACGCCCATTCGTTCGACCACGCCCAATCTGGCCACGCCCCCCCCCCTTTACCACACCCCCTCCTTTCGCCACGCCCCCCCCCCAGCATCGCCCTCATGCCCCACTCTTATCCCCGCCCCCATCTTTAGCCACACCCCTTCTGACCCCGCCCTATCCCAGACCACGCCCCTCGGCCACGCCCCCCCCCCCCCCCCCCCCCCTTGCACACAGGGGGCTGGGCTTCCCCCCCCCCCCCCCCCACCCCCCCCCCCCCCCGCAGCGCTGCCCCCACCCCCGCTGGCCCCACCCCTTCAGCCCAGGCCACGCCCCTGGGGGTGGGGCCATGCTCACGGACCACGCCCTCTCTGGCCACGCCCCCCCCCCCCCCCCCGGGCCCCGCCCTCACTTGTCGCAGAAGGCGGAGATGGTCTCCCAGTAATGCTCGTGCACCGCGAACCACTCGCAGTCCCCGGGGCCGATGTTGATGTTGACGGAGCAGAAGTTGTTGTTCTCCTGGTGGCCTGTGGGGACGGCGACACCCCCCCCCCCCCCCCCCCCCCGTGTCATCGTCACACCCCCCCCCCCCCAATCATCGGTCACCCACCCCCACGGCACCCTCACATCACACCCCCCCCCCCCCATGTCACCGGCACCCTCACATCGTCCCCGTGCCACCCCCTACGTCACTGTCACCCCCCCCCCCATGTCACCCCCACACCATCACCCCCCCCCCCCACGTCACCACATCCCTCCCGCGGCACCGTCACCCCCCCACGTCACCCTCCCATCACCCCCATGTCACTGTCACCCCCCCCCCCAAGTCATTGTCTCCCCCACGTCAATGTCATCGTCACCCCCCCCCCAGCACCCCCACACCACCCCCTACGTCACCCCCCATGTCACCATCACCCCCCCAATGTCAGCCCCCCACAGCACTGTCACCCTCCATCACCTCCCATGTCACTGCCACCCCCCACGTCACCCCCATGTCACTGCCACCCCCTCCGTCACCCACCACATCACCCCCCCAACACTGTCACCCCCCCCCACGTCACTGTCACCCCTCCCATGTCACTGTCAAATACCCCCCCATGTCACTGTCACCCCCTCCATCACCCACCACATCACCCCCCCGTCACTGTCACTCCCCCCCCATGTCAATGTCACCCCCCTATGTCATTGTCACCCCCATGGCACCCCCCCCCCCCATATCACAAGCCTGGAGGGTGGTGACACCATGATGAGGACGCTCAGCGCAGTGCCACCCCCCCCCCCCCCCCCCCAACCCGTGTCCCCTGTGGTGTCCCCACTGATGTCACCCCCCCCCCCATGACGGCACCAGTGATGCCACCCCCTCAGTGTCCCCTCTGACGGGCCGTGTGCCCCCCCCGCCGCAAGCCTGGAGGGTGGTGACACCATGATGAGGACGCTCAGCGTGGTGTTCCCCCCCCCCCCCCCCCCCACCCCCCGTGTCCCTTGTGGTGTCCCCAGCAACACGTGTCCCCCCCCCCTCGGTGTCCCCCGGTGTCCCCGTGTCCCCGCTCACCGGGTGTGCGGCTGCCCGGCACCTTCATGTAGAGCTGGACGGTGTTCATGCCCAGGATGGTGTGACCCACGTGGCTCAGCATGTTCCCCGTGGAGGACACCCGCATGAAGGCCGGCAGCTTCAGCAGCTCCTGCAGCTGCGGCTTCCACCTGCCGGGGGGCAGCAATGGGGCAGGGCACCCGTGGGGTGGCACCCATGGGACCTGGCACCCATGGAGCATCACCCATGGGACATGTCAACCATGGGACACGTCAACCGTGGGATGAGGAGTCAACCATGGGGGGTGTCACCCGTGGGGCACATCATTTGTGGGGAAGGGCACCCGTGGGGTGGCACCCATGGGACCTGACACCCATGGGGTGGAGCCACGGGATGTGGTAGTCGGGGGGCATCACCCATGGGACGTCAACCACGGGCCACATCAACCACAGGCCACATCACCCATGGGACACGTCAACCATGGGATGAGGAGTCAACCATGGGGGGTGTCACCCCTTGGGCACATCACATGTGGGGCAGGGCACCCGTGGGGTGGGCACCCATGGGACCTGGCACCCATGGGAAGGAGCCACGGGATGTGGCACCCATGGAGCATCACCCATGGAGCATCACCCATGGGACATGTCAACCACGGGACACATCAACCACGGGACATGTCAACCATGGGATGAGTCAACCATGGGATGAGGAGTCAACCATGGGGGGTGTCACCCGTGGGGCACGGCACGCATGGGGCAGGGCACCCGTGGGACCTGACACCCATGGGATGGAGCCACGGGATGTGGTAGTCGGGGGGCATCACCCACGGGACGTCAACCACGGGACATGTCAACCATGGGACACATCAACCATGGGACACATCACCCATGGGACACGTCAACCATGGGACGAGTCAACCATGGGGGGGTGTCACCCATGGGGCACATCACATGTGGGGCAGGGCACCCGTGGGGTGGGCACCCATGGGGCGGAGCCACGGGATGTGGCACCCATGGAGCATCACCCACAGGACACGTCAACCATGGGACACGTCAACCACGGCACATGTCAACCATGGGATGAGTCAACCATGGGATGAGGAGTCAACCATGGGGGGTGTCACCCATGGGGCACATCACATGTGGGGCAGGGCACCCGTGGGGTGGGCACCCATGGGACCTGGCACCCATGGGATGGAGCCACGGGATGTGGCACCCATGGAGCATCACCCACAGGACACGTCAACCATGGGACACGTCAACCATAGGATGAGGAGTCAACCATGGGGGGTGTCACCCCTTGGGCACATCACATGTGGGGCAGGGCACCCGTGGGGTGGCACCCATGGGACCTGACACCCATGGGGCAGAGCCACGGGATGTGGCACCCATGGAGCATCACCCATGGGACATGTCAACCATGGGACACGACAACCATGGCATGAGGAGTCAACCATGGGATGAAGAGTCAACCATGGAGGGTGCCACCCCTTGGGCACATCACATGTGGGGCAGGGCACCCGTGGGGTGGGCACCCATGGGACCTGGCACCCATGGGGCGGAGCCACGGGATGTGGTAGTCGGGGGGCATCACCCATGGGACGTCAACCACGGGACACGTCAACCATGGGACACATCAACCATGGGACACATCACCCATGGGACACGTCAACCATGGGACGAGTCAACCATGGGGGGGTGTCACCCATGGGGCACATCACATGTGGGGCAGGGCACCCGTGGGGTGGGCACCCATGGGACGGAGCCACGGGATGTGGCACCCATGGAGCATCACCCGCAGGACATGTCAACCACGGGACACGTCAACCACGGCACATGTCAACCATGGGATGAGTCAACCATGGGATGAGGAGTCAACCATGGGGGGTGTCACCCATGGGGCACATCACATGTGGGGCAGGGCACCCGTGGGGTGGGCACCCATGGGACCTGGCACCCATGGGGCGGAGCCACGGGATGTGGCACCCATGGAGCATCACCCACAGGACACGTCAACCATGGGACATGTCAACCATGGGATGAGGAGTCAACCATGGGGGGTATCACCCGTGGGGCACATCACATGTGGGGCAGGGCACCCGTGGGGTGGGCACACAATGGGACCTGGCACAATGGGGCGGAGCCACGGGATGTGGCACCCATGGAGCATCACCCATGGGACATGTCAACCACGGGACACATCAACCACGGGACATGTCAACCATGGGATGAGTCAACCATGGGATGAGGAGTCAACCATGGGGGGTATCACCCATGGGGCACATCACATGTGGGGCAGGGCACCCGTGGGGTGGCACCCATGGGACCTGGCACCCATGGGGTGGAGCCACGGGATGTGGCACCCATGGAGCATCACCCACGGGACACGTCAACCATGGGACACGTCAACCATGGGATGAGGAGTCAACCATGGGATGAGTCAACCATGGGGGGTGTCACCCCTTGGGCACATCACATGTGGGGCAGGGCACCCGTGGGGTGGCACCCATGGGACCTGACACCCATGGGGTGGAGCCACGGGATGTGGTAGTCGGGGGGCATCACCCACGGGACATGTCAACCACGGGACACGTCAACCACGGGACATGTCAACCATGGGACACGTCAACCGTGGGGGGTGTCACCCATGGGACTTGTCACCAGTGGGACAGGTTGGACCCCCAGCCCAGCACCCACGGGTGCCCCCCCCCCACCCAGGGGTGCCCCCCCCCTCACCTCTTGGCATCCGAGAGGTCGATGTTGGTCCCGAACTTGATGATCTGGTGGGATTTCTGGTCGGGGTTGCTGGGGGGCGTGGGGGGGGACAGCGGGTCACGGCGGGGGGGGGGGACAGGGGACACGGCACGTCCCCAGCTGGTGTCCCCGGGGGGGGAGTGTGACATCCCCCCTCCGGTGCGGGGAGACGGGGGGCACCCCCCCAGGGACACCCCAGGGCTCTGGGGCACCCCCGGTGACACAGGGACCCCCCTGGTGACACAGGGACAGTCTGGGGACCCCCTGGGGACACACCCCACACCCCCCCCCCAGTGACACAGGGACCCCCCTGGTGACACAGGGACAGTCTGGGGACCCCCTGGGGACACACCCCACACCCCCCCCCAGTGACACAGGGACCCCCTGCAGTTACATGGGGACACCCCGGGGACACCCCAGGGACACAGGGACCCCCCTGGGACCACCTTGGGGACACCCCAGGGACACAGGGACCCCCCTCTAGTGACACAGGCACCCCCTGGGACCACCTTGGGGACACCCTGGGGACACCCCAGGCACACAGGGACCCCCTGGGGACACCTTGGGGACACCCTGGGGACACCCCAGGCACACAGGGACCCCCTGGGGACACCTTGGGGACACCCTGGGGACACCCCAGGCACACAGGGACCCCCTGGGACCACCTTGGGGACACCCTGGGGACACCCCAGGCACACAGGGACCCCCTGGGGACACCTTGGGGACAGCAGGACCCACCCCCCAGAGTGGCCCCAGGTTGGGGGGGTTGGGGGAGGTGACACGTCCCCCCGCGGGGTGTCCCCAAGAGGGGCCGCGGGGGTGGCCCTACCTGGGGGGGGTCTCGGTGGTGCTGTCGGGCTCCTCCGCCTCCTCGTCCTCGCTGTCCTTGTCCTCCTGCGGGGACGTCACCTCAGCGCCCCGTGGGACACCCGGGACACCCTCAGGGACACCCTCAGGGACACCCTCAGGGACACCTTGGGGACACCTCGGGGACACCTTGGGGACACCCGGGGATACCAGGGGACACCCTCAGGGACACCTGGGACACCCAGGGACACCAAGGGACACCTTGGGGACACCCCAGGGACACCTTGGGGACACCGGGGACACCCTGGGGATACCAGGGGACACCCTCAGGGACACCTGGGACACCCGGGGACACCAGGGGACACCCTCAAGGACACCCCAGGGACACCTTGGGGACACCTTGGGGACACCGGGGATACCAGGGGACACCCTCAGGGACACCCCAGGGACACCCTGGGGACACCTTGGGGACACCGGGGATACCAGGGGACACCCTCAGGGACACCCCAGGGACACCTTGGGGACACCGGGGATACCAGGGGACACCCTCGGGGACACCCCAGGGACACCTTGGGGACACCTCGGGGACACCGGGGATACCAGGGGACACCTTGGGGACACCCCAGGGACACCTTGGGGACACCTTGGGGACACCTGGGGATACCAGGGGACACCTTGGGGACACCCCAGGGACACCTTGGGGACACCTCAGGGATACCAGGGGACACCCTCAGGGACACCTGGGACACCCGGGGACACCTTGGGGACACCCCAGGGACACCAGGGAACACCTCAGGGACACCAGGGGACATCTTGGATGTCCCTCCCCAAGGGACATGAGGGGACAGCCCGAGGACACCCGGGGACAGCTTGGTCACACCCCAAGGACAGCTGGGGACACCTCGGGGACACCCATGGACACCTTGGGGACACCAGGGGACACCCCAGGGACACCTCGGGGACACCAGGGGACACCTGGGGACACCCCAGGGACACCTCGGGGACACCCATGGACACCTTGGAGACACCAGGGGACACCCCAGGGACACCTCGGGGACACCAGGGGACACCCCAGCGATACCTGGGGACACCCCAGGGGCACCTGGGGACACCTTGGGGACACTGCCGGGACAGGAGGGGACCCCCAGGACCCCCCAGGCAGGACAGGACACCGATGTGGCACCTTCCCCCCTGCGCTGTCCCCATGTCCCCGCTGCCACCCCTGTATTGTCCCCAAGTGCCACCAGCTCCTGCGTGTTCCGTGTCCTCTCCCGTGTCCCCTGTCCCCCCGCAGCCCCTGCACACCCAGTGTCCCCCAGTGTCCCCCCGTGTCCCCTGTCCCCTGCCATGTCCTCTGTCCCCCTGCTGCCACCCGTGTCCCTCCATGTCCCCTGTCCCCCCACTGTCCCATCCCCCTCCACGTCCCCCTGTCCCCCAGTGTCCCCATGTCCCCTATTCTCCCCAGTGTCCCCATGTCCCCCCATGTCCCCATGTCCCCCCCCCATCCCCATGGCCCCCAGTGTCCCCAGTGTCCCCATGTCCCCCAGTGTCCCCATGTCCCCCCCCGTCCCCGTGACCCCCCCACCGACCTGCAGGGACTCCTGGAAGGAGGAGGCCTGGACCCGTGGCGATGGTGGTGTGGGAGCGACTGTCCCCGTGTCCCCATGTCCCCTGTTCCCCTCCCCTGTTCCCCTCAGTGTCCCCATGTCCCCTATTCCCCCCAGTGTCCCCATGTCCCCCAGTGTCCCCATGTCCCCCCCCCGTCCCCGTGCCCCCCCCACCGACCTGCAGGGACTCCTGGAAGGAGGAGGCCTGGACCCGTGGCGATGGTGGTGTGGGAGCGACTGTCCCCGTGTCCCCGTGTCCCCTGTTCCCCCCAGTGTCCCCATGTCCCCCAGTGTCCCCCAGTGTCCCCATGTCCCCCCCCCGTCCCCGTGACCCCCCCGCTGACCTGCAGGGACTCCTGGAAGGAGGAGGCCTGGTACTGGGCGTACTTGGCGATGGTGGTGTGGGAGCGACTGTCCCCATGTCCCCATGTCCCCTATTCCCCCCAGTGTCCCCAGTGTCCCCCAGTGTCCCCATGTCCCCCCCCCGTCCCCGTGACCCCCCCGCTGACCTGCAGGGACTCCTGGAAGGAGGAGGCCTGGTACTGGGCGTACTTGGCGATGGTGGTGTGGGAGCGGCTGTCCCTGTGTCCCCGTGTCCCCCCATGTCCCCATGGCCCCCAGTGTCCCCCGTGTCCCCATGTCCCCCAGTGTCCCCATGTCCCCCCCTGTCCCCGTGACCCCCCCACCGACCTGCAGGGACTCCTGGAAGGAGGAGGCCTGGTACTGGGCGTACTTGGCAATGGTGGTGTGGGAGCGGCTGTCCCCGTGTCCCCGTGTCCCCTGTTCCCCCCAGTGTCCCCATGTCCCCTATTCCCCCCAGTGTCCCCCCAGTGTCCCCATGTCCCCTATTCCCCCAGTGTCCCCAGTGTCCCCATGTCCCCCCCTGTCCCCGTGACCCCCCCGCTGACCTGCAGGGACTCCTGAAGGAGGAGGCCTGGACCCGTGCGAGGTGGTGGGGTGGGATCGACTGGTCCCGCGTGTCCCCCGTGTCCCCATGTCCCCTATTCCCCCCAGTGTCCCCAGTGTCCCATGTCCCCCCCAGTGTCCCCATGTCCCCCCCCCGTCCCCGTGACCCCCCCCGCTGACCTGCAGGGACTCCTGGAAGGAGGAGGCCTGGTACTGGGCGTACTTGGCGATGGTGGTGTGGGAGCGGCTGTCCCCGTGTCCCCGTGTCCCCCCATGGCCCCCAGTGTCCCCATGTCCCCCAGTGTCCCCAGTGTCCCCATGTCCCCCCCCCGTCCCCGTGACCCCCCCCCCGCTGACCTGCAGGGACTCCTGGAAGGAGGAGGCCTGGACCCGTGGCGATGGTGGTGTGTGAGCGACTGTCCCCGTGTCCCCTATTCCCCCCAGTGTCCCCATGTCCCCCCATGTCCCCATGTCCCCCCCCTGTCCCATGGCCCCCAGTGTCCCCCAGTGTCCCCATGTCCCCCAGTGTCCCCATGTCCCCCCCGTCCCCGTGACCCCCCCGCTGACCTGCAGGGACTCCTGGAAGGAGGAGGCCTGGACCCGTGGCGATGGTGGTGTGGGAGCGACTGTCCCCGTGTCCCCGTGTCCCCATGTCCCCTATTCCCCCCAGTGTCCCCATGTCCCCCAGTGTCCCCCAGTGTCCCCATGTCCCCCCCCCGTCCCCGTGACCCCCCAGCTGACCTGCAGGGACTCCTGGAAGGAGGAGGCCTGGTACTGGGCGTACTTGGCGATGGTGGTGTGGGAGCGGCTGCTCTCGCAGGGCCAGACCTGGCGGGTGCCCGACAGGTCCCAGTTCTGGTCCGACGGCTGCTGCACCTGGGTGCGGACCTCCACGGCGTGCTCCCCGCTGGCCTCCACCAGCGTCTTGGTGCTGAACAGCCCCAGGTCTGGGGGGGACGGGGGGGTCAGGGGGGGCCCCGGGGACGGGGGGGGGCCTGTAGGGATGGGGGGGGGCCCACAGGGACCAGGACGGGGACAGGGATGGGGACGGGGACAGGGACGGGGACAGGGTGGGGAGTCCCATAGGGACAGGGACAAGGGGCTCCACCAGCGTCTTGGTGCTGAACAGCCCCAGGTCTGGGGGGGACGGGGGGGGTCAGGGGGGGCCACGGGGACAGGGGGGGGCCCTGGGCATGGGGGGGGCCCGTGGGGATGGGGACAGGGACAGGGACAGGGACAAGGTGGGGGAGCCCATGGGGACAGGGCCAAGGGCCTCCACCAGCGTCTTGGAGCTGAACAGCCCCAGGTCTGGGGGGGACGGGGGGGTCGGGGGGGTCAGGGGGGGCCCCGGGGACGGGAGGGGGGCCCTGGGCATGGGGGGGTCCCGTGAGGATGGGGACAGGGACGGGGACAGGGACAGGGACGGGGACAGGGTGGGGGGGCCCATGGGGACAGGGACAAGGGGCTCCACCGGCATCTCGGAGCTGAACAGCCCAGGTCTGGGGGGGTCGGGGGGGGTCAGGGGGGGCCACGGGGACAGGGGGGGGCCCTGGGCATGGGGGGGCCCGTGGGGATGGGGACAGGGACAGGGACAGGGACGGGGACAGGGACAGGGTGGGGGGGCCCATGGGGACAGGGACAAGGGGCTCCACCAGCGTCTCGGTGTCAAACAGCCCCAGGTCTGGGGGGGATGGGGGGGGGTCGGGGGGGCCACAGGGACGGGGGGGGGGGACATGGGGGTCAGGGTGGGACCGGGGGGGGTCCCAATGGGGACAGGGATGGGGACAGGGGTGTCCCCAGAGGGGCAGGGGGGGTCCCCATGGGGGGGGTGGGGGTGTCCCGTGGGGACAGGGATGGGGGGGGGGGGGGGGGGGGGCACCACAGGGTGGGGGGTGACAGGGGTGTCCCCGGGGGGGTGACGGGGGGGTGACGGGGGGGGGTGACGGGGGGGGGACGGGGGGGTGTCCCCACGGTGACGTCACTCACTGAGGCGCAGGGTAGGCGGCCACCCCCCTGGATGAGGGTGATGGGGGGGGGTGTCCCCGGGGTGGGGGGTGACAGGGGTGTCCCCGGGGGGGTGACGGGGGGGTGACGGGGGGGTGTCCCCACGGTGACGTCACTCACTGAGGCGCAGGGACCCGGCCAGCCCCCGGATGACGGTGATGGGGTTCTTGGGGTCGGTGCAGAACTGGAGCAGGACGGGGGAGAAGGCGTCGCGCTTGCTCTCCAGCTGGGGGGGGGACAGAGGGCAGCCAATCAGAGCACAGCGCACAGACTCAGGGCCAATCAGAGCCCGGCGCACCGACCCACAGCCAATCAGAGCCCGGCGTAACCACCCACAGCCAATCAGAGCCCGACGCACCGACCCACAGCCAATCAGAGCCCGATGCACTGACCCACAGCCAATCAGAGCCCGATGCACTGACCCACAGCCAATCAGAGCCCGGCGCACCGACCCACAGCCAATCAGAGCCCGGCGTAACCACCCACAGCCAATCAGAGCCCGGCGCACCGACCCACAGCCAATCAGAGCCCGGCGCACCGACCCACAGCCAATCAGAGCCCAGCGTAACCACCCACAGCCAATCAGAGCCCGACGCACTGACCCACAGCCAATCAGAGCCCGGCGTAACCACCCACAGCCAATCAGAGCCCGATGCACCGACCCACAGCCAATCACAGCCCAATGCACCGACCCACAGCCAATCAGAGCCCGGCGTAACCACCCACAGCCAATCAGAGCCCGATGCACCGACCCACAGCCAATCAGAGCCCGGCGTAACCACCCACAGCCAATCAGAGCCCAGTGCAACCACCCGCAGCCAATCAGAGCCCAGTGCAACCACCCGCAGCCAATCAGAGCCCGGCGCAGCCACCCACAGCCAATCAGAGCACAGCGCACAGACTCAGGGCCAATCAGAGCCCGACGCACCGACCCACAGCCAATCAGAGCCCGGCGCAACCACCCACAGCCAATCAGAGCCCGGCGCACCGACCCACAGCCAATCAGAGCCCGGCGTAACCACCCACAACCAATCAGAGCCCGACGCACCGACCCACAGCCAATCAGAGCCCGGCGTAACCACCCACAGCCAATCAGAGCCCAACGCACTGACCCACAGCCAATCAGAGCCCGGCGTAACCACCCACAGCCAATCAGAGCCCGGTGTAGCCACCCACAGCCAATCAGAGCCCGACACACTGACCCACAGCCAATCAGAGCCCGGAGTAACCACCCACAGCCAATCAGAGCCCGGCGCACCGACCCACAGCCAATCAGAGCCTGGAGTAACCACCCACAGCCAATCAGAGCCCAGCGCAACCACCCGCAGCCAATCAGAGCCCAGCGTAACCACCCACAGCCAATCAGAGCCCGGTGTAACCACCCACAGCCAATCAGAGCCTGGCGCACCGACCCACAGCCAATCAGAGCCCGGCAAAACCGCCCGCAGCCAATCAGAGCACAGCGCACAGACTCAGGGCCAATCAGAGCCTGGCGTAACCACCCACAGCCAATCACAGCCCAACGCACCGACCCACAGCCAATCAGAGCCCGGCATAACCACCCGCAGCCAATCAGAGCCCGGCGCAGCCACCCACAGCCAATCAGAGCACAGCGCACAGACTCAGGGCCAATCAGAGCCTGACACACCGACCCACAGCCAATCAGAGCCCGGCGCAACCACCCACAGCCAATCAGAGCGCAGCGCACAGACTCAGGGCCAATCAGAGCCCGGCGCAGTGACCCACAGCCAATCAGAACCCGGCGCAACCACCTGCAGCCAATCAGAGCCCGGCGCAGCCACCCACAGCCAATCAGAGCACAGCGCACAGACTCAGGGCCAATCAGAGCCTGACACACCGACCCACAGCCAATCAGAGCCCGGCGCAACCACCCACAGCCAATCAGAGCGCAGCGCACAGACTCAGGGCCAATCAGAGCCCGGCGCAGTGACCCACAGCCAATCAGAACCCGGCGCAACCACCTGCAGCCAATCAGAGCCCGGAGCAACCACCCGCAGCCAATCAGAGCCCGGCACAACCACCCACAGCCAATCAGAGCGCAGCACACAGACTCAGGGCCAATCAGAGCCTGGTGCACCGAGTGACAGCCAATTAGAGAGCGTCACCCCAACAGCCAATCAGAGCCCAGCACAACAACCGACAGCCAATTGGAGCATGGCGCACCGACCGACAGCCAATCAGAGTGCGGTGCAGCGACCCAGCGCCAATCAGAGAGCAGCACACCGACTGACAGCCAATCAGGGCCGGGCACACCGAGCGACAGCCAATCAGAGTGCGGCCAATCAGCAGAAAGAGGGACCAGCGGGCGGACCAATGAGCAGGAGGGGAACCCCTGCCAGCAGCCAATCAGCAGGGAGGATGCCCCAGGACCCCTGCTGGTGGGCCAATCAGCACGAGGAGGATCCTGCCAGTGGACCAATCAGTGGGAGGGGACCCCGTGGGCAGCCAATCAGGGGAGGGAACCCCACGGGTGGGCCAATGAGCAGGAGGGGGACCCTGCAGGCAGCCAATCAGCTGGGGGGATGCCCCAGGACCCTTCCCACAGGCCAATCAGGAGGAGGGGGACCCTGCACATGGACCAATGAGTGGGAGGGGGACCCTGCGGGCAGCCAATCAGGATAGAGGAACCCACAGGTGGACCAATGAGCGGGAGGGGGACCCTGCGGGCAGCCAATCAGGATAGAGGAACCCACAGGTGGACCAATGAGCAGGAGGGGGACCCTGCGGGCAGCCAATCAGGATAGAGGAACCCACAGGTGCACCAATGAGCGGGAGGGGGACCCTGCGGGCAGCCAATCAGGATAGAGGAACCCACAGGTGGACCAACGAGCGGGAGGGGACCCCTCAGGTGGGCCAATCAGCAGGAGGGGGACCCCCGCGGGTGGCCAATCAGGGGAGGGGGGGGCCCGGGGGGCGGCCAATGGGGACTCACGTAGATGCTGGGCGTGGGGGGGTTGAGCTTGTCCCGCGGCAGCTGCTCCCGGGAGTCGATGTGGGGCTTCACCGACTGCGCCGGGGACAGGTAGGACTCCCGGAACCGGCCCTGCACCCGCGCCTGCCTGCGGGGACGGGGACGGCGCTGGCACCCGGGGACGCGGGGACATGGGGGGACACGGGGGGACATGGGGACATGGGGGGACACGGGGACAGTGGGGGACACAGGGACATGGGGGGGACACGGGGACAGCGGGGACATGGGGACAGTGGGGGACATGGGGGGACACGAGGACATGGGGGGACACGGGGACAGAGGGGGGACACGGGGACATGGGGACATGGGGGGACATGGGGACAGCAGGGGACACAGGGACATGGGGGGGACACGGGGACAGCGGGGACATGGGGACAGTGGGGGACATGGGGGGACACGAGGACATGGGGGGACACGGGGACAGAGGGGGGACACGGGGACATGGGGACATGGGGGGACATGGGGACAGCGGGGGACACAGGGACATGGGGGGGACACGGGGACAGCGGGGACATGGGGGGGACATGGGGACATGGGGGGACACGGGGACAGTGGGGATAGCGGGGACATGGGGACATGGGGGGACACGGGGGGACATGGGGGACATGGGGGGACATGGGGACAGCGGGGGACACAGGGACATGGGGGGGGACACGGGGACAGCGGGGACATGGGGGACATGGGGACATGGGGACAGCGGGGGACACAGGGACATGGGGGGGACACGGGGACAGCGGGGACATGGGGGACATGGGGACATGGGGACAGCGGGGACAGTGGGGACATGGGGGGGACACGGGGACAGCGGGGACATGGGGACAGTGGGGGACATGGGGGCATGGGGGGACACGGGGACAGCGGGGGGACATGGGGACACGAGGACATGGGGGGACACGGGGACAGAGGGGGGACACGGGGACATGGGGACAGGGGGGGACAACGGGGACATGGGGGGACATGGGGACATGGGGACAGGGGGGGACACGGGGACATGGGGGGACATGGGGACATGGGGGGACACGGGGACAGTGGGGACAGCGGGGACATGGGGACAGCGGGGACATGGGGGGACACGGGGACAGTGGGGACAGCGGGGACATGGGGACAGCGGGGACATGGGGGGGACACGGGGACATGGGGGGACGTGGGGACAGCGGGGACATGGGGGACATGGGGACATGGGGGGACATGGGGACAGCGGGGGACACAGGGACATGGGGGGACACGGGGACAGAGGGGGGACACGGGGACAGCAGGGACAGTGGGGGACACAGGGACATGGGGACATCGGGACAGTGGGGACACTGGGGGGGACATGCAACCCCCCCACCCCCCTCCAAACCCCCCCATAACCCCCCAGATCCCCCCACAACCCCCCCCAACTCCCCCCCCAACTCCCCCAAATCCTCCCCAACCCCCCCCACGACCCCCCAAACCCCCCCCACAACCCCCCCAAACCCCTCAACCCCCCCAAATCCTCCCCAACCCCCCCCACAACCCCCCCAAACCCCACAACCCCCCCAAACCTCTCAACCCCCCCCAACTCCCCCACAACCCCCCCAAATCCTCCCCAAATCCCTCCAAACTCCCCCGTAACCCCCCAAATCCTCCCCAAATCCCCCCAAACTCCCCCGTAACCCCCCCAAATCCTCCCCAACCCCCCCCACGACCCCCCAAACCCCCCACAACCCCCCCCCCACAACCCCCCCAAACCTCTCAAACCCCCCCCAACTCCCCCGTAACCCCCCCAAATCCCTCCAAACTCCCCCATAACCCCCCCCAAATCCTCCCCAAATCCCTCCAAACTCCCCCATAACCCCCCCAAATCCCTCCCCCCACCCCCCCACCCCCATTATTCCACCCACCCCCCCCCCCCCCCCAACTTTGTGCCCCCCCCCCCCACCACTGACTTGCTGGCCCGGACCACCTCGGCGGCGCTGTGGCGGATGGTGAGCTGGGCCAGGGGGGGGCCGCGGGGTTCCCCCGCTTCGGAGGCCACGAAAGCATCCGTCGTCGTCCCCCCCCCCTCCCCCAGAGCCGGGGGGGGGGGCGACGACGGCGTTGCCCCCCCCGGGGCCGCTTTCCACCTTGATCAAGCGGATCTTCAGCTCCTTGGGGGGGCCCTCCCCCAGCGAGCGCAGCTTCAGCAGGTCGGCCGAGCTCACCAGGGGGGGGGGGGGGCGGCTTGGGGAGGGGGGGGGGAAGGATTCGGGGGGGTCGTCGTCGTCCCCCCCCCTCCTCCTCCTCCTCCTCCTTTCGTTTCCAGCCGGGGGGGTCCCCCTTTTTTTTCTTGCACCCCTTGTAAATCCAAAGCGGCCAAAACGGGGCGATTCCGTTCTTTTCGGGGTTGGCGGCGGCGGGGGGGGGGGGGCGCGTCGGAGATCCCGGGGGGGGGGAGGAGGAGCGGTTCGTCGGTAGCGTCTCCCCCCACCCCCGCCCCCCGTTCCCGACCCCCCTTTTAATTTGGGGGGGGGGGCAGAACCCCCCCGTTTGCCCGGCCAAGGTCTCGCAGGCCCGACTGATCTCCTCCAGCGCCTCCGATTCCGAGAGGGGGGGGGGGCGTTAGGGGGGGGGGGGGGCACGAGGGGGGGCCCCAAGAAGCGGCGATGAGGTAGCGAGTTGGGGGGGGGCGGGCGGGGGGGGCCGGGAGGGGGGGTTGAGGGGGGGGGTGGGCGCCGACGCCCCCCCCCCGGTTTTGCCCTAAAGGTTTGTAAAAAGGGGGGGCGGGGGGGGGGGGGGGGGGGGGGGGGGGGGGGGGGGGGGGGGGGGGGAGGGGGTTTTTGGGGGGGGTCGTCCCCACCGTCGTCGTCGTCGTCCCCCCCCCGTTTTGCCCCAAAGGTTTGTAAAAAGGGGGGGTTTTGGGTGGGTCGCGTTTGCCGAAGGGATAAAGGCGGGGGGGGTCGGGGGGGGCCTGCCCGGGGGGGGGCCCCCGAAAGGCGGCGCTTTGGGGCGAGCCAAGGGGGGGGGGGAAGGGAGGGAGGGGGGGGGGGGGGCGGGAGGGGAGGGAGGAGGAGGAGGGGGGGAGGGGGGGGGGGCGGCGGGGGGGGGGGTGACCCCCCCCTCGTCCTCCTCCTGCCGGATGGACTCGTCCAACATTTTCATGATATTGGCCAAACCGTCGGGGAGGATTTTGGCGAATTCCGGGGTTCCTCGTAACTGATGCGTCCAAGGGGGGGGCCCCGAAATCGAACAGGCGGCGGGAGGGGGGGGGGGGGGGGGGGGGGGGGGGGGGGGGGGGGGGGGGGGGGGGGGGGGGGGGGGGGGGGGGGGGGGGGGGGCGGGGGGAGGAGGAGGAGGAGGAGGAGGAGAGAGGAGGAGGAGGGGGGGGGGGGGCGCGGCAGCCTGGGGGGGGGCCGGGCTTCGGGGGAGGGTTGCGGGGGGGGGGGCCGCCGCCGCTGCTCTTTGTGTAGGTGACCCCCGCAAACCCAAAAGGGCTCGGGGGGGGGTTGGGAAGGGGGGGGCCGGTTCCTGAGGTATCGGGGGGAGCCTCGGGTAAAGGGGGTTTTGTGTGGGGGGGGGGCCCCCGCGGCCCCAACCCAGAAATTATTGGGGGAGAGGAGAGAGGGGGAGAGAGGGGTTGAGGGGGGGGGGGCGTCTTCCTCCTCCTCCTCCTCCTCTTCTTCCTCCTTGCGGGAATAAGGGCAGCGGAAAGGGGGGGTTCGGGGCGAAGGGGGCCCCCCCCTCGAAGGGGTCCCGCGGCCGCGGCGTCGGTGTCGCCCCCCCCGTGTCCCCCCCCCCCGTGCTGCTGGTGTTGGGGGTCGGGAAAGATCCCGGGCCCCCCCCCAAAGAGGGATCGGCCCCCCCGCTTTTGGGGGGTCCCCCAAAAAGGATGTCGTCCAAGGGGTCCCCCCCCCCCGGCTCCTTCAACCAAGGGGGGAGCTGGGGGTGGGGGTCCGGGGGGGGGCAGCAGGGGAGGTTGGGGGGCCCGGGGGGGGGCCCCCCCCCCCCCCGGTCACCCCCCCCGGCCCCGGGGGCTCCGGAGGTTGGTAGCGGTCGGGAGCCTGTGGGGACATTTTGGGGGGGGGGACACACGGGGGACAGGGGTGAGACCCACGGGATTGCGGGGGGGGGGGGGGGGGCCCCCCAAAAGAAAAACACATTGGTCACAACATACACCCCCCCACCCGATGTCCCCTGTCCCCGACCCTGTGTCCCCCCCCCCATCCCTCTGTCCCCATCCTCCCCCATCCCTGTCCCCCCCGTCCCCATCCCCGTCCCTGTGTCCCCTCCGTGCCCCCCCATCCCTGTCCCCCCCCATCTCTGTCCCCCCCCGTCCCCATCCCCGTCCCCCCCCATCCTTGTCCCCCCCTGTCCCCATCCCTGTGTGTCCCCCCCATCCCCATCCCTGTGCCCCCCCCCGTGCCCCCCCCATCCCCGTCCCCCTCCATCCCTGTCCCGTCCCCATCCATCCCCATCCCCATGTTGCCCCCGTGGCCCCCCCCATCCCTGTCCCCCCCCATCCCTGTCCCCATCCCCGTCCCCATCCCTGGTCCCCCCTCCATCCCTGTCCCCCCCCCATCCCCATCCCCATCCCTGTGTCACCCCTGTGGCCCCCCCCATCCCTGTGCCCCCCCATCCCTGTCCCCATCCCTTTCCCCCCCCCGTGCCCCCCCCCATCCCTGTCCCCCCCCCCATCCCCATCCCCATCCCTGTGTCACCCCCGTGGCCCCCCCATCCCTGTCCCCCCCATCCCTGTCACCCCCATCCCTGTCCCCATCCCTTCCCAGCCCCCCCCCGTGCCCCCCCCATCGCTGTCCCCCCCCGTCCCCATCCCCATCCCCGTCCCCATCCCTGTGTCCCCCCCGTGGCCCCCCCATCCCTGTCCCCCCCCCTGTCCCCATCCCCATCCCCATCCCTGTGTCACCCCTGTGGCCCCCCCCATCCCTGTCCCCCCCATCCCTGTCCCCATCCCTTTCCCCCCCCCTGTGCCCCCCCCCATCGCTGTCCCCCCCCCCCATCCCCATCCCCATCCCCATCCCTGTGTCACCCCCGTCGCCCCCCCATCCCTGTCCCCCCCATCCCTGTCCCCCCCCATCTCTGTCCCCCCCATCCCTGTCCCCCCCCATCCCTGTCCCCCCCCATCTCTGTCCCCCCCCCCCGCCGTCCCCATCCCCGTCCCCATCCCTGTCCCCCCCATCCCTGTCCCCGTGGCCCCCCCCCCCCTGTCCCCCCCATCCCTGTCCCCCCCCCCATCCCCATCCCCATCCCTGTGTCACCCCCGTGCCCCCCCCATCCCTGTCCCCCACCATCCCCATCCCCGTCCCCATTCCTGTCCCCCCCATCCCCGTCCCCGTGCCCCCCCCATCCTTGTCCCCCCCCCCATCCCCATCCCTATCCCTGTGTCCCCTCCGTGCCCCTCCATCCCTGTCCCCCCCATCCCTGTCCCCCCCCCATCCCCGTCCCCATCCCTGTGTCACCCCCGTGCCCCCCCCCTCCCTGTCCCCCCCCCGTCCCCCGTCCCCCTACTCACGCTGCGGGGGCCGTCCCCCCCCCCGGGGCAGGGTGCTGGTGGCGGGGGGCCGGGGGGGGGGCCCCGGGGGGCGTAAGGCCGCAGGCGATGGGTGCTGGTGACAGGCTGGGGGGGGGGGGGCGCCCACGGCCTAGCCCTGCTGTCCCTAAGTGTCACTTTTGCGCAGGGGGGGCCGGGGCCCGGGGCCGGGGGGCGTCCGTTGGGGGGGCGGGGGAGGTGGCGGGGCGGCGGCGGGGGGGCCCCGAAAGCGGGCGGGGGGGGGGGGGAAGGGGGGGCCGCCACCAGGCTCCGCTGCTCCTGTGGGGAAGGGGGCGGGGGGAGAGGTGTGGAGAGGTGTGTAGTTGGGGGGTGGGGGGGGGGGGAAGGGGGGGGCATGGGGGGTGAGGGGGACATGGGGGGGACACGGGGACATGGGGGGGTGAGGGGGACACGGGGGGGACATGGGGACATGGGGGGGAGATGGGGACATGAGGACGTGGGGGGGACATGGGGACATGGGGGGGAGATGGGGACATGGGGGGGTGAGGGGGACATGGGGGGGGACACGGGGACATGGGGGGACAGGGGACATGGGGGGGACATGGGGGGGAGATGGGGACGTGGGGGGTGAGGGGGACATGGGGGGGACACGGGGACATGGGGGGGGTGATGGGGACATAGGGATGGGGGGGTCATGGGGACACAAGGGGGGACATGGGGGGACACGGGGACATGGGGGGTGAGGGGGACATGGGGGGACATGGGGACATGAGGACATTGGGGGGACACGGGGACATGGGGGGAGAGGGGGACATGAGGACGTGGGGGGGACACGGGGACATGGGGGGGTGATAGGGACATAGGGATGGGGGGGTCATGGGTACACAAGGGGGGACATGGGGGGGGACACGGGAC
>CANTUZ010000014.1:8647240-8799749 GCA_947846985.1 Fratercula arctica | reverse complement strand
CCCCCCTGCACTGGGCCCCCCCGCCAGGAGCTGATGGACCCCCCCCCCTTTCTCCTGCCCCCCCCAAAACCTGACAGACATTCGGATGGACCCCCCCCTGACACGTGATGGTCCCCCCACCCCCCCCCCCCCCCCCCCCCAGCCTGAGGGACCCCCCCAACACCTGACAGACCCCTGGATGGGCCCCCCCCCCCCCCCCCCCCCCCAACACCGTGATGGGCCCCCCCCAGTGGACCCCCGACGCTGGGATGGGCCCACCCAGGCCTCATGGAGACCCCCCCCCCCCCCCCCCCTGTGGAGCCCCCAACACCCTGAGGGACCCCCAGGTGCCTGATGCCCCCCCCCCCAGGTGACAGCCCCCCCCCCCCTCAATGTGTGTGTCGTGTCCCCCCCCCCGTGGGTTCCGGTGTGGGGGGGGGGGGGGGTCCCCACGGTGCCATTAAAGCCCCCGAGGTCACCTGGTCCCATGTGACGCCTCCATCTGTGTCCCCCCCCCCCAAATTGTGCCACCCCCCCCCCGGCCTAAATTCCCCCCCCCCCGGGTCCCCCCCCCCCCCATTCCCACCCCGCCCCCCGTTGATGAACTCCTTGTCACACCCCCCCTCCCCGTGCCCCACCCCCCATTCCTGGACCCCCCCCCCCCCCCCAATTTACTGCTGCCCCCCAGTTACTCCCCCCCCCCCCCCCCCCCCAAATTCGTGTCCCCCCCCCACGGCAGCGGGCCGGGCTGTGCCAGTTAATTTAATCTCAGGTACAAAATAGCTTCTGTGGCCGCGGGGGGGGCGGGGGGGGGCAGCCCCGACCCCCCCCCCCACCCCCCCCATAAAACAGCGGGAGGGGGGGGGGGCGGGGGGAGGGGACACGGGGGGGGGGGGGGGGGGCGGCCGCAGGGCCCAGCACCATGGCGGGGGGAGGGGCACCCCCCCAAGGGGGGAGGCGGGGTGGGGGGGGGGGCCACAAACCAACCGCCCCCCCCCCCCGGGGGTCAGGGGTCACGGCGGGGGGGGGGGGTGTCACCCGGGGTGATGGTGACACCCGGAGGTCCCCGACCCCCCCCCCCCCCCCCAACCCCCGGGGATCCCCCGACCGCACACCCCCCCCCCCCCCCCCCCCCCCGCAATAAATAAAGCGACCCCTCCCCCCCCCCCGCCTTCCCCCCCCCCGCCTATAAATTAAAAAAAAAAAGAGATTAAAAAAAAAAAATCATTTACAAAAAAAAAGAAAAACAAACCCAAAAGAGGCTCGACGGGGGGGGGAGGGGCACCCCAAAGGCCCCTCCCCCCCGCGGGGGGGGGGCTCCCGCTGCCCCCCCCCCTTGGGGGATGGGGAGCACAGGGCCCCCCCCTCCCCCTTTGCACCATGGTTTTGGGGGGGGAGGCGCGTCCCCCCCCCCCCATTAAAGACCTGAGCCCCCCCCCAACCCCCTGAGGGGGGGAGGGGCGGGGGGGGCACCCCCAAAAATGTCGTGTCCCCCCCCCGCGGGCCCCTCCCCCCAGCCCGGACCCGTATTGGGGGGGGGGGAGGCGGCTGGTTTTTGCGGGGGGGGGAAAAGGGGGGGGGGGGCGAGTTTTTGGTTTGAATCTTGGCAAGGGGGGGGTGGACCCCCCCCCCAAAATAGTGCCCCCCCCAGCACCCCCTTAATGCTGAAGGGGCGAACCCCCCCCCTGAGTTGGGGGGGGGGGGGGCCTAAGGACCCCCCCCGAGATGGGGGGGGAGGGGCAGAGGAGACCCCCCCCTTCCCAGTTTTTAATGCCCCCCCCCCGCGTTACACAGGGGCCCCCAATTTGGGGGGGGGGGGGGGCAGAAAGACACCCCCCCACGTCCCCACCGTGGGGAGAGGGGCTGTGATGGGGGGGGGGGCTTAAAAATTTCTATAAATCGGTATTTTTTGTTATAAAAATGGGGGGTTTCCACCCAAAACACCCCCCCCCCCCGGTGTCCGTCTGGGCCCCCCCCGGCCCCCCCCCCCCGGCGCTGCCTTCGGGGAGGGGGGGGGGGGAGGGAGGCGATTTTTGGGGCGATTTCTCCATGAATAAATAAAAAGTGGGTGGGGGGGGGGGGGGGGGCGAATGGCGTGTGTGACCCCCCCCCTCCCCCCCCCCACTGTGTCCCCGCGTGTCCCCGCGGGGGGGGCCCAGGATCCCCCTGGGCCGAGCTGGGCTCATCTGGAGCCGGGTGACGCCACCTGTAAGGGGGGGGGACACACATGGGGGGGTCAGGGGGGACACAGGCGTCCGGGGACGTCACCTCCCCCCCCCCCCAACTCCCCCAGGGGGTGTCACCTCCCCCCCCCCCACCATGGGACACCCCCCCCCCCCCCTTCGCCGTGGGGACCCGCAGGAGGGGACACTGGGGGGGGGGATGTGGGTGACACTGGGGGGGGGCTGGGGACACCTGGGGGGGGGGGGGATGTGGGTGACACTGGGGGGGGGCTGGGGACACCTGGGGGGGGGGGGGGGATGTGGGTGACACTGGGGGGGGCTGGGGACACCTGGGGGGGGGGGGATGTGGGTGACACTGGGGGGGGGCTGGGGACACCTTGGGGGGGGGGGGGGGATGTGGGTGACACTGGGGGGGGGGGGCTGGGGACACCTGGGTGGGGGGGGGGGATGTGGGTGACACTGGGGGGGGGCTGGGGACACCTGGGGGGGGGGGGGGGACACACCCGTGAGGAGGGGACGGGGACACAGGTGACACCTGGGGGGGGGGGGGGGGAGTCATGGGGACACTTGGGGGGGAACATGGGGACCCGTGGGGAGGGGACGTGGGTGACACTGGGGGGGGGTGTCCCTGGGGGTGTCCCCGTGTTGGGTGTCCCCACCTCGGGGTGGTCCCCCACATCGAGGTGTCCCCACACTGGGTGTCTCCAGGGGTGTCCCCACCTCAGGGTGTCCCCACACTGGGTGTCCCCGTGCTGGGTGTCCCCATGTCGGGTGTCCCCACCTTGGAGTGTCCCCACATTGGATGTCCCTATTCCTGCCTCTCCCCCCTGACCTGTCGCCCACCCCAAGGTGTCCCCCACTGAGGTGTCCCCCAGCGAGGTGTCCCCCACGTGGGGTGTCCCCATTGAGGTGTCCCCACCGAGGTGTCCCCCACCAAGGTGTCCCCACCGAGCTGTCCCCACTGAGGTGTCCCCAGTGAGGTGTCCCCAGTGAGGTGTCCCCCCCCGAGGTGTCCTCCATGCGGGGTGTCCCCACCGAGGTGTCCCCCACATGGGGTGTCCCCACCAAGGTGTCCCCACCAAGGTGTCCCCACCGAGGTGTCCCCCACGCGGGGTGTCCCCACCGGGATGTCCCTACCAAGGTGTCCCCACTGAGGTGTCCCCCACGTGGGGTGTCCCCACGTGGGGTGTCCCCACCGAGGTGTCCCCCATGCAGGGTGTCCCCACTGAGGTGTCCCCACCAAGGTGTCCCCATCGAGGTGTCCCCAGCGAGGTGTCCCCATGCGGGATGTCCCCACCAAGTTGTCCCCCCTGAGGTGTCCCCCACGCGGGGTGTCCCCACCGAGGTGTCCCCACCGGGGTGTCCCCACCCCCCGGGGTGTCCCCTCACCAGGGTGAAGCCATCGTAGATCTGCATCAGCTCCTCGGTCTTGTACTGCTCCAGGACGACGACGCCGTGCAGGGCCCCGCTGCGGCGCCGGGCGCAGCCCTCGCAGTGCACCAGGTAGGTGTTGCGTCCCCCCGTCTCGCTCGTCACGAAGAGGATGTTGAAGACCTCCACCTGCGCCACACCCACCCGTGGGGACAACCGCGTCCCCCACACCCACCACGGGGACACCGGAATCCCCACCGTGTGGGGTGGCCCCGTGGGTTCCCGCCCGCTGCCGTGTTTCGGCTGGGGGGGGGGTGGCCTCGGTGGTGTCACCCCGTGGCACGTGGAGGGCCCCACCCCGGTGGCCCGCCCTCCCCATGACGTGTCCCCAGGGGTGGGCAGGTGTTTTAAGGGCAAACGGGGACGGGAGGGGACACTGCGCCACCTGCCCGGACCTCCATGGGGCACCACGGGGAGGCCGTGACCAAGGCCATGGCCAAGACTATACCAAGATGATGCCAAGGCTGTGGCCAAGACCATGGTCAGGTCCATGCCAAAGCCAGAGCTAAGACCACGCCAAGGCCATGGGTGAGACCACGCCAAGGCCATGGTCAAGGCCATCACCAAGACTATGCCAAGACCACACCGAGGCCATGGCCAAGACCATGCTAAGACCAAACCAACATCATGGCCAGATCCATGCCAAGGCCAGGGCAGAGACCACGCCAAGGCCATGGCCAGGCTCCCACCAAGGCCCTGGCTGAGACTCCATCGAGGCCACAGCCAAGACGACATCAAGGCCATGGCCAAGACCATGGTCAGGTCCATGCCAAAGCCAGAGCTAAGACCACGCCAAGGCCATGGGTGAGACCACACCAAGGTCATGCTCAAAGCCATCACCAAGACTATGCCAAGACCACACCGAGGCCATGGCCAAGACCACGCTAAGAGCACACCAAGGTCATGGCCAAGACCACGCTAAGACCACACCAACATCATGGCCAGATCCATGCCAAGGCCGGAGCCGAGACCACGCCAAGGCCATGGCCAGGCTCCCACCAAGGCCATGGCTGAGACTCCATCGAGGCCACAGCCAAGACGACATCAAGGCCATGGCCAAGGCCATGCCAAGACCACCCCAAGGCCATGGCCAAGACTATACCAAGATGATGCCAAGGCTGTGGCCAAGACCATGGTCAGGTCCATGCCAAAGCCAGAGCTAAGACCACGCCAAGGCCATGGGTGAGACCACACCAAGGTCATGGTCAAGGCCATCACCAAGACTATGCCAAGACCACACGCAGGCCATGGCCAAGACCAGCTACCCACTGCCACCATGGCCAGGCCAGCCTGAGCAAGACCACGCCAAGGCCATGGCCAGGCTCCCCACCAAAGGCCCGTGGCTGAGACTCCATTGAGCCCACAGCCAAGACAACATCAAGGCCATGGCCAGGCCATGCCAAGGCCACCCCAAGGCCACCCCGCCCCCACCCCCCCCCCCCCAGGCCGGCGTGTCCCCGCGGTGACTCACGTCGCACTCGTTGCAGTAGTAGGCCGGCTCGTCCTTCACGCGGCCCTGGTAGGCGATCTTCTTGCCAGCGCGGACCAGGCTCTCCCGCTGCACCTGGCAGTGCTTGATGGACTGCATCAGGCAGAACCTGCCGCCGCCACGCGCCCGTCAGCCCCCGCCACCGCCCCACGGGGACAGGCGCGGGGCGGCTGAGGGACCCAGGCCACCCCTGGCCCCAGGTGGCATCAGCTCAGCCCAAGGTGGCATCACCCCGATCCCCGAGGTGGCATCAGCCCAACCCTGAGGTGGCATCAGCCCGATCCCCGAGGTGGCATCAGCCCCATCCTGAGGTGGCATCAGCCTCATCCTGAGGTGGCATCAGCCCAGCCCTGAGGTGGCATCAGCCCAACCCTGAGGTGGCATCAGCCCAGCCCGAGGTGGCATCAGCCCAACCCTGAGGTGGCATCAGCCCCATCCTGAGGTGGCATCAGCCCAACCCTGAGGTGGCATCACCCCAACCCTGAGGTGGCATCAGCCCAGCCCTGAGGTGGCATCACCCCAACCCTGAGGTGGCATCAGCCCAACCCCGAGGTGGCATCAGCCCAACCCTGAGGTGGCATCAGCCCCATCCTGAGGTGGCATCACCCCTAATTCCCAAGGTGGCATCAGCCCAACCCTGAGGTGGCATCAGCCCCATCCTGAGGTGGCATCAGCCCGGCCCGAGGTGGCATCAGCCCAACCCTGAGGTGGCATCACCCCGATCCCAAGGTGGCATCAGCCCAGCCCTGAGGTGGCATCACCCCGATCCCCGAGGTGGCATCAGCCCAGCCCAAGGTGGCATCACCCCAACCCTGAGGTGGCATCAGTCCCATCCTGAGGTGGCATCAGCCCAACCCTGAGGTGGCATCACCCCAACCCTGAGGTGGCATCAGCCCAGCCCGAGGTGGCATCAGCCCAACCCTGAGGTGGCATCAGCCCCATCCTGAGGTGGCATCAGCCTGGCCCGAGGTGTCCTTGGCATGTCCCCGTCCCCAGAGTGTCCCCACCCCTGTGTGTCCCCATCCCCAGCGTGTCCCTGCGTGTCCCCGTCCCCAGTGTGTCCCCGTCCCTGGTGTGTCCCTGTCCCTGGTGTGTCCCCATCCCCAGCGTGTCCCCACATGTCCCTGGTGTGTCCCCATCGTGTCCCCGTCCCGTCCCCATCCCTGGTGTCTCCATCCCTGGCCTGTCCCTGTCCCCAGCGTGTCCCCAGCATGTCCCTGCGTGTCCCCGCATGTCCCCAGCGTGTCCCCACGTGTCCCCAGCACGTCCCCAGCGTGTCCCCAGCCTGTCCCTGTCCCCAGTGTGTCCCCGTCCCTGGTGTGTTCCCGTCCCCAGCGCGTCCCCAGCGTGTCCCTGCGTGTCCCCAGCGTGTCCCCGTGTGTCCCCGCGTGTCCCCAGCGTGTCCCTGCGTGTCCCCACGTGTCCCCAGCATGTCCCCAGCCTGTCCCTGTCCCCAGTGTGTCCCCGTCCCTGGTGTTCCCATCCCCAGCATGTCCCCGTGCGTCCCCACGTGTCCCCAGCGTGTCCCCAGTCTGTCCCCAGCATGTCCCTGCGTGTCCCTGTCCCCAGTGTGTCCCCGTCCCCGGTGTGTTCCCGTCCCCAGCGCGTCCCCAGTGTGTCCCCACGTGTCCCCAGCGTGTCCCCGTGTGTCCCCACGTGTCCCCGCGTGTCCCCAGCGTGTCCCCAGCGTGTCCCCGTGTGTCCCCACGTGTCCCCAGCATGTCCCCGCGTGTCCCCAGCGTGTCCCCGTGTGTCCCCGTGTGTCCCCACATGTCCCCAGCATGTCCCCACGTGTCCCCGCATGTCCCCAGCGTGTCCCCACGTGTCCCCAGCATGTCCCCAGCGTGTCCCCGCGTGTCCCCAGCGTGTCCCCAGCGTGTCCCCCCGTGTCCCTAGCGCGTCCCCGTGTGTCCCCACATGTCCCCAGCGTGTCCCCACGTGTCCCCGTGTGTCCCCACGTGTCCCCAGCGTGTCCCCGCGTGTCCCCGTGTGTCCCCACATGTCCCCGCGTGTCCCCCACGTGGGTCCCCCGCATGTCCCCGGTGGGTGTCCCCCACGTGTCCCCACCGTGTCCCCCGTGTGGTCCCCCCGCATGTCCCCAGCGTTGTCCCCACAGTTGTCCCCAGCGTGTCCCCCGTGGGTCCCCACGTGGTTCCCCCCAGCGTGTCCCCGTGTGTCCCCACGTGTCCCCACGTGTCCCCAGCGTGTCCCCGTGTGTCCCCACATGTCCCCAGCATGTCCCCACTGTGTCCCCGTGTCCCCATGTGTCCCCAGTGTGTCCCCGTGTGTCCCTGCGTGTCCCCAGTGTGTCCCCGTGTCCCCATGTGTCCCCAGTGTGTCCCCGTGTGTCCCCGCATGTCCCCAGTGTGTCCCCAGCGTGTCCCTGCGTGTCCCCAGCGTGTCCCCGCGTGTCCCCACGTGTCCCCAGCATGTCCCCACATGTCCCCGCGTGTCCCCACGTGTCCCCGCGCTCACTTGATCATCTTGTAGAGGTCGGGGTCGCTGATCTTGACGGTGCGGGGGCGACGTTTCCAGGAGGACGTGGGATCATGGGGGACGGATGGACTTGGACGTTCTATCACTCTCTCGTTCCACTCGTAGCGCTCCAGGGCCAGCTGGTACTGGTAGGCTGGGGGGGGAGGGGGACAATGGGGACGTCAGGGACAATGGGGACGTCAGGGCCACCGCGCCCTCCCCAGGGCACAGCGTGTGCCCCCCCCAGTCCCCCCCCAGTGGTGGGTCCCATCCCCGCGTCCCCCCCATCACGTCCCCCCTCATGTCACCGTGATTGTTGTGTGTGTCCCCCCCCCCCCCCCCCCGACGTCCGTGCCGTGTCCCTGTCACATGTCCATGTTGTGCCCCCTGTGTCCCCCCGTCTCCCCAGTCTGCCCACTGTGTCCCCCCCCCATGTCCCTGCCATGTCCCCCCCCATGTCCCCCAGTCTTGCCCCACTTGTGTCCCCCCCCATGTCCCTGCCCATGTCACCCGATCCCATCTCCCCAAGTCCTGCCCACTGTGTCCCCCCCATGTCCCTGCCGTGTCCCCCTGCTGTGTCCCCCCCCCATGTCCCCTGTCCCCACCCTGTCCCTGCTGTGTCCCCCCCCGTGTCCTCACCATGTCCCCCCCGTGTCCCCCCCATCTCCCCAGTCCGCCCACTGTGTCCCCCCCCGTGTCCCTGCCGTGTCCCCCTCCTGTGTCCCCCCCGTGTCCCCACCCTGTCCCTGCCCTGCCCCCCGTCCCCCGCCGTGTCCCCCACTGTGTCCCCCCCCGTGTCCCCCCTCCGTGTCCCCCCTCCATGTCCCCCCTGTGTCCCCCCGCCGTGTCCCCCCCCCGTGTCCCCCCCGTGTCCCCCCTCCGTGTCCCCCCCCCGTGTCCCCCTCCGTGTCCCCCCCTGTGTCCCCCCCCCCGTGTCCCCCCCCATGTCCCTGCCATGTCCCCCTGCTGTGTCCCCACCCTGTCCCTGCCCTGCCCCCCGTCCCCCGCTGTGTCCCCCCCCCCGTGTCCCCCCCCCGTGTCCCCCCCATGTCCCTGCCGTGTCCCCCCCCCCGTGTCCCCCCACCGTGTCCCCCCCCCCGTGTCCCCCTCTGTGTCCCCCCCCCGTGTCCCCCCCATGTCCCCCCCCCGTCCCCCCGTGTCCCCCCCCCGTCCCCCCGTGTCCCCCCTCCGTGTCCCCCCCGTGTCCCCCCCCCGTGTCCCCCCCCCACGTCCCTGCCATGTCCCCCCCCGTGTCCCCCCGTGTCCCCCCCCATGTCCCTGCCGTGTCCCCCTGCTGTGTCCCCACCCTGTCCCTGCCCTGCCCCCTGTCCCCCCCCATGTCCCCCCCCATGTCCCTGCCGTGTCCCCCTCCGTGTCCCCACTGTGTCTCCCTCTGTGTCCCCCCCTCCCCGTACCTTTGCCACGTCTCCCTGCCGTATCCCCTCCGTGTGTGTCCCCACCCTGTCCCTGCCCTGCCCGCCATCCCCCCCCGTGTCCCCCCCCCCGTGTCCCCCCCCCCGTGTCCCCCCCCCGTGTCCCCCTCCGTGTCCCCCCCCGTGTCCCCCCCCGTGTCCCCCCCCGTGTCACCCCCCATGTCCCCCCCCCCGTGTCCCCCTCCGTGTCCCCCTCCGTGTCCCCCCCCCCCGTGTCCCCCCCCCGTGTCACCCCCCGTGTCCCCCCCCCGTGTCCCCCCTCTGTGTCTCCTCCCGTGTCCCCCCCCGTGTCCCCCGCCGTGTCCCCCCTCCGTGTCCCCGCCGTGTCCCCCGCGCACCGGTGAGGGGCCCGACGTTCCAGGCGATGTTGTTGCACCAGCCGGTGGCCTGCACCCAGTGGACGGTGCCGGCGTTGATCCACACCAGGTCTCCGGGGCGCTGGACGAAGCGGTAGACGGGGATGTTGGAGCGATACAGGTCCTCCAGGATGGGCCACCAGGAGCCCGTCAGGTAGTCCACGCCGTGCCTGCCGCGGGGGGGGGGGGGCGGGGTCAGGACGGGCCACGCCCACCCCTGACCCCGCCCACGCGACCCCCCCACCCCCCGTCACTGGCTGCGCCCACCCCGGTGCTGCTGCCTCTGGCCACGCCCCCTTCAGTGGCCGCCGGAGGGGGCGGGGTCAGGACAAGCCCCGCCCGCTTTGACCACGCCCACCCATGTGGCCCCACCCCCCCCCCCCCCCCGGCCTGCTCTGGCCACGCCCCCCGAGTGCCCGCTGAAAGGGGTGGGGTCAGGACAAACCCCGCCCACCCGCCCCCCACCCAAACCCGATCAAGCCACGCCCACCACCCCCAGCCACGCCCACCCTCGTTCCTGCCCCCCGTCTCATCTGTGCCACGCCCACCCCAGGACTTAAGCCACTCGCCCCCATCAGTGGACTTGCCGGAGGGGGCGGGGTCAGGACAGGCAGGACCATTTGCCCTTTTCCTGCTCTGAGCCTCCCCGCTCCACCGCGCTTGGCCACGCCCCCACGGCCTGACCACGGCCCCCTCGGGGGGCCGGCTGCAGGGGGCGGGGCCAGGCCATTCGCCCCCCGCCCATTCATTGGCCAAGCCCCCTCTGGTGGAAGGGCGGCTACCCTGGCTCCACCCCCCCGTAGCCACAAGCACCCTTTCGTTGGCCACGCCCTCCTTGGCCACAGCCCCTTCGGTGGCCACGCCCCCACAGCACCGGCATGTTCTGCATTTAGAACCCGCCCTCCTGCCCGTTAGCCACGCCCCCCCCGCCCCATTATTGACCACGCCCATTCGTTCCGACCCACGCCCAATCTGGCCACGCCCCCCCCTTTACCACACCCCCTCCTTTCGCCACGCCCCCCCCAGCATCGCCCTCATGCCCCACTCTTATCCCCGCCCCCATCTTTAGCCACACCCCTTCTGACCCCGCCCTATCCCAGACCACGCCCCTCGGCCACCCCCCCCCCCCCCCCCCCCCCTTGCACACAGGGGGCTGGGCTTCCCCCCTCCCCCCCCCCCCCCCCCGGCAGCGCTGCCCCCACCCCCGCTGGCCCCACCCCTTCAGCCCAGGCCACGCCCCTGGGGGTGGGGCCATGCTCACGGACCACGCCCTCTCTGGCCACGCCCCCCCACCCCCCCCCCGGGCCCCGCCCTCACTTGTCGCAGAAGGCGGAGATGGTCTCCCAGTAATGCTCGTGCACCGCGAACCACTCGCAGTCCCCGGGGCCGATGTTGATGTTGACGGAGCAGAAGTTGTTGTTCTCCTGGTGGCCTGTGGGGACGGCGACACCCCCCCCCACCCCCACCCCCGTGTCATCGTCACACACACCCCCCCCCAATCATCGGTCACCCACCCCCACGGCACCCTCACATCACACCCCCCCCCCCCATGTCACCGGCACCCTCACATCGTCCCCGTGCCACCCCCTACGTCACCGGCACCCCCCCCCATGTCACCCCCACACCATCAACCCCCCCCCCCCCACGTCACCACATCCCTCCCGCGGCACCGTCACCCCCCCCACGTCACCCTCCCATCACCCCCATGTCACTGTCACCCCCCCAAGTCATTGTCTCCCCCACGTCAATGTCATCGTCACCCCCCCCCCAGCACCCCCACACCACCCCCTACGTCACCCCCCATGTCACCATCACCCCCCATGTCACCCCCCCACAGCACTGTCACCCTCCATCACCTCCCATGTCACTGTCACCCCCCACGTCACCCCCATGTCACTGCCACCCCCCTCCGGCACCCACCACATCACCCCCCCCAACACTGTCACCCCCCCCACGTCACTGTCACCCCTCCCATGTCACTGTCAAATACCCCCCCATGTCACTGCCACCCCCTCCATCACCCACCACATCACCCCCCCGTCACTGTCACTCCCCCCCCATCACCCCCCCCCCAATGTCACTGTCACCCCCCCCCATGTCATTGTCACCCCCATGGCACCCCCCCCCCCCATATCACAAGCCTGGAGGGTGGTGACACCATGATGAGGACGCTCAGCGCAGTGCCACCCCCCCCCCCCCCCCCCCCAACCCGTGTCCCCTGTGGTGTCCCCACTGATGTCACCCCCCCCCCATGACGGCACCAGTGATGCCAACCCCTCAGTGTCCCCTCTGACGGGCCGTGTGCCCCCCCCCCCGCAAGCCTGGAGGGTGGTGACACCATGATGAGGACGCTCAGCGTGGTGTTCCCCCCCCCCCCCCCACACCCCCCGTGTCCCTTGTGGTGTCCCCAGCAACACGTGTCCCCCCCCCCCCCGGTGTCCCCCGGTGTCCCCGTGTCCCCGCTCACCGGGTGTGCGGCTGCCCGCACCCTTCATGTAGAGCTGGACGGTGTTCATGCCCAGGATGGTGTGACCCACGTGGCTCAGCATGTTCCCCGTGGAGGACACCCGCATGAAGGCCGGCAGCTTCAGCAGCTCCTGCAGCTGCGGCTTCCACCTGCCGGGGGGCAGCAATGGGGCAGGGCACCCGTGGGGTGGGCACCCATGGGACCTGGCACCCATGGAGCATCACCCATGGGACATGTCAACCATGGGACACGTCAACCACGGGACATGTCAACCATGGGATGAGGAGTCAACCATGGAATGAGTCAACCATGGGGGGTGTCACCCATGGGGCACATCACATGTGGGGCAGGGCACCCGTGGGGTGGGCACCCATGGGAC
This sequence comes from Fratercula arctica, assembly GCA_947846985.1. Lineage (NCBI taxonomy): Eukaryota > Metazoa > Chordata > Aves > Charadriiformes > Alcidae > Fratercula > Fratercula arctica. Next base: position 8,787,557 of record CANTUZ010000014.1, on the reverse strand, counting down.
CTGGCACCCATGGGGCGGAGCCACGGGATGTGGTAGTCGGGGGGCATCACCCACGGGACACATCAACCACGGGACACGTCAACCATGGGATGAGTCAACCATGGGATGAGGAGTCAACCATGGGGGGTGTCACCCATGGGGCACATCACATGTGGGGCAGGGCACCCGTGGGGTGGCACCCATGGGACCTGACACCCATGGGGCGGAGCCACGGGATGTGGCACCCATGGAGCATCACTCATGGGACATGTCAACCACGGGACACATCAACCACGGGACATGTCAACCATGGGATGAGTCAACCATGGGATGAGGAGTCAACCATGGGGGGTGTCACCCGTGGGGCACGGCACGCATGGGGCAGGGCACCCATGGGACCTGGCACCCATGGGGCGGAGCCACGGGATGTGGTAGTCGGGGGGCATCACCCACGGGACATGTCAACCATGGGACACGTCAACCATGGCATGAGGAGTCAACCATGGGATGAGGAGTCAACCATGGGGGGTGTCACCCGTGGGACACATCACATGTGGGGCAGGGCACCCGTGGGGTGGGCACCCATGGGACCTGACACCCATGGGGTGGAGCCATGGGATGTGGTAGTCGGGGGGCATCACCCACGGGACACATCAACCACGGGACATGTCAACCACGGGACACGTCAACCATGGGATGAGGAGTCAACCATAGGATGAGGAATCAACCATGGGGAGTGTCAGCCATGGGGCACGGCACGCGTGGGGCAGGGCACCCGTGGGGTGGGCACCCATGGGACCTGGCACCCATGGGAAGGAGCCACGGGATGTGGCACCCATGGAGCATCACCCACGGGACATGTCAACCATGGGACACATCAACCACAGGACATGTCAACCATGGGACACGTCAACCATGGGATGAGGAGTCAACCATGGAGGGGTGTCACCCGTGGGGCACATCACATGTGGGGCAGGGCACCCGTGGGGTGGGCACCCATGGGACCTGGCGCCCATGGGGCGGAGCCACGGGATGTGGCACCCATGGAGCATCACCCATGGGACATGTCAACCACGGGACACATCAACCACGGGACATGTCAGCCATGGGACACGTCAACCGTGGGGGGTGTCACCCATGGGACTTGTCACCAGTGGGACAGGCTGGACCCCCAGCCCAGCACCCACGGGTGCCCCCCCCCCACCCAGGGGTGCCCCCCCCTCACCTCTTGGCATCCGAGAGGTCGATGTTGGTCCCGAACTTGATGATCTGGTGGGATTTCTGGTCGGGGTTGCTGGGGGGCGTGGGGGGGGACAGCGGGTCACGGTGGGGGGGGGGGGGACAGGGGACACGGCACGTCCCCAGCTGGTGTCCCCGGGGGGGGGGGGTGACATCCCCCCTCCGGTGCGGGGAGACGGGGGGCACCCCCCCAGGGACGCCCCAGGGCTCTGGGGCACCCCCGGTGACACAGGGACCCCCCTGGTGACACAGGGACAGTCTGGGGACCCCCTGGGGACACACACCCCCCCCCCCCCAGTGACACAGGGACCCCCCTGGTGACACAGGGACAGTCAGGGGACCCCCTGGGGACACACCCCACACCCCCCCCCAGTGACACAGGGACCCCCTGCAGTTACATGGGGACACCCCGGGGACACCCCAGGCACACAGGGACCCCCTGGGACCACCTCGGGGACACCCCAGGGACACAGGGACCCCCCTGGGACCACCTTGGGGACACCCCAGGGACACAGGGACCCCCCTCTAGTGACACAGGCACCCCCTGGGACCACCTTGGGGACACCCTGGGGACACCCCAGGCACACAGGGACCCCCTGGGGACACCTTGGGGACAGCAGGACCCACCCCCCAGAGTGGCCCCAGGTTGGGGGGGTTGGGGGGGGGGGGGGAGGTGACACGTCCCCCCGCGGGGTGTCCCCAAGAGGGGCCGCGGGGGTGGCCCTACCTGGGGGGGGTCTCGGTGGTGCTGTCGGGCTCCTCCGCCTCCTCGTCCTCGCTGTCCTTGTCCTCCTGCGGGGACGTCACCTCAGCGCCCCGCGGGACACCCGGGACACCCTCAGGGACACCCCAGGGACACCTTGGGGACACCTCGGGGACACCTTGGGGACACCCGGGGATACCAGGGGACACCCTCAGGGACACCTGGGACACCCGGGGACACCAGGGGACACCTTGGGGACACCCCAGGGACACCTTGGGGACACCTCGGGGACACCTTGGGGACACCCGGGGATACCAGGGGACACCCTCAGGGACACCTGGGACACCCGGGGACACCAGGGGACACCTTGGGGACACCCCAGGGACACCTTGGGGACACTGGGGACACCCTGGGGATACCAGGGGACACCCTCAGGGACACCCCGGGGACACCTTGGGGACACCCGGGGATACCAGGGGACACCCTCAGGGACACCCCAGGGACACCTTGGGGACACCGGGGATACCAGGGGACACCTTGGGGACACCCCAGGGACACCTTGGGGACACCTTGGGGACACCTCGGGGATACCAGGGGACACCCTCAGGGACACCTGGGACACCTGGGGACACCTTGGGGACACTGCCGGGACAGGAGGGGACCCCCAGGACCCCCCAGGCAGGACAGGACACCGATGTGGCACCTTCCCCCCTGCGCTGTCCCCATGTCCCCGCTGCCACCCCTGTATTGTCCCCAAGTGCCACCAGCTCCTGCGTGTTCCGTGTCCTCTCCCGTGTCCCCTGTCCCCCCGCAGCCCCTGCACACCCAGTGTCCCCCAGTGTCCCCCAGTGTCCCCATGTCCCCTATTCTCCCCATGTCCCCCCATGTCCCCGTGTCCCCATGTCCCCTATTCCCCCCAGTGTCCCCATGTCCCCCATGTCCCCATGTCCCCCCCCCCGTCCCCATGGCCCCCAGTGTCCCCAGTGTCCCCATGTCCCCCAGTGTCCCCATGTCCCCTCCCCGTCCCCATGGCCCCCAGTGTCCCCAGTGTCCCCGTGTCCCCAGTGTCCCCATGTCCCCTATTCCCCCCAGTGTCCCCCAGTGTCCCCAGTGTCCCCATGTCCCCCAGTGTCCCCATGTCCCCCCCTGTCCCCGTGACCCCCCCACCGACCTGCAGGGACTCCTGGAAGGAGGAGGCCTGGACCCGTGGCGATGGTGGTGTGGGAGCGACTGTCCCCGTGTCCCCGTGTCCCCTGTTCCCCTCAGTGTTCCCATGTCCCCTATTCCCCCCAGTGTCCCCATGTCCCCCAGTGTCCCCCAGTGTCCCCATGTCCCCCCCCCGTCCCCGTGACCCCCCCCGCTGACCTGCAGGGACTCCTGGAAGGAGGAGGCCTGGTACTGGGCGTACTTGGTGATGGTGGTGTGGGAGCGGCTGTCCCTGTGTCCCCGTGTCCCCCCATGTCCCCATGGCCCCCAGTGTCCCCAGTGTCCCCATGTCCCCCAGTGTCCCCATGTCCCCCCCTGTCCCCGTGACCCCCCCCACCGACCTGCAGGGACTCCTGGAAGGAGGAGGCCTGGTACTGGGCGTACTTGGCAATGGTGGTGTGGGAGCGGCTGTCCCCGTGTCCCCGTGTCCCCTGTTCCCCCCAGTGTCCCCATGTCCCCTATTCCCCCCAGTGTCCCCCAGTGTCCCCATGTCCCCTATTCCCCCCAGTGTCCCCAGTGTCCCCATGTCCCCCCCCGTCCCCGTGACCCCCCCGCTGACCTGCAGGGACTCCTGGAAGGAGGAGGCCTGGACCCGTGGCGATGGTGGTGTGGGAGCGACTGTCCCCGTGTCCCCGTGTCCCCATGTCCCCTATTCCCCCCAGTGTCCCCATGTCCCCCAGTGTCCCCCAGTGTCCCCATGTCCCCCCCCCGTCCCCGTGACCCCCCCGCTGACCTGCAGGGACTCCTGGAAGGAGGAGGCCTGGTACTGGGCGTACTTGGCGATGGTGGTGTGGGAGCGACTGTCCCCGTGTCCCCATGTCCCCTATTCCCCCCAGTGTCCCCATGTCCCCCAGTGTCCCCCAGTGTCCCCATGTCCCCCCCCCGTCCCCGTGACCCCCCCGCTGACCTGCAGGGACTCCTGGAAGGAGGAGGCCTGGTACTGGGCATACTTGGCGATGGTGGTGTGGGAGCGACTGTCCCCGTGTCCCCATGTCCCCTATTCCCCCCAGTGTCCCCAGTGTCCCCATGTCCCCCAGTGTCCCCATGTCCCCCCCCCGTCCCCGTGACCCCCCCGCTGACCTGCAGGGACTCCTGGAAGGAGGAGGCCTGGTACTGGGCGTACTTGGCGATGGTGGTGTGGGAGCGGCTGCTCTCGCAGGGCCAGACCTGGCGGGTGCCCGACAGGTCCCAGTTCTGGTCCGACGGCTGCTGCACCTGGGTGCGGACCTCCACGGCGTGCTCCCCGCTGGCCTCCACCAGCGTCTTGGTGCTGAACAGCCCCAGGTCTGGGGGGGACGGGGGGGGTCAGGGGGGGCCACAGGGACGGGGGGGGCCTGTAGGGATGGGGGGAGCCCACAGGGACCAGGATGGGGAGAGGAACAGGGTGGGGGGTCCCATGGGGACAGGGACAAGGGGCTCCATTGGCATCTTGGTGCTGAACAGCCCCAGGTCTGGGGGGGACGGGGGGGTCAGGGGGGGCCCCGGGGACGGGGGGGGGCCTGTAGGGATGGGGGGGGCCCACAGGGACCAGGACGGGGACAGGGATGGGGACGGGGACAGGGACGGGGACAGGGTGGGGAGTCCCATGGGGACAGGGACAAGGGGCTCCACCAGCGTCTTGGTGCTGAACAGCCCCAGGTCTGGGGGGGACGGGGGGGGTCAGGGGGGGCCACGGGGACAGCGGAGGCCCTGGGCATGGGGGGGGCCCGTGAGGATGGGGACAGGGACAGGGACAAGGACAGGGACCAGGATGGGGACAGGGATGGGGACGGGGTGGGGGGTCCCATGGGGACAGGGCCAAGGGGCTCCATTGGCGTCTTGGAGCTGAACAGCCCCAGGTCTGGGGGGGTCGGGGGGGGTCAGGGGGGGCCACGGGGACAGGGGGGGGCCCTGGGCATGGGGGGGGGCCCGTGGGGATGGGGACAGGGACAGGGACAGGGACAGGGACGGGGACGGGGACAGGGTGGGGGGTCCCATGGGGACAGGGACAAGGGGCTCCACCGGCGTCTTGGTGCTGAACAGCCCCAGGTCTGGGGGGGACGGGGGGGTCAGGGGGGGCCCCGGGGACGGGGGGGGGGCCCTGGGCATGGGGGGGCCCACAGGGACCAGGATGGGGACAGGGACCAGGATGGGGAGAGGGAGAGGGTGGGGGGTCCCATGGGGACAGGGCCAAGGGGCTCCATTGGCGTCTTGGAGCTGAACAGCCCCAGGTCTGGGGGGGACGGGGGGGGTCAGGGGGGGCCACAGGGACGGGGGGGGCCTGTAGGGATGGGGGGGGCCCACAGGGACCAGGATGGGGAGAGGAACAGGGTGGGGGGTCCCATGGGGACAGGGACAAGGGGCTCCATTGGCGTCTTGGAGCTGAACAGCCCCAGGTCTGGGGGGGACGGGGGGGTCAGGGGGGGCCACGGGGACGGGGGGGGGGCCCTGGGCATGGGGGGGGCCCGTGGGGATGGGGACGGGGACAGGGATGGGGATGGGGACAGGGTGGGGGGTCCCATGGGGATGGGGACAAGGGGCTCCACCGGCGTCTTGGTGCTGAACAGCCCCAGGTCTGGGGGGGACGGGGGGGTCAGGGGGGGCCACAGGGACGGGGGGGGGCCTGTAGGGATGGGGGGGGCCCACAGGGACCAGGACGGGGATGGGGACAGGGACAGGGACGGGGACAGGGACGGGGACAGGGTGGGGGGTCCCATGGGGACAGGGCCAAGGGGCTCCATTGGCATCTTGGTGCTGAACAGCCCCAGGTCTGGGGGGGACGGGGGGGTCAGGGGGGGCCACAGGGACAGGGGGGGGCCCTGGGCATGGGGGGGCCCGTGGGGATGGGGACGGGGACGGGGACAGGGTGGGGGGGGCCCATGGGGACAGGGCCAAGGGGCTCCATTGGCATCTCGGAGCTGAACAGCCCCAGGTCTGGGGGGGTCGGGGGGGGGTCAGGGGGGGCCACAGGGACGGGGGGGGGGGACATGGGGGTCAGGGTGGGACCGGGGGGGGGTCCCAATGGGGACAGGGATGGGGACAGGGGTGTCCCCAGAGGGGCAGGGGGGGGCCCCATGGGGGGGGGTGGGGGTGTCCCGTGGGGACAGGGATGGGGGGGGTGGGGGGGGGGGTGGGCACCACAGGGTGGGGGGTGACAGGGGTGTCCCCGGGGGGGTGATGGGGGGGTGACGGGGGGGGGGTGACGGGGGGGGTGACGGGGGGGTGACGGGGGGGGTGTCCCCACGGTGACGTCACTCACTGAGGCGCAGGGAGGTGGCCACCCCCCTGGATGAGGGTGATGGGGGGGGGTGTCCCCGGGGTGGGGGGTGACAGGGGTGTCCCCGGGGGGGTGACAGGGGGGTGACGGGGGGGGGGGGGTGACGGGGGGTGACACGGGGGGTGACGGGGGGGTGTCCCCACGGTGACGTCACTCACTGAGGCGCAGGGAGGTGGCCACCCCCCCGGATGATAGTGATGGGGGGGGTGTCCCCGGGGTGGGGGGTGACAGGGGTGTCCCCGGGGGGGTGACAGGGGGTGACGGGGGGGGGGGGTGACGGGGGGGTGACACGGGGGGTGACGGGGGGGGTGTCCCCACGGTGACGTCACTCACTGAGGCGCAGGGAGGCGGCCACCCCCCTGGATGAGGGTGACGGGGGGGGGTGTCCCCGGGGTGGGGGGTGACAGGGGTGTCCCCGGGGGGGTGACAGGGTGGGGGGGGGTGTCCCCGGGGGGGGGTGACGGGGGGGTGTCCCCACGGTGACGTCACTCACTGAGGCGCAGGGACCCGGCCAGCCCCCGGATGACGGTGATGGGGTTCTTGGGGTCGGTGCAGAACTGGAGCAGGACGGGGGAGAAGGCGTCGCGCTTGCTCTCCAGCTGGGGGGGGGACAGAGGGCAGCCAATCAGAGCCCGGCGCACCGACCCACAGCCAATCAGAGCCCGGCGTAACCACCCACAGCCAATCACAGCCCAATGCACCGACCCACAGCCAATCAGAGCCCGGCGCACCGACCCACAGCCAATCAGAGCCCGGCATAACCACCCGCAGCCAATCAGAGCCCGGCGCAGCCACCCACAGCCAATCAGAGCACAGCGCACAGACTCAGGGCCAATCAGAGCCTGACGCACCGACCCACAGCCAATCAGAGCCTGACACACCGACCCACAGCCAATCAGAGCCCGGCGCAACCACCCACAGCCAATCAGAGCACAGCGCACAGACTCAGGGCCAATCAGAGCCCGGCGCAGTGACCCACAGCCAATCAGAACCCGGCGCAACCACCCGCAGCCAATCAGAGCCCGGCGCAGCCACCCACAGCCAATCAGAGTGCAGTGCACAGACTCAGGGCCAATCAGAGCCCGGCGCAGCCACCCACAGCCAATCAGAACCCGGCACAACCACCCACAGCCAATCAGAGCCCGAAGCAACCACCCACAGCCAATCAGAGCCCGGAGCAACCACCCGCAGCCAATCAGAGCACAGCGCACAGACTCAGGGCCAATCAGAGCCTGACGCACCGACCCACAGCCAATCAGAGCCTGACACACCGACCCACAGCCAATTAGAGCCCGGCGCAACCACCCACAGCCAATCAGAGCACAGCGCACAGACTCAGGGCCAATCAGAGCCCGGCGCAGTGACCCACAGCCAATCAGAACCCGGCGCAACCACCCGCAGCCAATCAGAGCCCGGCGCAACCACCCGCAGCCAATCAGAGCCCGGCGCAACCACCCGCAGCCAATCAGAGCCCGGAGCAACCACCCGCAGCCAATCAGAGCCCGGCGCAGCCACCCACAGCCAATCAGAGTGCAGTGCACAGACTCAGGGCCAATCAGAGCCCGGCGCAGCCACCCACAGCCAATCAGAACCCGGCACAACCACCCACAGCCAATCAGAGCCCGGAGCAACCACCCGCAGCCAATCAGAACGCAGCACACAGACTCAGGGCCAATCAGAGCCTGGTGCACGGAGTGACAGCCAATTAGAGAGCGTCACCCCGACAGCCAATCAGAGCCCAGCACCACAACCGACAGCCAATTGGAGCATGGCGCACCGACCGACAGCCAATCAGAGTGCGGTGCAGCGACCCAGCGCCAATCAGAGAGCAGCGCACCGACTGACAGCCAATCAGGGCCGGGCACACCGAGCGACAGCCAATCAGAGTGCGGCCAATCAGCAGAAAAGAGGGACCAGCGGGCGGACCAATGAGCATGAGGGGAACCCTGCCAGCAGCCAATCAGCAGGGAGGAGCCCCAGGACCCCTGCTGGTGGGCCAATCAGCACGAGGAGGATCCTGCAGTGGACCAATCAGTGGGGAGGGGACCCCGTGGGCAGCCAATCAGGGGAGGGAACCCACGGGGTGCCAATGAGCAGGAGGGGGGACCCTGCGGGCAGCCAATCAGCTGGGGGGATGCCCCAGGACCCTTCCCACAGGCCAACTCAGGAGTGAGGGGGACCCTGCACTACGACCATATGAGCGGGAGGGGGACCCTGCGGGCAGCCAATCAGGATAGAGGAACCCACAGGTGCACCAATGAGCGGGAGGGGGACCCTGCGGGCAGCCAATCAGGATAGAGGAACCCACAGGTGGACCAATGAGCGGGAGGGGGACCCTGCGGGCAGCCAATCAGGATAGAGGAACCCACAGGTGGACCCAATGAGCAGGAGGGGGACCCTGCGGGCAGCCAATCAGGATAGAGAACCCACAGGTGCACCAATGAAGCGGGAAGGGACCCCTCAGGTGGGCCATCAGCAGGAGGGGGACCCCCGCGGGTGGCCAATCAGGGGAGGGGGGGGCCCGGGGGGCGGCCAATGGGGATCACGTAATGCTGGGCGTGGGGGGGTTGAGCTTGGTCCGCGGCAGCTGCTCCGGGAGTCGATGTGGGGCTTCACCGACTGCGCCGGGGACAGGTAGGACTCCCGGAACCGGCCCTGCACCCGCGCCTGCCTGCGGGGACGGGGACGGCGCTGGCACCCGGGGACGCGGGGACATGGGGGGGACATGGGGGGACATGGGGACATGGGGGGACACGGGGACAGCGGGGGACACAGGGACATGGGGGGGACACGGGGACAGCGGGGACATGGGGACAGTGGGGGACAGGGGGGGACACGAGGACATGGGGGGACACGGGGACAGAGGGGGGACACGGGGACAATGGGGACATGGGGGGACATGGGGACAGCAGGGGACACAGGGACATGGGGGGGACATGGGGGGGACACGGGGACAGCGGGGACATGGGGACAGTGGGGGACATGGGGGGACACGAGGACATGGGGGGACACGGGGACAGAGGGGGGACACGGGGACATGGGGACATGGGGGACATGGGGACAGCGGGGGACACAGGGACATGGGGGGGGACACGGGGACAGGGGGGGACATGGGGGGACATGGGGACATGGGGGGGACACGGGGACAGTGGGGATAGCGGGGACATGGGGGACATGGGGGGACACGGGGGGGACATGGGGGACATGGGGGGACTGGGGACCAGCGGGGGACACAGGGACATGGGGGGGACACGGGGACATGGGGACAGCGGGGGACACAGGGGACATGGGGGGGACACGGGGACAGCGGGGACATGGGGGACATGGGGACATGGGGACAGCGGGGGACACAGGGACATGGGGGGGGACACGGGGACAGCGGGGACATGGGGGACATGGGGACATGGGGACAGCGGGGGACACAGGGACATGGGGGGGACACGGGGACAGCGGGGGACATGGGGACAGTGGGGGACATGGGGGCATGGGGGGACACGGGGACAGCGGGGGGGACATGGGGACACGAGGACATGGGGGACACGGGGACAGAGGGGGGGACACGGGGACATGGGGACAGGGGGGGGACACGGGGACATGGGGGGACATGGGGACATGGGGACAGGGGGGGACAACGGGGACATGGGGGGACATGGGGACATGGGGGGGACACGGGGACAGTGGGGACAGCGGGGACATGGGGACAGCGGGGACATGGGGGGACCACGGGGACAGTGGGGACAGCGGGGACATGGGGACAGCGGGGGATCATGGGGGACACGGGACATGGTGGGGACTTGGGGACAGCGGGGACCATGGGGGGACATGGGGACATGGGGGAGACATGTGGACAGCGGGGGATCCACAGGGACATGGGGGGACACGGGGACATGAGGGGGGACACGGGGACAGCAGGGACAGTGGGGGACACAGGGACATGGGGACATCGGGACAGTGGGGACACTGGGGGGGACATGCAAACCCCCCCACCACCCCGCCAAAAACCCCCCCATTACCCCCGGGCAGATCCCCCAAACAGACCCCCCCCAACTCCCCCCCCCAACTCCCCCAAATCCTCCCCAACCCCCCCCACGACCCCCCCCAAACCTCTCAAACCCCCCCCAACTCCCCCGTAACCCCCCCCAAATCCCTCCAAACTCCCCCATAACCCCCCCCCAAATCCTCCCCAAATCCCTCCAAACTCCCCCATAACCCCCCCAAATCCTCCCCCCACCCCCCACCCCCATTATTCCACCCCCCCCCCCCCCCCCCAACCTTTGTGCCCCCCCCCCCCACCCACTGACTTGGCTGGCCCGGACCACCTCGGCGGCGCTGTGGCGGATGGTGAGCTGGGCCATGGGTGGGGGCCGCGGGGGTCCCCCCGCTTCGGAGGCCACGAAAGCGTCCGTCGTCGTCGTCGTCGTCGTCCCCCCCCCCCCCCCAGAGCCGGGGGGGGGGGCGACGACGGCGTTGCCCCCCCCGGGGCCGCTTTTCCACCTTGATCAAGCGGATCTTCAGCTCCTTGGGGGGCCCTCCCCCAGCGAGCGCAGCTTCAGCAGGTCGGCCGAGCTCACCAAGGGGGGGGGGGCGGCTTGGGGGAGGGGGGGGGGGGGGGGGGAAGGATTCGGTGGGGTCGTCCATCGTCGTCCCCCCCCCTCCTCCTCCTCTCCTCCTTTCGTTTCCAGCCGGGGGGGGTCCCCCTTTTTTTTCATTGCACCCCTTGTAAATCCAAAGCGGCCAAACGGGGCGATTCCGTTCTTTTCGGGGTTGGCGGCGGCGGGGGGGGGGGGCGCGTCGGAGATCCCGGGGGGGGGGAGGAGGAGCGGTTCGTCGGTAGCGTCTCCCCCCACCCCCAGCCCCCCCGTTCCGACCCCCCTTTTAATTTGGGGGGGGGGCAGAACCCCCCCGTTGCCTAGCGGCCAGGTCTCGCAGGCCCGACTGATCTCCTCAGCCCTCCGATTCCGAGAGGGGGGGGGCGTGGGGGGGGGGGGGCACGAGGGGGGGGCCCCAAGAAGCGGGCGATGAGGTAGCGAGTTGGGGGGGGGCGGCGGGGGGGGCCGGGGAGGGGGGGTTGGGTGGGGGGGGGTGGCGCCGACGCCCCCCCCCCGGTTTGCCCTAAAGGTTTGTAAAAAGGGGGGGGGGGGGGGGGGGGGGAGGGGGGTTTTTGGGGGGTGTCGTCCCCACCTGTCGTCGTCGTCGTCTCCCCCCCCGTTTTGCCCCAAAGGTTTGTAAAAATGGGTGGGGTTTTGGGTGGGTCGCGTTTGCCGAAAGGATAGAGGCGTGGGGGGTGTCGGGGGGGGTCCTGCCCGTGGGGGGCCCCGACAGGCGAGCGCTTTGGGGCGCAAAAGCCAAGGGGGGTGGGGAAGGGAGGAGTGGGGGGGGGGGGGGGGGGTGAGGGGGGGGGCGGGAGGGGGGGCGGGAGAGGAGGAAGAGGGGAGGAAGTGGCATGGGGGGGGGGGGGAGTGGGGAGGGGGGGGCGCGGGCGGGGGGGGGGGGGGGGTGAACCACCCCCCCCCCTCGTCCTCCTCTCTGCCGGAATGGACTCGTCCAACATTTTTTCAGTATATTGGCCCAAACCGTCGGGAGGATTGTGGTTTGTGGGGGCGGCCGATTCGGTTCGGCCTCGGGGGTTCCCCCCTCGATCGTGATCGTCCAGGGGGGGTACCCACCCGAAATCGAACACCAGGGGGAAGGCGGCTGGAGTGGGGGGGGGGGGGGTGGTCGGGGGGAGGGGGGGGGGGAGGGGGGGGGGGGGGAGCGGGGGGGGGAGGAGGAGGGGGAGGAAGGAGGGAGGAGGGAGGGGGGGGGGGGGGGGGGTGGGGGGGGGCAAGGAGGGGGGGGTGGGGTTGGGGGGGGGTGGGGGGGGAGGGGGGGGGGGGAGGGGGGGGGGGGGGGGGGGGGGGGAGGGGGAAGGGGGGCAAGTGGGCGCGGCAGCCCTGGGGGGCGGGCCGGGGGAGGGGAGCAGGGGGAGGGTGGGGGGGGGGGGGGTGGGGGGGGGGGGGGGGGGGGGCCGGAGTTCGGGAGGGTTGGGGGGGTGGGAGGGGGGTGGGGGGGGCGGGGGGGGGGGGGGCCCCGCCTGCCGCGCTGCCTTTGGGTAGGTGGACCCCCCCCCGAAGAAAAGAAGGCTCGGGGGGGGGGTTTGGGGAAAGAGGTGGGGGGGGGGGGGGGGGGGGGGGGGGGGGGGGGGGGGCCGTTCCCCCCTGAGGAGTATCGGGGGTGAGGCGGGGGGGCGGCGGGGGAGGCCTTTCGGGGTAAAGGTGGGGGGAATGGGGTGGGGGGGGGGGGGGGGGGAGGGGGGGGGGGGGGGGGGGGGGGGGGGGGGGGGGGGGGGGGGGGGGGGGGGGGGGGGGGGGGGGGGGGGGGGGGGGGGGGTGAAGGGGGGGGGGGATCCCCACCCCAACCAGAAATTTTGGGGGGGAGAGGAGGGGTGGCAGGGGGGGGGGCGTCTTCCTCCTCCTCCTCCTCCTCTTCTTCCTCCTTGCGGGAATAAGGGCAGCGGAAAGGGGGGGTTCGGGGCGAAGGGGGCCCCCCTCGAAGGGGTCCCGCCTGGCCCGGCGGCGTCGGTGTCGCCCCCCCCTGTGTCCCCCCCACCCCGTGGCTGCTGGTGTTGGGTTGGTCGGGAAAAGATCCCCGGCCCCCCCCCCAAAGAGGGGATCCGCCCAGCCCCCGCTTTTGGGGGGGGGGGGTGGGGTCCCCCAAAAAGGGATGGTCGTACCAAGGGGGGGTCTCACCCCCCCCCCCCCTCCCCTGGCCGGCTTCCTTCAACCAAGGGGGGCAAAGCTTGGGGGTGGGGGTCCGGGGGGGGGCAGCAGGGGAGGTGGGGGGGCCGTGGGGGGGGGGGGGGGGGGGGGGGGCCCCCCTCCCCCGGTCACCCCCCCCCCCCCCCCGGCCCCCGGGGCTCCGGGGATGGTTGGTAGCGGTCGGGAGCCTGTGGGGACATTTGGGGGGGGGGGGGGGGGGGGGGGGGGGGGGGGGGGTGGGGGGGGGGGTGGGGGGGGGGGTGGGGGGGGGGGACACGGGGGACAGGGGTGAGACCCACGGGATTGCGGGGGGGGGGTCCCCACATTGGTCACACCCCCCCACCCGATGTCCCCTGTCCCCCGTGTCCCCGACCCTGTGTCCCCCCCCCATCCCTCTGTCCCCATCCTCCCCCATCCCTGTCCCCCCCGTCCCCATCCCCGTGTCCCCTCCGTGCCCCCCCATCCCTGTCCCCCCCATCCCTGTCCCCCCCCCGTCCCCATCCCCGTCCCCCCCCATCCTTGTCCCCCCCATCCCCATCCCTGTGCCCCCCCCGTGCCCCCCCCATCCCCGTCCCCCTCCATCCCTGTCCCCCCCCCGTCCCCATCCCCATCCCTGTGTCACCCCTGTGGCCCCCCCCATCCCTGTCCCCCCCATCCCTGATCCCCCCCCCCCCATCCCTGTCCCCCCCCACATGCCCCATCCCCATCCTGTGTCACCCCAGTGGCCCTCCCGCATCCTGTCCCGCCCACCTGTCCCCATCCCCCGTCCACCATCCCTGTCACCCCGCCCCCCCCATCCCTGTCCCCCCCCCCCATCCCCATCCCCATCCCTGTGTCACCCCCGTGGCCCCCCCATCCCTGTCCCCCCCCGTCCCCATCCCCATCCCCATCCCCGTCCCCATCCCTGTGTCACCCCCGTGGCCCCCCCATCCCTGTCCCCCCCATCCCCATCCCCATCCCCATCCCTGTCCCCCCCCCCCCGTCCCCCGTCCCCCTACTCACGCTGCGGGGGCCGTCCCCCCCCCGGGGCAGGGTGCTGGTGGCGGGGGGCCGGGGGGGGGCCCCGGGGGGCGTACGCGTCACGCCGGCGTGGGGCTGGTGGACAAGGCTTGGGTGGGGGGGGCGCGGGGGGCCCGCCCGGCCGGGCCCTGCGTCCCTAAGGTCACCTTGCGAGGGGGCCGAGGGCCCGGCGCCGGGGGGGCGCCGGGGGTGGGCGGGGGGGGCGCGCGGCGGGGGGGCCCCGAAGCGGGCGGGCGGGGGGGGGGAAAAAAAAGGGGGGGGTCCGCCACCAGTGCTTTTTTTCCGCTGTCTCCTGTTGGGGAAGGGGGGCGGGGATAGGTGTTATTTGGGTGTTGGTTTGTTCGGGGGGGGGGTTTTGGGCGGGGGGGGAAGGGGGGGGGCAGGGGGGGTGAGGGGGACATGGGGGGGGACATGGGGACATGAGGACGTGGGGGGGGACACGGGGACATGGGGGGGAGATGGGGACATAGGGATGGGGGGGTCATGGGGACACAAAGGGGCACATGGGGGGGACATAGGGACGAGATGGGGACATGGGGGGTGATGGGGACATGGGGGGGGACACAGGGACATGGGGGGTGAGGGGGACGTGGGGGGGGACACGGGGACATGGGGGGTGAGGGGGACATGGGGGGACACGGGGGACATGGGGGGACACAGGGACATGGGGCGGGGCACTGGGGACATGAGGACGTGGGGGGGACACGGGGACATGGGGGGTGATGGGGACATAGGGATGGGGGGGTCATGGGGACACAAAGGGGCACATGGGGGGGGTGATGGGGACATGGGGACATGGGGGGGACATGGGGGGTGATGGGGACATGGGGGGGACACGGGGACTTGGGGGGGGGACATGGGGACATAGGGATGGGGGGGTCATGGGGACACAAGGGGGGACATGGGGGGCGTGATGGGGACATGGGAACAGGGGGGACATGGGGGGGGAGATGGGGACATGGGGGGGACACGGGGACATGGGGGGTGAGGGGGACATGGGGGGGGTCACGGGGACACAAGAGGGGACATGGGGGGGGGTTGGGGACACAGCAGGACGCAGGGGCACAAGGGGACAGAGACACGGGGGGGGGCACAGGGGGACACGGGGGGGGACATGGGGGGGACACGGACACAGAGGGGCAGGGGGGGACATGGGGACACAGAGGGGACACAGACATGGGGGGGGCATGAGGACACAGGGAGGGGACACGGGGACATGGGGGGGTGATGGGGACATGGGGGGGAACGGGGGACATGGGGGGGGGACATGGGGACATGGGGGGACATGGGGACATGGGGGGGTGATGGGGACATGGGGACATGGGGGGGTGATGGGGACACAGGGGGGACACAGACATGGGGGGGGCATGAGGACACAGGGAGGGGACACGGGGACATGGGGGGGTGATGGGGACATGGGGACACGGGGGGGGACACGGGGGGGAACACAGACATGGGGGGGGACATGGGGACATGAGGATGGGGACACGGGGGGGACACGGGGGGGACACAGACATGGGGGGGCATAAGGACACAGGGAGGGGACATGGGGACATGGGGGGTGATGGGGACATGGGGCACACACTGGGGTGACACGGGACATGGGGGGGGTGATGGGGAACGGGGGAGGACACACAGGACATGGGGGGGCCAATCCATGGGGACTCTTGGGGACACCACAGAGATAATGGGGGACATGGGGGGGGGGACACAGGGGGGGCACTAGGACACGGGGGGGGGACATGGGGACACGAGGATGGGGACACGGGGGGGCACAAGGACACACACGGACACGGGGGGGCCACGGGGGGGGGGGCCACACACAGACACGGGGGGGGCGGGGGGGGGACATCCGGCGGACGCACAAGGGACAAGGGAAACGCGCGTGGGGGGGGGGGTGGGTGGCATCGGGTGACAACAGGGAGGATGACCATGTGGGGGGGGGCCAGGCGGTGCTCCACCTGTCTGTCCGGGGGGGCGAGCCCCGACTTTGGCTGGCGGGTGGCAGGGGGCCGTCCACCTAGGTCGTCCCCTGGGGACTGAGGGCGGGCCACAGCCCCGTTCGGGGCCCAGACTAGCGGAAACGGGGCGGGGGCCCGGGGGGGGGCCTGCCCCCCGCCACCTCCCCCCTGGGGACACGGGGGGACACCTCAGGGGCACAGGGGACCCACCCCCCCGCTCGGTTCCCACCCCCCCATTTACCCCTTTACTCCCCCCCCCCGCCCCTTTAATGCCCCCCCAGCCCCCCCGACCCCTTTAATGCCCCCCCCAGCCCCATTTTGTGCCCCCCCCCCATTTCACGCCCCCCCATAACTCCCTTTAATACCCCCCCACCCCCTTTTAATGCCCCCCCCCAGAGATCCACATTTCTCATGCCCCCCCCATTCCGTTGTTTTTTTTGCCCCCCCCCCCAGTCCGTTGCCCCCCCCCCCCCCCCATTCCGTGCCCCCCCGCACAACCTCCTTGATTGTCATGCCCCCCCCCCCCACCCCCCCCACCCCCAGCCCCATGTTCTTGCCCCCCCCACTCTGGGCCCTCCCCCAAATATTCGTGCCCCCCCCCCACTCCCCATCCCCACATCGGCATTGGCGCCCACCCCCCCCCCCCCCCCCATTAAAATACCCCCCCAACCCCTTTTAATTGCCCCCCCCAAGACCCATTTCTTGCCACCCTTTCCATATCTTTTTTTTTGCGTGCCACCACACATCCATGTCCGTGCGCCCCCCCATTTGCCATGCCCCCCCCATCCCTCCGGGGCCCCCCCCCATTCCGTGCCCCCCCCCCCCATTTCGTGCCCCCCCAACCCCTTTTCATGTCCCCCCATTAAGTCCCCCCCAACCCCTTTTAACGCCCCCCCCAGCCCCATTTCATGCCCCCCCCATTCCGTGCCCCCCAGCCCCATTTCATGCCCCCCCCCATTCCGTGCCCCCCCAAGCCCCATTTCATGCCCCCTCCCCCATTAAGTCCCCCCCCAACCCCTTTTAATGCCCCCCCCCCAGCCCCATTTCGTGTCTTCCCCTCATTGCAGCACAGTTGGGCCCCCCCGCCCCGACCCAGCCCCCCCCCCGCCGCCACCCCGCGTTTTCGTGCACCTAGCCCGCCCCCACGCTCACCCCGGCACCACCATGGCCCTTATGGCTAAGCTTCCGGCCAGGGTTGCTAGGAGGGCTGCGCAGTGCGGAGCCGCAGCCTCCAACACATCAACAGAGCCCGGGCGCTGCGGGGGACTTGGTGCAGGCCGTCGGGGTGGCGGCGGGGGGGGCGGGGGGCGTAGGGGTGCGGGGGGGCACCGGCTGCACCGCGGGGGGGTCGGGGGGGGGCGCCCCCCGCTTCAGCTGCACCCCCCGCTTGGCTGGGAAGTTCCTCTTCTGGGGGGGGGGGGGGGCACAGGGGGGTGTCATCACCCCCCCCCCCCCAGTGCCCCCCGCAGCCCCCGTGTCCCGCCTGACCCCCGTTCCCAGTGCTCCCAGTATCCCCAGTGCCCCCATCCCCAGTGCGTCCGCTACCCCCATTCCCAGTTTCCCCAGTGCCCCCAGTATCCCCATACCCAGTGCCCCCAGTATCCCCAGTACCCCCCTCCCCATTGCCCCCAATACTCCCCAGTTCCCCCATTCCCAGTTGCCCCAGTATCCCCATTCCCAATGCCCCCAGTATACCCAGTTTCCCCACTCCCGGTGCCCCCAGTATTCCCAGTTCCTGCATTCCCAGTTTCCCCCGTATCCCCATTCCCAGTGCCCCCAGTATCCCCAGTTCCTGCATTCCCAGTTTCCCTCGTATCCCCATTCCCAGTGCCCCCAGTATCCCCAGTTCCCCCATTCCCAGTATCCCCAGTCTCCCCAGTGTCCCCTGTCCCCACTCCCAGTGTGCCCCCCCCCCCCGCGGTGTCCCCAGCCCCTCAGTGCCCCCCCCAGTGCCCCCCCCATGTCCCCTTGGGCCCCCCATGTCCCCACCAGCCCCCCCAGTGTCCCCCCCCATTTCCCCCCCCCATGTCCCCCCCCCGTGTCCCCCCCCATGTCCCCCCGTCCCCTTGTGTCCCCCCCCCATGTCCCCCCCATGTCCCCCCCCACGTCCCCCCCGTCCCCTCGTGTCCCCCCCCCCACATCCCCCCCCATGTTCCCCCCCCATGTCCCCCCTGTCCCCTTGTGTCCCCCCCCCACGTCCCCCCCCATTGTATCCCCCCCCATGTTCCCCCCCCCATCCCTCGTGTCCCCCTCCCACGTCCCCCCCCATGTCCCCCCCATCCCCTTGTGTCCCCCCCCCACGTCCCCCCCCATGTCCCCCCCATCCCCTCGTGTCCCCCCCCCACGTCCCCCCCCATGTCCCCCCCATCCCCTCGTGTCCCCCCCCCCCATGTCCCCCCCCATCCCCTCCCTGTCCCCCCCCCCGTGTCCCCCCCGCGTCACCTCGGGGTGCAGCAGGCTCCAGACCTGCTGGAGGGGGGGCAGGGTCCTGGCCCGGGGGGGGGACACGGGGCCCGAGGGGAAGCTCCAGAGCTGGGCCTGGGGACGGGGACACCGGTGTCACCCCCCGCGGGATGTCACCCGCCACGGGGACACTGACACCGGTGTCACCCCCCGCGGGATGTCACCCGCCACGGGGACACTGACACCGGTGTCACCCCCCGCGGGATGTCACCCGCCACGGGGACACTGACACCGGTGTCACCCCCCGCGGGATGTCACCCGCCACGGGGACACTGACAGCATCACCCCCCGCGGGATGTCACCCGCCACGGGGACACTGACACCGGTGTCACCCCCCGCGGGATGTCACCCGCCACGGGGACACTGACACCGGTGTCACCCCCCGCGGGATGTCACCCGCCACGGGGACACTGACACCGGTGTCACCCCCCCGCGGGATGTCACCCACCACGTGGACACTGACACCGGTGTCACCCCCCGCGGGATGTCACCCACCACGGGGACACTGACACCGGTGTCACCCACCACGGGATGTCACCCACCACGGGGACACTGACAGCATCACCCCCCGCGGGATGTCACCCGCCACGGGGACGGGGACATCGGTGTCACCCAGAGGGAATGGGGACACCGGAGTCACCCACCGCAGGGACAGGGACACCGAAAGCGTCACCCACCACAGGTTGTCACCCACCACGGGGACAGGGACACCAACAGTGTCACCCCCTGCAGGGACGGGGACAGGGACCCCGCTGTCACACGCTGCAGGATGTCACCCACCACGGGGACAGCAGCCACCGTGGGAAAGGCCACCACAGGATGTCACCCACGATGGGATGTCACCCACCACAGGGACAATGACACCACGGGATGTCACCCACGCGGGGGACGGTGCCACCACCGGATGTCACCCACCACGGGACGTCACCCACGCGGGGGACAACAGCCGCTATGGGGACAGCCACTGCGGGATGTCACCCACAGAGGGCACAGTGCCACCGACAGGGACGTCACCCAGAGAGGGGACGGCACTGTCACCTGGGGATGCCACCCACGCAGGGGACAGTGCCACCGATGGGGATGTCACCCGCGAGGGGACACAGCGCTGGCACTGACGCCCCATGTCCCCTGTGTCCCCGTGTCCCCTCAGTGTCCCCACTGTCCCCACCAGCTGCTGTCACCCGATGCCAACACCGATGTCCCCAAAGGTGCCACCGCCACGTCCCTGGTGCCACCACCAGCCCTGTCCCCTGCGTCCCTGTGTGTCCCCTCAATGTCCCCACTGTCCCCACCAGCTGCTGTCACCGAATGCCAACACCAACGTCCCTGGAGGTGCCACCACCAGCCCTGTCCCCTGTGTCCCCTCAGTGTCCCCTCAGTGTCCCCTCAGTGCCACCAGTGTCCCCACTGTCCCCACCAGCTGTCCCCACCCGATGCCAGCACCAACGTCCCTGGAGGTGCCACCACCATGTCCCCGGTGCCACCACCAGCCCTGTCCCCTGTGTCCCCTGTGTCCCCTCAGTGCCACCACTGTCCCCACCAGCTGCTGTCACCCGATGCCAGCACCGATGTCCCCGTAGGTGCCACCGCCACGTCCCTGGTGCCACCACAGGGCCACCACCAGCCCTGTCCCCTGTGTCCCTGTGTGTCCCCTCAGTGTCCCCACTGTCCCCACCAGCTGCTGTCACCCGATGCCAACACCGATGTCCCCAAAGGTGCCACCGCCACGTCCCTGGTGCCACCACAGGGCCACCACCAGCCCTGTCCCCCCGTGTGTCCCCCCCCCGTGTCCCCACGTCCCCCCCCCCCCGCGTTGTGTCCCCATCCCCGTCCCCCCCCCGTGCTCCCCACGTCCCCCCCCCCTCACGTTGTGTCCCCATCCCCAGTCCCCCCCGTGTCCCCATGTCCCCCCCCACGTTGTGTTCCCCGTACCCCCCCGTGTTCCCACGTTCCCCCCGCCCCCACGTTGTGTCCCCGTTCCACCCCCGTTGGTCCCCACGGTACGTCGGCCCCCCCCCCACGTTGTGGTACCCGTCTCCCCCCCCGTGTCCCCACCTCCCCCCCCCCGCGTTGTGTCCCCGTCCCCCCCCGTGTCCCCACGTCCCCCCCCCGCGTTGTGTCCCCGTCCCCCCCCCGTGTCCCCCCGCCCCCCCCCCCCCCACGTTGTGTCCCCATCCCCGTCCCCCCCCGTGTCCCCACGTCCCCCCCCCCACGTTGTGTCCCCATCCCCGCCCCCCCCCGTGTCCCCACATCCCCCCCCCCCCCACGTTGTGTCCCCGTCCCCGTCCCCCCCCGTGTCCCCACGTCCCCCCCCCCCGCGTTGTGTCCCCGTCCCCCCTCCCCGTGTCCCCCACGTGTCCCCCCCCCCCCCCCGCGTTGTCCCCCACCTGCTGGAGGCGCCCGATGCGGGCTGGCCACGTCCCGCGTGGTGGGGCCCCCGTCCCGCGGTGGTGGCCGCCCCCGTCCCCGCGGGTGGTGGTGGTGGTGGCCGCGGGGGCCGCGGGGGGGGGCTGTGGAAGCAGCTCGGGGGGGGCTCCTCCGGCGCCGGGGGGGGCTCGGCCCCATGGGCTCCCAGGGCTGCGGCTGAAGCGCCCGCACACAGCCCTGCAGCGAGTCCAGCGCGGCCGGGGGGGGCCGGGGGGGGCCCTGGGGGGGGGGGACATGGGGGTCAGACCCACTGACATCCCCCACGGCCCCCCCGGGGGGGTCAGCCCCAGAGACCCCCCCCACGGCCCCCCCGGGGGGGGCTCGGACCCCACAAATGTCCCCCCTGTGGATCCCTAAATGGGCTCTGGATGATGGGGGGGGGGGGGAGATGGGGGCCGGGGGGGGCTGGGGGGGGGTCTTGTGGGAGGGGGGGACATGGGGGTCAGACCCCATAGACACCCCCCACAGCCCCCCCGGGGGGGGCCAGACCCACTGACACCCCCCCACGGCCCCCCCGGGGGGGCTCAGCCCCATAGATGTCCCCCCCAGGGAGCCCTGGGGGGGGGCTCTGGCTGATGGGGGGGGAATAGGGGGGGGAATAGGGGGGGGAAATGGGGGGGGGGGGGTCCTGGGGGGGGGGGTCATGGGGGTCAGACCCAGAGACACCCCCCACAGCCCCCCTGGGGGGGTCAGACCCATAGATTTCCCCCCCCATGACCCCCCCGGGGGGCTCAGACCCCACAAACGTCCCCCTTGGGGATCCCTAAATGGGCTCTGGATGATGGGGGGGGGGGGGGAAATGGGGGGCGGGGGGGGTCCTGGGGGAGGACATTGGGGTCAGCCCCAGAGACACCCCCCACAGCCCCCCCCGGGGGGGTCAGACCCACTGACACCCCCCCACAGCCCCCCCCAGGGGGGCTCAGCCCCATAGACACCCCCTTGGGCACTCCTAAATGGGCTCTGGATGATGGGGGGGGGGGGGAGATGGGGGCCGGGGGGCCGAGAGGGGGGCCCTGGGGGGGGGACATGGGGGTCAGACCCATAGACACCCCCCACAGCCCCCCCGGGGGGGGGTCAGCCCCATAGACCCCCCCCCACGGCCCCCCCCAGGGGGGCTCAGCCCCATAGACACCCCCCTTGGGCACCCCTAAATGGGCTCTGGATGATGGGGGGGGGGAGATGGGGGCGGGGGGGCGAGGGGGGGCCCTGGAGGGGGGGGACATGGGGGTCAGACCCAGAGACCCCCCCCATGGCCCCCCCGGGGGGGTCAGCCCCAGAGACCCCCCCCCCACAGCCCCCCCGGGGGGGCTCGGACCCCACAAATGTCCCCCCTGTGGATCCCTAAATGGGCTCTGGATGATGGGGGGGGGGGAAATGGGGGCCGGGGGGGCCGAGGGGGGGGGCCCTGGAGGGGGGGGGACATGGGGGTCAGACCCATAGACACCCCCCACAGCCCCCCCGGGGGGGTCAGCCCCAGAGACCCCCCCCCACGGCCCCCCCAGGGGGGCTCAGACCCCACAAACGTCCCCCCTGGGCACCCCTAAATGGGCTCTGGATGATGGGGGGGGGGGGAGATGGGGGCCGGGGGGGGACGGGGGGGGACCCTGGCGGGGGGACATGGGGGTCAGCCCCAGAGACACCCCCCACAGCCCCCCCGGGGGGGTCAGACCCATAGATTCCCCCCACATGGCCCCCCCGGGGGGCTCAGACCCCATAAACGTCCCCCCTGGGCACCCCTAAATGGGCTCTGGATGGGGGGCGGGGGGGGGGGCCCTGGGGGGGGGACATGGGGGTCAGCCCCAGAGACCCCCCCCATGGCCCCCCCGGGGGGGTCAGCCCCATAGACCCCCCCCCCACGGCCCCCCCAGGGGGGCTCAGCCCCATAGACACCCCCCTTGGGCACCCCTAAATGGGCTCTGGATGATGGGGGGGGGACATGGGGGGGACATGGGGGGGGGCAGGGGGTGACATGGGGACAGGAGGGGTGACGCGGGGGGGGGACACGCGGTGACATCACTCACCCCGGGGGGTAGAAGGGCTTGTGCGCGGGACCCCCATTGGCGGCGGGGGGGGGGCGGCAGGTGGGGGGGCAGCGGCGCCTGCCCCAGGCTGGAGGAGCACCTGGGGGGGGGGGACAGTGGCATGGGGACAGCCGGGGGGGGGGGACACCCGGGGGGGGGACAGGGGACACCCCCTGGGGATGGGGACACCCCCCGTGGGGCAGTGGGGGGGGATGTGGGGCGGTGAGGGGGGCACGTGGGGCAGGATGTGGGGCAGTGGGGGGGACGTGGGGCGGTGTGGGGGGGACGTGGGGCAGTGGGGGGGGACGTGGGGCAGTGGGGGGGGATGTGTGGGGCAGTGGGGAGGGATGTGGGGTGGTGTGGGGGGCACGTGGGGCAGGATGTGGGGCAGTGGGGGGGGATGTGTGGGGCAGTGCGGGGGATGTGTGGGGCAGTGGGGGGGACGTGGGGCGCTGGGGGGGGACGTGGGGCAGGATGTGGGGCAGTGGGGGGGGGATGTGGGGCAGTGGGGGGGGATGTGTGGGGCAGTGGGGGGGGACGTGGGGCAGTGGGGGGGGATGTGTGGGGCAGTGGGGGGGGATGTGGGGCAGTGGGGGGGGACGTGGGGCGGTGTGGGGGGCACGTGGGGCAGGATGTGGGGCAGTGGGGGGGATGTGGGGCAGTGGGGGGGGGACGTGGGGCGGGGGGGGGATGTGTGGGGCAGTGGGGGGGGACGTGGGGCGGTGGGGGGGGATGTGTGGGGCAGTGGGGGGGGACGTGGGGCGCTGGGGGGGGATGTGGGGCAGGATGTGGGGCAGTGGGGGGGATGTGTGGGGCAGTGGGGGGGGATGTGGGGCAGTGGGGGGGATGTGGGGCAGTGGGGGGGACGTGGGGCAGTGGGGGGGGATGTGGGGCGGTGTGGGGGGGATGTGGGGCAGTGGGGGGGGATGTGGGGCAGTGGGGGGGGACGTGGGGCAGTGGGGGGGATGTGTGGGGCAGTGGGGGGGGATGTGTGGGGCAGTGGGGGGGGATGTGGGGCAGTGGGGGGGACGTGGGGCGGTGTGGGGGGGATGTGGGGCAGTGGGGGGGACGTGGGGCAGTGGGGGGGATGTGGGGCAGTGTGGGGGGGATGTGGGGCAGTGGGGGGGGACATGGGGCAGTGGGGGGGGATGTGGGGCAGTGGGGGGGGACGTGGGGCAGGATGTGGGGCAGTGGGGGGGGACGTGGGGCAGTGGGGGGGGATGTGTGGGGCAGTGGGGGGGACGTGGGGCGGTGTGGGGGGGATGTGGGGCGGTGTGGGGGGAATGTGTGAGGCAGTGGGGGGGGATGTGGGGCAGTGGGGGGGACATGGGGCGCTGGGGGGGGACGTGGGGCAGGATGTGGGGCAGTGGGGGGGGATGTGGGGCAGTGGGGGGGGACGTGGGGCGGTGTGGGGGGGACGTGGGGCAGTGGGGGGGGATGTGGGGCAGTGGGGGGGGATGTGTGGGGCAGTGGGGGGGGACGTGGGGCAGTGGGGGGGATGTGTGGGGCAGTGTGGGGGGATGTGGGGCAATGTGGGGGGGATGTGGGGCAGTGGGGGGGGGACGTGGGGCGGTGTGGGGGGGATGTGGGGCGGTGTGGGGGGGGATGTGTGGGGCAGTGGAGGGAATGTGGGGCGGTGTGGGGGGGATGTGTGGGGCAGTAGGCGGGGACGTGGGGCAGTGGGGGGGATGTGGGGTAGTGTGGGGGGGATGTGTGGGGCAGTGGGGGGGGATGTGTGGGGCAGTAGGGGGGGACGTGGGGCAGTGGGGGGGACGTGGGGCAGGATGTGGGGCAGTGGGGGGGATGTGAGGCGCTGTGGGGGGATGTGTGGGGCAGTGGGGGGGATGTGGGGCACTGGGGGGGGGATGTGGGGCAGGATGTGGGGCAGTGGGGGGGGACGTGGGGCAGTGGGGGGGACATGGGGCGCTGGGGGGGGGGACGTGGGGCAGGATGTGGGGCAGTGGGGGGGGACGTGGGGTGGTGTGGGGGGGACGTGGGGCAGTGGGGGGGATGTGGGGCAGTGGGGGGGATGTGGGGCAGTGGGGGGGGATGTGTGGGACATTGGGGGGGGGATGTGGGGCAGTGGGGGGGGATGTGGGGCAGTGCGGGGGGATGTGTGGGGCAGTGGGGGGGATGTGGGGCAGTAGGGGGGATGTGTGGGGCAGGGGGCGGGGACGTGGGGCACTGGGGGGGGGACGTGGGGCAGGATGTGGGGCAGTGGGGGGGGACGTGGGGCAGTGGGGGGAGATGTGTGAGGCGCTGTGGGGGGATGTGTGGGGCAGTGGGGGGGGATGTGGGGCGGTGTGGGGGGGATGTGGGGCAGTGGGGGGGATGTGGGGCAGTGGGGGGGGATGTGTGGGGCGCTGTGGGGCGGTACCTGGTGGGGGGCAGCCAGGGGCGGGGGGGGCAGGCAGCCCACCCCCCGCCGCAGCCCAGGCTCCCCACGGCGAAGGGGTCCCGTCCGGCCCGGCCCCCCAGCGGCTCCACGGCGCGATGCATCCAGCCTGCCCCACGGCACGTCAGCCCCACAGCCCGCCCCACACATCCCCCCCTGCCCCACACATCCCCCCCCCCCCCACACATCCCCCCCTGCCCCACACATCCCCCCCGCCCCACACATCCCCCCCTGCCCCACACATCCCCACCCGCCCCAGAAATATCCCCCCGCTCTCCCCACAGACACCCCCTGCCTGCCCCATAGAAATCTCCCTGCCCCACAGATAGTGCTCTACCCCATAACTACCACCCCCCCTACCCCACAGAACCCCCCCAGCCCCATAGACACCCCCTGCCCCATAGATAGTTCTCTACCCTGTAAATACCACCGCCCCTGCCCCACAGAACCCCCCCCTGCCCCACAGAAACCCCCCCGCCCCATAGACACCCCCTGCCCCATAGTTCTCTACCCCATAACTACCACCCCCCCGCCCCACAGAACCCCCCCTGCCCCATAGAACCCCCCCTGCCCCACAGAACCCCCCCCTTGCCCCAAAGATACCCCCCCCGCCCGCCCCATAGATACCCCCCCAGACCCCCAAATAGCCCCCCCAGCCAGCCCCACAGCCCCCCATAGCGTCCCCCCTCCCCCACTCACACCCCCCCCCCCCCCCCGCCCCTCCCCCACTCACCGCTCCGGGCCCCCCGGGCCCCCCCGCGGGGGCGGGTGTGGGGCAGCCCCGGGGGGGGAGGGCGGCCCCGGGGGGGGGAGGGGCGGCTGCTGGGCTGGGGCGGCCCCGCCCTCACTGCATACACCTGGGGGGCGGGGGGAGGGGGGGGGTCACCGGGGGGGGGCAGCCATGGGGCAGGAGGGGGTTATGGGGCAGTTATGGGGCGGGGGGGGCGGGGGGGACGACACGACTTGGGGGGCAGCCATGGGGTAGGAGCAGGTTGTGGGGCCGTTATGGGTCAGTTATAGGGCAGTTGTGGGGCAGGGGGGCGGTTGGGTGTCGGGCCGTGGGGCGGCTGTGGGGCAGGGGGCGGTTGGGGGTGGGGCCGTGGGGCGGCTGTGGGGCAGGGGGCGGTTGGGGGTCGGGCCGTGGGCTGGCTGTGGGCAGGGGGCGGTTGTGTGTCGGGCCGTGGGGCGGCTGTGGGGCAGGGGGCGGTTGGGGGTCGGGCCGTGGGGCGGCTGTGGGGCAGGGGGCGGTTGGGGTCGGGCCGTGGGGCGGCTGTGGGGCAGGGGGCGGTTGTGGGTCGGGCCGTGGGGCGGCTGTGGGCAGGGGGCGGTTGGGGGTCAGGCCGTTGGGGCGGCTGTGGTGGCAGGGGGCGGTTGGGGGCCGGCCGTGGGCTGCTGTGGGGCAGGGGGCGGTTGGGGGTCCGGCCGTGGGGCGGCTGTGGGGCAGGGGGCGGTTGTGGGTCCGGCCGTGGGGCGGCTGTGGGGTCCCGGGGGGCGGGGAGCGGAAGCAGGAATGACGTAGGGCGGAAGTGGGCGGGGTTTCGGGGGGGGTGTATGTGACGCACGCGACGCGGGCGGGGCTTGGACCGGGACAGGCCCCGCCCCCTCACCTATCGGGCGACGCTCTCCCGGAATCCGGCCAATCACAGGGCGCCCCTCGCCTGGCAGCCAATCATCGTTCCCAGCCGTCTTCTAGCGCAGCCTGCCGGGCGACCAATGGGGAGGCGGGGCTTAGGCCGCCGCTGGCCAATGAGGGCGGGGGGAGGGCGGGGGGAGGGCGGGGGGAGGGCGGGGCCCCGCCCCCTGTGGGGCAGGAGGCACTTGGGGGGCAGCCGGGGGTAAGATGTGGGGCGGGGGGGGGGTGGGGGGGCACTTGGGGGGCAGATGTGGGGCAGGGAGGAACTTGGGGGGCACGTGGAGAGCGGTTAGGGGGCAGGAGGCACTGGGGTGGGGTAGCCGTGGGGCAGATGTGGGGCAGGGGGCACTTGGGGGGCAGTTGGGGGGAAGGTGTGGGGCAGGGGGCACTTGGGGGGCAGATGGGAGGCAGTTCGGGGGCAGCCGTGGGGAAGATGTGGGGCAGGAGGCACTCGGGGGGCAGTTGGGGGGCAAATGTGGGGCAGATGTGGGGCAGGAGGCACTTTGGGGAGTGGCTGTGGGGCAGCCATGGGGCAGGAGGCACTTGGGGGGCGGTTGTGGGGGGGGGGGGGGGGGCAGGACACCCCGCTATGGGGCAGGGGCTGCCCCCGCCCCCGCCGGGGGAATTTTGGGTCTGTCCCGTGACGTGGGGCGGGGGCGGGACGCGCCGCTGTGGGGCAGCCGTGGGGCGGGGGCGGCCGAGGGAAACCCCCCGGCGCCCACGGGGAGCGGGAAGGGGCGGCGGGGGGGGGGGGCGGGGGGGCACGATCCACGCCTGCCCCACGGCTGCCCCACAGCCGCCCCATGGCCACTGCATATCTGCCCCATGGCCGCCCCATAGCTGCCCCACAGCTGCCCCACGGCCGCCCCATAGCTGCCCCATAGCCAACCCATCTCTGCCCCACAGCTGCCCCACAGCCGCCCCATATCTGCCCCATGGCCAACCCATATCTGCCCCACAGCTGCCCCACAGCCGCCCCATAGCTGCCCCATGGCCAACCCATCTCTGCCCCACAGCTGTCCCATAGCTGCCCCATAGCCAACCCATCTCTGCCCCACAGCTGCCCCACAGCTGCCCCACAGCCGCCCCATAGCTGCCCCATGGCCATTGCATATCTGCCCCACAGCTGCCCCACAGCCGCCCCATAGCTGCCCCATAGCCAACCCATCTCTGCCCCATAGCTGCCCCATAGCTGCTCCATGGCCACTGCATATCTGCCCCACAGCTGCCCCATATCTGCCCCATAGCCAACCCATCTCTGCCCCACAGCCGCCCCATAGCTGCCCCATAGCTGCCCCATAGCCAACCCATCTGTGCCCCACAGCCGCCCCATAGCTGCCCCATATCTGCCCCATGGCCAACCCATCTCTGCCCCACAGCTGCCCCATGGCCACTGCATCTCTGCCCCATAGCTGCCCCATAGCCACCCCACGGCTGCCCCACAGCTGCCCCATATCTGCCCCGTGGCCAACCCATCTGTGCCCCACAGCCGCCCCATAGCTGCCCCACGGCTGCCCCACAGGGAGGGAGACACTGAAGGGCCCCCCCCCCCGTGTCCCCGTGTGACACACGTGTGACGTCACAGCCCCCCTCCCCCGCTCAGGGTGATGTCACCGGCCACGCCCGTGTGACATCATCACACGCCCCCCCCCCCCCCCCCCCCCCGGCGGCCGCGCCACAGGCTGCCACGCGTGACGCCGCCTGTCCCCCAGCGCCACACGCGACGACACGCCACCGCGCAGCCCCGGCACGCGTGACGTCATCACACGTGACATCATCACACGCGTGACATCATCACATGCGTGACGCTGACACGCGTCACCCCACACATGACCCACGGCCACGCGGGGCCGGCCCCACACGCCACCGCCCCGGCTCGGCGGCACACGCGTGACCCACGATGACACGTGACCTATGACACGCGTGACCCACGATGACACGTGACCTATGACACGCGTGACCCATGATGACACGTGACCTATGACACACGTGACCCACAACTGCACACGCATGACCCACAATGACACATGACCTATGACACGCGTGACCCACGATGACACGTGTGACCTACGACACGCGTGACCCACAATGACACGTGTGACCTACGACACGCGTGACCCACGATGACACGTGACCTATGACACGCGTGACCCACGATAACACGTGACCTACGACACGCGTGACCCACGGCCGCACACGCGTGACCCACAACACGGCGCGTGACCCGCAAGCACACGTGTGACCAATGACACGCGTGACCGACCACGACACGCGTGACCCCCCCCCAGCCCCACACGCGACCCACGGCCATGCACAGCCCCCCCCCAGCCCCACACGCGTGTCCCCCCGTGTGACCCGCCCCACACGTGTCCCCCCCTCGCATGTCCCTGGCGTGTCCCCACACACGCGACCCCCCCACACGTGTGTTGTCGTCCCCCACGCGTGTCCCTGGCGTGTCCCCCCCACCCATGTCCCCCCACCCGTGTCCCCCCCCCCCACGTGTCCCTGGCGTGTCCCCCCCCACACGTGTATCCCCCCCTCACCTGTGTCCCCCCCACCCGTGTCCCCCCCTCACCCGTGTCCCTGGCGTGTCCCTGGCGTGTCCCCCCCCCCCACACGTGTCCCCCCCTCACCCATGTCCCCCCACGCGGGTCCCCTCGCACATGTGTCCCCCCCACACGTGTATCCCCCCCTCACCCATGTCCCCCCCCACCCGTGTCCCCCCCACGCGTGTCCCTGGCGTGTCCCCCCCACCCGTGTCCCCCCCACCCATGTCCCCCCACACGTGTGTCCCCCCCACATGTGTATCCCCCCTCACCCATGTCCCCCCCACCTGTGTCCCCCCCCCACGTGTCCCCCCCACCTGTGTCCCCTCACCTGTGTCCCTGGCGTGTCCCCCCCACCCATGTCCCCCCCACCCGTGTCCCCCCCACACGTGTATCCCCCCCTCACCCGTGTCCCCCCCACGCGTGTCCCTGGCATGTCCCCCCCCCACGCGTGTATCCCTCCCCCCCGTGTCCCCCCCCACGCGTGTCCCTGGCGTGTCCCCCCCACCCGTGTCCCCCCACACGCGTGTCCCCCCCACACGTGTATCCCCCCCCCCCACGTGTCCCCCCCACGCGTGTCCCTGGCGTGGCCCCCCCCCCCCGTGTCCCCCCCCCATGTCCCCCCCACATGTGTATCCCCCCCCCCGTGTCCCCCCCACCTGTGTCCCCCCCACCCATGTCCCCCCCCCACGTGTCCCCCCCCCCGTGTCCCCCCCACGCGTGTCCCTGGCGTGTCCCCCCCCCACGCGTGTCCCTGGCGTGTCCCCCCCCACCCATGTCCCCCCCCCCCCGCGTGTCCCTGGCGTGTCCCCCCCCCCCGTCCCCCCCCCCCCGCGTGTCCCTGGCGTGTCCCCCCCCCCCGTCCCCCCCCCCGTGTCCCTGGCGTGTCCCCCCCACCCATGTCCCCCCCACCCGTGTCCCCTCACCCGTGTCCCTGGCGTGTCCCCCCCACCCGTGTCCCCCCCACGCGTTTGTCCCTGGCGTGTCCCCCCCCGCGTGTCCCGTGTCCCGCTCACCGGCCGCGCTCCGTCCCGCTCCGTGGCGTGTGGCCGCGTGGTGCCGGGTGCCGCCGCCGGAGCCCCGCGTGGGGCGGCCCCGTGTCCCCGTCACCCCCCGCGTCACACCCCCCCCCCCCCCCCCCCGTGACGTCACCCCCCGCCGGGGACACCGCGGGGACGGGACAGCGCGGGGGGGGGAGGGGACAGCGGGGGGGGGGGGGGACACGGGGGGGGGGGACGGGACGGGTGGGTGTCAGGGGACAGTGGGGGGGGGACAGGGGACAGCGGGGGGGGGAGGGGACACGGGGGGACGGCAGGGAGAGGGGACAGCGGGGGGGGGAGCGGGGGCCGGTAGGGGACGGGGGGGGGGACAGGGGACAGCGGGGGGGGGGAGGGGACACGGGGGCGGGGACGGGACGGGGGGGTGTCAGGGGACAGTGGGGGGGGGGGACAGGGGACAGCGGGGGGGTCAGGGGACACCGGGGGGTCAGGGGACACCGGGGGGGGGTAGGGGACGAGGGGGGGGGGACAGGGGACAGCTGGGGGGGGGGGAGCGGGGGGGGGAGGGGACACCGGGGCGGGGGCAGCGGGGGGGGGGAAGGGGACGGGGTAGGGGGGGAGGGGACACCGGGGGGGGGGCGGGGGGGGTCGGGGGGAGAGGGGACACGGGGGGGTCAGGGGACAGCGGGGGGGGGAGGGGACACCGGGGGGGGATCGGGGGGGGAGAGGGGAGAGGGGACTGGGGGGGTCAGGGGACACCGGGGGGGGGGGGGACAGGGGACAGCGGGGGGGGGGAGGGGGGGGGAGGGGGGAGAGGGGACTGGGGGGTCAGGGGACACCGGGGGGGGGTAGGGGACGGGGGGGGGGGGACAGGGGACAGCGGGGGGGGGGGACGGATGGCAACATGGGGGGGGGGGAGGGGACACGGTGGGGGGGGGGGGACGGGGGGGGTGTCAGGCGACACCGGGGGGGGGGGGGGACAGGGGACAGCAGGGGGGGAGGGGACACGGGGGGGGGACAGGGGACAGCGGGGGGGGGGAACGACATTAGGGAGGACAGGGGACACTGGGGGAGGGGTGACAATATGGGGGGGGAGGGGACGGGGGGGGACAGGGGACAGCGGGGGGGACACGGGGGACACGGGGGACACGGGGGGGAGGGGACATGGGGGGACAGGGGACACTGGGGGGGGGACACGAAACAGTGGGGGGGACACAGGGGACATGGGGGGGACAGGGGACACTGGGGGGGGACACAGGGAGGTGGCACATGGAGGGGGGGGGACACGGGGGGACACGCGTGGGGCCACGGCGGGCACCGACACGCGTGGGGACACGTGGGGACACGGAGAGGGGACACGGGGACACGGGGGGGGGGGGACGGGACAGAGTGGGGCACAGACACAGGTGGGGACACGGGGGGGCACTTGGGGACACGGGGGGGGCACTTGGGGACACGCAGACGTGGGGACATGGGGGGGCACAGACACGTGGGGACACACAGAGAGGGGACACGGGGACACGGGGGGGGCACTTGGGGACACCAGGGGGCACTTGGGGACACGCGTGGGGACACCAGGGGGCACTTGGGGACACGGGGCGACACGCGTGGGGACACGTGGGGACACACAGAGAGGGGACACGGGGACACGGGGGGGGGCACTTGGGGACACGGGGGGGGCACTTGGGGACACGCGTGGGGACACCAGGGGGCACTTGGGGACACGGGGCGACATGCGTGGGGACACGTGGGGACACAGAGAGGGGACGTGGGGACACACGTGGGGGGGCAATGACACACGTGGGGACACGGGGGGGCACTTGGGGACACGCAGACGTGGGGACATGGGGGGGCACAGACACGTGGGGACACGGAGAGGGGACACGGGGACACGGGGGGGCACTTGGGGACACCAGGGGGCACTTGGGGACACGCGTGGGGACACGGGGGGGCACTTGGGGACAGGGGGCAACACGCGTGGGGACACGTGGGGACATGGAGAGGGGACACAGGGACACGGGGGGGCACTTGGGGACACGGGGGGGGGACACTGGGGGGCACTGCGTGGGGACACAGGGGCGCACGGTGGGGACACGGGGTGACACGCGTGGGGACACGCAGACGTGGGGACATGGGGGGGGCACAGACACAGGCGGGGACACAGAGAGGGGACACGGGGGGGCACTTGGGGACACGTAGGGACACGTGGGGACACAGAGAGGGGACATGGGGACACACGTGGGGGGCAATGACACACGTGGGGACACGGGGAGGGCACACGGGGACACGTGGGGACAGGGGGACGCAGATGCGTGGGGACAGACGTGGGGACACGCGTGGGGACACGGGGGGGGCACAGCCACGTCTGGGGACACAGAGAGGGGACACGGGGACATGGGGACGCGTGGGGACACGGGGAGGGCACGTGGGGACACGGGGAGGTCACACGGGGACACAGACACGCAGGGAGGGCACGGGGACACGGGGACACGGACACGCAGGGACGTGGGGACACGTGGGGACAAAGGGGGGGCACATGGGGACGTGTGGGGGCACGGGGACACGGACACGTGGGGACACCCACGGGGACTTGGGGACACGGAAGGGCCACATGGGGACACGGTCACAGAGGGAGACGTGGGGACACGGGGGGACACGGGGAGGGCACGGACACGCGTGGGGACACGGGGGGACACGTGGGGACACAGGGAGGACATGGACACGCGTGGGGACACGGGGAGGGTGTGGGGACACATGGGGACACGTGGGGACATGTGGGGACATGGGGGACACGGATACGCGTGGGGACACGAGGACATGGGGAGGGTGTGGGGACATGGGGGACATGGGGACACGTGGGGACATGGCAAGGACATGGGGACACATGGGGACACTGGAGGACACTGGGACACGGACACGCGTGGGGACACGGGGAGGGTGTGGGGACACGGGGACACGTGGGGACATGAGGACATGTGGGGACATGGACACGCGTGGGGACACGGGGACATGGGGAGGGTGTGGGGACACATGGGGACATGGGGGACACGGACACGCGTGGGGACACGGGGACATGGGGAGGATGTGGGGACACGTGGGGACATGGGGGACATGGGGACACGTGGGGACACGTGGGGACACGGCAAGGACATGGGGACACATGGGGACACCTGAGGACACTGGGACACAGACACGCGTGGGCACATGGGGACATGGGGAGGGTGTGGGGACACATGGGGACACGGGGGACAGACACACGTGGGGACACGGGGACACGGCAAAGACATGGGAACACATGGGGACACTGGAGGACACTGGGACACGGACACGCGTGGGGACACGGGGACACGTGGGGACACGGGGGGACACAGGGAAGGCATGTGGGGACACGGACACGCAGGGAGGACATGGACACGTGGGGACATGGGCATGGATGGAGGACACGCGTGGGGACACGGGGACACGCGAGGACACGGGGACATCGGGGTACCCAGACACGCGGGGACACGGGGTGACACGGGGACATCGGGGTGACACGGGGACAGGCGGGGTGACAGGTCCCACCCCGCGGGTGACACGTGACACGCAGCCGGACACGCGTGTGACCCCGCGCGACCACACGTGACCCCGCACACGACGACACGCGCCCTGGGAACCGCCGTGCACACGTAACACGCGTGTAACACCGACAGACACGTGTAACACACATAACACGTGTCCTCTGGGTGTGTAACACATGTCAGCGTGTCCTGTACACGTAACACGCGTGTAACACCGACAGACACGTGTAACACGTAACTGCGTCCTCTGGGTGTGTAACACGTGTCACCGTGTCCTGCACACATAACACACGTGTAACACCGACAGACGCGTGTAACACACATAACACGTGTCCTCTGGGTTTGTAACACGTGTCACCGTGTCCTGTACGTGTAACACACGTGTAACGCCGACAGACGTGTGTAACACACATAACACGTGTCCTCTGGGTGTGTAACACATGTGTCACCGTGTCCTGTACATGTAACACACGTGTAACACCGACAGACGCGTGTAACACACATAATACGTGTCCTCTGGGTTTGTAACACGTGTCACCGTGTCCTGTACATGTAACACACGTGTAACACCGACAGACGCGTGTAACACATGTAACTATTCTCTGGGTAACGTGTCACTGTGTCCTGTACGTGTAACACGCGTGTAACATTGACACATACGTGTAACGTGTGCAACTGTTTCCTGTACGCGTGTAACATGCGTGTGACCGTGTCCCCAGTACGTAACACGTGTGTAACATTGTCAGATGCGTGTACTGTGTGACCGTGTCCTGTAGGGGTGTAACACGTGTCTAACGCTGCGCCTGTTGTGACACGTGTGTCCACCCTGACACGTGTGCCCAGGCGCAAGCACACGTGTTATAACATCCACTTACACGCGTGTACACCCTGGCGTGTGCACACAGGCACATCTCTGTGTGTGTTGTAACACGTGTTGTTACACGCGTGTGCACCCTGACACGCGTGCGCGGGCACAAGGACACGGGCGTGTTGTAACCCGTCACCCACACACGTGTACACACGTGTGCGCGGCACCACGTGAGAGCCTGCCGTACGCGTGTGCACATATGAAGATGCGTGGCCTCACGTGTGCGGCTCCACCAGCCCCTACACACGTGTGCGCACACACAAACATGCGAGACCCCACACGTGGGCCTGGACCAACCCCTACACACGTGTGTGTGAACACAAACACGCGTGATCTCACGTGTGCACCTCGGTACCGACCCCTACACATATGTGCGTGAACACACATGACCTCACGTGTGCACCGCTCTACTGACCCCCTACACACATTGTGTACACACATGAACATGCGTGACCTCATGTTTGCGCTGCTCTACCGACCCCTACACACGTGTGTGCACACATGAACACGCATGACCTCACGTGTGCACCTCGGTACCAGCCCCTACACACACACGTGCACACACGGACACGCGTGACCTCATGTGTGTGCCTCTGTACCGATCCCTACACACACATGAGCGAACACAAACACGCGTGACCTCACGTGTGCGGCTCTGTACTGGCCCCTACACACACATGTGCACACACGGACACGCGTGACCCCGCGTGTGCAGCTCTGTATCTGCCCCTACACATGTGCACACACGAACACGCATGACCTCACGTGCGTGCCTTTGTACCAACCCCTACACACATGTGAGCAACACACGGACACGCGTGACCCCGCGTGTGCGGCTCTGTCCCGGCCCCCCCCACACACGTGCACACACGGACACGCGTGACCCTGCGTGCGTGGCTCTGTCCCGGCCCCTACACGTGTGCACACACGAACACGCATGACCTCATGTGCATGTCTTTGTACCAACCCCTACACACATGTGAGTGACACACGGACACGCGTGACCCCGCGTGTGCAGCTCTGTCCCGGCCCCCCCCACACACGTGCACACACGGACACGCGTGACCCCGCGTGTGCGGCTCTGTCCCGGCCCCCCCCACACACACGGACACGCGTGACCCCGCGTGTGCGGCTCTGTCCCGGCCCCCCCCCCCCCCACGGACACGCGTGACCCCGCGTGTGCGGCTCTGTCCCACCCCCCCCCCCCACGGACACGCGTGACCCCGCGTGTGCGGCTCTGTCCCGGCCCCCCCCCCCACCACGGACACGCGTGACCCCGTGTGTGCGGCTCTGTCCCGGCCCCTACACGTGTGCACACGCGTGTGCGGTGCCCGGCGCAGCCCCACCCGCGCGCGACGTCAGCAGCACACGCGTGTTGGGGCGTGACGGGGGAGGGGCACTCACGTGTCAGCGGGTGGCGCCGTGCGGGGGAGGGGCTACGCGCCAGCCATGGCCTGGACCTGGGGGGGGGGGGGGAACACACCGTTACTGGGAGGCACTGGGAGGCACTGGGAGGCACTGGGAACCCCCTACCCCCCCCCCCCAGTCCCATACTGGGACCAGCGGAGCCAGAGCCCAGTATGAACTGGGGGGTGCTGAGCCCAGTATGACCAGCACTGGTGCTCCCAGTATAACCAGTACCTGTCACTCACCCTCCCAGTACTCCCAGTATGACCAGTAGTGGCGCTCCCAGTATAACCAGTACCTGTCACTCACCCTCCCAGTACTCCCAGTATGACTAGTACGGGCACTCACAGCTCCCAGTACGGCCCTCACCTGCCACTTCCATTCCCAGTACTGCCAGTATGACCAGTACCTGCCAGTCCCAGCTCCCAGTACAGCCACGAGCTGTCACTCCCACTCCCAGTACAACCAGTACCTGTCACTCATGCTCCCAGTATGACCAATATCCGCCAGTCATTTCCCCTCCCAATAGCCCCAGTATGACCAGTACTGGCACTCCCAGCTCCCAGTACAGCCAACACCAGTCCCTCCCAGTCCTCCCAGTATACCCACTACCCCTTGCTCCCAGTACACCCAGTTCCCCCAGTACCTGGCCCTCTCCTCTCCCAGTAACCCCTCTCCACCCTGGCTCCCGTTTCCCAGTATACCCAGTAGCTCCCAGTAGGACCATTACCAGACCCCAGTATTCCTAGTATACTGGCACCTTTCACTCCCAGTACTCCCAGTATAACCAGTAGCTGTCACTCCCCACTCCCACTAAGACCGTTACTTGCCCTTCCCGGCTCCCAGTACTCCCAGTATACCCGATACTGGTCACTCCCACTCCCCATACTCCCAGTAGCACCAGTAACTGTCATTCCCAGCTCCCAGTACGACCTGGCATTCCCAGCACAACCAGTATAGCCTTCACACAGTGCTCCCAGTATACGTCGTACCCCCCACTCCTACTCCCAGTGCTCCCAGTATCCCCCACAGTGGTCACTCCCAGTTCCCAGTAAGCCCACTACTTACTATCTCTAACTCCCAGTACTTCCAGTATGCCTACCGCAGAGCACTCCCACCCCCAGTACTCCCAGTATGGCCAGTCCTAGCTCCCAGTACAACCATTACCTGCCGTTCCCAGCTCCCAGTACTCCCAGTATAGCTCTTACACGGCACCCTGGGCTCCCAGTACTCCCAGTACAGGCCTTACACTGCACTCCCGCCTCCCAGTACAGCTCCCAGATGCCACTCCTGGCTCCCAGTACAGCTCTTAGATGCCTTTCCTGGCTCCCAGTACTCCCAGTACAGCCCTTATACTGCACTCCCACCTCCCAGTACAGCCCTTCTCTAGCACCCTCACCTCCCAGTACTCCCAGTATGGCTCTTAGATGGCACTTCCAGCTCCCAGTACTCCCAGAATAGCTCTCAGCTGGCACTCTGGGCTCCCAGTACTCCCAGTATAGCCCTTTCCTGGCCTGGCACTCCCAGTACTCCCAGTATAGCCACCACCTGGAGCTCCCAGTACTCCCAGCACACCCAGTATAGCTCTCACAGATAACACTCTGCGCTCCCAGTACTCCCAGCTCCCAGTACTCCCAGTTTAGCTCTCAGCTGGCACCCTGGGCTCCCAGTACGCCCAGTACACCCATTACAGCTCTCACAGGTGGCACTCTGGGCTCCCAGTATTCCCAGTATAGCGCTTACCTGACGCCCCCACCTCCCAGACTCCCAGTACACCCAGTATAGCTCTCAGATGGCACCCTGGGCTCCCAGTACTCCCAGTATAGCCCTTACCTGGCGCCCCCACCTCCCAGTACTCCCAGTATAGCCCTTACCTGGCACCCCCAGCTCCCAGTACTCCCAGTATAGCCCTTACCTGGCGCCCCCACCTCCCAGAACTCCCAGTATAGCCCTTACCTGGCGTCCCCACCTCCCAGTACTCCCAGTATAGTCCTTACCTGGCACCCCCACCTCCCAGTACTCCCAGTATAGCCCTTACCTGGCGTCCCCAGCTCCCAGTACTCCCAGTATAGCCCTTACCTGGCACCCCCACCTCCCAGTACTCCCAGTATAGCCCTTATCTGGCACCCCCACCTCCCAGTACTCCCAGTATAGCCCTCACCTGGTGCCCCCAGCTCCCAGTACTCCCAGTATAGCCCTTACCTGGCGCCCCCACCTCCCAGTACTCCCAGTATAGCCCTTACCTGGCGCCCCCACCTCCCAGTACTCCCAGTATAGCCCTTACCTGGCGCCCCCACCTCCCAGTACTCCCAGTATAGCCCTTACCTGGCGCCCCCACCTCCCAGTACTCCCAGTATAGCCCTTATCTGGCGCCCCCAGCTCCCAGTACTCCCAGTACGCCCAGTATAGCTCTCAGATGGCACCCTGGGCTCCCAGTACTCCCAGTATAGCCCTTACCTGGCGTCCCCACCTCCCAGTACTCCCAGTATAGCCCTTACCTGGCGCCCCCAGCTCCCAGTACTCCCAGTATAGCCCTTACCTGCGCCCCCACCTCCCAGTACTCCCAGTATAGCCCTTACCTGGCACCCCCAGCTCCCAGTACTCCCAGCATAGCCCTTACCTGGCGCCCCCAGCTCCCAGTACTCCCAGTATAGCCCTTACCTGGCGCCCCCAACCTCCCAGTACTTCCCAGTATAGCCCCTTACCTGGCACCGCCCCACCTCCAGTACTCCCGTATAGCCCTTACCTGGCGCCCCCACCTCCCAGTACTCCCAGTATAGCCCTTACCTGGCACCCCCAGCTCCCAGTACTCTCAGTATAGCCCTTATCTGGCGCCCCCAGCTCCCAGTACTCCCAGTACGCCCAGTATAGCTCTCAGCTGGCACCCTGGGCTCCCAGTACTCCCAGTATAGCCCTTACCTGGCGCCCCCACCTCCCAGTACTCCCAGTATAGCCCTTACCTGGCGCCCCCACCTCCCAGTACTCCCAGTATAGCCCTTACCTGGCGCCCCCACCTCCCAGTACTCCCAGTATAGCCCTTACCTGGCGCCCCCACCTCCCAGTACTCCCAGTATAGCCCTTACCTAGCACCCCCAGCTCCCAGTACTCCCAGTATAGCTCTCAGACAGCACCCTGGGCTCCCAGTGGAACCCTCCCCTACCGCTCCCAACCCCCAGTACTCCCAGTACGGCCAGTCCCTGCCCTCCCAGTGCTCCCACACCCGCCTTATCAGGCTGCCGCACCCAGCCCAGCCCGGGGCACCCGGGTCGGCCCCGGCGGGGGGGGGGACACGCCGTGGAGGGGGGGGGGGGGACACACATGACATGGCCCCCGGTGTCCGGGCGCCCCCCCCCCCCCACCCCCCCCCGGGGAACCCAGGCTCCCGGGGCTGACGCAAGAGTCGGTGATGAAACAGCCCCCGGGGGGGGGCGGGGGGGGGTAAAAGGGGGGGTCTGAGCCCTTGCAAACTCGCTGCACCCCGGGGGGGGGGGGGACGGGGACACAACACACACACAGGGACAGTCCCGTCCCCCCCCTCAATGTCACCCACTCAGAGGGGACCCCCCCCAAACCAGCCCCCCCCCCAGCCCCCCCAAATCCTCCCTGACACCCCCAACCCCCCCACCCCACCCCAATGCCCCCCCCCAGACACCCTGACACCCCCAAAACCCCCCTGGGCCCCCCCCAGACACCCCCATGCCTCCCCCCAGACACCCTGACACCCCCAAAAACCCCCCTGGGCCCCCCCCCCAGACACCCCCAACGCCCCCCCCCAGACACCCTGACACCCCCAAAACCCCCCTGGGCCCCCCCCAGACACCCCCAATGCCTCCCCCCAGACACCCTGACACCCCCAAAACCCCCCTGGGCCCCCCCCCAGACACCCCCAATGCCCCCCCCCAGACACCCTGACACCCCCAAAACCCCCCTGGGCCCCCCCCAGACACCCCCAATGCCCCCCCCAGACACCCCCAAAACCCCCCTGGGCCCCCCCCAGACACCCCCAATGCCCCCCCCAGACACCCTGACACCCCCAAAACCCCCTGGGCCCCCCCAGACACCCCCAATGCCCCCCCCAGACACCCTGACACCCCCAAAACCCCCCCTGGCCCCCCCCCAGACACCCCCAATGCCCCCCCCAGACACCCTGACACCCCCAAAACCCCCCTGGGCCCCTCCCAGACACCCCCAATGCCCCCCCCAGACACCCTGAAACCCCCAAAACCCCCCTGGCCCCCCCCAGACACCCCCAAAACCCCCCTGGTTGCCCCCAACCCCCCCCCAGGTCCCCCCAGACACCCCCAAACCCCCCTGAGCCCCCCCCACCCTCCTGACACCCCCCAAATCTCCCTCAGCCCCCCCCTGACACCCCCAGCACCCCCCCAGGCCCCCCCAAATCCCTCCAGGCCCCCCCCAGACATCCCGACACCCCCAGCACCCCTAAATCCCCCCCCGATGCCTCCTGACACCCCCAATTCCCCCCTAATGCCCCCCCCCAGGCACCCTGACACCCCCAGACCCCCCCAAATCCCCCCCCAGGCCCCCCCATACCCAGCCCCCCCCAACCTTGACCTCCTGACCCCCCCCAAACCCCCCCCCCCAAACCTCACAGCCCCCCCCCCAACCCCTGTCTGTGCCCCCCCCATGGAAAGGGATGGGGGGGGGTCGTCACAGGGGACCCTGACTGGCTGCCCCCCCCCCCGCATTTGGGGGGCCCCAAAAAGGGGGGGGGGGGCACCTCCCCAGGTGGGGAAACTGAGGCACGGGGGGGGGAGGTCACACCACGTGGCTGTCTCCCCCCCCCCCCCCCAAAACTGCGCTGTCCCTTTAAGGGCCAGGTGTGTTGGAGCCCCCCCCCCCCCAAATTTGGGGTGGAAAATGGGGATTTGGGGGGGGGCTAGAAGGGCTCA
The DNA here is from genome assembly GCA_947846985.1 of Fratercula arctica. Classification (NCBI taxonomy): domain Eukaryota; kingdom Metazoa; phylum Chordata; class Aves; order Charadriiformes; family Alcidae; genus Fratercula; species Fratercula arctica. Next base: position 8,746,228 of record CANTUZ010000014.1, on the reverse strand, counting down.
AGGGGTCCCCAAATGTGTCACACACCCCCCCCCCAGATAGAACCAGCCACCCCCCCCCCAAAGGAGTAAGGGGGGGCCCCTGTCTGCCCCCCCCCAAAATGGCAGCCAGGAGCCCCCCCTCCCCCCCAATTCCCCAATTCACCTCAGGGGGGGTCAGATCCCCCCCCCCCCAATTTACCTCACCCAGAGCCCCCCCTATTTAACCCCCCCCCCGTTTATCCCAGTCCTTTTCCTCACCCCAGATGACCCCCCCCCACACTCACCAATTCACCTCGGGGGGGGGGGGGGTCAGGCCCCCCCCCCATTTACCTGAGCCCAGACCCCCCCCCCCCCCCCCCAATTCACCTCAGCCCAGAGCACCCCCCCCCCCCCAATTAACCCCAACAAGGCCGGACCCCCCCTTTCCCTCAGCCTGAGCCCCCCCCAGTTGACCTCAGGGGGGTCAGACCCCCCCCCATATTTCACTCACTTTTGCCCCCCCCCCCTCCAAATCCCCTCAGCGGGATCGGGCCCCCCCCTTCCCCTCACCTCAGGACCGCCCCCCCCCCCCCGTTTACCTCAGGGGGGGTAAATTTACACCCCCCAAATCACCTCGGGGGGGGGGGGGGGGAGACCCCCCCTTTACCTCAGCCCTGAGCCCCCCCCCCAAATCCCCTCAGTCCAGGCCCCCCCCTTTGCCTCAGCTCTGCCCCCCCCAAATCCCCTCAGCGGGATCGGGCCCTTCTTCCCCTCAGCCCAGGACCCCCCAGTTCACCTCAAGCGGGGAGTGGGGGGGGGGGGTGGGGTGTCACCCCCCCAAATCCCTCCAGCGGGCTCAGGGCCCCCCCTTTTACCTCAGCCCCTTGCCCCCCCCCCCCCCATTCACCTCAGCTTTACCCCCCCCCCCCCCCAGGCCCTCAGCAGGATCGGGCCCCCCCCCCTTTTACCTCAGCTCAGGACCCCTCAAACCCCCTCCGAGGGGGGGGTCATCCCCCCAGCCCCCCTCAGCGGGCTCGGACCCCCCCCTTTTACCTCAGCTTCGCCCCCCCCACCTCCCCTTACCCCCCCCCCCCCCCCGGCCCGTCTCACACACACACCCCCCCCCCCCCCGCCGGGATCCAGGCCTCGGCCCCGTGTGTGTGTGTGTGTGTGTGTGAGTGTGTGTGTGTGTCCCCGCCCCGGTGTCGTCCCCCCCCCCCGCCGTGCCGCCGCGGTGTCTCCCCCCCCACGCCGGTACCTGGTCGGGGGGCGGCGGGAGGGGGCGGGGGGGGGGGAGGGGGGGGGGGCGGCGGGTCCCGGCCCGGCCCCGGCCCCGGCGCTGGCGGCTCCGCTGCCTCCGGCCCTCCGCTCAAACAAAGGACCCAGCGCCGCGCGCCCCGCCCGCCCCGCGCCCCCGCCCCGCGCCCCGCCCCGCGCGCCCGACCACACGCCCACCGCCCGGACCCCGCCCACCGGGGGAGGTTCCGCCCACTGTCACGCCCCTCCCCGCCTGTGGCTCCGCCCACGGCATCGCCCACCGACGAAGCTCCGCCCATGGCCCCGCCCACCACCCCCCGGGAAGCCACGCCCCCAGCGGGGAGGGGCACGTCCACAGCGGCGGCGGGACGGGACTGGGACCGGACTGGGATAGGACTGGGATGGAACTGGGACGGGACTGGGACAGGACTGGGAACAAGATTGGGACGGGACTGGGACAGGACTGGGATAGAACTGGGATGGAACTGGGACGGGACTGGGACGGGACTGGGATGGAACTGGGACGGGACTGGGACCAGACTGGGACCAGACTGGGATAGGACTGGGATGGGACTGGGATGGAACTGGGACGGGACTGGGACCAGACTGGGATGGGACTGGGATGGAACTGGGACGGGACTGGGACAGGACTGGGGTGGGACTGGGATGGAACTGGGATGGGACCTGGACAGGACTGGGATGGAACTGGGTCGGGACTGGGACCAGACTGGGATGGGACTGGGACGGGGCTGGGACCAGACTGGGAACAAGATCGGGACGGGACTGGGACAGGACTGGGATAGAACTGGGATGGGACTGGGATGGGACTGGGACAGGACTGGAACAGCACTGGGATGGAACTGGGATGGGACTGGGATGGGACTGGGAACAAGATCGGGATGGGACTGGGATGGGACCGGGACAGCACTGGGATGTCACTGGGATGACACTGGGATGCACTGGGAGGCACTGGGACTTCACTGGGAGGCACTGGGACGCACTGGGATGGCACTGGGATGATACTGGGCAGCACTGGGATGCACTGGGATGTCACTGAGAGGCACCGGGATGTCACTGGGTGACACTGGGATTCACTGGGACGTTACTGGGACATACTAGGATGTCACTGGGACAAAATGGGATGTACTGGGATGCACTGGGATGCACTGGGAGGCACTGGGACACGCTGGGATGTTACTGGGACGTACTAGGATGTCACTGGGACAAAATGGGATGCACTGGGAGGCACTGGGAGGCACTGGGATGTTCCTGGGACATACTGGGATGCACTGGGATGCACTGGAAGGCACTGGGAGGCACTGGGGAGGCACTGGGATGCCACTGGGATGATACTGGGAGGCACTGGGATGTTCCTGGGACATACTGGGAGCCACTGGGATGCACTGGGATGTCACTGGGACACACTGGAAGGCACTGGGATGTCACTGGGAGGCACTGGGATGTTACTGGGAGGCACTGGAAGGCACTGGGATGTCACTGGGAGGCACTGGGATGTTACTGGGAGGCACTGGGATGTCACTGGGATGTCACTGGGAGGCACTGGGAGGCACTGGGATGTTCCTGGGACATACTGGGAGGCACTGGGATGCACTGGGATGTCACTGGGACACACTGGAAGGCACTGGGAGGCACTGGGATGGCACTGGGACATACTGGAAGGCACTGGGATGCACTGGGATGTCACTGGGACACACTGGAAGGCACTGGGAGGCACTGGGATGGCACTGGGACATACTGGAAGGCACTGGAAGGCACTGGGATGTCACTGGGAGGCACTGGGAGGCACTGGGATGTCACTGGGACATACTGGGAGGCACTGGGATGCACTGGGATGTCACTGGGACACACTGGGAGGCACTGGGAGGCACTGGGATGTCACTGGGATGGCACTGGGATGTCACTGGGAGGCACTGGAAGGCACTGGGAGGCACTGGGATGTTCCTGGGACATACTGGGAGGCACTGGGATGCACTGGCATGTCACTGGGACACACTGGGAGGCACTGGGATGGCACTGGGATGTCACTGGGACACACTGGAAGGCACTGGGACGCACTGGTGGGCGGGACACCCAGCACCACCCAATCACAGCAGCCCCTCCGGGTGGGGGGGTGGGGCTGGGGTTGTGCCAGCCAATGAGAGCGCAGGGAGGAGGAGGGGGCGTGGCTCCACCGAACCCCGCTCCCAGGCACGTGCGCAGGGCGGGGCCACGCCCACCGGGGGGCGGGGCTTTACCCGGACGCCTGGGTCCCCCCGGCCGGGTGGTCACTGGGAGGCACTGGGTGGCACTGGGACACACGGGGATGGCACTGGGTGACACTGGGAGGCACTGGGATGTCACTGGGAGCCACTGGGAGGTACTGGGACATACTGGGATGGCACTGGGTGACACTGGGAGGTACTGGGACATACTGGGATGGCACTGGGTGACACTGGGAGGTACTGGGACATACTGGGATGGCACTGGGATGCACTGGGATGTCACCGGGACACACTGGGAGGCCCTGAGTGGCACTGGGATGAACTGGGAAGCACTGGGATGTCACTGGGACTGCACTGGGAGGCACTGGGACTGCACTGGGATGCACTGGGACTGCACTGGGAGCCACTGGGACACACTGGGAGGCACTGGGATGTCACTGGGAGCCACTGGGACACATTGGGAGGCACTGGGATGTCACTGGGATTCACTGGGATGTCACTGGGAGTCACTGGGACGCACTGGGAGGCACTGGGATGTCACTGGGGTGTCACTGGGGTGTCACTGGGATGCACTGGGAGGCACTGGGACTGCACTGGGACTGCACTGGGAGGCACTGGGATGTCACTGGGAGCCACTGGGACACACTGGGAGGCACTGGGATGTCACTGGGAGCCACTGGGACACATTGGGAGGCACTGGGATGTCACTGGGATTCACTGGGATGTCACTGGGAGTCACTGGGACGCACTGGGAGGCACTGGGATGTCACTGGGGTGTCACTGGGATGCACTGGGAGGCACTGGGACTGCACTGGGACTGCACTGGGAGGCACTGGGATGTCACTGGGAGCCACTGGGACACACTGGGAGGCACTGGGATGTCGCTGGGAGCCACTGGGATGTCACTGGGAGCCACTGGGACACACTGGGAGGCACTGGGATGTCACGGGTGTCACTGGGAGGCACTGGGAGGCACTGGGAAGTCACTGGGATGTCACTGGGGTGTCACTGGGAGGCACTGGGACGCACTGGGAGCCACTGGGATGTCACTGGGATGTCACTGGGATTCACTGGGACACACTGGGAGCCACTGGGATGTCACTGGGGTGTCACTGGGACGCACTGGGAGCCACTGGGATGTCACTGGGAGGCACTGGGATGTCACTGGGATGTCACTGGGAGTCACTGGGAGGTACTGGGAGGCACTGGGATGTCACTGGGGTGTCACTGGGAGGCACTGGGATGTCACTGGGATGTCACTGGGAGGCACTGGGATGCCATTGGGATTCACTGGGACACACTGGGAGCCACTGGGATGTCACTGGGGTGTCACTGGGACACACTGGGAGGCACTGGGATGTCACTGGGGTGTCACTGGGAGGCACTGGGAGCCACTGGGATGTCCCTGGGAGGCACTGGGATGTCCCTGGGAGTCACTGGGAGGCAGTGGGAGGCACTGGGACACCCTGGGAGGCACTGGGACGCACTGGGAGGCACTGGGATGTCACTGGGGTGTCACTGGGAGGCACTGGGATGTCCCTGGGATGTCACTGGGAGTCACTGGGAGGCACTGGGAGGCACTGGGATGTCACTGGGAGTCACTGGGCTATTCCCCCCCCCCCCGTGTCCCCACCTGACCCCGAACCCCGGGCGGGGAGGGGCCTTGCACGAGGGGGTTTGCACCAGGATCGGGCCCGGGGGCACGTGGGCATCGCACGAGGGGGGAAAAACCCACAACACCTCCCCCCTCTCCCCCCCCCCCCCCGCCAGGCTTCGCACGAGGACGCGGGGGCTTCGCACGAGGACGTGGGGGCTTCGCACGAGGACGCGGGGGCTTCGCACGAGGAGCTGCAGCGGTTGCACGAGGCTTTGCACAAGTCCAGCTTTGCGCGAGGACACGTGGGGTTTGCACAAGGATCCCCAAGCCTCGCACGAGGCTCCGCGGGGCTTTGCACGAGGAAGGGGGGGGGGGGGGGGGCGTCCCTGGGCTTTGCACGAGGACACGTATCGGTCGCACGAGCCCAGGTTTGCACGAGGACCCCCTCGGGGCCTTTGCACGAGGGGGCCTGGCCCTCGCACGAGGACACCCCCCCCCCCCCCCCCCCCCCCCCCTTTGCACGAGGCCCCTCGTGCCCGGCCTTTGCACGAGGAGGCCCGGCCCCGGCACAAGGTCACGTGACCTTTGCACGGGGACACGTGCTCCTTGCACGGGGGGGTGTGTGTGTGTGTGTCACGTGATCGTTGCACGACGACCATCCCTCCCCCCCCCCCCCCCCCGCGGAGTTTGCGCGAGCCCCCACGTGACCCTCCCCTCCCCCCGCCCCTTAGCAACAGCGGCCGAGCCGCGCCCCGATTGGCTGCCGCCGCCGTGACGTCACGGCAGGGCGCGCCCGGCTGTTTCCATGGCAACGGGGGGGGGGGGGGGGGCGACGTTGTTGGGGGCGGGGGGAGTTTGGGGCCTTGAAGGGGAGGGTTTGGACCCCAAAATGAGGATTTTTGACACGAAAATGAGGGGTTTGGCCCTAAAAAATGGGGATTTCGGCCCAGAAAACAGGGGGTCGGACCCGAAAAATGAATTTTTGGACCCTAAAAATGAGGGGGTCGGACCCAAAATAAGGGTTTAGGCCCAACAAACGCATCTTTGGACACTAAAAATGAGGCTTTTGACCCTGGAAATGAGGGGTTTGGCCCTAAAAATGTGGCGTTCGGCCCTAAAAAGGGGGATTTGACCCCAAAAAATTATGATTTGGACCCTAAGAACAAGGGTTTGGACCCAAAAATAAGTTTTTAGGGACAATAAATGCAGCTTTGGAGCCTAAAAAATGAGGCTCCCCTGAAAGGAGGCTTTAAACGTTAAAAAACGCAATTTTTAACCCAAAATGGAGGGTTTGAGGCCTAAAAAATGAGGGTTTGGATCTGGGAACGAGGCTTCAGACCCTAAAAATGCGGGTTTTGAGCCTAAAATTGAAGGTTTCGAGCTCAAAAATGATGCACCGGACCCTGGAACTGGGGGTTTATGCCCTAAAATGGGGGTTTAAACTTAAAAGATGAGGCTTCGGACCCTAAAATTGAGGGTTTGGACCTGAAAATAGGGGCAAAACCGGGGTTTGAACCTGAAAAATGGGGATTTGGCCCCTCAAAGTGGGGCTCGAGACCCTAAAAACGAGGGGTTGGGTCCTAAAAAGGACGTTTTTGGCCCTGAAATGGGATGTGTTCTCAAAAATGGCGCCTTTTGACTCTAAAGATGAGCCTTCGGGCCCCAAAAAGGAGGATTTGGACCCCATAAATGAGGCTTCGGACTGGAAAAATGGGGCTTTGGGCCTTAAAATCGGGGTTGGGGCCCTAAAAATGGGGCTTTGGGCCTTAAAATCGGGGTTGGGGCCCTAAAAATGGGGCTTTGGGCCTTAAAATCGGGGTTGGGGCCCTAAAAATGGGGCTTTGGGCCTTAAAATCGGGGTTGGGGCCCTAAAAATGGGGCTTTGGGCCTTAAAAATGAGACTTGGGAGCCTAAAAAAGCGGCTTTTGGCCCCAAAACTGAGGGTTCGGGCCCAAAAACTGAGGGGTTTTGGCCCAAAAATGTGGGGTTTAGGAAGCGGAAATGGGGCTTTGGGCCGTGGATGGCGCGTGACACGCGTGACACGTGTCGGGGCGTGACGGGGCGTGGCACGCGACACGCGTGACGTCACAAGGCACCCAGGCGACGGGGAGGCCCCGCCCCCGCTAAGCCCCGCCCCCCTCCCGTTGATTGACAGCGCAGGGGGCGGAGCCAACTGCACGAGAACTCGCTCTAATCGCCGCCCCTGGGGGTGGGGGTGGGGCAGGAAGTGACATCAAGCCCCGCCCCCTCCAGGAACAGGAAGTTCCGCCGTCCCGCTCCTATCAGTGATGTCACACAGGAAGTCCCGGTTGGCGGTGCTGGGCCCAAACAGGAAGTCCCGCCTCTTCCCCTGCCCTGCGCAGGAAGTCCTGGGCATCGCTTCCGGCCCACACAGGAAGTCCCGCCTCTCCGGGCCTCAAACAGGAAGTCCAACCTCTTCCTGCACCCCCAACCGACCAGAAGTCCCGCCTCACGTTCCCCTCTGCGGCGTGACGTCACTTCCTGCCCAGCTTCCGGGACACAGCGGCCATTTTGCAGCGCGGCTACGACGACAAAACCCCTCGGGGGCGGGGCGAAGGGGCGTGGCCGAGGAAGCCCCACCTCCCATCACGTGGGCGGGGCCTCCCCAGAGCCAATGGGGGCGGTCAGGGGGCACCAAGCCCCGCCCACTCCTGGAGGGGCAGCACCTCAAGACCGGTAAAGCTCCGCCCACCCCGGCTCAAGCCCCGCCCCTCGGGGGCCCTCATTGGCTGGGGTGTGCCACCATCGGCTAGGCCACGCCCCCCCCCCAGAACAACACCCCCCGGGATTGGCTGCGGCCTCCATGCCAGGCCACACCCCCGGCTAAGACACGCCCCTGCCCCGGGTTGACCCCGCCCCCTCCAGGGCCCCGCCCCCTCCAGGCCCCGCCCCCTGGATTAGGCCCCGCCCCCCGCCAGCATCTGGGTTCCTCCCATTCCCGCCCGGCTTTGGGGGGGGGGGGGGGGCCCACAATTTTGGGGCCAATTCCTCCATTTTTGGCACTTTGGGTGTGGCCCCAGGGGGCGGGGCCTCCGGGGGGGCGTGGCCTTCATGGGGGGGGGGGGGCAGGTCGCGCCCCTCCCCCCTTCCCACCCCTCCCCCCTTCCCCCATTCATACCTTGTAGTAGGCGGGGGGGGGGGGCGGGGGGGGGCAGCTCGCGCAGGGGGAGGGCGGGGCCGAGGGGGGGGGCGGGGGGGGGTGGTGACGTCGCCGCCGCCGCCGCCACAGGGCGCCCCCCCCCGCCCCCGCCAGCGCCAGCAGCGCCGCCGCCCCCCCCCCCGCCCCCCCCGCCACCGCCCCCCCCCGCGGGGGGGAGGGCCCAGGCCCGGGGGGGGCTCGTCTGATTGGCTGCGTCTGGAGATTTGGGGGGGGGGGAGGGGGAGGGGTCAGGGGGGGGGGTCCTAACCCCCCCCCCATCCCCCCCACCAAAACGTACCTGCCCCCTCCGGCTGCGGCGACCCGGGTCCTGGGGGGGGGGGGAGGGGGGGGAGGGGTGAGTGAAGGGTCCCAAGATGCCCCTCCCCCACCCCGGGGAACTCCAAAATGACCCCCCCCCCCCCCCCCCAATACCCCCCCCCAGGGACCCAAAGACAACCCTCCCCCTCCCCCTCCCCCGCCTCGAGGGGTCCCAGGATGCCCCTCCCCCCCATGATCCCCCTCCCCCCAGGACGCCCCTCCCCCCCTTCCCTTCCCTCCCCCCCCAAAGACCCAGGAGTGCCCCTCCCCCCTCATGCCCCTCCCCCCCAGGATGCCCCTCCCCCCTCCTGCCCCTCCCCCCCGCCCCCCTCATGCCCCTCCCTCCCAGGATGCCCCTCCCCCCTCCTGCCCCTCCCCCCCTCCCCCCTCATGCCCCTCCCCCCATGATCCCCCTCCCCCCGGATGCCCCTCCCCCCTCATGCCCCTCCCCCCCAGGACGCCCCTCCCCCCCCCTTTCCCTTCTCTCCCCCCCCAAAGACCCAGGATGCCCCTCCCCCCTCCTGCCCTTCCCCCTCCTGCCCCTCCCCCTCCTGCCCCTCCCCCCCGCCCCCCATGCCCCCCCCTCCTCCTGCCCCTCCCCCCAGGATGCCCCTCCCCCCTCCCCCTCCCCCCTCCTGCCCCTCCCCCCCTCCCCCCATCCCCCTCCCCCCTCATGCCCCTCCCCCCAGGATGCCCCCTCCCCCTCCCCCCTCCTGCCCCTCCCCCTCCTGCCCCTCCCCCCCGCCCCATGCCCCTCCCCCCTCATGCCCCTCCCACCTGATGCCCCTCCCCCCCGCCCCCCCTCATGCCCCTCCCCCATGATCCCCCTCCCCCCTCATGCCCCTCCCCCCTCCTGCCCCTCCCCCCTCATGCCCCCCCCCCCCGGATGCCCCTCCCCCCTCGGATCCCCCTCCCCCCTCCTGCCCCTCCCCCTCCTCCCCCTCCCCCCTCCTGCCCCTCCCCCCCCTCCCCCTCCCCTCTCCTGCCCCTCCCCCCCGCCCCCCATGCCCCTCCCCCCTCATGCCCCTCCCCCTCCTGCCCCTCCCCCCCGCCCCCCATGCCCCTCCCCCCTCATGCCCCTCCCCCCTCATGCCCCTCCCCCCAGGATGCCCCTCCCCCCTCCTGCCCCTCCCCCTCCTGCCCCTCCCCCCCGCCCCCCATGCCCCTCCCTCCTCATGCCCCTCCCCCCATGATCCCCCTCCCCCCTCATGCCCCCCCCCCCCGGATGCCCCTCCCCCCTCGGATCCCCCTCCCCCCTCATGCCCCTCCCCCCTCATGCCCCTCCCCCCCCTCCCCCTCCCCCCAGGATGCCCCTCCCCCCCTCCCCCTCCCCCCTCCTGCCCTCCCCCCTCCCCCCCCGCCCCCCTCCCCCTCCCCCCTCCTGCCCCTCCCCCTCCTCCCCCTCCCCCCCGCCCCCCTCCCCCTCCCCCCTCCTGCCCCTCCCCCCGCCCCCCATTGCCCCTCCCCCTCCTGCCCCTCCCCCCCTCCTCCCCGCCCCCCATCCCCCTCCCCCCTCATGCCCCTCCCCCCTGATGCCCCTCCCCCCCGCCCCCCCCCTCATGCCCCTCCCCCCAGGATGCCCCTCCCCCCTCCCCCCCCTCCCCCTCCCCCTCCCCCCTTCTGCCCCTCCTGCCCCTCCCCCCCCCTCCCCCCTCATGCCCCTCCCCCCTCATGCCCCTCCCCCCAGGATGCCCCTCCCCCCCTCCTGCCCCTCCCCCCCGCCCCCCATGCCCCTCCCCCCCTCCCCCTCCCCCCTCCTCCCCCTCCCCCCTCCCCCCCCGCCCCCCCGCCCCCCCCGCTCACGCTGCCCCACGCGCAGGGTGACCCTCATGGCGCGGGTGAGACAGGCCCCCCCCTGCCGGTTCTCCAGCCCCTCGGGGGTCCCGTCCGAGGTGGCTGCGGGGGGGGGGGGGGGGGGGGGGGGGGGTGAGACGTCATCAGTGAGGTCACCACCCCCCCCATGACATCACAGCCCAGCGACACCGCCCTCCATCCCTGGTGGCCTCCCTGATGATGTCATAGCCGCCCCCCCCCCCCGTCACCACCCTGCGATGTCACCCCGATGACATCACTCCCCGCCAGCGCCTCCCCGATGACATCATCACCCACGCTGACATCACCCCGATGATGCAAGAACCACGCCAGCACCCCCCCCCCAACGCCTTCCCGCCGCTGTCGCCTCCCTGTGACGTCACCCAGTGACATCACTTCCCTCCAGCGCCCCCCCCCGTGACATCACTGCCCCTCCCCATGACATCATCACCCCCTTCTGATGACGTCAGTGCCCTGCTGACATCACGCGGGACTCCCTTAATGATGCGATAACTGAGCCAACGCCCCTCCAAACACCATCCTACCACTGTCACCTCCCCGTGACATCACCCCAGTGACATCCTTCCCCCGATGATGTCACCACCCCCTTCTGCTGACATCACCACCCTGATGACATCACGGGGGCCTCCTTCACGATGGCAAAACGTGGCGCCAAAGCCCCTCTAAACACCATCGCCTCCCCGTGACATCACCCCAGTGACATCCCTTCCCCCTGATGACATCACCACCCCCTTCCGATGACATCACGACCTTCTTCTGTGACATCACCACCCTGATGACATCACGGGGGGCCTCCTTCACGATGGCAAAACATGGCGCCAAAGCCCCTCTAAACACCATCGCCTCCCCGTGACATCACCCCAGTGACATCCCTTCCCCCTGATGACATCACCACCCCCCTCCTGATGACATCACCACCCCCTCCTGATGACATCACCACCCTGATGACATCACAGGGGCCTCCTTCATGATGCAAACATGGCGCCAAAGCCCCTCTAAACACCATCGCCTCCCCGTGACATCACCCCATGGACATCCCTTCCCCCTGATGACATCACCACCCCCTTCCGATGACATCACGACCTTCTTCTGTGACATCACCACCCTGATGACATCACAGGGGCCTCCTTCATGATGCAAACACGGCGCCAAAGCCCCTCTAAACACCATCGCCTCCCCGTGACATCACCCCAGTGACATCCCTTCCCCCTGATGACATCACCACCCCCTCCTGATGACATCACCACCCCCTCCTGATGACATCACCACCCTGATGACATCACGGGGGCCTCCTTCACGATGGCAAAACATGGCGCCAAAGCCCCTCTAAACACCATCGCCTCCCCGTGACATCACCCCAGTGACATCCCTTCCCCCGATGACATCAACACCCCCTCCTGATGACATCACCACCCCCTTCCGCTGACATCACCACCCTGATGACATCACGGGGGGGCCTCCACCACGACGTAACCACGGCGCTAAAACCCCCCCCCCCCCACCAAAACCCCATTCCACCACCGTCCCCTCCCCGGGCCGTCACTCCCACGACATCACCCCCCCCGCCGATGACATCACACACACCCCCCCCCCCCCCCGATGACGTCAGGGGCGACTCACTGATGATGTAATAGTCGTGGAGGCGGCGGAACTCGTGGCCCCAGAGGTTGGGGCTGAACTCCTGGAACTTGATGGTGAAGCGGACGTCGCGGTGGGGGCGGTCGCAGGTGAGCAGCAGGGTGGGGGCGGGGGGGACCTGGCAGCGCCGGGCCTGCGCCCCCCCCACCAGGTACAGCTTGTAGTACTCGTACCCCCCCGCCCCCGCCCCCCCCGGGCACACCAGGTCCAGCCGGTCGCCGATCTGGGGGTACAACACGTAACCCCCCGCCGCCAGGAACCTGCGGGGGGGGAGGGGAGGGGGGGGGGGAGGTCGGGGGGGGGGCCCAGACACCTGGGTCCCCTTTTTTGGGGGGGGTCCCAGATGCCTGAGTCCCCTCTTGGGGGGGGTGGGGGGGGCACAACAGCCCTGGACACCTGAGTTCCCTTTTTGGGGGGGGTCCCAGACACCTGAGTCCCCTCTGGGGGGGGGCACAAGACCCCCAGACACCTGGGTCCCCTTTTTTGGGGGGGTCCCAGACACCTGAGTCCCCTTTTTGGGGGGGGGGCACAAGACCCCCAGACACCTGGGTCCCCTTTTTTGGGGGGGGCACAAGACCCCCAGACACCTGAGTTCCCTTTTTGGGGGGGGTCCCAGACACCTGAGTCCCCTTTTTGGGGGGGTCTCAGACACCTGAGTCCCCTTTTTGGGGGGGGCACAAGACCCCCAGACACCTGGGTCCCCTTTTTTGGGGGGGTCCCAGACACCTGAGTCCCCTTTTTGGGGGGGGCACAAGACCCCCAGACACCTGGGTCCCCTTTTTTGGGGGGGGTCCCCAGACACTTGAGTCCCCTTTTTGGGGGGGGCACAAGACCCCCAGACACCTGGGTCCCCTTTTTTGGGGGGGTCCCAGATGCCTGAGTCCCCTTTTTTGGGGGGGGGCACAACAGCCCTGGACACCTGGCTCCCCTTTTTGGGGGGGGTCTCAGACATCTACATCCCCTTTGGGGGGGGGGGACATGACACCCCCAGACGCCTGAGTCCCCTCTGGGGGGGGGGCACAACACCCGCAGATGCCTGGGTGCCCATTTTGGGGGGGGTCCAAAACACCGGAGTCCCCTTTTTGGGGGGGGGGGAGGACAACAGCCCTGGACACCTGGGTCCTCTTTGGGGGGGGTCCCTTTTGGGGGGGGGGGGGCGCCCCGGATCCCTGGGCCCCCTTTTTTTTGGGGGGGGGGACACACGACACCCCCGGACGCTGGGTCCCGTGTCCCCCCCCCCCCATAGAACCCCCCCCTCACTCCCTCCCCTCCCCCCCCCCCGTTCCCCCCCCCCCCCCCCCCGGGGGGCCCCAGGCGCGCGGGGTGGGGGGAGGGGCGGCGGCAGCGTCCGCGTTGCCACGGAAACGGGGAAGCGCTGCCCAGCGCCACCCGGCCGGGGGGGGGGACGGGACACCCCCCAAGGGACCCCCCCAGAGGGGACCCAGGTGTCCGGGGACCCCCCCTAAGGGACCCCCCCCCCCCAACGGGACCCCCCCAGAGGGAACCCCCCAAAGCGACCCCCCCCAAAGAGACCCCCCCAAAGTGACCCCCCCCAAAAGGGACCCCCCAAAGGAACCCCCTACAAAGGGACCCCCCCCAGAGAGCCCCCCCCAAAGTCACCCCCCCCAAAAGGACCCCCTACAAAGGGACCCCCCCCCAGAGGGACCCCCCCCAAAAGGGACCCCCAAAGGAAACCCCTACAAAGGGACCCCCCCCAAAGACACCCCCAAAAGTGACCCCCCCCCAAAAGGACCCCCTACAAAGGGACCCCCCCCAGAGGGACCCCCCCCAAAAGGGACCCCCCAAAGGAACCCCCTACAAAGGGACCCCCCCCAGAGAGACCCCCCCAAAGTCACCCCCCCCCCCAAAAGGACCCCCTACAAAGGGACCCCCCCAGAGAGACCCCCCCCAGAGGGCCCCCCCCAAAAGGGACCCCCCAAAGGAACCCCCTACAAAGGGACCCCCCCCAGAGAGACCCCCCCAGAGGGACCCCCCCCAAAGGGGCTCCCCCCCCCCCCCCCGCCAAGGGGACCCCCCCGCCCCCCCAAAGGGACCCAGGCGTCCGGGGGGGGGCCCAACAGGCTGCTGTGTCACCGTGTCACACCCCCTCCCCAGTGTCACCCCCTGTCACCCTCCCCATGCACAGTGTCACCCGCCGGGGGGGGGTGTGTGTGTGTGTGTGTGTGTCACCCGGCGTCACGCACAGGCGTGTCACACACTCACAGGGTGTCCCAGACACACACGGGGTGTCACCCCCCCCCCCGACACACAAACACACAACACACACCTGAAACACCCCCCCCCACAACACACACACAAACACACACCCCCCCACAACACACACACGAACACACACCCCCATGACACCCGCAACACACTCACCCCCCCCCCGACACGCACCCCCCCACAACACCCCCCGACACCCTCACCCACACCCACACCACTCACACCCCCGCCTTGTGACACACCCTCACACCCCCAACACACTCACACACACACAACACACCCCCCCCCCTCAACACCCCCGCCCCGAACACACACTCACAGGCATCCGACACACTGACACACACACACACACAACACACGCACCCCCTCAACACCCCCCCCAAAACAACCCTCTACCACACTCACACCCCCCACAACACACACAGACGCCCCCGACACACTCACACACACAACACCCCCCCCAAACACACAACCCCCACAACACTCTGACACGCAACTGACACACACACTCCCCCCTCGACACACACCGACGCCTGACACACAACACCCCCCCCGACACACACCCCCCCCGACACACACACACACCCCCCCCCCGACACTCACACACAACACACACAGTCACACACTCAACACCTCCCCCAATGCACTCTCGCACACCCGACACACTCACACCCCCGACACACACACCTGACACACTCATACACACAACACCACGCTCGCACACCCCCCCCTTGACGCACACCCACAGACACCCGACACACAACACACAACCCCAACGCACTCTCTCACACAACCGGGGCACCCCCCCCCCAACACTCGCACCCCCCCTTGACACACACAACCCCCCCCCCAACACACAGACACCCAACACACTCACACAAGACACGCTTACCCCCAACGTACACACACCCCTGACACGCTCACACCCCGCCATGACACACGCTCACAACCCCGCAACACACGCTCTCTGCCATGTCCCCGCCGGACAGTCGCTGTCACACACCCCCGTGTGTCACACACCCCCCCGTCCCCCCCCCCCCCCCCCCCCGAGCGTGTCACACTGTCCCGGACTCACCCCCCCCCCCCCCCAGACACTTGTTGCACACCCCGTCACGCACACCCGGACACGGTGACACGGTGTCACACCCCGCCAGGACAGGCAGAGCGGTGCACACAGGTGTGGTGACACACACTGTGTCCCACACGGTGTCACACACACATTCAGGGTGTCACCCGCTGACGGTGTGACACGGTGTCACCCCCACACTCGCGGTGTCAGTGTCCCACCCCTGTCCGCAGTGTCGCACACACGTTCGCGGTGTTGTGTCACACAAACGGTGTCACACCCGCACTCACGGTGTCACCCGCACTCACAGTATGGGTGTCACGCACACACACACGGTGTCACACACACACACACGGTGTCACCCCCCCCCCCCCGTCCCCGTCCCCACTCACCGCGTCTTGGGGTGACCCGGGGGGGGGGTGACTCGGCCCCACAGGCCCCCCAGACCCCCGGGACCCCCCCCCATCCCCTCAGACCCCCCCCAAATCCCCTCAGCCCCCCCCGGGTCCCCCCATCCCCTCAGCCCCCCCCAAGTCCCTCAGATCCCCCCAATTCCCTCAGACCCCCCCGACCCCCCCCCCCATCCCTCAGACCCCCCGGGTCCCCTAAACCCCCCCGGGTCCCCCCAGCCCCCCCATCCCCTCAGACCCCCCCAATTCCCTCAGAACCCCCCGGGTCCCCCCAATTCCCTCAGACCCCCCCCAATTCCCTCAGCCCCCCCCATCCCCCTCAGACCCCCCCCCAATTCCCTCAGCCCCCCCATCCCCTCAGATCCCCCCAATTCCCTCAGAACCCCCCGGGTCCCCCCCAATTCCCTCAGACCCCCCCAATTCCCTCAGAACCCCCCGGGTCCCCCCAATTCCCTCAGCCCCCCCCATCCCCTCAGACCCCCCCCAATTCCCTCAGCCCCCCCCGGGTCCCCCCATCCCCTCAGACCCCCCCCCAATTCCCTCAGAACCCCCCGGGTCCCCCCAATTCCCTCAGACCCCCCCCCAATTCCCTCAGCCCCCCCCATCCCCTCAGCCCCCCCCCCAATTCCCTCAGCCCCCCCCGGGTCCCCCCATCCCCTCAGACCCCCCCAATTCCCGCCTTTTCTCCTCAGACCCCCCATCCCCCCCCCCGCTCCCCTCACACCCCCTCAGCGCCCCCCATCCCTTCACCCCCCCCCCCCCCCCCATCTCACCGGCGGTTCCCCGTGTGCCAGACCACCGGCTCCAGGCTGAGCCCGGCCGCCACCGCCGCCAGCAGCGCCGCCGCCGCCGCCCGCCGCCCCGCCGCCATCCCGCACCGCCCGCCGCGGGGCTCGAACCCGCGGCCCGGCCCGGCCCGGATCCCCCCCGCCCCCGATTGCGATCGCCGCCGGCTGCGGCGGGGGGGGGGGGGGGCGGGGCCACGGGGGGGGGGGGGGGGCGGGGCGGGCACGGGGGCGCGGCCAATGGGGAGCGGCCTTTGTCGTGGGGGCGTGGTTAAGTGGGCGGGGCTACACCAAGGGGCGTGGCCTCGGCGTAGGCCGAATGGAACCGGCGCTAAACGGTGGGCGGGGCATAGAGAGGGGGCGTGGCCACAACGAGACAAGGGCGTGGCCTCGGGGGGCGTGGCCAGCAGCGCCACACACGTGGGGGCCTCCTCCCCCCCCCCCCCCCCTATCCATCCCCCCCCCCCCTTAAGGCCCCTCACCGCCCCCCCCATGGTGACATCACCCCCCCCCGTTGCCATGGTGACGGGTGAAGCTGCTGGTGACGGGCCCCGCCCCTCAGGGGGGTCTTAAAGGGGCAACGGCGCCACAGGGGGGGTGGGGACCGTGGTGACAGTGACAAAGTCTTTACTGGCGCGGGGGGGGGGGGACGACACACACAGGGACACACACCACACCCCCCCGCGAAGGCCACCGTGTCACACCAGAGCCGGGGGCCCCGCGGGGGTGTTGGTCACAGCCGGTGTCCCTGGGGGGGTGACAGTCGGTGTCCCTGGGGGGGAGACAGTCGGTGTCCCTGGGGGGGGGGTGGCAGTCGGTGTCCCTGGGGGGGTGGCAGTCGGTGTCCCTGGGGGGTGACAGTCAGTGTCCCTGGGGGGGGGGTGGCAGTCGGTGTCCCTGGGGGTTGACAGTCAGTGTCCCTGGGGGGGGTCACAATCGATGTCCCCAAGGGGGTGACACTCTGCATCCGTGGAGACGTCGGTCCCAGGGTCCCCAGGGGGGTGACAATCGGTGGCACCAGGAGGGTGGCAGTTGTCACACACAGCTCCGCTGTCCCCAGGGGTGTCCCAGACGGTGTCCCCAGGGGGGTGACATCTGTCATACACGGTCCCAGTGTCCCCTGGGGGGTGACAACTGGTGTCCCCAGGGGGGTGACACTCGGTGTCCACGGACACGGTCCCGGTGTCCCCAGAGACACCCCAGCCGTTGTCCCCGTAGGGGTGATGCTCGGTGTCCCCAGGGGGGTGACAATCGTCACATTCAGTCCTGCCGTCCCCAGGAGGGTGACAGTCGGCGTCCCCGGTCCCGCTGTCCCCGGGGGTGTCCCAGCTGGTGTCCCCGGGGGGGTCGGGTCCCCACCACCAGAGCTGCAGCCGGTTGTCCCCCCCCGGGGGTGGCCTGTTTTTCTCTGTCCCCTCCTCGTCACTGTCCCAGGGCGCCGGGAAGAGCCGCTGCCCCGAGGCGGTGGCCAACAGCGGGAGCCCGGGGTGCAGGCTGGGGGCACAGGCGGACACGTCACCCCCGCCCCACGGCGACCCGGGGCTTCGGGGGACCCAGGTGGCTGTGGGGGACCCAGGTGTCCCGGTGTCCCCCCCCCCCCACGGCACCCTGGGGACCGAGGAGTTTGGGGGGGGGGTCCCCAGGTGTCCTTGGGGGGACCCAGGAGTTGGGGAGGGGGGAACCCAGATGTCTGGGGGGGGGACACCCACCCGGGGGACGCACCCACCCTCACCCCTATAGGACCCGTGGGGGGACCCAGGAGTTTGGGGGGGGGGGACCCAGGCGTCCGGGAAAGAGACCCAAGAATTTGGGGTGCGGGGGTCCCAGGCATCCAGGAGGGACCCAGGCGTCTGGGGGGGGCACCCAAGTATCCGGGGGGGGGGGGCACCCAGGCATATAGGGGGGACCCCCAAGTGTCCACGGGGACCCGGGCATTTGGAGTGGGGGGTCCTAAGTGTCTGGGGGGGGGTCACAGGTCATCTGGGGGGGGGGGCACCCATGTGTCCGAGGGTCACCCTGAGCCATTGGCGCGGGGGGGGGGCCTGGGTGTTTTGGGGGGGGGGGGGGGCCTGGGTGTCCAGGGGGGTCCCGGGTGGCCGGGAGTGGGAGCCAGGAGTGTGTGTGGGGGGGTCCCAGGTGTCTGGGGGGGGGGCACCCAGGTGTTGGGGGGTGTTACCTGGTGCCGTTGATGCAGTCGCGGAGGGCGCGGAAGCGGAGGTGGGGGGGCAGCAGAGGGGGGTCCCCCGGCCCCAGGGGGGTCAACGTGTCCCAGACGGTGACGAAGCCATCGGTGTCACCGCTCACCAGGAACCGCCCCGTCCTGAAGGGGGGGGTGAGGGGGAAGGGGGGGGGGGGTGTCACCAGCACCCAAGTGTCCCCGAAACACCCCCGGAGGGACCCAGGTGTCCGGGACACCCCCACCCCCCACCCCCAAACTCAGGAACCCCCCCCCCTTCCCTGTCCCCAAAAGGGGACCCAGGAGTCCAGGAAGCCCCTCCCCCCCCCCCCAAAAGGGGACCCAGGAGTCCAGGAAGCCCCCCCCCCCCCCCCCAAAAAAGGGGACCCAGGAGTCCAGGAAGCCCCTCCCCTCCCCCAAAAAGGGGACCCAGGAGTCCAGGAAGCCCCTCCCCCCCCCCCAAAAAGGGGACCCAGGAGTCCAGGAAGCCCCCCCCCCCCCCCCAAAAAGGGGACCCAGGAGTCCAGGAAGCCCCTCCCCCCCCCCAAAAAGGGGACCCAGGAGTCCAGGAAGCCCCTCCCCCCCCCCAAAAAGGGGACCCAGGAGTCCAGGATGCCCCTCCCCCCCCCCAAAAAGGGGACCCAGGAGTCCCAGGAAGCCCCTCCCCCCCCCCAAAAGGGGACCCCAGGAGTCCAGGAAGCCCCTACCCCCCCCCCCCAAAAAGGGGGACCCAGGAGTCCAGGAAGCCCTCCCCCCCCCCCCCCAAAAAAGGGGGACCCAGGAGTCCAGGAAAGCCCCTCCCCCCCCCAAAAAGGGGACCCAGGAGTCCAGGAAGCCCCTCCCCCCCCCCCCCCAAAAAGGGGACCCAGGAGTCCAGGAAGCCCCTCCCCCCCCCCAAAAGGAGACCCAGGAGTCCAGGAAGCCCCTCCCCCCCCCCCAAAAAGGGGACCCAGGAGTCCAGGAAGCCCCTCCCCCCCCCCCCCAAAAGGGGACCCAAGCGCCCAGGGGGGTTGGGGGGCGAGGGGAGGGGTGTCACTCACGGGTCGAGGTCAAAGGTCACGCGCTGGTTGGTGCCCACCCACCGCTCCACCCCCAGCAGCGGCCGCTCGGGGCGACGCAGGTCCCAGCACAGGATGTGGGGGTCCTTTGGGGGGGCGGGGCGACCGTCGGACACGCCCCCAGGGGCCTCTAAGCCCCGCCCCCAGCCCCTTAAACCCCGCCCCCAGCCCTACAGACCCCCCCTCACAGCGCCACAGCCCGGAAGCCCCGCCCATCGCAAGCCCCGCCCATCGCAAGCCCCGCCCACCGAGAAACACCCCCCCCCCCCGCAGGCCCTGCCCCTCCCAGAAGCCCCCGCCCACCCCCGAAGCCCCGCCCCTCTGCGAAGCCACGCCCACCCTTCACTCCCACCCCAACAACCCCGCCCACCCCCCGAAGCCCCTCCCACTTCCCAGCCTCGCTCCCGCCCACCCCCAAAGCCCCGCCCACCCTTCACTCCCACCCCATCCCCGCAGCCCCCCACACACACTCCAGAAGCCCCGCCCACCCTTAGACCCCGCCCACTCACCCTAGGCCACCCCCCCACCCCAGACCCCGCCCATTCTCCAGGCCCCGCCCACCCCCAGACCCCGCCCACCCCCCGAGGCCCCGCCCACCCCCGAGGCCCCGCCCACCTTGCGCCCCCCCGCGAAGAGGCGGGTGCCGTCGGGGCTGAAGCGCAGGTGGGTGGGGGCAGCCGGGAGGCGGGGCCAGAGCGCCAGGGCCCCGCCCCCCTCCAGGGCATACAGCCCCAGGCTCCGCCCATAGGAGCCGCAGGCCAGCACCGGTTGGGCGGGGCTGCAGGCCAGGCAGCCAATCAGGCCCCGCTGGCCACGCCCATCCTCTGCGGGGGGGGGGGGGAGGGAAGTCAGGCCACGCCTCCTTTGGGAGACACACATACAAGCCCCGCCCCTAAAGGCGCCCCAAGCCACGCCCCCTCCGACCACGCCCCCACAAGACACGCCCTTTTAGGCCATGCCCATTTAGGCTCCACCCCCATCCCCACCCGTATAAGCCCCGCCCCTTTGACCCCCCCCCCCGAAGCCCCGCCCCCCAGATCCCCCAGACCCAGCTCTATCACCCCCCCCCCAACAATCCCCACTCCCTGGGGCCACACCCCTATAGGCCCCGCCCCTCCATCCCCGCCCCCTTTACCCCCACCCTCACAGACCACGCCCCCTTTAGGCCACGCCCCCTCCGACCCTCACTGCCAGCCTCTATCCGCCCTCCCCCCCCAATCCCTCCTCCCTGGGGCCCCACCCCCACAAGCCCCGCCCACGGGACCCCACCCCTTCTCGACCCCGCCCCTTTGCCCACACCCTCGCAGGCCACGCCCCCTTTAGGTCCCGCCCCCCCCCCCAGCCCCGAGCATGGCTTTATCCCCCACTCCCCCAATCCCCCCTCCCTGGGGCCCCACCCCCACAAGCCCCACCCCCCCGACCACGCCCCACCCTGACCACGCCCCCCGTCGGCCCCGCCCTCACGGCGCAGGGCCCAGGTGGTGCAGAGGCGCCCGGGGCGCTGGGTGGGGAAGACGCGGACGGCGCCGTCGAAGCCCCCCAGGAGGCGGGAGCCGTCGGGGGTGAAGGTCAGGGAGTGGGGGGCCACCGGCTCCTCCTGCGGGGCCACCAACACCCCCCGGGGTCACCAACACCCCCCGGGGCCACCAACACCCGCCGGGGCCACCAACACCCGCCGGGGCCACCAACAACCCCCGGGGTCACCAACACCCGCCGGGGCCACCAACACCCCCCGGGGCCACCAACACCCGCCAGGGCCACCAACACCCGCCGGGGCCACCAACACCCCCCGGGGTCACCAACACCCGCCGGGGCCACCAACACCCCCCGGGGTCACCAACACCCCCCGGGGCCACCAACACCCGCCGGGGCCACCAACACCCCCCGGGGCCACCAACACCCGCCAGGGCCACCAACAACCCCCCGGGGCCACCAACACCCCCCCGGGGCCACCAACACCCCCCGGGGTCACCAACACCCCCCGGGGTCACCAACACCCGCCGGGGCCACCAACACCCCCCCGGGGCCACCAACACCCCCCGGGGCCACCAACACCCCCCGGGGTCACCAACACCCGCCGGGGCCACCAACACCCCCCCGGGGCCACCAACACCCCCCGGGGTCACCCCCCCCCAACAGCCCCCAGCCCCTCCCAGGACCCCTCTCACCCCCTACGTCCTCCCGCTTCATCCCAGTAAGAACCAGTGCCTCCCAGTAAGCCTCAGAGCTCCCATTAACCCCGCCACAGTCTCCCAATAACACTCAGTGACCCCCCCCAAAGCCCCCCAGCCCTTTCCAGGACCCTACTTTAAGCTATGAAGCTCTCCCAGTTCATCCCAGTAAGAACCAGTACTTCCCAATAACTACTCAAAACTCCCAGTACTCCCTCCACAGCCCCCCCAGTGCCTCCCAGTAACACCCAGTGATGCCCCCGACACCCCCCAGCCCCTCCCAGGGCCCCCCTCTCACTCTCCACACCCTCCCGCTTCATCCCAGTGAGCACCCCCGCTTCCCAGTAAGCCTCAGTGCTCCCAGTAACCCCCCCCCCAGTCTCCCAGTAACACCCAGTGACCCCCGTGAGACCCCCCAGCCCTTCTCAGGATCTCTCTCTAAGACCTCAGACCCTCCCAGTGCATCCCAGTAAGAACCAGTGCCCCCCAGTAACTCTCCCCCAGTCTCCCAGTGTCTCCCAGTAACATCCCCCCAGCCCGCCCCCCCCAAAACTCCCCTCTAACGCCTCAGACATCTGCGTCCTCCACCCCCCCCCCCCCGGGACACCAAGGTCCCCTTTGTGTCCCCCCCCGGACACTGGGGTCCCCTCTGTCACCCCCCAACCCTGGAGCCCTGTGTCCCCCCCCCCCGGACCCCTGTGTCCCCCCCCCCAGGACACCAGGGGTCCCCTCTGTCCCCCCCCGTGTGTCCCCCCCCCAGGACACCGGGGTCCCTCTCTGTGTCCGTCCCCCCCCCAGGACACCAGGGTCCCCTCTGTCCCCCCCCGTGTCCCCCCCCCAAGGACACCGGGGTCCCCTCTGTGTCCGTCCCCCCCCCAGGACACCAGGGTCCCCTCTGTCCCCCCCCGTGTCCCCCCCCCCAGGACACCGGGGTCCCCTCTGTCACCCCCCAACCCTGGAGCCCTGTGTCCCCCCCTGTGTCCCCCCCCCACAGACCCCTGTGTCCCCCCCCCAAGGACACCGGGGTCCCCTCTGTGTCCGTCCCCCCCCCAGGACACCAGGGTCCCCTCTGTCCCCCCCCGTGGCCCCCCCCCCAGGACACCGGGGTCCTCTCTGTCCCCCCCCGTGGCCCCCCCCCCAGGACACCGGGGTCCCCTCTGTCACCCCCCAACCCTGGAGTCCTGTGTCCCCCCCCTCAGGACACTGGGGTCCTCTCTGTGTCCGTCCCCCCCCCAGGACACCGGGGTCCCCTCTGTCCCCCCCCGTGGCCCCCCCCCAAGGACACCGGGGTCCCCTCTGTGTCCGTCCCCCCCCCAGGACACCGGGGTCCCCTCTGTCCCCCCCCGTGGCCCCCCCGTGTCCCCACCAGGTGGCTGTAGGCGCGGAAGGAGCCCCGCAGGCTCCCATCGAAGGCGTCCCAGAGGTGCACGGGGTTGTCGCGGCTGCTGGAGGCCACCCTGCCCAGTACGGACCAGTACGGACCAGTAAGGACCAGTAATCTCCCAATGAGCCCCAGGACACCCCCTCCCCCGCACACGCACCCACTGCCTCCCAGTAACACCCAGTGACGCCCACGTCCCCTCCCAACACCCCTCTCTAAAGCACCACTCTCTCCCAGTTCATTCCAATAAGAACCAGTGACCCCCCAGCGCTCCCAAGACGCACCCCCCCACCTCCCAGTGTCTCCCAGTAACAAGCAGGGCCACCAGTTCCCTTCCCAGCGCCCCCAGTCGTCTTTCCAGTGCTCCCAGTCCCCCTCCTCTGTGCCCCCAGTCATCCTTCCAGTGCTCCCAGTCCCCTTCCCAGTCCCCTCCAGCCCCCTCCCAGTGCCCCCAGTCCCCTCCCAGTGCTCCCAGTGTCCCCATTACCACTCCCAGTCCCCTCCCGTGCTCCCAGTCCGTCTCCCACTGTCCCCAATCCCCCTCCCAGTCCCCTCCCAGTGTCCCTAGTGCCCGCCCAGTCCCTTCCCAATTCCCTCCTAGCGCCCCCAGTCCCCTCCCAGCGCTCCCAGTGTCCCCAGTCCCACTCCCAGTCCCCTCCACTGCTCCCAGTCCCCCTCCCACTGTCCCCAATCCCCCTCCCAGTCCCCTCCCAGTACCCCCAGTCCCTTCCCAGTGCTCCCACTGTCCCCAGTCCCACTCCCAGTGCCCCCCCCAGTCCCCTCCCAGTGCTCCCCAGTCCCCTTCCCAGTCCCCTCCCAGTGCTCCCAGTGCTCACAGGCAGGTGTGGGGCTGGCTGGAGTCCATGAGGGGGAACCAGGCGAAGTCGTAGATGGTGTCACCCTCGGGCACCCGCAGCGCTGGCACCTGCACCCGCAGCCCCCGCGTCACCCCCCCCCCCCGGGGCACGGGGACCCTGTCACCCCCCCTCCCCCAGCACCCACGTCACCCCCCCCGCGCTGGGGTGTCCCCTGTCACCCCCCCTGCACTCGCAGCCCCCGTGTCACCCCCCTGCGCTGGGGTCCCCATTGTCACCCCCCCGGCCATAGGGACCCTGTCACGCCCCCCCCCGGCACCGGGGTCCCCCCTGTCACCCCCCCAGATGTCCATGTCCCCTACGTCACCCCCCTTGGACACTGGGGTCCCCCCTGTCACCCCCCCCCCACACCGGGGTCCCCGTTGTCACCCCTGCCCCACACACTGGGGTCCCCCCTGTCACCCCCCCCCCCCAATACCGACGTCCCCTCTGTCACCCCCCCCCAAACGTCTGGGTCCTTCTTTCCGTGGATACCCCACAGCCTCCCCCCTGGCTGCCCCATAGCGACCTGCCCCCCCCCCACGCCATGGCTGCCCCATAGCGACCCCCAGCCCTCCCCCCAGTGCCCCACAGACCCCCCCCAAGCCCCCCTGGGAGCCCTATAGTGACCCCCAATCGCCACGAAATGACCCCCAGCCCCCCCCCCCAAATGCCCCGTAGCCCCCCCAATGCCCCATATCACCCCCCAATGCTCCATCTCAGCCCCCCGTGCCCCATATTCCCCCCCCCCCAAAACCCCTGGGAGGCCCATAGTGACCCCCAACCACCCCACAGTGACCCCCCAGCCCCCCCCCGAAAATGCCCCATATTCCCCCCCACCCCCCCGGAAGCCCCCCAGCACCCCCAACCACCGCATAGCGACCCCCCCAACCGCCCCGAATGCCCCACATGCCCCCCCCCCCCCTCAAACCCCCCTGGGAACCCCATAGCGCCCCCCCCCCCCCCCTGCCCCGCACCAGCTCGGGGAGGGGCAGCCCCGGGGGGGGGGCGCGGGGGGCAGCGGGAGGTCGAAGATGCGCAGGGTGTTGTCGTCGCTGCAGGTCAGGACGCAGGAGCCATCGGGGGCCCTGGGGGGGGGGGGGGGGGGCGGGGTGGGGACCAGGTGTCGGGGGGGGGGGGGGACACCCAGGCATCCTGGACCCCCAACTTCCCCCCCCCCCCCCCCCCAAAAGGGACCCGGGCATCCGGGGGGGACCCAGGTGTCTGAGACCCCCAACTTCCCCCCCCCCCCCCCCCCCCCAACAGGGGACCCAGACATTCGGGACCCCCAACTTACCCCCCCTCACAAAGGGACCCAGGTGTCCGGGACCCCCAACCCCCCCCACCCCATAGGGGTCCCGGGGGGGGGGAGGGGGGGGGGGGGGGTCTCTCACCACTTGCAGCCCCGCAGGAAGTTATGGGGCCGGTGGGCGAACTCCTGCCCTGCCCCCCATATGGGCTGGGGGGGGCGCGAGAGCACCAAGGGGGGCAGCCTGGGGGGGAAAAGGGGGGGGGGCGTCAGGGACCCCCCCCCATAGTGGACCCAGGTGTCCGGGACCCCCCAAAACCCCCCATAGAGCCCCCCATAGGGGACCCGGGCACTTGGAGCCCCCCCTAAACCCCCCCATCGGGGACCCAGGCGTCCGGGCCCCCCCCCACCCCCCATAAGGGACCCCCCCCCCAACTCCTCCCCCCCCCACCCCCCATAAGGGACCCCCCCCCCAAACTCCTCCCCCCCCCCATAGTGGACCCGGGTGTCCGGGACTCCCCCCAAACCCCCCCCAACCCCCCCCCCCAGGGGACCCAGGCACCCGGGAACACCTCCCCGCCCCACAGGGCCCCCCCCATCCCCCCCCATAGTGGACCCAGGGGTCCGGGCCCCCCCAACACCCCCCCCATAGGGGACCCCCATCCCCCCCCATAGCGGACCCAGGGCTCCGGGGTCCCCCCCAAACCTCCCCATCCCCCCCATAATGGACCCAGGCGTCCGGGACCCCCCCATCCCCCCCCATAATGGACCCAGGCGTCCGGCCCCCCAACACCCCCCATAGGGCCCCCCTGACCCCCCCCGTGGACCCGGGCCCTTCCCCCCCCCCCCCCCCCCGCTCACATCGGGCTCCGGCGGCGGCTCCGCGTCGTGGGGGGTGGCGGGGGTGGGGGAGGGGCGGGCTCCTCCCCCTCCCCCTCCCCCCCGCATCGGGAGACCCCCCCGCGCCGTCCGCCCTGGGCGCCGCCATGACACCGCCCGGCCGCGCCCACTTCCGGTCCCGCCACTTCCGGGTGCCTTCCCGGCGTGCGCCGCGCGGGGGGGCGGGGTCCCGGCCCGGAGGGACCCGGGGGGGGGGGGGGGGGGGACACACTGGGGGCCATTGGGGGCCCATTGGGGACACGGGGGGGGGGGCAGCGGGGGACATCGCGGGGGGGGGACAACGGGGGGGGGGGGGGGGCACTGGGGGTATTGGGAGACCGGGGGGGGACATCGGGGAGCCGGGGGGGGGAGGGGAGGGGGGAGGTGGCGCGCGGGGCTTCCCCCCCCCCCCCCCTCCCCTTCCCGCCCCCCCCCCTTCCCCGGCGGCGGCGTGGCCGAGCGGTCCAAGGCGCTGGATTTAGGCTCCAACCCCCGGGGGGACGCGGGTTCGAATCCCAGCGCTGCCAGAGGGGACAACACCCCCCCCCCAACACACACCCCTCCCCGGGGGGACGCGGGTTCGAATCCCAGCGCTCCCAGCGGGGACGACACCCCCCCCAACACACACCCCTCCCCGGGGGGACACGGGTTCGAATCCCAGCGCTCCCAGCGGGGACAACACCCCCCCCCCCCCCAACACACACCCCCCCCCGGGGGGACGCGGGTTCGAATCCCAGCGCTCCCAGCGGGGACAACCCCCCCCCCCCCCCCCAACACACACCCCTCCCCGGGGGGACGCGGGTTCGAATCCCAGCGCTCCCAGCGGGGACAACACCCTCCCCCCCCCCCCCCCCCCAACACACACCCCTCCCCGGGGGGACGCGGGTTCGAATCCCAGCGCTGCCAGCGGGGACAACACCCCCCCCCCCCCAACACACCCCTCCCCGGGGAGACGCGGGTTCGAATCCCAGCGCTGCCAGCGGGGACAACACCCCCCCCCCCCAACACACACCCCTCCCCGTGGGGGACGCGGGTTCGAATCCCAGCGCTGCCAGAGGGGACAACACACCCCCCCCCCCCCCCCCCCAAACACACACCCCTGCCCGGGGGGACGCGGGTTCGAATCCCAGCGCTCCCAGCGGGGACAACACCCCCCCCCCCCCCCCCCAACACACACCCCTCCCCGGGGGACGCGGGTTCGAATCCCAGCGCTGCCAGCAGGGACAACACCCCCCCCCCCCCCCCCCCCCAACACACACCCCCTCCCCGGGGGGGCCCGGGTTCGAATCCCAGCGCTGCCAGCGGGGACAACACCCCCACCCCCCCCCCCCCCCAAAATTTCACCACCTCCCCCCCCCCCCCCCCAGCACCCATGGGTGCCCCCTCCCCCCCCCTCGGGGGTCCCGGACTCCTGGGTCTCTTATGTGGGGCAGGGTGGGGGTCCCCGGTCATGTGGGGCCATTATGGGGGTGGGGGGCCCGGATACCTGGGTCCCCTTTTTTTTCGAGGGGGGGTGGGGAAGGGGGTCCCCAAACTCCTGGGTCCACTATGGGGGGGGGGGGGGGAGGGGTCGGGGCTCCCCCCCTCCAAAAAACCCACCCCCGGAGCCACAGCGGAAAATGAGTAAAACTCTTTATTTCTCCCCGAAAAAAGCCCAATTCCGGCGAATTTCCCCCCTCCAACCCCCCCCCCCCCAAAAAAAATACGTGAAAACACCCCAAAAAAGGGTGGGGGAGGGGCGAAGGACACCCCCCCCCCGAACCCCCAAAACCCATCACCAGGGGGCGCCCCCTCCCCCACCCCATTGCCCCCCCCCATTAACTAATGGCCCCCCCATAAATTACACCTTCGCCCCCCCCAAAGAGGACCCCTCCCCCCACCCGCCCCTCCCCCACAACTTGGGGGGCACCACCCCCCCCCAACGTAAGAATCCTCCCCCCCCCCCCCCAACTTAGGGGTCGGCCCCAAACTTAAGGGTCGGCCCCCAATTTGGGGGGTCAGCCCCCCCTCATTTATTTAGGGGTCACCCCACAACTTAGGGGTCACCCCTCAACTTGGGGGTCACCCCCCCCAATTTAGGGGTCAGCCCCCATTGAAGAATTACCCCCAACTTAGGGGTCAGCCCCAACGTGGGGGTCACCCCCCCAACTTAGGTGTCACCCCCCCCAGCTTGTGGGTCGCTCCTGGGGCTCAGCCCCCCAACTCGAGGGGGTGACACCCAACCGGGGGGTCTCCCCCCCCCCCCCCAACTTGGGGGTCAGCCCCACACCCTGCGGGGGGGGGGTGGGGGGGGCTCAGTTGTCCTCGTCGCTGTCGTCGGGGCTGATGGCCGGGCTGGTGAGGCTGTAGGTGGGGGACGTGGGGCTGTAGCCGGGGGATGTGGGGCTGTAGGTGGAGCCCTTGGGGCTGGTGGGGCTGTAGGTGGGGGAGGTGGGGCTGTACTTGGGGGAGGTGGGGCTGTAGGTGGGGGAGGTGGGGCTGTATTTGGGGCTGGTGGGGGTGTAGACGGGGGAGGTGGGGCTGTAGGTGGGGGAGGTGGGGCTGTACTTGGGGGTGGTGGGGCTGTAGGTGGGGGAGGTGGGGCTGTACTTGGGGGAGGTGGGGCTGTATTTGGGGCTGGTGGGGCTGTATTTGGGGCTGGTGGGGGTGTACTCGGGGGAGCTGGGGCTGTAGCTGGGGCTGGTGGGGGTGTACTTGGGGGAGGTGGGGCTGTAGCTGGGGCTGCTGGGGCTGTAACTGGGGCTGCTGGGGGTGTAGGTGGGCGACTGGGGGGTGTAGCGGGGGCTGGAGGGGGAGTAACTGGGCGAGGTGGGGCTGTAACTGGGCGAAGTGGGGCTGTAGCTGGGCGAAGTGGGGCTGTAGTTGGGGGAAGTGGGGGTGTAGTTGGGGCTGGTGGGGCTGTAGCTGGGCGAAGTGGGGCTGTAACTGGGAGAAGTCGGGGTGTAGTTGGGGCTGGTGGGGCTGTAGTTGGGGCTGGTGGGGCTGTAGCTGGGCGAAGTGGGGCTGTAACTGGGAGATGTGGGGCTGTAGCTGGGCGAGGTTGGGCTGTAGCTGGGCGAAGTGGGGCTGTAACTGGGAGAAGTGGGGCTGTAGCTGGGCGAGGTGGGGCTGTAGCTGGGTGAAGTCGGGCTGTAACTGGGAGAAGTGGGGCTGTAGCTGGGCGAAGTGGGGCTGTAACTGGGAGAAGTGGGGCTGTAGCTGGGCGAAGTCGGGCTGTAGCTGGGCGAAGTGGGGCTGTAGCTGGGCGAGGTCGGGCTGTAGCTGGGAGATGTGGGGCTGTAGCTGGGCGAGGTCGGGCTGTAGTTGGGCGAAGTCGGGCTGTAACTGGGCGACGTCGGGCTGTAACTGGGCGAGGTGGGGCTGTAACTGGGGCTCTGGGGGGTGTAGCCCCCCGGCGAACGCGGCTCGTAGGCGGGTGACGTCGGGCTGTAGCTGGGTGACATAGCGCCGCCTGGGGGGGGGGGGGAGACACAGCGGGGTGACGGGGAGAACCCAGGTGGGTGTTGGGGGTCTGTGGGGGCGGTGTGGGGCACCGGGGGTGTCTTGGAGGGTGCTGTGGGGCACTGCGGGGTGTTGGGGGGTGTTGTAGGGTGTTGTGGGGCACTGCGGGGGTCTGAGGGGTGCTGGGGGTTGGTTTCGGGGGGTGTCTTGGAGGGTGTCTGGGGGTGTTGAGGGGGCTGTTTGGGTGTTGTGGGGTGTGCGGGGTGCTGTGGGTCACGCCGTGGGTCGCGCTATGGGTCGCTGTGGGGCAGTGCTCACCCGGGGAGGGGGACGTAGGGGCTGGTGGAACTGGGGGAGTGTGCGATGTACGGTGCAGTGTGGGGCGTGTGCTGCAGCGTGGGGCGTTTGGGGTGCCGTGGGTCGCGCCGTGGGTCGCGCTATGGGTCGCTATGGGGCAGCACTCACCCGGGGAGGGGATGTAGGGGCTGGCGGGGCCGGGGATGTGTGTGACATATGGTGCAATGTGGGGTGTGTGGTGCAGTGTGGGGCGTTTGGGGGGGGATGGGTCGCCGTGGGTCGCTGTGGGTCATGCTGTGGGTCGCGCTATGGGTCGCTGTGGGGCAGTGCTCACCCGGGGAGGGGATGTAGGGGCTGGCGGGGCCGGGGGAGCCGAGGAACTGGGGGTGTGTGGTGCAGTGTGGGGCGTTTGGGGGGGGATGGGTCGCCGTGGGTCGCGCCGTGGGTCGCGCTATGGGTCGCTGTGGGTCCGTACTCACCCGGGGAGGGGATGTAGGGGCTGGCGGGGCCGGGGGAGCCGGGGGAGCCGGGGGTGGGGGACCAGGCCGGGGAGTAGCCGGGGCTGAAGCCGCTGGCGTCGGAGGCGGCGCTGGGGGAGAAGCCGGCGCCCCCCGGGGTCATCCCGCTGCCTGGGGGGACACACACACACACGGGGGTCAGACCCACGGCTGCCCCACAAGTCACCCCGCGACCCACAACCCACCCCCGGCATCCACAACTGCCCCCCAACCCACCCCCAGAAGTGAAGCAGCGACCCCCGAATCTGCCCCCGGGGCCACCCCAGAGTCCCCCAACTGCCCCCCGGACCCACAACTGCCCCACAACTGCCCCCCGGACCCATAACTGCCCCCCAACTGCCCCCCAACTGCCCCCCAACTGTCCCCTGGACCCATAACTGCCCCCCAACTGCCCCCCAATAGACCCCCAACTGCCCCCCAGACCCACAACTGCCCCACAACTGCCCCCCGGACCCATAACTGCCCCCTAACTGCCCCCCAACTGCCCCCCAACTGCCCCCCAGACCCGTAACTGCCCCCCAACTGCCCCCCGGACCCCCAACTGCCCCCCAATAGACCCCCAACTGCCCTCTGGACCCGTAACTGCCCCCCAACTGCCCCCAGGACCCATAACTGCCCCCCAATAGACCCCCAACTGCCCTCCGGACCCCCAACTGCCCCCCAGATCTGCCCCAGTGTCCCCCAAGAGCTTCCCCACCTGCCCCAGTGCCCCCCAGTACACCCCAGTACCTCCCAGTTTGCCCCCCCGCCCGAGTCTATCCCAGTGCCTCCCAGTCTGCCCCATGGCCCCCTCCCAGCCCCCCCCACTGACCCCTATTCTGCCCCACAGCCTCCCCAAAACCCCTCTAACCCCCCCCCATGAAACCCCCAGTCTGCCCCAGTACCTCCCAGTTTGTCCCCCCATCTATCCCAGTACCTCCCAGTCTGCCCCATGGCCCCCTCCCAGCTCCCCTCACTGACCCCCATTCTGCCCCACAGCCCCCCCAAAACCCCTCTAACACCTCCCCCCCCCCCCCCAAACCCCCTCCGGAGCCCCCGTCCCATCCCATCCCAGTGCTCCCAGTGCTCCCAGTACTCACCCACGCTGGGGGACCAGGCGCCGTAGGCGGGGGTGGCGCCCTGGTTCCAGGGGGTCATGGCGGGCGACATCCCCCCCATGGGGCTGGGCGCCGACCCGAAGAACATCCCGGTGGCTGCCGAGAGGGGGGGGAGGGTGGGGGTCAGGGTGGGGGGGACACGGGGTCTGGGTGCCCCCCACCCATCAAGGGGGACCCCGGTGTCTGTGGGTGCCCCCAGCACCCAGGAGTGGCCGATGTTGGCCATGAACCCCAGGATGACGTTGAGGTTCTTCAACGCCACCACCCTCGGGGTCTCCCTCGTGGGACCCAGACACCGGGTTCCTTGGGTGCCCCCAGGCCCGTGGGTGCCCCCCAGGGTCCGTGGGCGCCCCCCACCCATGACGGGGAACCCCGGCATCTGGAAGTGGCCCACGTTGGCCATGAACGCCACGATGACGTTGAGGTTCTTCAACGCCACCACCCTCGGGGTCTCCCTCGTGGGACCCAGACACCGGGTTCCTTGGGTGCCCCCAGGCCCGTGGGTGTCCCCCGGGTCCGTGGGTGCCCCCCACCCATGACAGGGGACCCCGGTGTCTCTGGGTGCCCCCAGCACCCAGGAGTGGCCGATGTTGGCCATGAACCCCAGGATGACGTTGAGGTTCTTCAACGCCACCACCCTCGGGGTCTCCCTCGTGGGACCCAGACACCGGGTTCCGTGGGTGCCCCCCAGGTCCATGGGTGCCCCCCACCCATCCCGAGGACCCCCCCGCGACTCACGCCCGGCGCCGCCGAGCCCCGGGAGGGCGCTGGGGATCTCCATGCCGTGTTTGCACTTCTCGGCGTCCAGCAGCAGGTCGAAGCAGCCGGTGCCGGCGGGCGCCAGCTGCCCCAGCATGATGTTCTCCGACACCCCCTTCATGGGGTCGCTCTCCCCGTGCGCCGCCGCCTCCATCAGCACGTCCACCTGCGCCCCACGGCCAGCCCCACACGTCACCCCCCCCCCTCTGCCAGCCCCACAAGTCCTCCCACGGACCCCCCAAGTCCTCCTGAAGACCCCCAAAAATCCTCCTCCCAGTCCCCCAAAACCCTCCTCCCAGTCCCCAAACCCTCCTCCACCAAACCCACCTGCGCCCCACGGCCAGCCCCACACGTCACCCCCCCTCGGCCGGCCCCACAAGTCCTCCCACGGACCCCCAAGTCTTCCTGAAGACCCCCAAGTCCTCCTCCCAGCCCCACTCCCAACCCCCCAAAGCCCCTCCCAGCCCCCCAAAACCCCCTCCCAACCCCCCAAAACCCCCTCCCAGCCCCCCAAAACCCCCCGTCCAACCCCCCAAAACCCCCTCCCAGCCCCCCAACCCCCCCCATCCAGCCCCCCAAAACCCCCTCCCAGCCCCCCAAAACCCCCCTCCCAACCCCCCAAAACCCCCTCCCAGCCCCCCAACCCCCCATCCAGCCCCCCAAAACCCCCTCCCAACCCCCCAAAACCCCCCAACCCCCCAAAGCCCCTCCCAGCCCCCCAAACCCCCCGTCCAACCCCCCAAAGCCCCCTCCCAGCCCCCAAAGCCCCTCCCAACCCCCCAAAACCCCCTCCCAGCCCCCAAAAGCCCCTCCCAGCCCCCCAAAACCCCCCGTCCAACCCCCAAAACCCCCTCCCAACCCCCCAAACCCCCCGTCCAACCCCCCAACCCCCCCATCCAGCCCCCCAAAACCCCCTCCCAACCCCCCAACCCCCCAACCCCCCAAAGCCCCTCCCAGCCCCCCAAACCCCCCGTCCAACCCCCCAAAGCCCCCTCCCAGCCCCCCAAAGCCCCTCCCAACCCCCCAAAACCCCCCTCCCAGCCCCCAAAGCCCCTCCCAGCCCCCCAAAACCCCCCGTCCAACCCCCCAAAACCCCCTCCCAACCCCCCAAACCCCCCGTCCAACCCCCCAACCCCCCCATCCAGCCCCCCAAAACCCCCCTCCCAACCCCCCAACCCCCCCGTCCAGCCCCCCAAAACCCCCTCCCAACCCCCCAAAACCCCCTCCCAGCCCCCCAAAACCCCCCATCCAGCCCCCCAAAGCCCTCCCAGCCCCCCAAAACCCCCGTCCAACCCCCCAAAAAACCCCCTCCCAGCCCCCAAACCCCCATCCAGCCCCCCAAAACCCCCTCCCAGCCCCCCAACCCCCCCATCCAGCCCCCCAAAAACCCCCTCCCACCCCCCCAAACCCCCTCCCAGCCCCCCAAAACCCCCCATCCAGCCCCCCAAAGCCCCTCCCAGCCCCCCCAAAACCCCCCGTCCAACCCCCCAAAACCCCCTCCCAACCCCCCAACCCCCCCGTCCAGCCCCCCAAAACCCCCTCCCAACCCCCCAAACCCCCCGTCCAGCCCCCCAAAACCCCCCATCCAGCCCCCCAACCCCCCCATCCAGCCCCCCAAAACCCCCTCCCAACCCCCCAAAACCCCCCATCCAGCCCCCCAAAGCCCCTCCCAGCCCCCCAAAACCCCCCATCCAGCCCCCCAAAGCCCCTCCCAGCCCCCCAAAACCCCCCGTCCAACCCCCCAAAACCCCCTCCCAGCCCCCAACCCCCCCATCCAGCCCCCCAAAACCCCCTCCCAGCCCCCAACCCCCCCCGTCCAACCCCCCAAAACCCCCTCCCAGCCCCCCAAGCCCCCCCCCCGCCCCCCGTCACCCACCGTCTCCTCGAAGGAGCACTTCATGAGGGGCCCGGTGTCCTGGCGGTTGACGCCGTGGCGGGTGATGGCCATGAGGTGGCCGCGGGAGGTCATGGTGTCGCAGAGCAGCGCCAGGTGCCGGTAGTTGACGTAGGAGCCGTCGAAGGAGATGACGTGGTAGAGCTCCCGCTCCAGCGCCTTCCGCACCGCCTCGATGCCCAGCACCTGCCCAGGGGGACAACCCACCGCTGGGGACCCCCGGGAGCAGGGTGTCCACCGAAGCCCAGCACCCAAGGACCCAGGAACCCTGGAGACACCAGCATCTGGGCACCCAGCACCCAAGGTCCAGGTGTCCACCAAACCCCAGCACCCAAAGGTCCAGGTGTCCACCAAACCCCAGGACCCATGGACCCAGGTGTCCACCAAACCCCAGCACCCAAGGACCCAGGAACCCTGGAGACATCAGCATCTGGGCACCCAGCACCCATGGGCCCAGGTGTCCACTGAACCCCAGCACCCAAAGGTCCAGGTGTCCACCAAACCCCAGCACCCATGGGCCCAGGAACCCTGGAGACACCAGCATCTGGGCACCCAGCACCCATGGACCCAGGTGTCCAGGAACCCTCGGGACCCAGATGTCCCTCAAACCTCTACCCATGGACCCAGGTGTCCACCAAACCCCAGCACCCAAAGGTCCAGGTGTCCACCAAACCCCAGCACCCAAGGACCCAGGTGTCCACCGAAGCCCAGCACCCACAGGTCCAGGTGTCCACCGAACCCCAGCACCCATGGACCCAGGTGTCCCTCAAGCCCCACCACCCATAAGCCCAGGTGTCCATCAAACCCCAGCACCCAAAGGTCCAGGTGTCCACCAAACCCCAGCACCCAAGGACCCAGGTGTCCACCGAAGCCCAGCACCCAAGGACCCAGGAACCCTGGAGACACCAGCATCTGGGCACCCAGCACCCATGGGCCCAGGTGTCCACCAAACCCCAGCACCCAAAGGTCCAGGTGTCCACCAAACCCCAGCACCCATGGGCCCAGGAACCCTGGAGACACCAGCATCTGGGCACCCAGCACCCATGGGCCCAGGTGTCCAGGAACCCTGGGGACCCAGATGTCCCTCAAACCTCTACCCATGGACCCAGGTGTCCACCAAACCCCAGCACCCAAAGGTCCAGGTGTCCACCAAACCCCAGCACCCAAGGACCCAGGTGTCCCTCAAGCCCCACCACCCATGGGCCCAGGTGTCCACCAAACCCCAGCACCCAAAGGTCCAGGTGTCCACCAAACCCCAGCACCCAAGGACCCAGGTGTCCACCGAAGCCCAGCACCCAAGGACCCAGGTGTCCACCAAACCCCAGCACCCATGGGCCCAGGAACCCTGGAGACACCAGCATCTGGGCACCCAGCACCCATGGGCCCAGGTGTCCACCGAAGCCCAGCACCCAAAGCTCCAGGTGTCCACCGAACCCCAGCACCCATGGACCCAGGTGTCCCTCAAGCCCCACCACCCATAAGCCCAGGTGTCCAGGAACCCCAGCACCCAAAGGTCCAGGTGTCCACCAAACCCCAGGACCCATGGACCCAGGTGTCCACCAAACCCCAGCACCCAAGGACCCAGGTGTCCACCGAAGCCCAGCACCCAAGGACCCAGGTGTCCACCAAACCCCAGCACCCAAGGACCCAGGTGTCCACCAAACCCCAGCACCCATGGGCCCAGGAACCCTGGAGACATCAGCATCTGGGCACCCAGCACCCATGGGCCCAGGTGTCCACTGAACCCCAGCACCCAAAGGTCCAGGTGTCCACCAAACCCCAGCACCCATGGACCCAGGTGTCCAGGAACCTCAGCACCCAAAGGTCCAGGTGTCCACCAAACCCCAGCACCCAAAGGTCCGGGTGTCCACCAAACCCCACCACCCAAGGACCCAGGTGTCCACTGAACCCCACCACCCATGGGCCCAGGTGTCCCTCAAATCACCACCCAAGGACGCAGGCGTCCAGGCACCCATGGCCCCAGGCGCGGGTGCCCCCCAGCACCCGGAGGTGTCCCCCCCCCCCGGCTCACGGTGAAGATCTCCACGATGTCGTTGGAGGTGGTCCGCACGGGGTCCACGTCCTTCTCGCTCAGCACCCGCATGAGGCTGACGCCGTCCGTCTCCAGGATCCACTCCTGGAGGGCCTTGAACTCCCCGTCCTCCGTGATGATGATCTTCTTCTTGTTGTCCGTCTGCGGCAGGTGCATGTACACCTGGGGGGGTGGGGGGGGGAAGGGGGACAGGGGGTTAGCGGCACCCATGGGTGCTCCACGGGTGGCTGGGGGGACGCCCCACTCAGCCACGGACCTTCAAACGCCTCTGCAAGTATCACCACGGGCACCTGGGGAGCTCCTAAATATGCTCCTGGCGAACCTCGTGTGCTCCTCAGGATCCACCAGGAACCTGGCCACCCACGTGAGCACCCATGGGTGCTACCCCGCTGCCCGGGGGGACACCCGGGCACCCAGAGACCTTCACACATGTCCACCAGTATCACCAGTGGCATCCTGGACCTCCTGATGGCTCACCACGGAGAACTTCCAAGTGCTCCTCAACACCCAACAGGCACCCGAGCACCCACATGAGCACCCATGGGTGCTACCCCACCACCTGGGGGGACGCCTGGGAGGACACCGGGGCACCCAGAGACCTTCACACATGTCCACCACTATCACCAGTGGCATCCTGGACCTCCTAAAGGCCACCATGCAGAACTTCCAAGTGCTCCTCAAGATGCACCAGGAGCCCGAGCACCCACGTGAGCACCCATGGGTGCTATCCCGCCACCTGGGGGGACACCTGGGAGGACACCCAGGCACCCGGAGACCTTCACACATGTCCACCAGTATCACCAGTGGCATCCTGGACCTCCTGATGGCTCACCACGGAGAACTTCCAAGTGCTCCTCAAGACCCACCAGGCACCCGAGCACCCACGGGTGCTACCCGGAGGGACACCCTGGGCACCCACAGACCTCCTTAGGTGCCTACAGTTGTCATTGGGGGACGTCCTTGATCTCCTCAAGGTCCCCTTCGCGTGGAGACCTTCCTTCACATGCTCCTCAGGACCCACCACCCCCACCCCCCAGCACCCATGGGTGCCCCCCAAGTCCCGTCCCGTCTCCCCCCCACCCACCCCACCCCCACCCCCACCCCACCTTGCTGATCTGCTCGATGCCCTGCAGCGTCATGTCCGTCAGCATGTTGGACTCGATGCAGCGCAAGAAGACGTCGTCATCCATCTTGTCCACCACCTCCTCCTCCTGGGGACAGCCAGGGGGCGCGGGGAGGTGACACCCAGCCCCGCGCGGTGTTGTGTCACCCCCCACCCATGGGTGCCACCGCTCCCACCTCCTGCATCTTGTTCTCGTCGCTGTTCATGATGCGGATGCGCAGCACCAGCTTCTCCGCGTTGTCGTCGTTGAAGATGCAGTTGAGATCGTCCCCGAAACCTGGGCACGGGGCGGGGGAGGACACGGGGGTGACCCCCTGGTCACCTCCCCACCCCCACCGCCACCCCCAAAGGGCCTCCAGGCTCCCCCAGGACCCCCAAAGTCCCACCAGATGCCCTCAAGGCTTATCTGGGACCCCCCAAAGCCCTCCCAGATGCCCTCAAGGCTCCCCCAAAGCCACCCCAGATGCCCTCAAGGCTCCCCCAAAGCCCCCCCAGATGCCCTCAAGGCTCACCCAGGTCCCCAAAAGGTCCCCCTAGATGTTCTCCGTACTCACCCAGGACCCCCCAAAGCCCCCCCAGATGCCCTCAAGGCTCCCCCAAAGCCCCCCCAGATGCCCTCAAGGCTCCCCCAAGACCCCCCAAAATCCCCCCAGATGCCTTCAAGGCTCCCCCAGGACCCACCGAAGGCCCTCCAGGACCCCCAACTCTTCCCTAATGCCCTCAAGGCTCATCTAGGACCCCCAAAGCCCCCCCAGATGCCCTCAAGGCTCATCTGGGACCCCCCAAAGCCCCCCCAGATGCCCTCAAAGCTCACCCAGGTCCCCAAAAGGTCCCCCTAGATGTTCTCCATACTCACCCAGGACCCCCCAAAGCCCCCCCAGATGCCCTCAAGGCTCCCCCAAAGCCTCCCCAGATGCCCTCAAGGCTCCCCCAAGACCCCCCAAAATCCCCCCAGATGCCTTCAAGGCTCCCCCAGGACCCACCGAAGGCCCTCCAGGACCCCCAACTCTTCCCTAATGCCCTCAAGGCTCATCTGGGACCCCCAAAGCCCCCCCAGATGCCTTCAAGGCTCATCTGTGACCCCCCAAAGCCCCCCGGGACCCCCAACTCTTCCCTAACGCCCTCAAGGCTCATCTGGGACCCCCAAAGCCCTCCCAGATGCCCTCAAAGC
This sequence comes from Fratercula arctica, assembly GCA_947846985.1. Taxonomy (NCBI): domain Eukaryota; kingdom Metazoa; phylum Chordata; class Aves; order Charadriiformes; family Alcidae; genus Fratercula; species Fratercula arctica. The sequence continues at coordinate 8,707,637 of CANTUZ010000014.1, read as the reverse complement.
TCACCCAGGTCCCCAAAAGGTCCCCTTAGATGTTCTCCATACTCACCCAGGACCCCCCAAAGCCCCCCCAGATGCCCTCAAGGCTCCCCCAAAGCCCCCCCAGATGCCCTCAAGGCTCCCCCAAGACCCCCCAAAATCCCCCCAGATGCCTTCAAGGCTCCCCCAGGACCCACCAAAGGCCCTCCAGGACCCCCAACTCTTCCCTAATGCCCTCAAGGCTCATCTGGGACCCCCAAAGCCCCCCCAGATGCCCTCAAGGCTCACCCAGGTCCCCAAAAGGTCCCCCTAGATGTTCTCCGTACTCACCCAGGACCCCCCAAAGCCCCCACAGATGCCCTCAAGGCTCCCCCAAAGCCCCCCCAGATACCCTCAAGGCTCACCCAGGTTCCCAAAAGGTCCCCCTAGATGTTCTCCATACTCACACAGGACCCCCCAAAGCCCCCCCAGATGCCCTCAAGGCTCCCCCAAAGCCCCCCCAGATGCCTTCAAGGCTCCCCCAGGACCCACCAAAGGCCCTCCAGGACCCCCAACTCTTCCCTAATGCCCTCAAGGCTCATCTGGGACCCCCAAAGCCCTCCCAGATGCCCTCAAGGCTCACCCAGGTCCCCAAAACGTCCCCCTAGATGTTCTCCGTACTCACCCAGGACCCCCCAAAGCCCCCCCAGATGCCCTCAAGGCTCCCCCAAAGCCCCCCCAGATGCCCTCAAGGCTCCCCCAAGACCCCCCAAAATCCCCCCAGATGCCTTCAAGGCTCCCCCAGGACCCACCGAAGGCCCTCCAGGACCCCCAACTCTTCCCTAATGCCCTCAAGGCTCATCTGGGACCCCCAAAGCCCCCCCAGATGCCCTCAAGGCTCAGACGGGACCCCGCAAAGCCCCCCCAGATACCCTCAAGGCTCACCCAGGTCCCCAAAAGGTCCCCCTAGATGTTCTCCGTACTCACCCAGGACCCCCCAAAGCCCCCCCAGATGCCCTCAAGGCTCCCCCAAAGCCCCCCCAGATGCCCTCAAGGCTCACCCAGGTCCCCAAAAGGTCCCCCTAGATGTTCTCCATACTCACCCAGGACCCCCCAAAGCCCCCCCAGATGCCCTCAAGGCTCACCCAGGTCCCCAAAAGGTCCCCCTAGATGTTCTCCATACTCACCCAGGACCCCCCAAAGCCCCCCCAGATGCCCTCAAGGCTCATCCGGGACCCCCCAAAGCCCCCCTGGGACCCCCAACCCTCCCCCAACGCCCTCAAGGTTCCCCCAGGTCCCTCCGATGTCCCCCACGCTGAGCCAGGACCCCTCCCAGTGACACCCCCCCCCCCCCCCCCAGGGTGTCCCCCCACCCCGGGACCTCACCGGCGTTGATCTTCTCGGCGATCTGCTCCATGGTGAGCTTGCGGTCGGTCATGTGCTTGCGGTCCAGCTCCACGCGCAGCAGCCAGGGCGAGATGCGGCTGACGTCGAAGTCGGGCATCTCGTAGTAGACGTTGACCCATTCCTGGTCCTCGGCCACCACCGTGCTCTGGGGGTTGGGGTCGTAGTAGATGGCAGTGTTGGCCGTCACCTTCCGCAGCGTGGTGTGCTCCAGGCGGCACAAGATGTCCTGGAGGGGGGGGGGGGGTGACATGGTGTCAGCATGGGGACGGGGGAGGTGGCCCATGGACGGTGGGGATGGAGGATGTGGGGATCCAGGGATGGAGGACATGGGAGAAGGAGGACATGGGGGATGAAGAACGTGGCAGAAGGAGAACGCGGGGATCCAGGGATGGAGGACATGGAGGATGGAAGACGGGGGGGATGTGGAAGACGGGGGGGATGGAGAACACGGAAGATGGAGGACACGGAGGATGGAGAACACGGAAGATGGAGGACACGGAGGATGGAGGACACGGAGGATGGAGGACGTGGGGATCCAGGGATGGAGGATGAGAGGGATGGAGGACGAGGGGGACGTGGAAGATAGGGGGGATGGAGAACATGGAAGATGGAGGACATGGGGACGGAGGATGGAGAACATGGAGGACATGGGGACGGAGGATGGAGAACATGGAGGACATGGGGATGGAGGACATGGAGGATGGAGGACACGGAAGATGGAAGATGCAGAAGATGGAGGACATGGGGATGGAGGACGTGGGGGATCCAGGGATGGAGAACACGGAAGATGGAGGACACGGAGGATGGAGGACACGGAGGATGGAGGACACGGGGACGGAGGACACGGGGACGGAGGATGTGGGGATCCAGGGATGGAGGACATGGAGGATGGAAGACGGGGGGGATGTGGAAGACGGGAGGGATGGAGAACACGGAAGATGGAGGACACAGAGGATGGAGGACACGGGGATGGAGGACATGGGGATCCAGGGATGGAGAACGCGGGGATGGAGGATGTGGGGATCCAGGGATGGAGGACATGGGAGAAGGAGGACATGGGGGATGAAGAACGTGGCAGAAGGAGAACGCGGGGATCCAGGGATGGAGGACATGGAGGATGGAAGACGGGGGGGATGTGGAAGACGGGGGGGATGGAGAACACGGAAGATGGAGGACACGGAAGATGGAGGACACGGAAGATGGAGGACACGGAGGATGGAGAACACGGAAGATGGAGGACACGGAAGATGGAGGACACGGGGACGGAGGATGTGGGGATCCAGGGATGGAGGACATGGAGGATGGAAGACGGGGGGGATGTGGAAGACGGGGGGGATGGAGAACACGGAAGATGGAGGACACGGAAGATGGAGGACACGGAGGATGGAGGACACGGAAGATGGAGAACACGGAAGATGGAGGACACGGAGGATGGAGAACACGGAGGATGGAGAACACGGAGGATGGAGAACACGGAGGATGGAGGACACGGAGGATGGAGGACACGGGGACGGAGGATGTGGGGATCCAGGGATGGAGGACATGGAGGATGGAAGACGGGGGGGATGTGGAAGACGGGAGGGATGGAGAACACAGAAGATGGAGGACACGGAGGATGGAGGACACGGGGATGGAGGACGTGGGGATCCAGGGATGGATGATGAGAGGGATGGAGAACGAGGGGGACATGGAAGATAGGGGGGATGGAGAACATGGAAGATGGAGGACATGGGGACGGAGGATGGAGAACATGGAGGACATGGGGACGGAGGATGGAGAACATGGAGGACATGGGGATGGAGGACATGGAGGATGGAGGACACGGAAGATGGAAGATGCAGAAGATGGAGGACATGGGGATGGAGGACGTGGGGGATCCAGGGATGGAGAACACGGAAGATGGAGGACACGGAGGATGGAGGACACGGAGGATGGAGGACACGGGGACGGAGGACACGGGGACGGAGGATGTGGGGATCCAGGGATGGAGGACATGGAGGATGGAAGACGGGGGGGATGTGGAAGACGGGAGGGATGGAGAACACGGAAGATGGAGGACACAGAGGATGGAGGACACGGGGATGGAGGACATGGGGATCCAGGGATGGAGAACGCGGGGATGGAGGATGTGGGGATCCAGGGATGGAGGACATGGGAGAAGGAGGACATGGGGGATGAAGAACGTGGCAGAAGGAGAACGCGGGGATCCAGGGATGGAGGACATGGAGAATGGAAGACGGGGGGGATGTGGAAGACGGGAGGGATGGAGAACACGGAAGATGGAGGACACGGAAGATGGAGGACACGGGGACGGAGGATGTGGGGATCCAGGGATGGAGGACATGGAGGATGGAAGACGGGGGGGATGCGGAAGACGGGGGGGATGGAGAACATGGAAGATGGAGGACATGGGGACGGAGGATGGAGAACACGGAGGACATGGGGATGGAGGACATGGAGGATGGAGGACATGGAGGATGGAGGACATGGGGATGGAGGACATGGAGGATGGAGGACATGGAGGATGGAGAACATGGAGGATGGAGGACACGGAGGATGGAAGATGCAGAAGATGGAGGACATGGGGATGGAGGACGTGGGGGATCCAGGGATGGAGAACACGGGGATGGAGGATGTGGGGGATGGAGGACATGGAGGACATGGAGGACGTCCCCTCCTCCCCACGGCGTCCCCCCCCTCCCCACGGCGTCCCCCCCCTCCCCACGGCGTCCCCCTCCTCCCCACGGCGTCCCCACCTTGGCCCGCTCGGCGTCGCGGGCGCTCTGGCCCAGCAGGAAGACGGTGAGGGAGGGGGTCTTGGGTTTCTTGGAGATGTTGATGAGTTCCTTCAGGCGGGGGACGCCCAGGGTGACGTTCTTGGCCGAGACCCCGGCGTAGTGGAAGGTGTTGAGGGTCATCTGGGTGGCGGGTTCTCCCAGCGACTGGGCCGCCAGCGCCCCCACCATCTCCCCGGGGTGCGCCTTTTGTTGGGGGGGGGGGGACACACGGACACGGGGTCAGGGTGGGGGGAACCCCACAAAACAGCCCAAGGCTGGACCCGAACCCCCCCCCCCCCCCGAGATCTGGCTTCAAGAAGGTCCCAGACGTGGAGTCAAAATCGCCCCAACTCCAGACCAAATTGCCCAAATCTGGTCCTAAACGCTCCGATTTGTCCCCACCGTCTCCCAGGGGACACTTAGGGACACACGGGGTGTCCCCAAACCCATCCCAGGGCTGGACCCCAACCCCCCCGAGATGTGGCCTCAAGAGCATCGTTAATCCAGACTCAAAACTGACCCCCACCTGCCCCCAAACCCCCAGATCTACCCCCCAAACCCCCAGATCTGACCCCAAACCCCTAAAATCTGTCCCCAAACCCCCAGATCTGACCCCCAAACCCCCAGATCTGACCCCTAAACTCCTAAAATCTGCCCCCAAACCCCCCGAACTGACCCCCAGAGCCCTCCAAAATCCCCAGATCTGACCCCCAAGCCCCCAGATCTGATCCCCAGAACCCTCCGAGACCCCCAGATACGACCCGTAAACCCCCAGACCTGCCCCCAAACCCCCAGACCTGCCCCCAAACCCCCAGATCTGCCCCCCAAACCCCTAAAATCTGCCCCCAAACCCCCAGATCTGACCCTTAGAGCTCCCCATCTGCCCCCTAAACCCCTAAAATCTGACCCCAAACCCCCAGATCTACCCCCCAAACCCCCAGATCTGACCCCAAACCCCTAAAATCTGTCCCCAAACCCCTAAAATCTGTCCCCAAACCCCCAGATCTGACCCCCAAACCCCCAGATCTAACCCCTAAACTCCTAAAATCTGCCCCCAAACCCCCAGATCTGACCCCCAGAGCCCTCCAAAATCCCCAGATCTGACCCCCAAGTCCCCAGATCTGATCCCCAGAGCCCTCCGAGACCCCCAGATATGACCCGTAAACCCCCAGACCTGCCCCCAAACCCCCAGATCTGCCCCCCAAACGCCTAAAATCTGCCCCCAAACCCCTAGATCTGACCCTTAGAGCCCCCCATCTGCCCCCTAAACCGCTAAAATCTGTCCCCAAAGCCCCAGACCTGCCCCCCAGAGCCCCAGATCTGCCCCCAAACCCCCCCATCTGATCCCTAAACCCCTAAAATCTGTCCCCAAACCCCTAAAATCTGTCCCCAAAGCCCCAGACCTGCCCCCCCCGTCCCCGCTCACGATGGCCTGGTTGAACTTGGACTCGATCTCCCCCAGCAGCCAGTCGAAGGCCCCCCCAGGACCCCCAGATCTGCCCCCAAACTGCCACATCTGACCCCCAAACCCCCACACCTGACCCTTAGAGCCCCCCATCTGCCCCCTAAACCCCTAAAATCTGCCCCCCAAAGCCCCAGATCTGCCCCCCAGAGCCCCAGACCTGCCCCCAAACCCCCCCATCTGCTCCCTAAACCCCTAAAATCTGCCCCCAAACCCCTAAAATCTGCCCCCAAACCCCTAAAATCTGACCCCAAACCCCCAGATCTGCCCCCCAGAGCCCCAGATCTGCCCCCCAAAGCCCCAGACCTGCCCCCCCCGTCCCCGCTCACGATGGCCTGGTTGAACTTGGACTCGATCTCCCCCAGCAGCCAGTCGAAGGCCCCCCCAGGACCCCCAGATCTGACCCCAAACCCCCAGATCTGCCCCCAAACCCCTAAAATCTGTCCCCAGAGCCCCAGATCTGCCCCCAAACTGCCACATCTGACCCCCAAACCCCTAAAATCTGTCCCCAGAGCCCCAGATCTGACCCTTAGAGCCCCCCATCTGCCCCCTAAACCCCTAAAATCTGTCCCCAAAGCCCCAGATCTGCCCCCAAACTGCCACATCTGACCCCCAAACCCCCACACCTGACCCCCAGAGTGCTCCAAGGCCTCCAGATCTGCCCCCAAACCCCTAAAATCTGCCCCCAAACCCCCAGATCTGACCCTTAGAGCTCCCCATCTGCCCCCTAAACCCCTAAAATCTGTCCCCAAAACCCCAGATCTGCCCCCCAGAGCCCCAGATCTGCCCCCCAAACCCCCACATCTGATCCCTAAACCCCTAAAATCTGTCCCCAAAGCCCCAGACCTGCCCCCCCCGTCCCCGCTCACGATGGCCTGGTTGAACTTGGACTCGATCTCCCCCAGCAGCCGGTCGAAGGCCTCCCCGGGACCCCCAGATCTGACCCCAAACCCCCAGATGTGACCCCAAACCCCTAAAATCTGCCCCCAAACCCCCAGATCTGCCCCCAAACCCCTAGATGTGACCCCAAACCCCTAAAATCTGCCCCCAAACCCCCAGATCTGCCCCCAAACCCCTAAAATCTGTCCCCAGAGCCCCAGATCTGACCCTTAGAGCCCCCCATCTGCCCCCTAAACCCCTAAAATCTGTCCCCAAAGCCCCAGATCTGCCCCCAAACTGCCACATCTGACCCCCAAACCCCCACACCTGACCCCCAGAGTGCTCCAAGGCCTCCAGATCTGCCCCCAAACCCCCAGATCTGACCCCCAAACCCCCAGATCTGACCCTTAGAGCTCCCCATCTGCCCCCTAAACCCCTAAAATCTGTCCCCAAAACCCCAGATCTGCCCCCCAGAGCCCCAGATCTGCCCCCCAAACCCCCACATCTGATCCCTAAACCCCTAAAATCTGTCCCCAAAGCCCCAGACCTGCCCCCCCCCGTCCCCGCTCACGATGGCCTGGTTGAACTTGGACTCGATCTCCCCCAGCAGCCAGTCGAAGGCCCCCCCAGGACCCCCAGATCTGCCCCCAAACTGCCACATCTGTCCCCAAACCCCCACATCTGACCCTTAGAGCCCCCCATCTGCCCCCTAAACCCCTAAAATCTGCCCCCCAAAGCCCCAGATCTGCCCCCCAGAGCCCCAGATCTGCCCCCAAACCCCCCCATCTGATCCCTAAACCCCTAAAATCTGTCCCCAAACCCCTAAAATCTGTCCCCAAAGCCCCAGACCTGCCCCCCCCGTCCCCGCTCACGATGGCCTGGTTGAACTTGGACTCGATCTCCCCCAGCAGCCAGTCGAAGGCCCCCCCAGGACCCCCAGATCTGCCCTCAAACTGCCACATCCGACCCCCAAACCCCTAGATCTGACCCTTAGAGCCCCCCATCTGCCCCCTAAACCCCTAAAATCTGTCCCCAAATCCCCAGATCTGCCCCCCAGAGCCCCAGATCTGCCCCCAAACCCCCCCATCTGATCCCTAAACCCCTAAAATCTGCCCCCAAACCCCTAAAATCTGCCCCCAAACCCCTAAAATCTGACCCCAAACCCCCAGAGCCCCAGATCTGCCCCCCAAAGCCCCAGACCTGCCCCCCCCCGTCCCCGCTCACGATGGCCTGGTTGAACTTGGACTCGATCTCCCCCAGCAGCCAGTCGAAGGCCTCCCCGCTCAGGCGGAACTCCTCCACCATGCGGCGGCTGCAGAGCGTGGAGCGCAGGTGGATGTTGAAGAGCAGCGTGGCGTTCTCCTGCGCCTGCCGGCTCAGCGGGTCCTCCCCGTTCACGATCACCAGCTTCCGGCTCAGCTCCTTCACCCCTGCGACAACGGGGGGGGGGTTTTTTTGGGGGGGGGGGGGGTGTCAAAAGGGTCCTGGGGGTCCCCCAAGTCCCCCAGCACCTTCCTGGGGGTCCCCGCACATCACCCAGCACCTTCCTGGGGGGCCTCGAGTCTTCCCAAGGCCTTTCTGGGGGTCCTCAAGTCCCCCAACACCTTCCTGGGTGGTTACTGGGGTCCCCTAAATCCTCCCACAACCTTCCTGGGGGTCCCCCAATTCCCCAACACCTTCCTGGGGGTCCCGCACATCAACCAGCGCCTTCCTAGGGGACCCACAGATCCCCCAGCGCCTTCCTGGGGGTCCTCCAGTCCTCCCAGCACCTTCTTAGGGGTCCCCCAACGCCATCCTGGGGGTCCCACAGATCCCTCGACACCATCCTGGGGGTCCCCGCACATCACCCAGCACCTTCCTAGGGGACCCACAGATCCCCCAGCGCCTTCCTGGGGGTCCTCCAGTCCTCCCAGCACCTTCTTAGGGGTCCCCCAACGCCATCCTGGGGGTCCCACAGATCCCCCAGCACCTTCCTGGGAGGTCACTGGGGTCCCCAAGTCCCCCAGCACCTTCCTGGGGGTCCCCCAGCACCTTCCTGGGGGACCCACAGATCCCCCAGCACCTTCTTAGGGGTCCCCCAAGTCCCCCAGCACCTTCCTGGGGGTCCCCGCACATCACCCAGCACCTTCCTAGGGGACCCACAGATCCCCCAGCACCTTCCTGGGGGTCCTCGAGTCCTCCCAGCACCTTCTTAGGGGTCCCCCAACGCCATCCTGGGGGTCCCACAGATCCCCCAGCACCTTCCTGGGGGTCCCCGCACATCACCCAGCACCTTCCTGGGGGACCCACAGATCCCCCAGCGCCTTCCTGGGGGTCCTCGAGTCCTCCCAGCACCTTCTTAGGGGTCCCCCAACGCCATCCTGGGGGTCCCACAGATCCCCCAGCACCTTCCTGGGAGTCCCCCAGCACCTTCCTAGGGGACCCACAGATCCCCCAGCACCTTCTTAGGGGGCCTCAAGTCTTCCCAGCACCTTCCTAGGGGTCCCCCAACGCCATCCTGGGGGACCCACAGATCCCCCAGCACCTTCTTAGGGGTCCCCCAAGTCCCCCGACACCATCCTGGGGGTCCCCGCACATCACCCAGCACCTTCCTAGGGGACCCACAGATCCCCCAGCACCTTCTTAGGGGTCCCCCAAGTCCCCCGACACCATCCTGGGGGTCCCGCACATCACCCAGCACCTTCCTGGGGGACCCACAGATCCCCCAGCACCTTCCTGGGGGTCCCCCAACGCCATCCTGGGGGTCCTGCACATCACCCAGCGCCTTCTTAGGGGGCCTCGAGTCTTCCCAGCACCTTCCTAGGGGTCCCCCAATGCCATCCTGGGGGTCTTACAGATCCCCCAGCACCGTCTTAGGGGTCCCCCAAGTCCCCCGACACCATCCTGGGGGTCCCCGCACATCACCCAGCACCTTCCTAGGGGACCCACAGATCCCCCAGCGCCTTCCTGGGGGTCCTCGAGTCCTCCCAGCACCTTCTTAGGGGTCCCCCAACGCCATCCTGGGGGTCCCACAGATCCCCCAGCACCTTCCTGGGGGTCCCCGCACATCACCCAGCACCTTCCTGGGGGACCCACAGATCCCCCAGCACCTTCCTGGGGGTCCTCGAGTCCTCCCAGCACCTTCTTAGGGGTCCCCCAACGCCATCCTGGGGGAGCCACAGATCCCCCAGCACCTTCCTGGGGGTCCTCCAGTCCTCCCAGCACCTTCTTAGGGGTCCCCCAACGCCATCCTGGGGGTCCCACAGATCCCCCAGCACCTTCCTGGGAGGTCACTGGGGTCCCCAAGTCCCCCAGCACCTCCCTGGGGGTCCCCCAACGCCATCCTGGGGGTCCTGCACATCACCCAGCGCCTTCTTAGGGGGCCTCGAGTCTTCCCAGCACCTTCCTAGGGGTCCCCCAACGCCATCCTGGGGGTCCCACAGATCCCCCAGCACCTTCTTAGGGGTCCCCCAAGTCCCCCGACACCTTCCTGGGGGTCCCGCACATCACCCAGCACCTTCCTGGGGGTCCCACAGATCCCCCAGCACCTTCCTGGGGGTCCCCGCACATCACCCAGCACCTTCCTAGGGGACCCACAGATCCCCCAGCGCCTTCCTGGGGGTCCTCGAGTCCTCCCAGCACCTTCTTAGGGGTCCCCCAACGCCATCCTGGGGGTCCCACAGATCCCCCAGCACCTTCCTGGGAGGTCACTGGGGTCCCCAAGTCCCCCAGCACCTTCCTGGGGGTCCCCCAATGCCATCCTGGGGGTCCTGCACATCACCCAGCACCTTCTTAGGGGGCCTCGAGTCTTCCCAGCACCTTCCTAGGGGTCCCCCAATGCCATCCTGGGGGTCTCACAGATCCCCCAGCACCTTCTTAGGGGTCCCCCAAGTCCCCCGACACCATCCTGGGGGTCCCGCACATCACCCAGCACCTTCCTGGGGGGCCTCGAGTCTTCCCAAGGCCTTTCTGGGGGTCCTCAAGTCCCCCAACACCTTCCTGGGTGGTTACTGGGGTCCCCTAAATCCTCCCACCACCTTCCTGGGGGTCCCCCAATTCCCCAACACCTTCCTGGGGGTCCCGCACATCACCCAGCGCCTTCTTCAGGGTCCCTTAAGTCTTCCCAAGGCCTTTCTGGGGGTCCTCAAGTCCTTCAACAGCTTCCTGGGGGGGTCCCCAAGTCCCCCAACGCCATCCTGGGGGTCCCCCAAGTCTCCCAGCACCTTCCTGGGGGTCCCACGCATCACCCAGCACCTTCCTGGGGGTCCTTGAGTCCTCCCAGCACCTTCTTAGGGGTCCCCCAACGCCATCCTGGGGGTCCCACAGATCCCCCAGCACCTTCCTGGGAGGTCACTGGGGTCCCCAAGTCCCCCAGCACCTTCCTGGGGGTCCCCCAACGCCATCCTGGGGGTCCCACAGATCCCCCAGCACCTTCCTGGGAGGTCACTGGGGTCCCCAAGTCCCCCAGCACCTTCCTGGGGGTCCCCCAATGCCATCCTGGGGGTCCTGCACATCACCCAGCGCCTTCTTAGGGGGCCTCGAGTCTTCCCAGCACCTTCCTAGGGGTGCCCCAACGCCATCCTGGGGGTCCCACAGATCCCCCAGCACCTTCTTAGGGGTCCCCCAAGTCCCTCGACACCATCCTGGGGGTCCCCGCACATCAACCAGCGCCTTCCTGGGGGACCCACAGATCCCCCAGCGCCTTCCTGGGGGTCCTCGAGTCCTCCCAGCACCTTCTTAGGGGTCCCCCAACGCCATCCTGGGGGTCCCACAGATCCCCCAGCACCTTCCTGGGAGGTCACTGGGGTCCCCAAGTCCCCCAGCACCTTCCTGGGGGTCCCCCAATGCCATCCTGGGGGTCCTGCACATCACCCAGCACCTTCTTAGGGGGCCTCGAGTCTTCCCAGCACCTTCCTAGGGGTCCCCCAATGCCATCCTGGGGGTCTCACAGATCCCCCAGCACCTTCTTAGGGGTCCCCCAAGTCCCCCGACACCATTCTGGGGGTCCCCGCACATCACCCAGCACCTTCCTAGGGGACCCACAGATCCCCCAGCGCCTTCCTGGGGGTCCTCGAGTCCTCCCAGCACCTTCTTAGGGGTCCCCCAACGCCATCCTGGGGGTCCCACAGATCCCCCAGTGCCTTCCTGGGGGTCCTCGAGTCCTCCCAGCACCTTCTTAGGGGTCCCCCCAACGCCATCCTGGGGGTCCCACAGATCCCCCAGCACCTTCCTGGGAGGTCACTGGGGTCCCCAAGTCCCCCAGCACCTTCCTGGGGGTCCCCCAATGCCATCCTGGGGGTCCTGCACATCACCCAGCGCCTTCTTAGGGGGCCTCGAGTCTTCCCAGCACCTTCCTAGGGGTGCCCCAATGCCATCCTGGGGGTCTCACAGATCCCCCAGCACCTTCTTAGGGGTCCCCCAAGTCCCCCGACACCATTCTGGGGGTCCCCGCACATCACCCAGCACCTTCCTAGGGGACCCACAGATCCCCCAGCGCCTTCCTGGGGGTCCCCCAATGCCATCCTGGGGGTCCTGCACATCACCCAGCACCTTCTTAGGGGGCCTCGAGTCTTCCCAGCACCTTCCTAGGGGTCCCCCAATGCCATCCTGGGGGTCTCACAGATCCCCCAGCACCTTCTTAGGGGTCCCCCAAGTCCCCCGACACCATCCTGGGGGTCCCGCACATCACCCAGCGCCTTCCTGGGGGGCCTCGAGTCTTCCCAAGGCCTTTCTGGGGGTCCTCAAGTCCCCCAACACCTTCCTGGGTGGTTACTGGGGTCCCCTAAATCCTCCCACCACCTTCCTGGGGGTCCCCCAATTCCCCAACACCTTCCTGGGGGTCCCGCACATCACCCAGCGCCTTCTTCAGGGTCCCTTAAGTCTTCCCAAGGCCTTTCTGGGGGTCCTCAAGTCCTTCAACAGCTTCCTGGGGGACCCCCAAGTCCCCCAGCACCTTCCTGGGGGTCCCACGCATCACCCAGCACCTTCCTGGGGGTCCTTGAGTCCTCCCAGCACCTTCTTAAGGGTCCCCCAGCACCTTCCTGGGGGGTCACTGGGGTCCCCAAGTCCCCCAGCACCTTCCTGGGGGTCCTTTAAGTCCCCCAGCACCTTCCTGGGGGGGGGGGTGGGTGTCACTGGGGTCTTCAAGTCCCCCGGTACCTCCCTGTGGGGGTCCCCGAGTCCCTCAGCACCTTCCTGGGGGGGGTCCCCGAGTCCCCCAACACCTCCCTGGGGGGGTCCCCAAGTCCCCCAACACCTCCCTGGGGTCCTGGGGGGGTCCCCAAGTCCCTCAGCACCTTCCTGGGCATCCGGGGGGGGGGTGTGTGTGTGTCCTAGAAGTTCCCCAAGACCTTCTTAAGGGGGGTTCCCCTGGCACCCCCCTGTGGGATCTCGGGGGTCCGTCCCCCCCCCCGAAGTTCGTCCTTCTGGGCTCAGGACCCCCCCTCCCCCCCCCAAAAAATACTCACCCTCCACCACCTTGACGGGGTGCAGGTCGGACGGGAGGCGGGAGTTGATGTGGAAAATCTTCTGGGCGTTCCAGATCATGCGGAGCAGGTTACAGGGGAGCACCACCTGGGGGGGGGGAGCGAAACGGGGGGGTCAGCACCCAAAAATGGGGGCGCAGCACCTAAAAATGGGGGCACCAGGGCTCAGCATCCCAAAAATTAGGGCCCCAGGGTTGCGCGCGCCCTAAAAACTCTGGGCTTGCACCCAAAAACGGGGGTCTCAAGAGGCTGCACCCCCAAAAACAGGGGGATGGGGGGGACAGAACCCCCAAATGGGGGGGCAGCACCCAAAACAGGGGGGGCAGCACCCAAAAACGGGGGCACCAGGGCTCAGCAGCCCAAAAATTAGGGCCCCAGGGTTGCGCGCGCCCTAAAAACTCTGGGCTTGCACCCAAAAATGGGGGTCTGACGGGTCTGCGCCCCCAAAAACAGGGGGACGGGGGGGGCTGAACCTCAAAACAGGGGGGGCAGCACCCAAAACAGGGGGGGCAGCACCCAAAACAGGGGGCACCAGGGCTCAGCATCCCAAAAATTAGGGCCCCAGGGTTGCACGCGCCCTAAAAACTCTGGGCTTGCACCCAAAAATGGGGGTCTGACGGGTCTGCGCCCCCAAAAACAGGGGGACGGGGGGGGCTGAACCTCAAAACAGGGGGGGCAGCACCCAAAACAGGGGGGGCAGCACCTAAAAATGGGGGCACCAGGGCTCAGCATCCCAAAAATTAGGGCCCCAGGGTTGCGCGCGCCCTAAAAACTCTGGGCTTGCACCCAAAAATGGGGGTCTGACGGGTCTGCGCCCCCAAAAACAGGGGGACGGGGGGGGCATGGGCTGAAATGGGGGGGTCAGAACCCCAGAACGGGGGGGGGGCAGCACCCCAAAACCAGGCCTGGGGTGGGTGAAAGGATTCCAAAAAAGGGAGATTTGGGGTTGGTTTCCCCAAATTTGGGCCATGGAGGCTGCCAGCACCCCAAAAACGGGGGTTGGGGGGGGGGCAGCCCCCAAAAAAGGGCATTTATGGGCAAGGGGGGGGTCAGAACCTCCTCCTACACCCCAAAAATGGGGGTCAGGAGGGGGAACAGCCCCCCAAAAAGGGCATTTATGGGCATGGGGGGGGTCAGAACCTCCTCCTACACCCCAAAAATGGGGGTCAGGAAGGGGAACAGCCCCCCAAAAACGGCATTTATGGGCAAGGGGGGATCAGAACTTCGTGCTACACCCCAAAAATGGGGGTTGGGGGGGGGGCAGCCCCCCAAAAAGGGTATTTATGGGTAAGGGGGGGGTCAGAACCTCCTCCTACACCCCAAAAATGGGGGTCAGGAAGGGGAACAGCCCCCCAAAAAGGGCATTTATGGGCAAGGGGGGATCAGAACTTCGTGCTACACCCCAAAAATGGGGGTTGGGGGGGGGGCAGTCCCCCAAAAAGGGTATTTATGGGTAAGGGGGGGGTCAGAACCTCCTCCTACACCCCAAAAATGAGGCTCAGAAAGGGGGCAGCCCCTCCCCCCCCCAAAACCGGGGTGACGCCGCGTCGTGTCACGTCCCCAACACCCTCTTCCAACCCCCCTCCCCACCCAAGGGGGGTGGTCCGGAGCCCACCCCTGGGTGCTGAAGGGGGTGTTTTTTTGGGGTGGGGGGGTGTTTTTTTGGGGTGGGGGGTGTGTGACGTCACCTTGCTGTCGCCGGTGGGGAAGATGACGCGCAGCACCTCCCGGTCCTCCCGCATCTTCTCGAACTCCCGCTCCAGCTCGTTCTGGATGTGGGCGTTGGAGAGAATGTCCTTCACCAGCTCCTCCTGCAGCGTCCGCCGCAGCGCCCGCTCGTTGGTGTAGTCGAACTTGAACCTGGGGACGAACGACACACAACCGGGGGTGAGGGACGGGGGGGAACGGCCGAGGAGCCCCGGGGGGAAGGGGGTTCCCGTGGGGAGGGGCGGGGGCAACTTTGGGGAGGAGCGGTTGGGGGACACCAACGCGGGACCCCCGTGGGACAGGAGCACCGTGGGGACGCCAATATGGGACCTACATTGACAAAGAACAGCTTGGGGACACCAAAACGTCACCCACGTGGGGCAGGAGCACCTTGGGGACACCAAAATGGGACCTACATGAGGCAGGAGCACCGTGGGGACACCAATATGGGGCCTACATTGACGAAGAGCAGCTTGGGGACACCAAAATGTCACCCACGTGGGACAGGAGCAGCTTGGGGACACCAAAATGTCACCCACGTGGGACAGGACCAACTTGGGGACACCAAAACATGACCTATGTTGAGGAAGAGCAGCTTGGGGACACCACCATGTCACCCACATTGAGGAGAAGTAGCTTGGGGACACCAATATGGGTCCAACTTAGGGAAGGAGCACTCTGGAGACACCAAAATGTCACCCATGTGGGGCAGGAGCAGCTTGGGGACACCAACAAGGATCCAGTTTGGGGAGGAACACCTTGGGGACACCAACAAGGGTCCGACTCGGTGAGGAGCACCTTGGGGACACCAACAAGGGTCCGACTTGGGGACACCAACAAGGGTCCAACTTGGGGCCACCAACAAGGGCCCAACTCGGTGAGGAGCACCTTGGGGACACCAAGGGGCCAACCTGGGGACACCAACAAGGGCCCAACTCGGTGAGGAGCACCTTGGGGACACCAAGGGGCCAACCTGGGGACACCAACAAGGGTCCGACTCGGTGAGGAGCACCTTGGGGACACCAAGGGTCCAACTTGGGGCCACCAACAAGGGTCCAACTCGGTGAGGAGCACCTTGGGGACACCAAGGGTCCAACCTGGGGACACCAACAAGGGTCCAACTTGGGGCCACCAACAAGGGTCCAACTCGGTGAGGAGCACCTTGGGGACACCAAGGGTCCAACTTGGGGACACCAACAAGGGTCCGACTCGGTGAGGAGCACCTTGGGGACATCAAGGGTCCAACTTGGGGACACCAACAAGGGTCCGACTCGGTGAGGAGCACCTTGGGGACACCAAGGGTCCAACCTGGGGACACCAACAAGGGTCCGACTCGGTGAGGAGCACCTTGGGGACATCAAGGGTCCAACCTTGGGGCCACCAACAAGGGTCCCAGACTCGGTGAGGAGCACCTTGGGGACACCAAGGGGCCAACTTGGGGCCACCAACAAGGGTCCAACTCGGTGAGGAGCACCTTGGGGACACCAAGGGGCCAACTTGGGGCCACCAACAAGGGTCCGACTCGGTGAGGAGCACCTTGGGGACACCAACAAGGGTCGAACTTGGGGCCACCAACAAGGGTCCGACTCGGTGAGGAGCACCTTGGGGACACCAAGGGTCCAACTTGGGGCCACCAACAAGGGCCCAACTCGCTGAGGAGCACCTTGGGGACACCAAGGGGCCAACCTGGGGACACCAACAAGGGCCCAACTTGGGGCCACCAACAAGGGTCCGACTTGCTGAGGAGCACCTTGGGGCCACCACCGTGGGCTCCAACCCTTGCAAGGAGCAGTTGGGAGCCCCCGAGATGGGTCAAAGCTCTGGGGCAGGTGGCCCCTGCGCCCCCCCCCCCCCCCACCAGGCCTGGCCCCACCGCGGTCCTAGGGGGTGGGTTGTCCCTCACTTCTTCTCGAAGGCCTTGTTGGAGGGCTTGAGGGTGGCCAGGTTCTGGAACTCCACGCTCTCCCCCGCCAGCCCGTCCTCGCCGTAGCGCAGCTGCACCAC
Source organism: Fratercula arctica (assembly GCA_947846985.1). Lineage (NCBI taxonomy): Eukaryota > Metazoa > Chordata > Aves > Charadriiformes > Alcidae > Fratercula > Fratercula arctica. Next base: position 8,690,982 of record CANTUZ010000014.1, on the reverse strand, counting down.
CTGGTTGATGGAATTGCGCACGGTGGCGTCGTACTTCACCATCACCGACTCCATGGACTTGATCAGCCGCCGTTGGATGTACCCTGCGCCGGGGGGGGACGGGGACAGGGGGACAATGGGGACATCGTCACTCTTGGGGGGGGCCTGGAGGCGTTGGGGGGGGGGGGGGGGGGGGGGGAGGGGCGGTCTCTGGGAAGCATCTGGAGAAGGTTCGGGGGTCCCGGAGGGCTTTGGGGGGTCTCCAGGAGGCATCTGGGGAGGGTTTGGGGGGTCTCTAGGAAGCATCTGGGGAGGGTTTGGGGGTCCCAGGAGGCATCTGGGGAGGGTTTGGGGGTCCCAGGAGGCATCTGGGGAGGGTTTGGGGGTCTCTAGGAAGCATCTGGGGAGGGTTCGGGGGTCTCCAGGAAACATCTGGGGAGGGTTTGCGGGTCTCCAGGAGGCATCTGGGGAGGGTTTTGGGGTCTCCAGGAGGCATCTGGGGAGGGTTTGGGGGTCTCCAGGAAGCATCTGGGGAGGGTTCGGGGGTCTCCAGGAAACATCTGGGGAGGGTTTGCGGGTCTCCAGGAGGCATCTGGGGAGGGTTCGGGGGTCCTGGAGGCACCTGGGGAGGGTTCGGGGGTCCTGGAGGGCTTTGGAGGGGGGTCCCCAGGAGGCATCTGGGGAGGGTTTGGGGATCCTGGAGGGCTCCTGTGGGTCTCCAGGAGGCATCTGGGGAGGGTTTGGGGGTCTCAGGAGGCATCTCGGGCAGGTTTGGGGGTCCTGGACGCATCTGGGGAGGCTTTAGGGGTCATGGAAGGCCTTGGGGTTCTTCAGGAGGTATCTGAGGAGGGTTCAGGGGTCCTGGAGGCATCTGGGGAGGCTTTGGCGGGTCCCGAGGAGGCATCTGGGGAGGGTTTGGGGGTCTGAGGGGGCCACCCCACAACAAGGCGTGGGGCAGGGCCCGGGGGGGGGAAGATTCCCACCCCTCGGAGATGACACCACCCATCGTCCCTCCAGCACGTGGTGGCCCCCCGTAAAGACGTGTCATCCCCCCCCATGGAAGACGAGGTGGGGGCCACGGTGGAAGATGATGTGGGGCCCCAGAGAGGTGGAGGGAAATGTGGGGCTGACCGGTCTCGGCCGTCTTGACGGCGGTGTCGATGAGGCCCTCGCGGCCCCCCATGGCGTGGAAGAAGAACTCGGTGGGGGTGAGTCCCGCCAGGTAGGAGTTCTCCACGAAGCCCCGGCTCTCGGGGCCGTAGTCGTCCTTGATGAAGTGGGGCAGGGTGCGATGTTTGAAACCAAAAGGGATGCGTTTGCCTTCCACGTTCTGCTGCCCCACCACCGCGATGACCTACGGGGAGACGGGGGGAGGAAACGCGTTGGTGGGGGGGGAACCAGGGACAGCCCTAAACCTCATAAAACATCATCCAGCCCCATAGGGAACATCCCGGGGGTCCCTAAGGAGGCCAGGAACATCTGGGACATCTTCAATCTTGGAGACCAACGTCAGCGTGGATCACCGTGATGACTTGTGGGGCTGCCCAGACCCCATAGGGACCACCAATGATCACCCTGGTCCAACCAGGCCCCCCCAGTCCCTATAGGGAACGTCCCGGGGGCCCATAGGGAGGCCCAGAACACCTGGGAGATCTTCATCTTGGAGGCCAACATCAGCGTGGACCATCATGATGACTCGGTGGGGTGGGCCCCCCCAGACCCCACAGGGACCACCCAGAGATCAGCCTGGTCCACCCAGACCCCAGAGGAATCCCAGAGCCCCATAGAGAACGTCCCGAGGGCCCATAGGGAGCCCCAGAACATCTGGGAGATCTTCATCTTGGAGCTCCTGGTGCCCAACACCAACACAGACCCCCAAGAAGACCCCACAGAGGTCTACAAAACCCCACAGGAACCCTCCCAAACCCCACGGAGAGCCTCCTGGCACCTCCTCGAGACCCCCCAGAAGCCCCCCAAGACCCCTTAGTGCCCCCCAAGACCTGGGAGAAGTTCATCTTGGAGCTCCTGGTGCCCAACACCAACACAGACCCCCACGAAGACTCTGAGAAGCTCCACTAAACCCCACAGGAACCCTCCCAAACCCCACGGAGATCCTCCTGAGACCTCCTCGAGACCCCCCAGAAGCCCCCCAAGACCCCTTAGTGCCCCCCAAGACCTGGGAGATGTTGATCTTGGAGCCTTTGGCGCCCGAGACCACCATGGACTTGAAATTGTTGTACTCGGAGAGGGATTTTTGGGCGGAGGAACCCGTCTTGTCCCGGGCGTCGTTGAGGATACGGTTGACCTGGTTCTCGAAGGTCTGGCGCAGGGTGTTGCCCGGGGTGGGCTCCAGCTCGTTGTTGTGGGCCTTCTCGATGACCTACGACCCCCCCCCAAAAATGTCACCGGGACACCCCAAAACCCCCGGCAGCACCCCGGGGTGTCGGGGGGGGGAGGTGGCAGGGATGGAACCCAACCGCGAGGGGACCCAAAAGTGTCCCAGAGGGGCCGGGGGCGCCCCAAAACCCTGCCGGCATCGGTGGGGACACTCCGGAGAGCCAGGGAGCCCCCCAAAACGTCCTGGGGGAACTGGGGACACCCCAAAACGTCCTGGGGGAACTGGGGACACCCCAAAACCCAGGGGAGCACCCCAAAACGTCCTGGGGGAACTGGGGACACCCCAAAACGTCCTGGGGGAACTGGGGACACCCCAAAACCCAGGGGAGCACCCCAAAACGTCCTGGGGGAACTGGGGACACCCCAAAACGTCCTCAGGGAACTGGGGACACGCCAAAGTGTCCTGGAGGAACTGGGGACACCCCAAAACCTTCCTGGTATCCCTGGGGGTGCCCTAAAACTGCAGGGAGCCCCCCCAAAAGGCTCCAAGATCGCGACAGATGCTCCAACCCCCCCTCCCCCCAGCCCCCCCCCCCCCCGCAAAACACCCCAGCGCCCCCCGGGGCACCCCAAAACCTCAAAGAGACCCGGGGGGGGGGGGGGGGGGTGTTCCCAAAACTTTGGGAAACACCACCCCCCCCCCCAAAAAACTCCCCTTGGAGGCACCCCCCCGAGCACCGTGGGGACCCTCCATTCCCCCCCCCCCACGAAAAGAACCCCAAATTTCAACTAAGGGACCCCCCCCCCGGCATCACTCGGGGGCCCCCCCCCCCAAAACCCCCGAGGAGCCCCCCCAGAACCCTCCCCCCCCACCTCGATGACGTCCTGCTTGGCCTTTTTGATGGTGTTCTGGATGTCCTGGTAGGTCTTTGCGTCGGCGATGGAGTCCCCGATGCCGATGGTGTGACCTGCGAGGGGGGGGGGGGAAATTGGGGGGGGGGGGGGGGGGGTCAGGTGGGTGCTCCCCACCTCGGGGTGTATCATCCTCCCCTCCCCCCCCACCCCCAAAAAGGTGTCCCGAGCCCCAAACCCGACCTTCTGCCGCGTTCTCCTGAACCCAGGGGAGATACCTGGATCCATGGAGAAGAAATGGGGGTCCCAGGGCCCCCCCCCCCCCCGGGGACAACAAGGTCCTCCTAGTGCCAAAAAAGGGGGCCGAAGGGCCCCCCAAGACACCTGGGACCCCCCTCGTCCCCAAAAAATGGGGTCCAAGGGCCCCCCAAGACACCTGGGACCCCCCTTGTCCCCAAAAAAGGGGGTCCAAGGACCCCCCATGGACAACAAGGTCCTCCTAGTGCCAAAAAAGGGGGTCCAAGAGCCCCCCAAGACACCTGGGACCCCCCTCGTCCCCAAAAAATGGGGTCCAAGGGCCCCCCAAGACACCTGGGACCCCCCCTTGTCCCCAAAAAAGGGGGTCCAAGGACCCCCCATGGACAACAGGGTCCTCCTAGTGCCAAAAAAGGGGGTCCAAGAGCCCCCCAAGACACCTGGGACACCCCCTTGTCCCCAAAAAAGGGGGTCCAAGGGCCCCAGGGACACCCAAGTCCCCTCTGCTCCTCAAAGACGGGGCCTGAGGAGGTCCCCAGATGTCCCGTGTCCCCCCCCCCCCGGCGTGTGTCCCCCCCGCCCCCCCAGGCCCCGCTGACCCTCGATGAGGAGCCAGTTGTTGATGACGGTCTGGATGTTGCTGTAGAAGAGGCGGGTGGTGTCGTGGCCCATCTCCAGGTAGGAGATATGGACCAAGGACCCCGCCGAGGTCCCCAGCGACTTCTTGCAGAGGATGCCCATGATCAGCTCCCCGTTCTCCACGATCACCTGCCAAGGTGGGGGGGGGGGGTCAGGACCTCCCCTCACACACACACATCTCCAGAGATTCCACCCCCTCGCCCCCATTCTTCACCCAACCATGCTGAAGGACTCGTGTCCCGGTGATCTAGGGAGGGTTTGGGGGTCCTTGGAGGGCTCCAGGGGGTCCCAGGAGGCATCTGGGGAGGGTTTGGGGGTCCCAGGAGGCATCTAGGGAGGATTTGAGGCATCTGGGGGGGTCTCCAGGAGGCATCTGGGGAGGATTTGAAGCATCTGGGGAGGGTTTGGGGGTCCTGGGAGGCATCTGAGGAGGGTTTGGGGGGGGTCTCCAGGAGACATTTGGGGAGGGCTTGGTGGTCCTGGAGGCATCTGGGGAGGGTTCAGGAGTCCTAGAAGGTTCCAGTAGGTCCCCAGAAGGCATCTGGGGAGGGTTTGGGGATCCCAGGAAGCATCTGGGGAGGGTTTGAGGCATCTGGCGGGGTCTCCAGGAGGCATCTGGGGAGGGTTTGGGGGTCCCAGGAGGCATCTGGGGAGGATTTGGGGGTCCTTGGAGGGCTCCAGGGGGTCCCAGGAGGCATCTGGGGAGGGTTTGGGGGTCCTGGAGGGCTCCAGGGGGTCCCAGGAAGCATCTGGGGAGGGTTTGGGGGTTCCAGGAGGCATCTGGGGAGGGTTTGGGGGTTCCAGGAGGCATCTGGGGAGAATTTGAGGCATCTGGGGGGTCTCCAGGAGGCATCTGGGGAGGGTTTGGTGGTCCCAGGAAGCATCTGGGGAGGGTTTGGGGGTCCTGGAAGGCTCCAGTAGGTCCCCAAGAGACATTTGGGGAGGCTTTGGTGGTCCTGGAGGCATCTGGGGAGGGTTCAGGAGTCCTAGAAGGTTCCAGTGGGTCTCCAGGAGACATCTGGGGAGGCTTTGGGGGGTCTCCAGGAGGCATCTGGGGAGGCTTTGGGGGGTCTCCAGGAGGCATCTGGGGAGGCTTTGGGGGGTCTCCAGGAGACATCTGGGGAGGGTTTGGGGGTCCTGGAGGCATCTGGGGAGGGTCTGGGGGTCCTGGAAGGCTCCAGTAGGTCCCCAGGAGGCATCTGGGGAGGGTTTGAGGCATCTGGGGAGGGTTTGGAGGTCCTGAAGGGTCTCCCCACCCCAACCGCGCCCCCCACCCCCCCCCCAACCTTGGTGTCCCCGGGGGAGATGTGCTTGTAGGGTCCGCTGTCCTCGTCGTCGGGGTGGGTGCTGTGGGTGCGGATGCAGTTGATGTGGCCGGGGATGATGAGGGAGAAGATCTGCTTCCCCGTCCAGAGGGGCCGGGGCTTCAGGATGGCGGGTTGGGGCACCTTCCCGTCCCACGTCGAGAGGAACATCAGCAGGTTCATCACCTCCCCCTGTGTGTGGGGGGGGGGACACACACACACCGGGACACCCCGTCAGCACCCCAAAACCCCCCCCAGGGCACACAGGGGACACCCCCACCCCCAAACCCCCCACCCCACCCCCCCCCAAAAAAAACCTCCCAGCGCAGCCCCCAGAAGCACTTCGGAATCTCCAGGGTGGGGGCGAGGAGAAACACCCCCCCCCCCCCAAGGGTCCCAAAATTGCTCCGTTACGGCCCCAAAATGCCCCGAAAATACCCCAAAAAGCTTCCCATGGGACAAGGAGAGGCCGTAAAGGTGCCAAAAACCTCCCACCGCCGCCCCAAAACGCCCCCCGACAGCCCGAAAACCCCCCCCAAAATACAGCAAAACCTTTTCTAGGGGGGAGGGAGACCCCCCCAGGCGCCCCCAAAGCCCTCACGGGCTGAGAACAGCCTCCGGCCCCCCCCCAACCCCCCCCCAAAACCCCTCGTGACACCCCAAAATGCCCCCCCCGCCCCTTTCACAGCCACCCCAGGAGCGCCCCCCCCCCCACTCGCCCCTCTCCTGGCCCCCCCCGGTGGAGCCCCCGGTGGAGCCCCCCCCATCCCTCCTGTTCCCCCCCCACTCGCCCCTCTCACGGCCACCCTGGGGGAGCCCCCCCCCCCCCCATCCCGCCCCCCCCCCGGCCGGCGGGGCACTGACGCGCTGCAGGAAGACGTCGCGCTTGGTGAACTTGCGCACGGCCGTGAGCGTGTCCTGCACGATGCCCATGACGGGGCGGTTGGACTGGGGCGTGACGATCATGCGCGGCACCATGGCCAGCTCCTGGATCTCCGCCCGCGTCTCCAGCGACTGCGGCAGGTGCAGGTTCATCTCGTCCCCGTCGAAGTCCGCGTTGTAGGGGGTGGTGACGCTGCGGGGGGGGGCACGGGGGGGGTCACACACAGCCCCCGGGGGGGCCACACACAGCCCCCAGGGGGGTCACACACAGCCCCAGGGGGGGTCACACACAGCCCCCGGGGGGGTCATGGGGGGGGGGGGTCACAGACAACACCCAGGGGGGTCACACACAGCCCCAGGGGGGGTCACACACAGCCCCCGGGGGGGTCACACACAGCCCCCGGGGGGGTCACGGGGAGGAGGGGGAAGGAGTCACAGGGTTGTAGGGGGTGGTGACGCTGCGGGGATGCGGGGGGGTCACAGGGGGGGTCACACACAACGCCCAGGGGGGTCACACACAGCCCCCGGGGGGGTCACGGGGGGAGTCACACACAGCCCCCGGGGGGGTCATGGGGAGGGGGGTCACAGACAACACCCAGGGGGGTCACACACAGCCCCAGGGGGGGGTCATGGGGGGGGTCACAGGGAGGGGGGTCACACGCAGCCCCCGGGGGGGTCATGGGGAGGGGGGGTCACACACAGCCCCCGGGGGGGTCATGGGACAACACAACCCCCGGGGGGGTCACAGGGAGGGGGGAGACACACAGCCCCTGGGGGGGTCATGGGGGGGGGTCACAGGGAGGGGGGAGACACACAGCCCCCGGGGGGGTCATGGGGGGGGGGGGGTCACACACAACCCCCGGGGGGGTCATGGGGAGGGGGGGGTCACACACAGCCCCCAGGGGGGTCATGGGGGGGGTCACAGGGAGGGGGGAGACACACAGCCCCCGGGGGGGGTCATGGGGGGGGGTCACAGGGAGGGGGGAGACACACAGCCCCCGGGGGGTCATGGGGGGGGTCACAGGGAGGGGGGGAGACAACACAGCCCCCGGGGGGGTCATGGGGGGGGGGGGGGTCACACACAACCCCCGGGGGGGTCATGGGGAGGGGGGGTCACACACAGCCCCCAGGGGGGTCATGGGGGGGGGGTCACGGGGAGGAGGGGGAAGGAGTCACAGGGTTGTAGGGGGTGGTGACGCTGCGGGGACGCGGGGGGGTCACACACAGCCCCCGGGGGGGTCATGGGGGGGGGGATCACAGACAACGCCCAGGGGGGTCATGGGACAACACAACCCCTGGGGGGGATCATGGGGGGGGTCACACACAACCCCCGGGGGGGTCATGGGGGGGGGGGTCACAGACAACGCCCAGGGGGGTCACACACAGCCCCCAGGGGGGTCATGGGGGGGGGGGTCACAGGGAGAAGGGGAAAGGAGTCACAGTGTTGTAGGGGGTGGTGATGCTGCGGGGACACGGGGGGGTCACGGGGGGGGTCACACACAGCCCCCGGGGGGGTCATGGGGAGGGGGGGTCACACACAGCCCCCGGGGGGGTCATGGGGGGGGGTCACACACAACGCCCAGGGGGGGGTCACGGGTTGGGGGGGGGGGGAGACACAGTGTTGTAGGGGGTGGTGACGCTGCGGGGACACAGGGGGGGGGGTCACACACAGCCCCCGGGGGGGTCATGGAGGCAGGGGGGGGGGACACACACAGACCCCCTGGGGGGGTCACAGCACTGTAGGGGGCGGTGACGCTGCAGGGCCCGGTTGGGGGGGGGGGGCCACAGGGACGGGGGGGGGGGGACACAGCCCCCGGGGGGGGGTTCCTGAGGCTGAGGCGGAAGGTGGCCCAGGGCAGGACGGGGTTTGGGGACAAAAGGAGCAGTTTTGGGGCTGAAAAGGGCAGGTTTTGGTGCCACCAGCCCTACACGGGCAGTTTCGGGGGCGCGGGGGGGGGGGGGGGGGGCAGTTTCGGGGGGGGGGGGGGGGGGGGCAGTTTTTGGGGTACCTGAGGTTGAGGCAGAAGGTGGCCCAGGGCAGGACGGGGTCTGGGGGTGACAGGGGCAGGTTTTGGGCTGAAAAGGGCAGGTTTTGGTGCCACCAGCCCCTACACGGGCAGTTTTGGGGCGCGGGGGGGGGCAGTTTTTGGGGCGCGGGGGGGGGGGGCAGTTTTTGGGGCGCGGGGGGGGCAGTTTTTGGTGTTCCTGAGGTTGAGGCGGAAGGTGGACCAGGGCAGGACGGGCTTTGGGGACAAAAGGGGCAGTTTTGGGGCTGAAAAGGGCAGGTTTTGGTGCCACCAGCCCTTACACGGGCAGTTTCGGGGCGCGGGGGGGGCAGTTTCGGGGCACGGGGGGGGGGGGGGGGGGCAGTTTTGGGGGTACCTGAGGTTGAGGCGGAAGGTAGCCCAGGGCAGGACGGGGTCTGGGGGTGACAGGGGCAGGTTTTGGGCTGAAAAGGGCAGGTTTTGGTGCCACCAGCCCCTACACGGGCAGTTTTGGGGTGCGGAGGGGGCAGTTTTGGGGCACGGGGGGGGCAGTTTCGGGGTGTGGGGGGGGGCAGTTTTGGGGTACCTGAGGTTGAGGCGGAAGGTGGACCAGGGCAGGATGCGGACGCGGTGGCCCATCATGGACATCTTGTGGAGCGTGGGCTGGCGGTTGAAGATGACGATGTCACCGTCACACATGTGTCGCTCCACCTGGGGGGGGACGCCAAAAAGGGGGGGGGGGGGGGGGGGGGGGGCGGGAGGGGCTCAGCACCCCCAAAATTTGGGGCTGGGATGACACCCCCCCCCCCCCAAAACCCAGGGACAGCCCAAAAATCAACGTCCATCCCCCCCAAAAAGGAGCATTTTCAGGGACTCTAAAGCCCAGGGTTTGGCCCCAAACGCCCCCAACTCTTTGTGGGACCCCGGAAGTTGAAGGTCTTTGGGAAGCCCAAAATTAAGGGGGGGCCCCCCAAAATGTGGGGGTTCTTTAGGGACCCTAAAACCAAGGACTTCACCCCAAATTCCCCCCCAAAGTTCCTCCGCGACCCCAAAACCCCCCAACGCCCTCCCCAAAACAGACTCTTGAGAGACCCAAAAACCTCTTTTTCTGCCCCAAATCCCCCCAAACTCTTTGTGACCCCCCAAACCAGGGCCCGATCCCCGGACCCCACTGTCTTCAGAGACCCCAAACCCCAGGATTTCTTCCCAAATTCCCCCCCAAAGCTCCTCCGCGACCCCAAAACCCCCCAAATAAGCCTCAAAACAGACTCTTGAGAAACCCAAAAACCCCTTTTTCTGCCCCAAATCCCCCCAAACTCTTTGTGACCCCCCCAAACCAGGGCCCGATCCCCGGACCCCACTGTCTTCAGAGACCCCAAACCCCAGGATTTCTTCCCAAATTCCCCCCCAAAGCTCCTCCAGCGACCCCAAAACCCCCCAAATAAGCCTCAAAACAGACTCTTGAGAAACCCAAAAACCCCTTTTTCTGCCCCAAATCCCCCCAAACTTTGTGACCCCCCCCCAAACCAGGGCCCGATCCCCCAACCCCAGCCCTTTTGCACGCCCCAGATCCACTCGCTGGCCCCCGAAGCCCCTCCCAGACCCCCCCAAAACCTCCCAAACCCGGCGCTTTTCCGGCCCCTCGTGGCGGGGGGGATGTGTCCGTCCCCCCCCCCGGGTTTTGGGGGTCCCCCCCCCCCACCTTGTAGCCGATCTGGAGGTGGAGGTCGCTGGGCTTGGGGTGGAAGCGCAGGTCGATACGGTCCCCGTTGTCCCGGATGATGTACTTGGCCCCCGGGTACTGGCTGTTCCCGCGGCGCACCAGCTCCTGCAGCCTGGGGGGGGGGCGAGGGGGGGGGGCACCGGGGGGTGAGGGGGGGGCTCGGGGGGTGGGGGGCTCGGGGGGAGGCCAGGAGGTCATTTGGGGATGGGGATGGGAGGGGTTTGGGGGACATTTGGGGGGACTGGGAGGTCACGGGGGGGCACTTGGGGGGGAGGGGATATTTCGAGGTGCCCCACAGGCCCCCCCCAAAACCCCCCCGTAACCCCCCCAGAACGTGTGTGTGTGTGTGTGTGTGTGTGTCCCCAACAACCCCCCCAGAACGTCTGTCATCATGTGTCCTGTCCCCCCCCCACGACCTGTCGGTGTCGAAGGGGGTGACGATCTTGGCCAAGGTGGTGTCACCCCTTCCATGTCCCCCCACTGACCCCCAAACGCCCTCCATACCCCCACAGACCCCCTGTAGCCCCCCCAAAACCCCCCACAGCCCCCTCAAACCCCCCCTCCAACTCCTCACAGCCCCCCCCCAAGTGTGTGTGTGTGTCGTCCCCCCCCCGCCCCGACCTGTCGATGTTGAAGCGGGTGACGATCTTGGCCAAGGTGGTGTCACCCCTTCCGTGTCCCCCCAGTGACCCCCAAACCCCCTCCATACCCCCACAGACCCCCTGTAGCCCCCCCAAGATCCCCCCCCAAACCCCCCCCATAGACACCCCCCCCCCCCCCAAGTGTGTGTGTCCCCCCCGACCTGTCGGTGTTGAAGGGGGTGACGATCTTGGCCAAGATCATGTTGTCCCTTCCATGTCCCCCCAGTGACCCCCAAACGCCCTCCATACCCCCACAGACCCCCTGTAGCCCCCCCAAAACCCCCCACAGCCCCCCCAAACCCCCCCATAAACCCCCCCCCCCAAGTGTGTGTGTCCCCCCCCCGACCTGTCGATGTTGAAGGGGGTGACGATCTTGGCCAAGATCATGTTGTCCCTTCGATGTCCCCCAAACCCCCTCCATACCCCCACAGACCCCCTGTAGCCCCCCCAAAACCCCTCATAGCCCCCCCAAACCCCCCCATAGACACCCCCCCCCAAGTGTGTGTCCCCCCCCCCCCACCTGTCGATGTCAAAGGGGGTGACGATCTCGGCGAAGGTCATGTCACCCCTTCCATGTCCCCCCACTGACCCCCAAACGCCCTCCATACCCCCACAGACCCCCTGTAGCCCCCCCAAAACCCCTCATAGCCCCCCCAAACCCCCCCACAGACCCCCCCCCCCCAAGTGTGTGTCCCCCCCCCCGACCTGTCGATGTCAAAGGCGGTGACGATCTTGGCCAAGATCATGTTGTCCCTTCCATGTCCCCCAAACCCCCTCCATACCCCCACAGACCCCCTGTAGCCCCCCCAAAACCCCCCACAGCCCCCCCAAACCCCCCCCCACAGACCCCCCCCCCCCAAGTGTGTGTCCCCCCCCCCCACCTGTCGATGTCAAAGGGGGTGACGATCTCGGCGAAGGTCATGTCACCCCTTCCATGTCCCCCCAGTGACCCCCAAACCCCCTCCATACCCCCACAGACCCCCTGTAGCCCCCCAAAACCCCCCACAGCCCCCCCAAACCCCCCCACAAACCCCCCCCCCCAAGTGTGTGTGTCCCCCCCCCGACCTGTCGATGTTGAAAGGCGGGTGACGATCTTGGCCAAGATCATGTTGTCCCTTCGATGTCCCCCAAACCCCCTCCGTACCCCCACAGACCCCCTGTAGCCCCCCCAAAACCCCTCATAGCCCCCTCAAACCCCCCCACAGACCCCCCCCCCAAGTGTGTGTGTCCCCCCCCCCCGACCTGTCGATGTTGAAGGGGGTGACGATCTCGGCCGAAGGATCATTGTCACCCTTCCATGTCCCCCCACTGACCCCCAAACGCCCTCCATACCCCCACAGACCCCCTGTAGCCCCCCCAAAACCCCCCACAGCCCCCCCAAACCCCCCCCCCAAGTGTGTCCCCCCCCCGACCTGTCGATGTTGAAGGGGGTGACGATCTCGGCGAAGGTCATGTTGGCGGCGATGGAGCGGGGGACGCCCACCTGGTCGATGGCCAGGTTGGGGTCGGGGGTGATGACGGTGCGGGCCGAGAAATCCACCCGTTTGCCCATCAGGTTGCCCCGCACCCGCCTCACGCTCCGTTGCCACAGTCAGGTTCAGCCGGGGTGGGTTTGGTGTTTCTGCAGGACTTCAGGGGGCGCCCGGACTTCTGCATGGCCTGGAGGGGAGGGGGGGGGCGAAAATGGGGGTTCAGGGGGGGGGGGCTCAGACCCCCCGAACCCCCCCCCCCGCCGTGGGAACTCCCCCCCCAAGATCCGACATCCCCGGGGGGACCGGCCACGGCTCCTGTGGGGGGTTTGGGGGGGGGCAAAAAAAGGAGGTTTGGGGGGGCACAAAAGACATTTTGGGGACCCCCCCCGACTTCTGCATGGCCTGGGGGGAGGGGGGGGGGGGGGGAAAATAGGGGTTCAGGGGGGACAGACCCCCCTGGGACCCCCCCCAAGATCCGACATCCCATAGGGACACACACGGCTCCTGCTGGGGGCTTGGGGGGGGGGCAAAAAAAGGGGGTTTGGGGGGGGCACAAAAGACATTTTGGGGACCCCCCGACTCCTGCAGAGCCTGGGGGGGGGGCTCAATGCCCCGGGACCCCCCCAGCCCCAGGGAGCAGAGATGGGGGTCGGGGGGGGGGGGGGGGGGAGGGTTTGGGGGCTCCCAGCATGCTTTGCTCCTGCCTGTGCTCCCCCCCCTCCCATCTCCCCCCCCACGCTCAGCGGGCCAGACAACTTGGTGGCCACCACGGTAGCCACATGGACCTGAAGGAGTCTGAGGTCCTGTCTGCCCCTGCCCCCCCTGCCTGCCCCCCCCCACCCCCTGCCTGCCCCCAATTGCCCCCCCCCCACGCTCAGCGGGCCAGGCAATTTGGTGGCCACCACAGTAGCCACATGGACTTGAAGGACTCTGAGGTCCTGCTGCCTGCCCCTGCCCCCCCTGCCTGCCCCCCAACTTGCCCCCCCCCCCATGCTCAGCGGGCTGGGCAACTTGGTGGCCACCATGGTAGCCACATGGACCTGAAGGAGTCTGAGGTCCTGCCTGCCCCTGCCCCCCCTGCCTTCCCCCCCCCACCCCCTGCCCCCCCCCATCTCTCCCCGCCACGCTCAGCGGGCTGGGCAACTTGGTGGCCACCACGGTAGCCACATGGACCTGAAGGAGTCTGAGGTCCTGCTGCCTGCTCCTGCCCCCCCTGCCTGCCCCCAATTGCCGCCCCCCCACGCTCAGCGGGCCGGGCAACTTGGTGGCCACCACGGTAGCCACATGGAGCCTGAAGGAGTCTGAGGTCCTGCCGGCCCCCAACTGCCCCCCCCCCCACGCTCAGCGGGCCGGGCAACTTGGTGGCCACCACGGTAGCCACATGGAGCCTGAAGGAGTCTGAGGTCCTGCTGCCTGCCCCCCACCCCGCCTGCCCCCAATTGCTGCCCCCCCACGCTCAGCGGGCCGGGCAACTTGGCGGCCACCACGGTAGCCACATGGACCTGAAGGAGTTTCAGGTCCTGCTGCCTGCCCCTGCCCCCCCTGCCTGCCCCCAGTTGCTGCCCCCCCACGCTCAGTGGGCCGGGCAACTTGGTGGCCACCACGGTAGCCACATGGAGCCTGAAGGAGTCTGAGGTCCTGCCGGCCCCCAACTGCCCCCCCCCCCCACGCTCAGCGGGCCGGGCAACTTGGTGGCCACCACGGTAGCCACATGGAGCCTGAAGGAGTCTGAGGTCCTGCTGCCTGCCCCCCACCCCGCCTGCCCCCAATTGCTGCCCCCCCATGCTCAGCGGGCCGGGCAACTTGGCGGCCACCACAGTAGCCACATGGACCTGAAGGAGTTTCAGGTCCTGCTGCCTGCCCCTGCCCCCCCTGCCTGCCCCCAGTTGCTGCCCCCCCACGCTCAGCGGGCCGGGCAACTTGGTGGCCACCACAGTAGCCACATGGAGCCTGAAGGAGTCTGAGGTCCTGCCGGCCCCCAACTGCCCCCCCCCCCCCCGCTCAGCGGGCCGGACAACTTGGTGGCCACCACAGTAGCCACATGGACCTGAAGGAGTTTGAGGTCCTGCTGCCTGCCCCTGCCCCCCCTGCCTGCCCCCAATTGCTGCCCCCCCACGCTCAGCGGGCCGGGCAACTTGGTGGCCACCACAGTAGCCACATGGAGCCTGAAGGAGTCTGAGGTCCTGCCGGCCCCCAACTGCCCCCCCCCCCCCGCTCAGCGGGCCGGGCAACTTGGTGGCCACCACAGTAGCCACATGGACCTGAAGGAGTTTGAGGTCCTGCTGCCTGCCCCTGCCCCCCCTGCCTGCCCCCAATTGCTGCCCCCCCACGCTCAGCGGGCCGGGCAACTTGGTGGCCACCACGGTAGCCACATGGAGCCTGAAGGAGTCTGAGGTCCTGCCGGCCCCCAACTGCCCCCCCCCATGCTCAGCGGGCCGGGCAACTTGGTGGCCACCACAGTAGCCACATGGACCTGAAGGAGTCTGAGGTCCTGCTGCCTGCCCCTGCCCCCCCTGCCTGCCCCCAATTGCCGCCCCCCCACGCTCAGCGGGCCGGGCAACTTGGTGGCCACCACGGTAGCCACATGGAGCCTGAAGGAGTCTGAGGTCCTGCCGGCCCCCAATTGCCCCCCCCCATGCTCAGCGGGCTGGGCAACTTGGTGGCCACCACAGTAGCCACATGGACCTGAAGGAGTTTGAGGTCCTGCTGCCTGCCCCTGCCCCCCCTGCCTGCCCCCAATTGCTGCCCCCCCACGCTCAGCGGGCCGGGCAACTTGGTGGCCACCACGGTAGCCACATGGAGCCTGAAGGAGTCTGAGCTCCTGCCGGCCCCCAACTGCCCCCCCCCCCCGCTCAGCGGGCCGGGCAACTTGGTGGCCACCACAGTAGCCACATGGACCTGAAGGAGTTTGAGCTCCTGCCTGCCCCCCCCCCCCCACCCCACTGCCTGCCCCCTGCCCGCCCCCCCCCCCGTGCCCCCCCCCGCCACCGCCCCCCCCCTTACCCTGGGCAGGCCGGGCAACTCGTTGTCCACCATGGTGGCCACGTGGAACTGGAGCAGCTTGACGTCCTCGGCGATGACGTGGGCGGCCGCCCCGTTCTGCTCGTTGCGCCGCAGCTGGTTGTTGATCTTCACGATGTCGGCCAGTTTGTGCGTCAGGTCGTCCTGGGGGGGGGGACGGGACGGGGGGGGGACACCCCAAAATTAATGAGGGGGGGGGGGTGTCGGGGGGGGCAACCTCAAAGTCAATCAGGGACCCCATTGTCTGGGGAACCCCCAGAGGGCACCGGGACCCCCCTCCCCCAAAGTCCATCAGGCACCCTGCAGTGAGGGGACCCCCCCCAAATACAACGGGACCCCCCCCCAAAAGGCAGCGGGGACCCCCCCCAGCATCAACCACAGACCTCAACAACTGGGGGGCCCCCCCCAAAGGCCATCAGGGACATCCCCCCCCCCCCAATACAGTGGGGTCACCCCCAAAATGCACGGAGACACCCTCCCTCCCCCCCCCCCAAAAATCACAGACCCCAACAATCAGAGACCCCCCCAAAGAGCACCGGGGAGCCCCCCCCAATCCAGTGGGGACACCCCAAAAATGCTCTGGGGACACCCCCCCCCAAAAGAATCACAGACCCCAACAACTGGGGACCCCCCCAAAGGGCACCGGGGACCCCCCAAAACGCTTTGGGGACACCCAACAACCGGGGATCCCAAAACACCCCTTGGACCCCCCAAAAGGGGACGCCACGATCTGAGCCCCCCCCAGCTGGGGGCAGAGTCCCATGTGCCGACCGTGGGGGGCACAGAGGGGGGGTCACAAGTAGCCCCCTGCCCCAGGGACCCCCAACGTCACCCCAAAACCTCCCCAGGGACCCCCCAAAAGCGGGTGCAGGCCCCACCTGGTTGGGGGCAGAGTCCCATGTGCCGACCGTGGGGGGCACAGAGGGGGGGTCACAAGTAGCCCCCTGCCCCAGGGACCCCCAACGTCACCCCAAAACCTCCCCAGGGACCCCCCAAAAGCGGCCGCCGGCCCCCCCTGGTTGGGGGCAGAGTCCCATGTGCCGACCGTGGGGGGCACGGGGGGGGGTCACAAGTAGCCCCCTGTCCCAGGGACCCCCAACGTCACCCCAAAACCTCCAATGTCACCCCAAAACCTGCCCAGGGCCCCCCCAGCAGCGGGCGCCGGCCCCCCCCGGTTGGGGGCAGAGTCCCATGTGCCGACCGTGGGGGGCACGGGGGGGGGGGTCACAAGTAGCCCCCTGCCCCAGGGACCCCCAACGTCACCCCGAAACCTGCCCAGGGACCCCCCAAAAGCGGCCGCCGGCCCCCCCTGGTTGGGGGCAGAGTCCCATGTGCCGACCGTGGGGGGCACGGGGGGGGGGTCAAAAACAGCCCCCTGTCCCAGGGACCCCCAACGTCACCCCAAAACCTCCCCAGGGACCCCCCAAAAGCGGCCGCCGGCCCCCCCTGGTTGGGGGCAGAGTCCCATCTGCCGACCGTGGGGGGCACAGAGGGGGGGTCACAAGTAGCCCCCTGCCCCAGGGACCCCCAACGTCACCCCAAAACCCCCGTCACCCCAAAACCTCCCCAGGGACCCCCCAAAAGCGGGCACGGGCCCCCCTTGGTTGGGGGCAGAGTCCCATCTGCCGACCATGGGGGGCACAGAGGGGGGGTCACAAGTAGCCCCCTGCCCCAGGGACCCCCAACATCACCCCAAAACCTCCCCAGGGACCCCCCAAAAGCGGCCGCGGGCCCCCCTTGGTTGGGGGCAGAGTCCCATGTGCCGACCGTGGGGGGCACGGGGGGGGGTCAAAAACAGCCCCCTGTCCCAGGGACCCCCAACGTCACCCCAAAACCTCCAATGTCACCCCAAAATCTCCCCAGGGACCCCCCAAAAGCGGGCACCGGCCCCCCCTGTTTGGGGGCAGAGTCCCATGTGCCGACCGTGGGGGGCACGGGGGGGGGGGTCACAAGTAGCCCCCTGCCCCAGGGACCCCCAACGTCACCCCAAAACCTCCCCAGGGACCCCCAACGTCACCCCAAAACCTCCGACGCCACCCCAAAACCTCCCCAGGGACCCCCCAAAAGCGGGCACGGCCCCCCCTTGGTTGGGGGCAGAGTCCCATGTGCCGACCATGGGGGGCACGGGGGGGGGGTCACAAGTAGCCCCCTGCCCCAGGGACCCCCAACGTCACCCCAAAACCTCCAATGTCACCCCAAAATCTCCCCAGGGACCCCCCAAAAGCGGGCACGGGCCCCCCTTGGTTGGGGGCAGAGTCCCATGTGCCGACCGTGGGGGGCACAGAGGGGGGGTCACAAGTAGCCCCCTGCCCCAGGGACCCCCAACGTCACCCCAAAACCTCCGACGTCACCCGAAAAAGGGGCCCCTGGATCTGAGCCCCCCCGGTTGGGGGCAGAGTCCCATGTGCCGACCGTGGGGGGCACAGAGGGGGGGGTCACAAGTAGCCCCCTGCCCCAGGGACCCCCAACGTCACCCCAAAACCTGTCCAGGGCCCCCCCAGCAGCGGGCGCCGGCCCCCCCCTGGTTGGGGGCAGAGTCCCATGTGCCGACCGTGGGGGGCACGGGGGGGGGGTCACAAGTAGCCCCCTGCCCCAGGGACCCCCAACCCCACCCCAAAACCTCCGACGTCACCCGAAAAAGGGGCCCCTGGATCTGAGCCCCCCCTGGTTGGGGGCAGAGTCCCATCTGCCGACCGTGGGGGGCACAGAGGGGGGGTCACAAGTAGCCCCCTGCCCCAGGGACCCCCAACGTCACCCCAAAACCTGCCCAGGGCCCCCCCAGCAGCGGGCGCCGGCCCCCCCTGGTTGGGGGCAGAGTCCCATGTGCCGACCGTGGGGGGCACAGAGGGGGGGGGTCACAAGTAGCCCCCTGCCCCAGGGACCCCCAACGTCACCCCGAAACCTGCCCAGGGCCCCCCCAGCAGCGGGCGCGGGCCCCCCCTGGTTGGGGGCAGAGTCCCAAGTGCTGACCGTGGGGGGCACAGAGGGGGGGTCACAAGTAGCCCCCTGCCCCAGGGACCCCCAACGTCACCCCAAAACCTCCAGTGTCACCCCAAAACCTCCCCAGGGACCCCCCAAAAGCGGGCACGGGCCCCCCTTGGTTGGGGGCAGAGTCCCATGTGCCGACCGTGGGGGGCACGGGGGGGGGGTCACAAGTAGCCCCCTGCCCCAAGGACCCCCAACGTCACCCCAAAACCTCCAACGTCACCCCAAAACCTCCCCAGGGACCCCCCAAAAGCGGGCACAGGCCCCCCCTGGTTGGGGGCAGAGTCCCATGTGCCGACCGTGGGGGGCACATAGGGGGGGTCACAAGTAGCCCCCTGCCCCAGGGACCCCCAACATCACCCCAAAACCTGCCCAGGGACCCCCCAAAAGCGGCCGTGGGCCCCCCTTGGTTGGGGGCAGAGTCCCATGTGCCGACCGTGGGGGGCACGGGGGGGGGGGTCACAAGTAGCCCCCTGCCCCAGGGACCCCCAACGTCACCCCGAAACCTGCCCAGGGCCCCCCCAGCAGCGGGTGCCGGCCCCCCCTGGTTGGGGGCAGAGTCCCAAGTGCTGACCGTGGGGGGCACAGAGGGGGGGTCACAAGTAGCCCCCTGCCCCAGGGACCCCCAACGTCACCCCAAACCTCCAACGCCACCCCAAAACCTCCCCAGGGCCCCCCCAAAAGCGGGCACGGGCCCCCCTTGGTTGGGCGCAGAGTCCCATGTGCCGACCGTGGGGGGCACAGAGGGGGGGTCACAAGTAGCCCCCTGCCCCAGGGACCCCCAACGTCACCCCGAAACCTCCCCAGGGCCCCCCCAGCAGCGGGCGCGGGCCCCACCTGGTTGCGGGCGGAGCCCTGCATGACGACGGCGGGGCGCACGGAGAGGGGGGGCACGGGCAGGACGGTGCAGACCATCCACTCGGGGCGGGCGAATTTGGGGTCCATGCCCAGGACGAAACATTCCTCGTCCGAGATGCGCTTGAAGATCTCGTGCACCCGCTCGGGGCTGAGCAGGATCTTCTTCTCCTGCGAGTCCTCGTTCACGTGCTTCCACTCGGCGTAAAGTTCCAACCCCGAGCGCCGGATGCGGGGCTGGTACCGCCCGCAGCCCCCGTGGCCCTGGGGGGGGGGGGAAAAATGGGGAGATGGGGGGGTTAACGGGGCATTAACGGGGTGACAGGGGCATTAACGGGGGGTGGTAAAGGGGAGAGGGGGGCATTAGGGGGGGGAGAGGGGGGCATTAGGGGGGGGAGAGGGGGGCATTAGGGGGGGGGTTCAGACCCATGGCCAGTACCACCCGCAGCCCCCGTGGCCCTGGGGGGGGGGAAAAATGGGGAGATGGGGGGGTTAACGGGGCATTAACGGGGAAAAGGGGGCATTAACGGGGTCACAGCGGCATTAACGGGGTGACGGGGGCATTAATGGGGGTGGTAAAGGGGAGAGAGGGGCATTAGGGGGGGACATGGGGGCATTGGGGGGGGTTCAGACCCAGGGCTGGTACCGCCCGCAGCCCCCGTGGCCTTGGGGGGGGGGGAAATGGGGAGATGGGGGGGTTAACGGGGCATTAACGGGGAAAAGGGGGCATTAACGGGGTCACAGGGGCATTAACGGGGGTAACAAAGGGGAGAGGGGGGCGTCAGGGGGGGACATGGGGACATTGAGGGAGGAGAGGGGGGCACTGGGGGGGGGTTCAGACCCATGGCCAGTACCACCTGCAGCCCCCGTGGCCCTGGGGGGGGGGGAAAAATGGGGAGATGGGGGGGTTAACGAGGCATTAACGGGGAAAAGGGGGCATTAACGGGGGTGGTAAAGGGGAGAGGGGGGCATTAGGGGGGGAGAGGGGGGCACTGGGGGGGGGTTCAGACCCATGGCCAGTACCACCCACAGCCCCCGTGGCCCTGGGGGGGGGGGGAAAATGGGGAGATGGGGGGGTTAACGGGGCATTAACGGGGTCACAGGGGCATTAACAGGGTGACAGGGGCATTAACGGGGGTGGTAAAGGGGAGAGGGGGGCATTAGGGGGGGAGAGGGGGGCATTAGGGGGGGAGAGGGGGGCACTGGGGGGGGTTCAGACCCATGGCCAGTACCACCCGCAGCCCCCGTGGCCCTGGGGGGGGGGGAAACACGGAGATGGGGGGGTTAACGGGGCATTAACGGGGTCACAGGGGCATTAACGGGGTGACGGGGGCATTAACGGGGGTGGTAAAGGGGAGAGGGGGGGCATTAGGGGGGGGAGAGGGGGGCATTAGGGGGGGAGAGGGGGGCACTGGGGGGGGTTCAGACCCATGGCCAGTACCACCCGCAGCCCCCGTGGCCCTGGGGGGGGGGAAAAATGGGGAGATGGGGGGGTTAACGGGGCATTAACGGGGAAAAGGGGGCATTAACGGGGTCACAGCGGCATTAACGGGGTCACACGGGCATTAATGGGGGTGGTAAAGGGGAGAGGGGGGCATTGGGGGGGGGAGAGGGGGGCACTGGGGGGGGTTCAGACCCAGGGCCAGTACCACCCGCAGCCCCCGTGGCCCTGGGGGGGGGGGGGGAAAAGGGGGAGATGGGGGGGTTAACGGGGCATTAACGGGGTCACAGGGGCATTAACGGGGGTAATAAAGGGGACAGGGGGGCGTTAGGAGGGGACATGGGGACATTGAGGGGGGAGAGGGGGGCACTGGGGGGGGGTTCAGACCCATGGCCAGTACCACCCGCAGCCCCCGTGGCCCTGGGGGGGGGGGGGAAACGGGGAGATGGGGGGGTTAACGGGGCATTAACGGGGTCACAGGGGCATTAACGGGGTGACGAGGGCATTAATGGGGGTAATAAACGGGAGAGGGGGGCATTAGGGGGGGACATGGGGGCATTGGGGGGGGCTGGACCCAGGGCTGGTACCACCCGCAGCCCCCGTGGCCCTGGGGGGGGGGAAAAATGGGGAGATGGGGGGGTTAACGGGGCATTAACGGGGAAAAGGGGGCATTAACGGGGGTAATAAAGGGGACAGGGGGGCGTTAGGAAGGGACATGGGGACATTGAGGGGGGAGAGGGGGGCACTGGGGGGGGGGTTCAGACCCATGGGCAGTACCACCCGCAGCCCCCGTGGCCCTGGGGGGGGGAAATGGGGAGATGGGGGGGTTAACGGGGCATTAACAGGGTCACGGGGGCATTAACGGGGTCACAGGGGCATTAACGGGGGTGGTAAAGGGGAGAGGGGGGCATTAGGGGGGGAGAGGGGGGCACTGAGGGGGGTTCAGACCCATGGCCAGTACCACCCACAGCCCCCGTGGCCCTGGGGGGGGGAAATGGGGAGATGGGGGGGTTAACGGGGCATTAACGGGGAAAAGGGGGCATTAATGGGGGTAACAAAGGAGAGAGGGGGTCATTAGGGGGGGACATGGGGACATTGGGGGGGGGCTGGACCCAGGGCTGGTACCGCCCGCAGCCCCCGTGGCCTTGGGGGGGGGGAAATGGGGAGATGGGGGGGGTTAACGGGGCATTAACGGGGTGACGGGGGCATTAACGGGGTGACGGGGGCATTAACGGGGGTAACAAAGGGGAGAGGGGGGCGTCAGGGGGGGACACGGGGACATTGGGGGGGGGAGAGGGGGGCACTGGGGGGGGGGTTCAGACCCAGGGCCAGTACCACCCGCAGCCCCCGTGGCCCTGGGGGGGGGGGGGGGGAATGGGGAGATGGGGGGGTTAACGGGGCATTAACGGGGTGACGGGAGCATTAACGAGTCGTTAGCGGGGAGACGGGGGCACTAACGGGTGTTACGGGGGGGACACGGGGGCATTAACGGGGGGGGGAACAGGGGGGTGCCACCACCCCCACAACCCACTAAAAGGGACAAATTCCACCCCCCCCCTCCCCCCCCGCCAGCCCCTTCTATGGGGGGCCATCGGGGTCCAGCCCTCACAGGGGGACGCCCACGTCCCGGGGGGGGGATTTGGGGGGGCCAGGGGAGATTTTGGGGGTTGGGGGGGTTGGGGGGGGGGGGGGGGGGGTTGTCCCCACCTTCTCCTTGGTGAGGTCCTCGTCCCCCTCGGGCTGCTCCACCCCGAATTTGTGGTCCATCTCCTCGCCCCCCTCGCAGATGTTCTTGCCCTTGCAGAGGTCGTAGACGTGCGTCAGCCGCTTCTTGGGCTGCCCCTTGGATTTCCCCAGGATGTCCTTGATTTTGGGGTTGTTCTGCGCAAAAACAAGACGGTTTGGGGGTGGGGTGGGGGCGTCACCGGAACATATTTTATTTCGGGGTCAAGACGACCTATTTTGGGGACGCAACGGCTGGTTTTGGGGCGGGGATGGGAGGGGTTTGGCGCCATCCCAACGCGGTCCCTCACCATCTCCAGGGCTCCGAGGACCACCCAGCAGGTGACAACTACCTGTCCGTCCCCCGCAACTCTTGTCACCTTCTCTTGGTGTCCCCCCACTGTCACCTGCTCTTGGGGTGTCCCCCCCATTCTGTCCCCTCCCCTTGAAGTGGCCTCCAACTCTGTCACCTCCTCTTGGCGTCCCCCCAACTCTGTCACCTTCCAGATTGTCCCCCCAACTTTGTCACCTCCCCTTGGGTTGTCCCCCCACTGTCACCTCCCCTTGGGTTGTCCCCCCACCTTGTCACCTCCCCTTGGGTTGTCCCCCCACCTTGTCACCTGCTCTTGGGTTGTCCCCTCACTTTGTCACCTCTTCTTGGTGTGTCCCCCCCCAACTCTGTCACCTCTTCTTAGCTCTTAGCGTCCGCCCCACCTTGTCACCGCCTCCTGCTGCCTGCCCCCGACTTTGTCACCTCCTCTTGGACTGTTCCCTCACTTTATCACCTCCCCTTAGTGTCCCCCAAGTCTGTCACCTCTTCTTGGGTTGTCCCCCCAACCTTGTCACCTCCTCTTGGTGTCCCCCCCCAAGTTTGTCAGCTCCTCTTGGGTTGTCACCTCACTTTGTCACCTCTTCTCGGTGTGTCCCCCCCAACTCTGTCACCTTGTTTTGCCGTATGACCCCCAACCCCGTCACCTGCTCTTGGTGTCCCCCCCCCAACCCCGTCACCTCCTCTTGGTGTCCCCCCCAACCCCGTCACCTCCTCCGGGTGTCCCCCCCCACCCCGTCACCTCCTCCGGGTGTCCCCCCCCAACCCCGTCACCTCCTCCGTGTGTCCCCCCCAACCCCGTCACCTCCTCCGGGTGTCCCCCCCACCCCGTCACCTCCTCCGGGTGTCCCCCCCCGACACCTCCTCCGGGTGTCCCCCCCAACCCCGTCACCTCCTCCGCGTGTCCCCCCCAACCCCGTCACCTCCTCCGCGTGTCCCCCCCAACCCCGTCACCTCCTCCGCATGTCCCCCCAACCCCGTCACCTCCTCTGGGTGTGTCCCCCCCAACCCCGTCACCTCCTCCGCGTGTCCCCCCCCCAACCCCGTCACCTCCTCTGGGTGTGTCCCCCCCAACCCCGTCACCTCCTCCGCGTGTCCCCCCCCAACCCCGACACCTCCTCCGGGTGTCCCCCCCAACCCCGTCACCTCCTCTTGGTGTCCCCCCCCAACCCCGTCACCTCCTCCGCGTGTCCCCCCCCAACCCCGTCACCTCCTCCGCGTGTCCCCCCCCGACACCTCCTCCGCGTGTCCCCCCAACCCCGTCACCTCCTCCGCGTGTCCCCCCCCAACCCCGTCACCTCCTCCGGGTGTCCCCCCCAACCCCGTCACCTCCTCTTGGTGTACCCCCCAACCCCGTCACCTCCTCCGCGTGTCCCCCCCCAACCCCGTCACCTCCTCCGGGTGTCCCCCCCAACCCCGTCACCTCCTCCGGGTGTGTCCCCCCAACCCCGTCACCTCCTCCGCGTGTCCCCCCCAACCCCGTCACCTCCTCCGGGTGTCCCCCCCCAACCCCATCACCTCCTCTGGGTGTGTCCCCCCCCCCCATCCCAGCAGGCCCCAAACTGGTCCCAGTCCCCACCCGGCACCACCCTCCCGAGACACAACCCAACGCGCAGGGAAGGGGCCGGTGGGTGCCACCACGGGGCTTTTTTGGGGGGGAACAGGCGGGTGAGGGATGAACCCCACCACTGCCCCCAGTTTGGGGAGGCTGCGGTGACCCCCCACCCCCCACCCCATACTGGTTTTTGGGGGGGGGGGGCATGGGGGGGGGGTGTCTCACCGAGTCCACCAGCAGCTTGGAGCAGAAGAAGCAGACGCAGCGCAGGATCTTCATGGTCTTGCCCAGGAAGCCCACGTGGAAGACGGGCTTGGCCAGCTCGATGTGGCCGAAGTGGCCCGGGCACTCCGTCATGTTACCTGGGGGGGGGGGGGGGGGGGAAGGGGGGGCACCCCGTTAGGGTTTTTGGGGGGGTCTTGGCATTTGGGGGACCCCCCCTGGGGTTTGGCGGGTTGGGGGGGGGGTGGTGTCCCACCAGAAGCAGGGCCAGGAGTCGGGGCTGAGGTGATGCCTGGGGGGGGGGGGGGGAAATGGGGTGCTGGAAAGAAATTACCCCAAAAAGGGGATTTTTTCCCCCAAAAAGAAGCCCCCCCCAAAGCAAAGGGGTCCCCCCAAAAAATGAGACACCCCTGAAGGGGGGCAACCCCGTTCGTTTTTTTTTTTTGGGGTGGGGGGTTGTCCCACCAGAAGCAGGACCAGGAGTCAGGGCTGAGGTGATGCCTGGGGGGGGGGGGGAAATGGGGTGCTGGAAGGAAATCACCCCAAAAAGGGGATGTTTTACCCCCAAAAGAAGCCCCCCCCAAAGCAAAGGGGCCCCCCCAAAAAATGAGACGCCCCCAAGAGAGAAGGAATCCCCAGAAACGATGAAACCTCCCCAAAAAGAGACGGACACCCCCCCAAGATGTCCCCGAGTGGGTCTAAATTGAGGGAAGCTGCTCCTGCAATTTGGGGAGGGGGGTCAAAAAATGGGGGGGGGGGGCCCTCCTCTTGGTGATCACCTCCTTTTCCAGAAGATTCCCCCCCCTTCAAAAAATGGGGCTCCCCCAAAAATGGGGCTCCCAAAATGTCCCAAAGTGGATGCGTAGGGAGATGGGGTGCTCCTGTGCCGCCCCCCCCCCCCCCAGTTTTGGGTTTTGGGGGGGGGCCCCCGCTCACCAGCGCAGGTCTGGCAGCGCCCCGTCCTCTCAATGACGCCCTGACGGGGGTCCATGAGCCCCCCCAGTTTGGGGCGTCCCCCCTCTGTAGTTTCGGGGTACTTGATGCCCCCCTCAGTCACCGACATCCGTTTCTGGGGGGAGAAAAGGGGGGGGGGGGGTGAGGGGAAACTGAGGCACATGGGGAGCACTGACCCCCCCCCAATTCATCTCCCAAGCCCCCCAAACACATGGGGACACCCCAAGACAACCCCCCCCCCAGCTGACCACAACCCACCTTGCAGCCACCCCCAAAACTCTCCCTGCGACCCCCAAAGGGTCCCCTGACACCTCTGGTCACCCCAAGTCACCCCTTGGGGACCCCAAGAGACCCCCCCCCCCCCCCCTCCCCCCCCCAGCGACCCCCATAACCCTTCAGGGCATCCCCGGGGACCACCGTGTCCCTTCAGAAACTCCCTGGACATCCCCTGGGACCCCAAGACCCCTCCAGGGCCCCCAGTGTCCCCCCAGGGCACCCTGAGCCGCTCCCAAAGACCTCAATTCCCCTCCACAGCACCCCTGCCCCCCCCCCCCCGGACCCCCAACATTCCCCCAGAGCACCCCAATGCTCTTCCAGAGGCCTCTTGGGCACCCCCAGGCCCCTCCAGAGTCCTCCCGGGCACCCAGCGACCCTCCAAGGACACCCTGGAAAACTCAGCTCCTCTCCAGAGACACCCTGACCATCCTCAGGGACCCCAACGTCCCTCCGGGGCACCCCTGGGGACCCCAATTCTCCTCCACGGCACCCCAATGCTCTTCCAGAGGTTCCCAAAGCACCCCCAGGCACCCCAAGGCCCCTCCAGGGTCTCCAACTCCCCTTTGGGGCACCCCTGGCCAACCTCAAGGACCCCAAGGTCCCCCCCAGAGGCCTCCAGGGCACCCCCAGGGACCCAGCTGTCCCTTCAAAAGCTCTTAAAGGACCCTCAGGGACCCCAACGTCTCTCCAGGGCACCCCCAGGGACCCCAATGTCCCTTCAAAAGCTCTTAAAGGACCCTCAGGGACCCCAACGTCTCTCCAGGGCACCCCCAGGGACCCCGATGTCCCTTCAAAGGCTCTCAAGGGACCCCCAGGGACCCCAAGGTCTCTCCAGGGCACCCCCAGGGACCCCGATGTCCCTTCAAAGGCTCTCAAGGGACCCCCAGGGACCCCGACGTCCCCCCAGGGCACCCCCAGGGACCCCAATGTCCCTTCAAAGGCTCTCAAGGGACCCCCAGGGACCCCGATGTCCCTTCAAAGGCTCTCAAGGCACCCCCAGGGACCCCGACGTCCCCCCAGGGCACCCCCAGGGACCCCGATGTCCCTTCAAAGGCTCTCAAGGGACCCCCAGGGACCCCAAGGTCTCTCCAGGGCACCCCCAGGGACCCCGATGTCCCTTCAAAGGCTCTCAAGGTACCCCCAGAGACCCCAAGACCCCTCCAGGGCACCCCCAGGGATCCCGATGCCCCTTCAAAGGCTCTCAAGGCACCCCCAAGCCCCTCCAGGGAACCCCTAGGGACCCCGATGCCCCTCCAGACACCTCCAAGGCACCCCTGCGGATCCCGATGTCCCTCCAGGACACCCTGAGCCACTCCCAGGGACCCCAAGCCCCCTCCAGGGCACCCCCAGGGCGCCCCGCCCTGCGCCGCCCCCGGCCTGCGGGGGGCGCTACACGCCGCCGGGCCCCGCCCGCCCCCGGGGCCTCTCTGTCCCCCCCTCTCGGTGCCCCGCCGCCATTTCCCACCGCCGAACCCCAGCTTTCTACTCCTCAAACCTCCCCGTTCCCCCCGCTCCCCCGGCCCCGGTACCATCTCATCGGGGCTGAGGATGCCGAACTGGACTCGCTTGATGGTGCGCAAGGGGCAGGCGCTGTCGCCTGAGGGCGGCCCGCCGTGCATGGCGCCGGTTGTGGGGGGGGGGGCGGGCCTCGGCGGCTTCACGCCACCTCAGCCGCTCACAAACACCCCCTTCCCCCGCCGGGAACGGATGCCCGGCCGGTCACAAACCCCCCGCGGCCGCCGATAACCAGCCGCGCCGGTCGCAGCCTCCCCCCTTCCTGAAGGTCCGGCCGCTCCGCGCTCCCCGGCGCGACTGAGCGCGGCCGCCCCCGGCGCCTCCTTATATAGACTCGCCACCAGAGCGAGGCGGAGGGGGCGTGGCTGGACCGTACCATGCTGCGGAACGGCTAAAAACGGGGGGGGGGCCTTGCGCGCGGCGCGGGGGATGCCGGGAGAGAGGAGGCGAAGCGGGGAGAGGGCGGCGGGTCCCGTTACCGTCCCCGGGGGGGGGAAGCGGGTGGGGCGGAGGGGGGGGGGGGGGGTCCGTGTAACCCCCTCTCCCCTCCCTCCCCTCCGGCGGCGGTGGGCCCGGCTCATGAATAATTCATGTGGCGGCTACGTGCGACGCTCCGCCTCCCAGAGCCGCCGGAAGTAGCTGAAGGGCCACCGGAAGTAGCCGAAGATTGACGGAAGTTAACGAAGATTGACGGAGGTTGACGAAGCGGCGCCGGAAGTAGCCGAAGGTTGACGGAAGTAGCCGGAGGTAGCCGAAGCACTGCCGGAAGTAGCCGAAGGACCGTCCCGGTCGCGGCCTACTCGCCCTGCGGCCTCCCCCGCTTCCCGGCCCGGCCTCCCCCGCTGGGAAAGGCCGCGGCTTTGGCCTAAACCCGGAGGGGGGGCGGCGGGGGAACGGGCCCGGGCCAGGGGCGGGGAGGTGCTGGGGGGGGCTGGTGGGGGGCGGAGGCAGGAAAGGGGTAGTGCGGGGGGGCATTAGGGGTTGGGGGGGAGTTGGGGGGATTTGGGGGGTGTTTTGGGGGCGGGTGACACAACGTGACACACAACAACACGCAACCCCCTGCCCCGCGGCAACACCCAACGCTGTGTGTGTGTGTGTGTGTGTGTGTGTGTGTGTGTGTGTGTGTGTGTGTGTGTGTGTGTGTGTGTGTGTGTGTGTGTGTGTGTGTGTGTGTGTGTGTGTTGTGTGTGTGTGTGTGTGTGTGTGTGTGTGTGTGTGTGTGTGTGTGTGTGTGTGTGTGTGTGTGTGTGTCTGTGTCTGTGTGTCTGTGTGTCTGTGTGTGTCTGTGTCTGTGCCCGCACAACGCAACCTGTGACACTGTGGCACAACCCGACACACAACGCAACCCACAACCACACAACGCAACCCGCCACACAACACAACCTGACTCACAACACAACCTGACACACAACACAACCTGACACAAACACAACCTGTCACACAACACAACACACAACACAACCCGTCACACAACACAACCCGACACACAGCACAACACACAACACAACCTGACACACAACACAACCCGTCACACAACACAACCTGACACACAACACAACACACAACACAACCCGTCACACAACACAACCCGACACACAACACAACACACAACACAACCCGACACACAACACAACCCATCACACAACACAACCTGACACACAACACAACCCGTCACACAACACAACCCGACACACAACACAACCCGTCACACAACACAACCCGACACACAGCACAACACACAACACAACCCGTCACACAACACAACCCGACACACAACACAACCCGACACACAGCACAACACACAGCACAACACACAACACACAGCACAACACACAACACAACCCGACACACAACACAACCTGACACACAGCACAACCCGACACACAGCACAACCTGACACAAACACAACCCAACACACAACACAACCCGACACACAACACAACCCGACACACAACACAACCCGTCACACAACACAACCCGACACACAACACAACCCGACACACAGCACAACACACAACACAACCCGACACACAACACAACCCGACACACAGCACAACACACAACACAACCCGACACACAACACAACCCGTCACACAGCACAACCCGACACACAACACAACCCGTCACACAGCACAACCCAACACACAACACAACCCGACACACAACACAACCCAACACACAACACAACACACAGCACAACCCGACACACAGCACAACACACAACACAACCTGACACACAGCACAACACAACCTGCCCCCCCGCCACCCCCCCGTCGCACCGCACCCCCCCCCGCCCCCCGCGGTGTGGGGACGCGGTGACACAAGGGGACACCACACGGTCACACACTCCCACTCCCACACACTGGGGGACCCCCAGCCACGGCCCCTCTGGCCCCAGTTGTGTCCCAGTTGTGTCGTTGTGTCCCAGTTGTGTCCCAGTTGTGTCCCAGTTGTCCCCAGTTGTGTCCCCAGTTGTGTCGTTGTGTCCCAGTTGTCCCCAGTTGTGTCCCCAGTTGTGTCGTTGTGTCCCAGTTGTGTCCCAGTTGTCCCCAGTTGTGTCCAGTTGTGTCGTTGTGTCCCAGTTGTGTCCCAGTTGTGTCCCAGTTGTCCCCAGTTGTGTCCCAGTTGTGTCCCCAGTTGTCCCCAGTTGTGTCCCCGGTTGTGTCATTGTGTCCCAGTTGAGTCCCAGTTGTCCCCAGTTGTGTCCCAGTTGTCCCCAGTTGTGTCATTGTGTCCCAGTTGTCCCCAGTTGTGTTGTCACCCCCCTCATTGTGTGCTGTCACACCCCAGTTGTGTCGTTGTGTCCCAGTTGTGTCCCAGTTGTGTCCCCGGTTGTGTCATTGTGTCCCAGTTGTGTCCCAGTTGTCCCCAGTTGTCCCCAGTTGTGTCATTGTGTCCCAGTTGTGTCCCAGTTGTCCCCAGTCGTGTTGTCACCCCCCCGTTGTGTCCCCCCTCGTGTCCCCCACTGTGACACCCCGCTGTGTCCCCCCCGTCACGTCCCCCCCGATGTCCCTCCCCCTCAGTGTGCGTGTCCCCCCCCCATGTCCCCTCACATCCTGTGTCCCCCCCGTGTCCCCCCTCCCCATGTCCCCCCCCCCACGTCCCCCACGAGTCCCCTCCCCCGTGTCCCCCCCAGTGTCCCCCTGGTGCCGTGTCCCCCCCCCTTATGCCCCCCCGTGTCCGTCCCCCCCCCCAGTGTCCCCCCCATTTCCCCCCCCCCGTGTCCCCCCCAGTGTCCCCTGGTGCCGTGTCCCCCCCCCACCTTATGCCCCCCGTGTGTCCCCCCATGTCCCCCCCCGTGTCCCCCCCTAATGTCCCCCCCGTGTCCGTCCCCCCCCAGTGTCCCCCCCATTTCACCCCCCCCGTGTCCCCTCAGTGTCCCCCTGGTGTCGTGTCCCCCCCCCCCCTTATGCCCCCCGTGTGTCCCCCCATGTCCCCCCCCGTGTCCCCCCCGTGTCTGTCCCCCCCCCAGTTTTCCCCCCCATTTCACCCCCCCGTGTCCCCCCCACCCCTATGTCCCCCCCCAGTGTCCCCCCCGTGTCCCCCCCGTGTCCCCTCAGTGTCTCCCCGTGTCCCCCCCCCGTGTCCGTCCCCCCCCCAGTGTCCCCCCCATTTCCCCCCCCCCGTGTCCCCTCAGTGTCCCCCTGGTGCCGTGTCCCCCCCCCCCACCTTATGCCCCCCGTGTGTCCCCCCATGTCCCCCCCGTGTCCCCCCCTAATGTCCCCCCCGTGTCTGTCCCCCCCCCCGTTTTCCCCCCCATTTCACCCCCCCGTGTCCCCCCACCCCTATGTCCCCCCCCAGTGTCTCCCCGTGTCCCCCCCCGTGTCCCCCCCGTGTCTGTCCCCCCCCCAGTGTCCCCCCCATTTCCCCCCCCCCGTGTCCCCTCAGTGTCCCCCTGGTGCCGTGTCCCCCCCCCCCCTTATGCCCCCCCGTGTGTCCCCTCCGTGTCCCCCCCCAATGTCCCCCCCGTGTCCGTCCCCCCCCCCCCCCGAATGTCCCCCCCCCGTGTCCCCCTCCCCGGCCCGGGGGGGTCCCTCTCCCCCCCCCCCCCCCCCCTCCCTCCTCCCCCCGGGCCCGGCGCCGCCTCCATCTTGTGCCGCCGCCGGCCGCCGATCGCGACATCACCCGGCCCCGGGACAGGCCCCGGTAACGGCCCCCCCCCCCCCGGGCCCCGCCACCCCCCCGGGACCCCCCCCGGCCCCGGGACCCCCCCCCGGCACCCCTGGACCTCCCCCCCCCCCACCTCCCCCCCGCGCCCCGGGACACCCCCCCCCCCCCCCCCCCCACCAAGGCCCGGGCCTGGCGCCGGATCGGGCCCCCCCGGGGCCGCCCCCGGGGAACGGGGGGGTCCTTACGGCCCCCTCCCCCCCCCCGGGCCCCCCCCGACCCCCCCCGCCCCCCCAATTACCCCCCCCGAGCCCTAAATACCCCCCCCGGACCCCTAAATGCCCCCCCGGGTCCCCAAATCCCCCCAAAGTGCCCCGCCCCCCCCAAAAAAGTGGTCCCCAACCCCCCCCCCCCCCACCGGCGTCCCCACCCACGACCCCCCCCAAAATGTCCCCCCCCCCCAGTGTCCCCGGGACCCCCCCGACGTCCCCAACCCCCCCCCCGACCCCCCCCAAACGTCCCGTGGGTTGTTGTTGTTTCCCCCCCCCCCCCCCCAGTCCCGGGGACCCTCTTGGGGACCCCCCCAATGTCCCCCCCCCCCCCCCGGGGGCTCCCCCCGGCCCCGGGTGCTGGCTTTGGGGGGGGGGGAGGGGTTGGGGGGGGGGTGTTGTGTGTGGGGGGGTGTTGTGTCCGTGTGCGATTGTGCGTCTGTGTGTCGTCGTGTGTGTGTCACACCCGAGTGCGGTTGTGTGTCCGTGTGTTGTCATGTGTGTGTCACACCCGTGTGCGATCGTGCGTCAGTGTGTTGTCGTGTGTGTGTCACACCCGAGTGCGGTTGTGTGTCTGGGTGCGATTGTGCATCTGTGTGTCATCGTGTGTCACACCCGTGTGCGATTGTGCGTCTGTGTGTTGTCGTGTGTGTGTCACACCCGAGTGCGATCGTGCGTCTGTGTGTTGTCGTGTGTGTGTCACACCCGTGTGTGGTTGTGTGTCCGTGTGCGATTGTGCGTCTGTGTGTCGTCGTGTGTGTGTCACACCCGCGTGCGGTTGTGTGTCTGCTTGGTGGCCTGTGTTGTGTTCGTGTGCGGTTGTGAGTGTCGCCTGTCTGTGTGCGGTTGTGCGCCCGTGTGTCATCGTGTGTGTGTCACGTCCGTGTGCGGTTGTGTGTCTGTGTGTCATTGCATGGGGATTGTGCGTCCGTGTGTGGTTGCGTGGGGGTTGTTTGTGTGTGTCCCTGTGTCATTGTGTGTGTGTCACGTCCGTGTGCGGTTGTGTGTCTGCTGGGTGTTGCGTGTTGTGTCCATGTGTGGTTGTGTGTCTGTGTGTTGTTGTGTGTGCGACTGTACGTCCGTGTCCAATTGTGCATCCCCTTGTGGTTGCGTGGGGGTTGCTTGTGTGTGGTTGTGTGTCATCGTGTGTGTGTCACACCCGTGTGCGGTTGTGCGTCTGCTCGGCGGTGTGTGTGTTGTATCTGTGTGTGGTTGTGCGTGTGTGTTGTCATGTCCATGTGCAGTTGTGTTGTGTCTGGGTGCGATTGTGTGTCTGCGTGTGTCAAGTGTCCGTGTGGTTGTGACCATTGTGTGTCCACGCACAGTTGTGTGTCTGGGTGCGGTTGTGAGTGTCACACATCCCTGTGTGGTTGTGCGTCCGTGCGTTGTTGTGTGGGGGTTGTGTGTCTGGTGTTGCATGTTGTGTCTGTCTGCGGTTGTGTGGCCGGGTGTGATTGTGAGTGTCTTGTCTGGGTGCGGTTGTGTGTCTGGGTGCGGTTGTGTGTTGTGTCGGTGTGCGGTTGTGTGTCCGTGGGTGGTTGTGTGGCCAGGAGAGGTTGTGCGTGTGTGTGTGTCACATCCCTGTGGGGTTGTGCGTCTCCTCGCTGTTGTGTGTTGTGTCCATGTGCCATTGTGTGTGTTGTGTCCGCCTGTGGTTGTGTGGGGCTTGTGTGTCCGTGTGCGGTTGTGTGTCACACCCATGTGCGCTTGTGTGTCTCCCTGCTGTTGTGTGTTGTGTCCGTGTGTGGTTGTGAGTGTGTCACACCTGTGTGTGGTTGTGCATCCGCCTGTGGTTGTGTGGGGGTTGTGTGTCACACCCGTGTGTGGTTGTGTGTCTCTCTGCTGTTGTGTGTTGTGTCTGGGTGTGTGTGGGGGGGTTGTGTGTCTGTGTGTGGTTGTGTGTTGTGTCCGTGTGTGGGTGCGAGTGTGTCACACCCGTGTGCGGTTGTGTGTCCGTGTGTGGTTGTGAGTGTGTCACACCCGTGTGCGGTTGTGTGTCCGTGTGTGGGTGCGAGTGTGTCACACCCGTGTGTGGTTGTGTGTCTCTGCTGTTGTGTGTTGTGTCTGGGTGTGTGTGGGGGGGTTGTGTGTCCGTGTGTGGTTGTGTGTTGTGTCCGTGTGTGGTTGTGAGCGTGTCACACCCGTGTGCGGTTGTGTGTTGTGTCCGTGTGTGGTTGTGAGTGTGTCACACCCGTGTGCGGTTGTGTGTTGTGTGTCCGTGTGTGGTTGTGTGTTGTGTGTCCGTGTGTGGTTGTGAGCGTGTCACCCCCGTGTGCGGTTGTGTGTTGTGTGTCCGTGTGCGGTTGTGGGTTGTGTGTCCGTGTGTGGTTGTGTGTTGTGTGTCCGTGTGTGGGTGTGAGCGTGTCACACCCGTGTGCGGTTGTGTCTCCCGTCTCCCTGCTGTCGTGTGTTGTGTCTGGGTGCGGTTGTGCGGGTTGTGGCTGTTGTGTGTCCGCCCGTGGTTGTGTGTGGGGTGTGTGTCCCACCTGTGTGATGCGGGTGTTGCGTGTTGTGTCGCGCGTGTCACACCCCACACGCGTGTCGTCGCGTGTCGTGTCCCCCCCTGCGGTGTCCCCCCCCCCCCCCGTGACACGGTGCCACGTCACACCCGCGTCACTGACCCCTCCCCCCCCCCCCCCCCCCCCCCCCCCAGCCCCCGCCGGGCCCTTTCAGACGCCCCTCCCCCCACCCGGGGCCTCGGTGACGTCACGCCCAGCCCGGCCAATGAGCATCCAGGTGAGCGCTGACGTCGGGCCGCCCCCCCTTCCCCTCCCCCCATTGGCTGCGGGTCAAAGGGCGCTTCCGGGGAGGGGGGGGGAGGGGCGGGGTGGTTTCCATGGTGACGTGGGGGGGGACACGGTGACGTCACCGGGTGGGGGAGGGGCAGGGCGTCCCTTCGGCTTGTCCCCTCCCCCCCCCGTGACATCACTGCCGGACCGGTGATGTCACACCAGAGGGTGACACCCCCCCCCCGATGACATCACGCCCCCCCCCCCCCGTGACATCACACCCGTGTCGTCCCCCCCCCCAGTGACGGTGACATCATCGGGCAGAACCACGACGTGCCCGTGACGTCACCCACGATGTCACGTGTCACCCGGCGACACCTCCCCTCCCCCCCCCCCCCCCGCCGCTACGTCGTCACCCGCCCGTTTGTCACCCGCTGCCGCTTCGTCACCCGTTAGTTCGTCGCCCGCCGCCATTTTGTCACCCGCCGCCATTTTGTCCCCCACATTTTTTGTCACCCAGCTGCTCCGGTGTCACCCGCCGCCATTTTGTCACCTGTTATTTTGTCACCCGCTGCCAGCGTGTCACCCGCTGCCACCGTTTTGTCACCCGGCATTTCGCCGCCCAACGCGATTTTGTCACCCAGTTGCTCCGGTGTCACCCGCCGCCATTTTGTCACCCGTTACTTCATCACCCGCTGCCCCTTTGTCACCTGTCGCTGTTTTGTCACCCGCCGCCATTTTGTCACCCACCCTTTTTGTCACGCAACCGCTCTGGCGTCACCCGCTGCCACCACTTTGTCACCTGCTGCTACTTTTGTCACCCGTTGCCATTTTGTCACCCGCCATCTTCTCACCTGCTGCCCCTTTGTCACCGGGCGCAGGCGCGTGCCACCCCCACCCTGTCACCCCCCCCCCCCCCACCCCAGTGACCGACTGTCCCCACGGGGGTGACGACGCGCTGTAGTCATGTCACCCCCCCACCCCCCCCCCCCGCTGTGGGGCTTTGTCACCCCACAAGTGTCCCCGGGCTTCCCCCCCCCCCACCGTGTCCGGGTGTCCCCCCTGTCACCCGCCGTCCCCTCAGGGACCTCCGTGTCCGCCTGTCTCCTGTTGTCCCCCCCCCCCGTCACCCTGGGGACCCCCGTGTCCGGGTGTCCCCCCCCATCACCCCCCGTCCCCTTGGGGACCCCGTGTCCGCCTGTCGTCCCCCCCCCATGTCCTTGTCACCCTCCGACTGTCACCCCCGTGGCCGGGTGTCCCCCCCCGTCACCCCCCGTGTCCCCCTTTGTCGTCCCCCCCCCCCCCCCCCCCCCCCCCCCCCCATCCCCTTGGGGACCCCCATGTCCGCCTGTTCCCCCCCCCCCCACATCCTTGTCACCCTCCGACTGTCACCCCCGTGTCCGGGTGTCCCCCCCCCCAGCTCTGACCCCTGTCCCCCCCCCCCCAGGCCCCGCCGGCTGTGACCCCCCACCGCGGACCCCCGGAGCAGCAACACCTGGTCCATGAGGCCTCCGCTCACAGGTAGGGGGTGCCCCACGGCGCCGTGGGGTGACGCTGTGGGGGGCAGATCCTGCCCCATAGCGCCATGGGGTGATGTTATGGGGGGTAGATCCTGCCCCATGGTGCTGTGGGGTGACGCTGTGGGGCTGGATCCTGCCCCATAGCGCCGTGGGGTGGTGTTATGGGGGGTAGATCCTGCCCCATGGTGCTGTGGGGTGACGCTGTGGGGCTGGATCCTGCCCCACGACGCTGTGGGGTGACGCTGTGGGGCCAGATCCTGCCCCATAGCGCCGTGGGGTGGTGCTGTGGGGCCAGATCCTGCCCCATAGTGCCGTGGGGTGATGTTATGGGGGGTAGATCCTGCCCCGTGGTGCTGTGGGGTGACGCTGTGGGGCCAGATCCTGCCCCATAGTGCTGTGGGGTGATGTTATGGGGGGTAGATCCTGCCCCACGACGCCGTGGGGTGACGCTGTGGGGCCGGATCCTGCCCCATAGCGCCGTGGGGTGGTGCTGTGGGGCCAGATCCTGCCCCATAGTGCCGTGGGGTGATGTTATGGGGGGTAGATCCTGCCCCATGGTGCTGTGGGGTGACGCTGTGGGGCTGGATCCTGCCCCACAGCGCCGTGGGGTGATGTTATGGGGGGCAGATCCTGCCCCACGGCGCTGTGGGGTGACGCTGTGGGGCCGGATCCTGCCCCATGGCGCTGTGGGGTGATGTTATGGGGGGCAGATCCTGCCCCACGGCGCTGTGGGGCGGTGCTGTGGGGCCATGGGGTGCAGGGGCTGGATCCTGCAGGGCTGTGGGGCGCCGTGGGGCTGGATCCCTGGGTGCTGTGGGGCAGAGCCTTGGGACCCCCGGGTGCTATGGGGCAGAGGAGCTGGATCCCGGGTGCTGTGGGGCAGATCTTGGGCCCCCCCACGAGCGATGGGGCGCCGTGGGGCTGGATCCTGGGGTGCTATGGGGCAGAGGGGCTGGAGCTAGGGGTGCTATGGGGCAGAGCTTTGGGATCTCCAGGTGCTATGGGGCAGAGGGGCTGGATCCCCGGTGCCGTGGGGCAAAACCTCACCCCCCCCCTGCGGCCGTGGGGCGCCGTGGGGCCGGCGCTGGCCCCGGAGCCGCCGTTGGCCACGGGCTGGGCCGGGCCGGTGGCCAAGAGGCTTCGGCGTCTCCGGGGCCGGAGCGGGGGGGGGGGGGGGGGGGGGGGGGACACGGGACGGATCCGGCCACCGCGAACATCCGGGATCCGCCGGGATCCAGGGGGGGGGCCCCGCCCCACAGCAGGTACCGCCAGGCCCCCCCCCCGGCCCCACAGATCCCCGCCCCACGGATCCCCACGGAAAGGCGGGGGGGGGGGGGGGGGAAACGACACCCCATAGAGTTTGGGGGGGAGCCCCGGGGGTGGGGGGGGGGGATCCCGGCACTTTCGGGGGGGATCTCCCGGGATCTGTGGGGCTGGATCCCAGCTGGAATGTGTGGGGCTGGAGCTGGGATCTATGGGGCTGGAGCTGGGATGTGTGGGGCTGGGGTTGAGCAGGGGGTAGCTGGGATGGGGCTGGGATGTGTGGGGCTGGAGCTGGGATCCTCCGGGATGTGTGGGGCTGGAGCTGGGATGTGGTGGGGCTGGAGCTGCAATCTATGGGGCTGGGGTTGAGCAAGGGGTAGCTGGGATGGGGCTGGGACGTGTGGGGCTGGAGCTGGGATCCTCCGGGATCTGTGGGGCTGGATCCCAGCTGGGATCTCCTGGGATCTGTGGGGCTGGATCTCCATGGGATCCCGTGGGATCTGTGGGGCCAGGTGGGGGCCGGGGGGGGGGGGGGATTGGGATCCCTGGGGATGTGGGGGGCTGGGATCTGCCGGGATCTATGGGGCAGGATCTGTGGGGATCCATGGGGTGAGATCTACTGGGATCCATGGGGCAGGATCTCTGGGGATCCAAGGGGCGGGACCTGCCAGGATCTATGGGGCAGGATCAGCTGGGATCCGTGGGGCGGGATCTGCCTGGCTGTGGGGCAGGTTGTGGGGCAGGAGAGGGACCCTGGAGGGATGTGGGGCAGGAGAAGGGTCCCAGAGGGGTGTGGGGCAGGTTGTGGGTCAGGAGAGGGGTCCCGGGGGTCTGTGGGGCAGGTTGTGGGGCAGGATGGGGGGCAGCGGGGTTGTGGGGCAGGGTCTGTGCTGTCTGTGGGTCACGCCGTGGGGCAGCCCGGGGGACAGCGGTGCCATGGGGCGGGCCGTGGTTGAAGCCGTGGGGCAGGCTGTGGGGCGGGCCATGGGGCAGCTCTCGGGCTGTTGGCCGCGCCGTGGGTCGCGCTGTGGGTCGGGTGGTGGGTGACGCTGTGGGGCGGCCCCGGGGCGGGTGGGTGACGCCGTGGGTCGCGCCGTGGGTCGCGGCAGCGCCCGCAGCCATTTTGCGGCCCCGTCCGATGAGCCCCCGACGCAAAATGGCTCCTGGCGCCGCCGCCGGTGGCCGGGGGAGGGGGGGGGATGAGGGGGCCGGGGCGCCGTGGGGCAGGGACGCCGTGGGGCAGAGACCCCCCCAGCCCCACGGCACGGCGGGACCCTGCCCCACGGTGTGGGGGACCCCCCAGCCCCACGGCACGGGGATGCGCTGCCCCACGGCACGGGAGGACCCTGCCCCACGGCACGGGGATGCTCTGCCCCATAGCACGGGGGGACGCTGCCCCACGGTGTGGGGGACCCCCAGCCCCATAGCATGAGGATGCTCTGCCCCATAGCACGGGGGGACGCTGCCCCACGGCGTGGGGGACCCCCAGCCCCATAGCATGGGGGGACCCTGCCCCATAGCATGGGGATGCTCTGCCCCATAGCACGGGGGAACGCTGCCCCACGGTGTGGGGGACCCCCAGCCCCATAGCATGGGGGGACCCTGCCCCACGGCAGGGGGATGCGCTGCCCCACGGCGTAGGCGTGCTCTGCCCCATAGCACGGGGGGCAGCGGGTGGCCATGTGGGGCGGGGGGGGTGACAGCGGATGTGTGGGGCGGGGGGAGCCCCATCTGTGGGGCTGGGGA
Organism: Fratercula arctica; assembly: GCA_947846985.1. Lineage (NCBI taxonomy): Eukaryota > Metazoa > Chordata > Aves > Charadriiformes > Alcidae > Fratercula > Fratercula arctica. The sequence continues at coordinate 8,652,405 of CANTUZ010000014.1, read as the reverse complement.
CCCAGATATGTGGGGCTGAGGGACCCCCAAGCTGTGGGGCTGGGGACCCACATATGTGGGGCTGAGGGAGCCCTAAATTAGGGATCTGTGGGGCTGGGGGAAGTGTGGGGCTGGGGGACCCCCATCCGTGGGGCTGGGGGGTGACAACGCTGTGGGGCTGGGGACCCCCAAGCGCCCAGAGAAGGGACCCAGGCGTCTGGGACCCCCAAATAGGGCACCTGCCTGTCCCCAAATGTCCCCAAATGTCCCCAAGTGGGGGGCCCAGGCGTCCAGCCCGCCCCATAGAAGGGACCCAGCTGTCCCCGTGACCCATAGAGGACCCAGATGTCCCCAAATGTCCCCAAATGGGGGGCCCAGGTGTCCCCGTGACCCCATGGAGGACTCAGGTGTCCCCAAGTGTCCCCAGGTGTCCCCAAGTGTCCCCAAATGAGGGTCCTGGGTGTCCCTGTGACCCATAGAGGACCCAGATGTCCCCAAGTGTCCCCAAACGGGGGGCCTGGGTGTCCCCAAGTGTCCCCAAGTGTCCCCAAATGTCCTCAAGTGTCCCCAAATGGGGGTCCCGGGTGTCCCTGTGACCCATAGAGGACCCAGATGTCCCCAAGTGTCCCCAAACGGGGGGCCCAGGTGTCCCCAAGTGTCCCCAAATGTCCTCAAGTGTCCCCAAATGGGGGGCCCAGGTGTCCCCATGACCCCATGGAGGACTCAGATGTCCCCAAGTGTCCCCAGGTGTCCCCAAGTGTCCCCAAATGGGGGTCCCGGGTGTCCCTGTGACCCATAGAGGACCCAAATGTCCCCAAATGGGGGGCCCAGGTGTCCCCAAGTGTCCCCAAGTGTCCCCAAACGGGGGGCCCGGGTGTCCCCAAGTGTCCCCAAATGGGGGGCCCGGGTGTCCCCAAGTGTCCCCAGGTGTCCCTGAGTGTCCCCAAATGGGGGTCCCGGGTGTCCCTGTGACCCATAGAGGACCCAGATGTCCCCAAGTGTCCCCAAATGGGGGGCTCAGGTGTCCCCAAGTGTCCCCAAATGGGGGGCCCGGGTGTCCCCAAGTGTCCCCAAATGTCCTCAAGTGTCCCCAAATGGGGGGCCCAGGTGTCCCTGTGACCCCATGGAGGACTCAGATGTCCCCAAGTGTCCCCAGGTGTCCCCAAGTGTCCCCAAATGAGGGTCCTGGGTGTCCCTGTGACCCATAGAGGACTCAGGTGTCCCCAAGTGTCCCCAAATGGGGGGCCCACGTGTCCCCAAGTGTCCCCAAGTGTCCCCAAATGTCCTCAAGTGTCCCCAAATGGGGGTCCCGGGTGTCCCTGTGACCCATAGAGGACCCAGATGTCCCCAAGTGTCCCCAAACGGGGGGCCCGGGTGTCCCCAAGTGTCCCCAAATGTCCTCACGTGTCCCCAAACGGGGGGCCCGGGTGTCCCCAAGTGTCCCCAAATGTCCTCAAGTGTCCCCAAACGGGGGGCCCGGGTGTCCCCAAGTGTCCCCAGGTGTCCCTGAGTGTCCCCAAATGGGGGTCCCGGGTGTCCCTGTGACCCATAGAGGACCCAGATGTCCCCAAGTGTCCCCAAATGGGGGGCCCGGGTGTCCCCAAGTGTCCCCAAGTGTCCCCAAATGGGGGTCCCGGGTGTCTCTGTGACCCATAGAGGACCCAAATGTCCCCAAATGGGGGGCCCGGGTGTCCCCAAGTGTCCCCAAATGTCCTCAAGTGTCCCCAAATGGGGGTCCCGGGTGTCCCTGTGACCCATAGAGGACCCAGATGTCCCCAAGTGTCCCCAAATGGGGGGCCCAGGTGTCCCCGTGACCCCATGGAGGACTCAGATGTCCCCAAGTGTCCCCAAACGGGGGGCCCGGGTGTCCCCAAGTGTCCCCAAGTGTCCCCAAATGTCCTCAAGTGTCCCCAAATGGGGGTCCCGGGTGTCTCTGTGACCCATAGAGGACCCAAATGTCCCCAAATGGGGGGCCCAGGTGTCCCCAAGTGTCCCCAAGTGTCCCCAAACGGGGGGCCCAGGTGTCCCCAAGTGTCCCCAAACGGGGGGCCCGGGTGTCCCCAAGTGTCCCCGGGTGTCCCCAACCGCCGTCCCCCGACCGCCGAGGCCCGTCACTGTCCCCACCGTGTCTCCATCTGTGTGTGTGTGTCCCCCCCCCCGTGTCCCCGTGTGTCCCCAGGTGGGCGCCGCCGCGGGGATGGCTCCGGTCGTGGAGGTGTGGGACGCCGGCCACTGCCGCTCGTTACTGCTGGAGTTAAACGAGCAGCGCCTGCGGGGCCAGTTCTGCGACGTCACCATCATCGCCGAGGACACCAAATTCCGGGCCCATAAGAACGTCCTGGCGGCCTCCAGCCCTTTCTTCAAACGGGCCTTGACCCAAACGCCGCCATCTTGGCCCGCCCCCGCGCAGGTGCTGGAGCTGCCGGGGGTCCAGGCCAGCGTCTTCTCCCACGTCCTCAACTTCATCTACAACTCCCGCCTGGCCGTCCCCAACCAGGCCACCGCCCGCGCCCTGGGGGCCGTGGGGCGCCGCTTGGGCATCTCCACCCTCCAAGGCCTGGAGTCGCCGCCCTCCGCCGCCAAGGAGATGAACGGCGACCCGCCCCCCTCCCCCACCGCCCCCGTGGATTTGAGTCGCGGCCCCCAAGAGACGCCGGCGGTGGCCGAGATGGCGGCGTCGGCGGCGGCGGCGGCGTTGGGCTGCGGGTCGGCGGCGGCGTTGGGCTGCGGGTTTGGCGGCGGCGGCATCGTTGGGCTGCGGGGCGGCGGCATCGTTGGGCTGCGGGTTGACGTCATCGGCGTCATCGTTGGGCTGCGGGTTGACATCATCAACGTCATCGTTGGGCTGCGGGTTGACGTCATCAACGTCATCGTTGGGCTGCGGGTTGACATCGTCAACGTCATCGTTGGGCTGCGGGTTGACATCATCGGCATCATCGTTGGGCTGCGGGTTGACATCATCGGCGTCATCGTTGGGCTGCGGGTTGGCGTCGGCATCATCAGCATCGTTGGGCTGCGGATTGACGTCGTCAACGTCATCGTTGGGCTGCGGGTTGACGTCGTCAACGTCATCGTTGGGCTGCGGGTTGACGCCGGCGTTATCGAGCTGCGGGCTGGCGGCGTCGGCCGCGTCATCGCTGGGTTGTGGGTCGGCGTCGGCGCCGCCCAGCTGCGGGTTGGCGGCGTCGGCCGCGGCGTCGTTGGCTTGCGGGGTGGCGCCGGCGGCGGCCTTGAGCCGCGCCTTGGCCTCCCCGGCGGCCTCGGCGGCGTCGGCTGCGGCTCGGCGGCGCCGGCGGCGTCCTCCTCCTCGCCGTTGAGCTGCGGGCTGTGCGGGCGAGGCTTCAGCACGGCGGCGGCCCTGGGCTTCCACGCCAAACTGCACCGGGGCCGGCGGGGCCTGGCCTGCCGCCATTGCGGCAAGAGCTTCATCCACGTCAAGAGGCTGCAGACCCACGAGGTTCTTTGCCAAGATGGCCGCCATCACCCCCACCGCCGCCCCCCCGCCACCCCGCCGCCGCCGCCCCGCCGCCGCCCCCCAAACAGGGCAAAAAGGCCTTGCTGTTTGCGCCACCGGGCTTTGGAGGCCCCCGCCGGAGCAGGAGGCGGTGGTGAAGGTGGTGGACGGCCATCTTGTCTACCTGTGCGGCGTCTGCCACCGCTCCTACATGACGCTCTCCAGCCTCAAGCGCCACGCCAACGTCCACTCCTGGCGCCGCAAGTACCCCTGTCGCTACTGCGACAAGGTCTTCGCCCTGGCCGAGTACCGCACCAAGCACGAGGTGTGGCACAACGGGCGAGCGGCGCTACCAGTGCATCTTCTGCTGGGCCACCTTCGTCACCTACTACAACCTCAAGACCCACCAAAAGGCCGCCCACGGCATCAACCCCGGCCTCATCTCCTCCGAGAAGACGCCCAACGGCGGTTACAAACCCAAACTCAACGCCCTCAAACTCTACCGCCTACTTACCCCCCCGGGCCCCCAAGAGACCCTACAAAACCTACAGCCAAACTTTGATGGCCGACGGCCTCCTCTTGCCCGCGGCCGCCGCCGCCGCCGCCGCCGAACCGGCGCCGCCCGCCGGGGCCCTTCCCCTCGCCCAGGCCCGAACAGGCCTCGGTCATCGCCTACGGCCGGCCCTCGGCCTCCGTCATCGTGCACAGCTGGCAGCGTGGGGGCGGCGGGGGCCTCCGTCATCGCCTACAACGGGCGGGGGGCCGGCGGCGGCGGCGCCGCCCTCAGGCTTCGTCCCCGGCGTCCCCGGCGTCGCCGGCGCGGCCCATGAAGAAGCAGGTGCTGCGGGATTACATCGAAGCCCAACGAGCGCCGGGGAGGCGCCCGCGGGCGACGGCACCCAACCGGCCGCGACGGCAGCCGTCCCCGCGGCCAACCCCCGGCCGCACCATGACCTACGTGGCCAAACCGGCCTACGTGGGGACGGCGGGGGGACAACCGGGCGGCGCCGCTCTGCCAGATCACCGTCCGCATCGGGGAAGGAGGCCATCGTCAAGCGCCGCATCTCCGAGACCGACCTGCGCCTGGAGGCTGCCGGGGGGGGCACCGCCGCCGCCGCCGCCCCCCCGGCGTCACCACCACCACCACCACCACCACCACCACCACCACCCCACCGCCGCCGCCTGTCCCCGCGCCGGGGACGGTGACAGCGACGCCGAGGACCGGCTCTGGCGCCCTATTACACCTACAAACCCAAGCGCAAGGCGGGGGGTGGCGGCGCCGGGGGGGGGCGCCCGGGGGGGCAGCACCGGAGGCGCCGGCACCGGCAGCACCGGCGGCGCAAGCGGTGGCGCCGCCAAGGCGAAGAAACCCCGTTGGGCGCCGCAAGTTGCGCTCGCTGCGGTGGGCGGGTGACGCCGGGGGTGACGGCGCCGGGGGTGACGCCGGCGCCGGGGTGACGCCGGGGGGGAAGGCCACCGCCGGCGGGATTGGCAACACCCCTGCCGGGGTGCGGGAAAAACCTTCACGCCTTGAGGAAGCTGCGGAAACACCAGCGGGGACACGAGGGGGCGGGTGACAAAGGGGGTGACAAAGTGGGGGACAAGGGGGGGGACAAGGGGGGGGACAAGCCCCCCGGGTGGGTCCGCCGGCCCTCGCTGCGCTTCGCCTGCGGCCGCTGCGCCAAGGTCTGCAAGACGGCGGCGGCGCTGAGCCGTCACGCCAAGCGCCACC
>CANTUZ010000014.1:8477836-8646740 GCA_947846985.1 Fratercula arctica | reverse complement strand
TTTTGTTATGTCCGGAGACGGTTGCCAGGAGGGAAGCCACAACCCCCCCCCCCGTGCCCCACCTGATCCACTCCACCCACCGGCCCCCCCCCCCCCCCGGCCACTGCGACCCCGGCCCCCACCGTGAGTGTCACCTCCCCCCCCGCCCCCCCCCCCCGGGGGTGTCCCCCTGTGTCCCCATGTCCCCCGTCCCTGAGCCCCCCGCGTCCCTTGTGCCCCCCATCACTGTGTCCCCCCATGTCCCCTGTGTCCCCCATGTCCCCTGTACCCCTCTGTCCCCCACCCCTGTGTCCCCCTGTCCCCCATCCTTGTCCCATGTCCCCTGTCCCCCCCGTCCCCTGTGTCCCCCCATGTCCCCTGTACCCCTGTGTCCCCCATCCTTGTCCCCCCATGTCCCCCGTCCCCCCTGTCCCCATGTCCCCTGTGTCCCCATGTCCCTTTTCCCCCCATGTCCCCTGTGTCCCCCCATGTCCCCTGTACCCCCCTGTCCCCCACCCCTGTGTCCCCCTGTCCCCCATCCTTGTCCCCCCTGTCCCCATGTCCCCTGTGTCCCCATGTCCCTTGTCCCCCCATGTCCCCTGTGTCCCCCCATGTCCCCTGTACCCCTCTGTCCCCCACCCCTGTGTCCCCATGTCCCCCATCCCTGTGTCCCACCCGTCGCCCCGTTCCCCTGTCCCCCCATCCCCATGTCCCCTGTGTCCCCCCATGTCCCCTGTACCCCTCTGTCCCCCACCCCTGTGTCCCCCCTGTCCCCCATCCTTGTCCCCCCATGTCCCCCGTCCCCCCCGTCCCCTTGTCCCCTGTCTCCCCCCTTGTCCCCATGTCCCCCTGTCTCCCCGTCCCCCTTCCTTGCTCCCCCCGTCCCCCCACGCCCCCCATCCCTGTGTCCTCGTGTCCCCCCCCGTGTCCCCACGCTGTCCCCCTGTCCCTGCAGTGCATCGCCTCGGTGGGGGCCTGTGCTGGCAGAAGGAGGGTGACCCCCCCGCGCACCCGGTATGTGGGACACCACCCCCACCCCCCCCCACCCCATACTGGGTGGGCCCTGAGGAGCCCTGGGCGGGGGGGCTGGAAGGGTTGGGGGGTCCCTGGGGAGGGGGGGTGGAAGGGTTGGGGGGTCCCTGGGGGGGGTTGGAAGGGTTGAGGGTCCCTGGGGAGCCCTGGGGGGGGGGGGGGGGGGGGGAGTTGGAAGGGTTGGGGGTCCCTGGCAGGTCCCTGGGGGTCCCCGTGGTGGTTCTCTATGTCCCCATGGTGGGTCCCCATGTCCCTATGTCCCCGTGGTAGTTCTCCATGTCCCCATGGTGGGTCCCCATGTCCCTGTGTCCCCGTGGTGGTTCTCCATGTCCCCATGGTGGTTCCCCACGTCCCCATGTTGGTTCTCCATGTTCCCATGGTGGGTCCCCATGCCCCTATGTCCCTGTGGTGGTTCTCCATGTCCCCATGGTGGTTCTCCATGTCCCTATGTCCCCGTGGTGGTTCCCCATGTCCCCGTGGTGGTTCTCCATGTCCCCATGTCCCCGTGGTGGTTCCCCATGTCCCCGTGGTGGTTCCCCACGTCCCCATGGTGGTTCTCCATGTCCCCATGGTGGGTCCCCATGCCCCTATGTCCCCGTGGTGGTTCTCCATGTCCCCATGGTGGTTCCCCATGTCCCTATGTCCCCGTGGTGGTTCTCCATGTCCCCATGGTGCTTCCCCACGTCCCCATGGTAGATCCCCATGTCCCTATGTCCCTGTGGTGGTTCTCCATGTCACCATGGTGGTTCCCCATGTCCCTGTGTCCCCGTGGTGTTTCTCCATGTCTCCATGGTGGTTCTCCATGTCCCCATGGTGGGTCCCCATGCCCCTATGTCCCCGTGGTGGTTCTCCATGTTCCCATGGTGGGTCCCCACGTCCCCATGGTGGTTCCCCACATCCCCATGGTGGGTCCCCATGTCCCTATGTCCCCGTGGTGGTTCTCCATGTCCCCATGGTGGTTGTCTATGGCCCCATGGTGGGTCCCCATGCCCCTGTGTCCCAGTGGTGCTTCTCCATGTCCCCATGGTGGTTCCCCATGTCCCTATGTCCCCGTGGTGGTTCCCCACGTCCCCATGGTGGTTCTCCATGTCCCCATGGTGGGTCCCCATGCCCCTATGTCCCCGTGGTGGTTCTCCATGTCCCCATGGTGGGTCCCCATGCCCCTATGTCCCCGTGGTGGTTCTCCATGTCCCTGTGGTGGTTCTCCATGTCCCCATGGTGGGTCCCCACGTCCCCACGTCCCCATGGTGGTTCCCCATGTCCCTATGTCCCCGTGGTGGTTCTCCACGTCCCCATGGTGGGTCCCCATGTCCCCATGTCCCCATGGTGGTTCCCCATGTCCCCATGGTGGTTCCCCACATTCCCATGGTGGTTCCCCATGCCCCTATGTCCCCGTGGTGGTTCTCCATGTCCCCATGGTGGTTCCCCACGTCCCCATGGTGGTTCCCCACATCCCCATGGTGGGTCCCCATGCCCCTATGTCCCCGTGGTGGTTCTCCATGTCCCCATGGTGGTTCCCCACGTCCCCATGGTGGGTCCCGATGCCCCTATGTCCCCATGGTGGTTCCCCATGTCCCTATGTCCCTGTGGTGGTTCTCCATGTCCCCATGGTGGGTCCCCATGTCCCTATGTCCCCGTGGTGGTTCCCCACGTCCCCACGGTGGTTCCCCATGCACCTATGTCCCCGTGGTGGTTCTCCATGTCCCCATGGTGGTTCTCTATGACCCCATGGTGGGTCCCCATGCCCCTGTGTCCCAGTGGTGCTTCTCCATGTCCCCATGGTGGGTCCCCATGTCCCTATGTCCCCGTGGTGGTTCCCCATGTCCCTGTGGTGGTTCTCCATGTCCCCATGGTGGGTCCCCATGTCCCTATGTCCCCGTGGTGGTTCTCCATGTCCCCATGGTGGTTCCCCATGCCCCTATGTCCCCGTGGTGCTTCTCCATGTCTCCGTGGTGGTTCTCCATATCCCCGTGGTGTTTCTCCATGTCCCCATGGTGGTTCCCCACGTCCCCATGGTGGTTCTCCATGCCCCTATGTCCCTGTGGTGGTTCTCCATGTCCCCATGGTGTTTCTCCACGTCCCCATGGTGGGTCCCCATGTCCCTGTGTCCCCGTGGTGGTTCTCCATGTCCCCATGGTGGTTCCCCACGTCCCCATGGTGGTTCTCCATGTTCCCATGGTGGGTCCCCATGCCCCTATGTCCCTGTGGTGGTTCTCCATGTCCCCATGGTGGTTCTCCATGCCCCTATGTCCCCGTGGTGGTTCTCCATGTCCCTGTGGTGGTTCTCCATGTCCCCATGGTGGTTCTCCATGCCCCTATGTCCCTGTGGTGGTTCTCCATGTCCCCGTGGTGGTTCCCCATGTCCCCATGGTGGTTCTCCATGTCCCCATGGTGGGTCCCCATGCCCCTATGTCCCTGTGATGGTTCTCCATGTCCCCGTGGTGGTTCCCCATGTCCCTATGTCCCCGTGGTGGTTCTCCATGTCCCCATGGTGGTTCCCCATGTCCCTGTGTCCCCGTGGTGGTTCTCCATGTCCCTGTTGTGGTTCTCCACGTCCCCATGGTGGGTCCCCACATCCCCATGGTGGGTCCCCATGTCCCTGTGTCCCTGTGGTGGTTCTCCATGTCCCCATGGTGGTTCCCCACGTCCCCATGGTGGGTCCCCATGTCCCCGCATCCCCAGCACTTCGACTTCCCGCTGCCCTCGCCACTGCGGGTGTTCGAGCTGCTGGTGGCCCCCGGGGAGGAGCTCCCCAGTGTCTGCATCGGGGTCAGCCCTGGCCCCTCGCTCGCCCGCTCTGTCCTCTTCCACACCATCAACCTCAACTCCCTCACCTCCTGGTTCGCCCACACTGGCACCGGTGAGTGGGCTGGGGGGCCCGGGGGGCTTTGGGGGGACCTGGGGCATGGGGGGTCCTGGGCTCTGGCCGGGCAGCCTGGGGGAGTTGGGGTCCCTGGGGAGACTTGGGGTCCCTGCGGGATTTGGAGGTCCTGGTTGCTCCATCTGGGGGATTCCTGGGGCTCCTGGTGCTCCATCTGGGGGTCCCAGGGGGCTTTGGGAGGACCTGGGGGGGGGGGGTTGGGGGGACCTGGGGCATGGGGGGTCCTGGGGTCTGGCCGGGCAGCCTGGGGGAGTTGGGGTCCCTGGGGAGACTTGGGGTCCCTGCGGGATTTGGAGGTCCTGGTTGCTCCATCTGGGGGATTCCTGGGGCTCCTGGTGCTCCATCTGGGGGTCCCAGGGGGCTTTGGGAGGACCTGGGGGGGGGGGTTGGCGGAACCTGGGGCATGGGGGGTCCTGGGCTCTGGCCGGGCAGCCTGGGGGAGTTGGGGTCCCTGGGGGGAGTTGGGGGCCCCTGGGGGATTTTGGGGGTCGCAAGGGGCTATGGGGGCACCTGTGGGGGTTTGGGGGTCCTGTGTTCCATCTGGGGGTCCTGGGGGTCTCAGGGGATTGGGGGGCCCTGTGCTCAGCCTGGGGGTCCTGGGGGATTTGGGGGTCCTAGAGGGAAGTCAGGGACCCCTCCCCAGTCTGGGGGTCCTGAGGCTGATTTGGGCATCCCCGGGGGACTGGGGGGGTTCCCTACCCAGTTGAGGGGACCTAGAGGGGAGGTGGGGGGTCCCGTGCTGATCCCGGGCGTCCCCTGGGGGTCCCACATTCCACCCAGAAGGGTCTGTGCACAGCTGGGGGGCCCGGGGGGACATGGGGGGGTGTGTGTGTGTGGGGTCCCTCCCCCAGGTTGGGGGGGGTGCAGAGGGGGGTTGGGACCCCCCCCCTCACTGCTCACCCCCCCCTCACTGCTCACCCCCCCCTCCCCGCCCCAGAGCCCTCCAGCCCCGGCCCTGTGCAGGTGATGCAGCTGGACAGTGAGATCGTGCTGGTGCTGCTGGACCGTGAGTCCCTCCCTCCCTCCGTCTGTCTGTCCAGCCACGCGGTCACGCGTCCCTCTGTCCATCCATCATCCGTCCATCCATCACCCATCCGTCCATCTGTCCGCCATCCATCCATCTGTCCATCATCCATCCATCATCCGTCCATCCATCTGTCCATCTGTCCGTCATTCATCCGTCTGTCCATCCATCATCTGCCTGTCCATCTGTCTGTCCATCATCCATCCACCCACCCATCATCTGTCTGTTCATTTATCCATTGTCCATCCATCCATCCATCCATCTGTCCATCCAGCCAGCCAGCCAGCCAGTCAGCCAGCCAGCCACCCATCAGTTTGTCTGTCCGTCTGTCCATCCCTCCATCCCTGTCTGTCCCCACATCCCTCTGTCCGTCCCTCTGTCCATCCCTCCATCCCTCTGTCCGTCCTTCCATCCCTCTGTCTGTCCCCACGTCCCTCCATCCCTCTGTCCATCCCTCCATCCCTCCATCCCTCTGTCTGTCCCCCCGTCCCTCCATCCCTCTGTCCATCCCTCTGTCTGTCCCCACGTCCCTCCATCCTTCCATCCCTCTGTCCGTCCCTCTGTCCGTCCCTCCGTCCCTCTGTCTGTCCCCACGTCCCTCCATCCCTCTGTCCGTCCCTCTGTCCATCCCTCCATCCCTCTGTCCATCCCTCCATCCCTCTGTCCGTCCCTCCATCCCTCTGTCCGTCCCCACGTCCCTCCATCCCTCTGTCCGTCCCTCCATCCCTCTGTCTGTCCCCACGTCCCTCCATCCCTCTGTCCATCCCTCCATCCCTCTGTCCATCCCTCCATCCCTCTGTCCGTCCCCATGTCCCTCCATCCCTCTGTCCGTCCCTCCATCCCTCTGTCCGTCCCCACATCCCTCTGTCTGTCCCCACGTCCCTCCATCCCTCTGTCCATCCCTCTGTCTGTCCCCATGTCCCTCCATCCCTCTGTCCGTCCCTCTGTCCGTCCCTCCATCCCTCTGTCTGTCCCCACGTCCCTCCATCCCTCTGTCCATCCCTCTGTCCGTCCCCACGTCCCTCCATCCCTCTGTCCATCCCTCCATCCCTCCATCCCTCCGTCTGTCCCTCTGTCCGTCCCTCCATCCCTCTGTCCATCCCCACGTCCCTCCATCCCTCCATCCCTCTGTCCATCCCTCTGTCCGTCCCTCCATCCCTCTCTCCGTCCCTCCATCCCTCTGTCTGTCCCCACGTCCCTCCATCCCTCTGTCCATCCCTCCATCCCTCTGTCCGTCCCTCCATCCCTCTGTCCGTCCCCATGTCCCTCCATCCCTCTGTCCATCCCTCCATCCCTCTGTCCATCCCTCCATCCCTCTGTCCGTCCCTCCGTCCCTCTGTCTGTCCCCACGTCCCTCCATCCCTCTGTCCATCCCCACGTCCCTCCATCCCTCTGTCCATCCCTCTGTCTGTCCCCACGTCCCTCCATCCCTCCATCCCTCTGTCCGTCCCTCTGTCCGTCCCTCCATCCCTCTGTCTGTCCCTCTGTCCATCCCTCCGTCCCTCTGTCCGTCCCTCCATCCCTCTGTCCGTCCCTCCGTCCCTCTGTCCGTCCCCACGTCCCTCCATCCCTCTGTCCATCCCTCCATCCCTCTGTCTGTCCCTCTGTCCATCCCTCCGTCTGTCCCTCTGTCCGTCCCTCCATCCCTCTGTCCGTCCCTCCGTCCCTCTGTCCGTCCCCGCCGGCAATGCCCAGGGCTGCCCTGGGAGGGCTGGGGGGTCCCAGGGGTGCCCCGGGGGGGGTGTCCCAGGGGTTCCAACCCAGGTCCCCCCCCCCTCCCCAGGGAGCGTGAGGCTGGTGACGCTGCAGGGAGCCCCCGTGGCCCCCGACGTCCCCTTCGACGTGGCCGTGGAGGCTGTGGGTGGGTGTGGGGGGGAAGGGAATTGGGGGGGGGGCTGGGGGAAAATGTGGGGAAATGGGAGGAAAATGGGGGGGTCAGGGGGAACTGGGGGGGTTCAGGGGGAGAAAGGGGGGGCTGTGAGGAAAATGGGGGGTCAGGGGGAACTGGGGGGTTCAGGGGGGAAAATGGGGGGTCGGGAAAATGGGTGGTTGGGGGAATTGGGGGGGCTGTGGGGGAATGGGGGGGTCAGGGAGAAATGGGGGTGCTGGGGGGGGAAATGGGGGGGGTCAGGGGGGTCTTAGGGGTGGGAAATAGGGGTGCTGGGGGGGGATTCAGGGGTGCAGGGGCTTTAAGGGGGGGGTGCTGGGGGCTTGTGGGTGCCAGAGGGTGCAGGGGGGTGTCGGGGGGGGGGGTGTCGGAGGGGGTTTCGGGGGGGGGGGTGTTGGGGGCTGCCCAGCTCTGACCGCCCCCCCCCCCCCCCAAAAAAAAAACCAAACGCCACCCAAAGAGGCCCCAAATCGCTGTGTTGGGGGAGGGGGGGGGGAATTATGGGGGGGGGGGGGCTAATGGAGGGGGGGGCAAGAAGGAGGCGGGGGGGCAGCGACACTCTCTAGGGTTTATTGGCGGCGGGGGCAAGCGGGGGCAAGCGTTTCCCCCCCCCACCCCTCGGGGCAGACAAGGCACTTTGAGGGGGGGGAGGAGCTGAGGGGGGGTCCCGGGGGGGGTTCCGGGGGGGGGGTGTGTCCCCGCGGGGGGGGGGGGGTCACCCCAGCTGATCCTCGTACTGCTTGCGGAAGCAGTCGCCGGCGGGGAAGAAATCCCAGCAGCGCTCCTGGTACATCTTCCAGACATAGGATTCCTGGGGGGGGGGGGCACGGATTTTGGAGGGGGGGGGGGGTGTAGGTGTCAGTCAGGGCAGGGGGGGGGACACCCCCCACCCCCTCACCCCATCACAGCCCCCTCCTCCTGCCGACGAGGGGCGATTCCCCCCCCCCCTCCATCCCATATCCAACACCCCCCCATCCCACAGATAAGGCCCCCCCATATCCAAAGCCCCCCCATCCCACATCCAATGTCCCCCCCCCATCCCATAAGACCCCCCCCCCCAGAGCCCCCCATTTCCCATAGAGACCCCCCCCATATGAGCCCCATAGGACACCCCCAGCCCCCGCACAAGTCCCATGTCATCCCCCCCACCCCCCCCCGGCCGGTGTGACACCCCCCCCTCCCCGGCCATTTTGTGCCCCCCCCACCCCCCCCCCCCCCATCCCCGGGGGTCTCACCTGCCCCGTGTGCTCCGTCTCATCCTTATTGATCAGATACATCAAGAAGAACCTGGCGGAGGGGGGGGGGGGGTGGAAATGACACACACAGAGGCATCGACGGGGGGGTGTCGGAGGCTGGGGACAACCCCACCACCACCACCACCAGGTGCCCCCCCCCCACCCCGTTGTGTGTGTGTGTCCCCCCCCCCTCACATGTAATTGGCCAGATTGTGCTCCTCCATCGTGTGGGTCTCGAAGCCGTGGGGCGTCGTGTCGAAATAGTCGCTCCCGATGCCGCAGATGAAACATTTCGTCTTCGGGGGGAGGGGGGGGGCGCAAAATGGCAAATTGAGGACCTGCCTCACCCCCCCCACCCCCCCCCACCCCATTCCCAGGCCAATGCGGGGGCGGGGGGGGGGGGGGGGGGGTCACTCACCTCCATGTCCTCCTTCACCTGCTCCTGCTGGTCCCGCAGCTCCCCAAAGGCGTCGATGATCAGACCTTGATGGGGGGGGACACACACACACACACACAAGGATGAGGGGGGGGGGGGGGTGTGTGTATCACAAGGGGGGGGGTATCACAAAGTGCGGACCCTCCCCGCCCCCCCCCGCAATGGGTACCCTGGATGATGGCCAGGAGGATGACGATGACGAAGAAGAAGAAGGTGATGTCGAAGACCACCCGGTAGAGCTCGTAATCGTCCCCCGCCGGGTCCTCGATCTCGTCCCCGATGCCCCCCCCAGCCCGGACCCCCACGTACATGTGGAACAGGTAGCACTGTGGGGGGGGACACGGACACACACACACACACATGGCGGGGGGGGGGGGGTGTCAGGGACTCTATTCCTCCCCAGGGACCCCCAAAAAACCTCTAGGAACCCCTCAGAACCATCCCAGACCCCCAGGGACCTTCTGGACCCTCCCTGGACCTGCCCCCCCCCCACCCCGTGAACTATCCCAGACCCCCCCAGGGACCCCCTAGACACCTCCTGTCCCCCAAGGGACCCCCTAGATGCCCCCAGGACCCCTTAGCACCACCCCAGGGACCCCCTGGGTGCCCCCAGGACCCCTTAACACCATCCCAGGGAACGCCTAGATGCCCCCAGGATCCCTTAGGACCACCCCAGGGACCCCCTGGATGCCCCCAGGATCCCTTAGGACCACCCTAGGGACCCCCTGGGTGCCCCCAGGACCATCCCAGGACCCCATCGATGCCCTGAGGACCCCCAGAACCACACTATGGACCCCCTGGCTGCCCTCAGGACCCCCTAGATGCCTCCAGGACCCCTTAGGACCACCCCAGGCCCCCCCTAGATGCCCCCAGGACCCCCTAGATACCCCCAGCACCCCTTAGGACCAGCCCATGGACCCCCTAGATGCCCCCAGGGACCCCCTGGATGCCCCCAGGACCCCTTAGGACCAGCCCATGGACCCCCTAGATGCCCCCAGGGACCCCCTGGATGCCCCCAGGACCCCTTAGGACCACCCCAGGGACCCCTCCCTAGATGCCCCCAGGACCCCTTAGGACCATCCCAGGGCCCCCCTAGATGCCCCCAGGGACACCCTGGATGCCCCCAGGACCCCTTAGGACCACTCCAGGGACCCTCTAGATGCCCTCAGGACCACTCCAGGGACCCCTCCCCAGATGCTCCCAGGACCACCCCAGCCCTCCCAGGGACCCCTCAGGGTGTCCCCCCTCCCCTGGCCCCACTGCCCCCCCCCAACCCCACCCCACCCACCGTCATCATGTCGTCGCACTTCATGTCGGGCTCATCCTCGTCCTCGCTCTTGTTGTAGAACTTGCGGAAGAAGTTGAAGGCCACCACGGTGTAGAGGTAGACCACCACGGCCAGCAGCCCCACCGTCATGGCCAGCTGCCAAAGGGGACGGAGGTGACATCAGCGGGGGGGGGTGTTGTCACACCTTTCCCCCTCCCCCCTCCCTGAACTATCCCAGACCCCCCCAGGGACCCCCTAGACACCTCCTGTCCCCCAAGGGACCCCCTAGATGCCCCCAGGACCCCCAGGACCACCCCAGGGACCCCCTGGGTGCCCCCAGGACCACCCCAGGAACCCTCTGAATACCCCCAGGACCCCCTAGATACCCCCAGCACCCATTAGGGTCAGTCCATGGACCCCCTGGATGCTCCCAGGACCACCCTAGGGACCCCCTAGATGCCCCCAAAACCCCTTAGCACCATCCCAGGGAACCCCTAGATGCCCCCAGGACCCCCCCCAGAGACCCCCTGGGTGCCCCCAGGACCACCCCAGGGACCCCCTAGATACCCCCAGGACCCCTTAGGACCACCCCAGGGACCCCCTAGATGCCCCCAGGACCCAAAATTCCTCCCCCCCTCCCCCACCTGCTTGCCGTTGTGGGTGACGGAGGAGAGGATGGTGCGCAGGGTCTTCACCCCCATGGCGATGTCCAGGAGGTGGGAGGCGAAGAAGAAGTTGTTGTAGTGGCCCAGCAGGGACATGGCCATGTACCACGTCAGGTACAGGAAGGACTGGGGGGGGGCGAGGAGGGGGGGGGGATGTCACCCCACGACCTGGTACCCCCATTGCTGGGGGTTCCACCCCCCCCTGCCCCCAAGGAACCTCTCCCCATCCAGGGACCCCCAGAACCCCTCTAGGGATCTCCTGGACCCCGCTGGGCTCCTCAGAACCACCCCAGAGACACCCCCCCCCTCCCGAGACCTTCTGCCCCCCCACCCCCCCCGAACCATCCCAGACACCCCCCCCCCCAGGAACCCCCCTGAGCCCCCCCGGACCCCCCCCCAGAACCATCCCAGACCCTCCCGGGACATTCTGGAACCCCATGGACCCCCCCGGAACCATCCCAGCTCCCCCCAGGGACCCCCTGACCCTCACTGGAGCCTCCCAGAACCATCCCAGAGCCCCAGGGACCCCCCTGAACCCCCCCAGAACCATCCCAGACACACACACCCCCCCCACGAACCCCCCTGAACCCCCCCGGACCCCCCCCAGAACCATCCCTGACCCTCCCGGGACATTCTGGAACCCCATGGACCCCCCCCGGAACCATCCCAGATCCCCCCCCGGGGACCCCCCTGAACCCCCATGGACCCCCCCAACCATCCCAGACCCCCCCCGAATCCCCCTGGCCCCCCCAGAACTGTTCTAGACCCCCCCAGAACCATCCCAGACCCCTCCAGGGACCCCCCTGAACCGCCCTGGACTCCCCCCCAGAACCATTCCAGACCCCCCCGGGACATTCTGGAACCCCATGGACCCCCCCGGAACCATCCCAGATCCCCCCCGGGGACCCCCCTGAACCCCCCCGAACCATTCCAGACCCCCCCCGGGGACCCCCCTGAACCCCCCTGGACCCCCCAGAATTGTTCTAGACCCCCCCCAGAACCATCCCAGACCCTCCCCGGGGACCCCCCTGAACCCCCCTGGACCCCCCAGAACCATCCCAGACCCCCCTTGAACCCCCCTGGACCCCCCAGAATTGTTCTAGATCCCCCCAGAACCATCCCAGATCCACCACCACCTCCCCCCAAGGGACCCCCCCGTCCACCCCCTGTCCCCCAAGGGACCCCCAGCCCCCTGGCTCTCCCCATCCCTTTCGGGCGGGGGGGTGTGTGTGTGTCTCAGACAAACCCCCCCCCCCCCCCCCATCACCCTGGGACACCCCCCCCCCTCCATCACTCAGCGCCCCCCCCCCCCCCCCCCCAACCTAAGCCCCACCCCCCCCTCCACTCACGTTATCGGTGAAGATGACCCCGAACTTCCAGATCTGGTACCTGATGTCGATGGACGTGATCCTGGTGGGGGGGGGGGGTAAGGATGTGAAAGGGACCCCCCCCCCCCCCCCCCAACCCCCACCCCCCCACCCTGCCGGCACCCACCAGGTGAGGAGGGAGCTGTCGGGGGGGGGTTTCCTCTCCCCCTGCGCCCCGATCTCCAGACTGGCCAGTTCCATGCCCAGCAGCTCGGCGATGCGCTCCCGGCCGTAGATGTCCCCGTATTTCTCCAACACCTGCCCGGGTGGGGGGGGGGGGGCCGGGGGGGGCCACACACACACTCCGTCAAGCTGCCACCCCCTCCGCATGCGTGTGTGTGTCCCCGTCCCCCCCCCCGACTTCCTTGGGGCTGCGGGACCCCCCTCACCTTCCTCTTGACGAATTTGTCCCAGTAGTTGCTGGGGAAGGACCTGAGGGGACAAAGTGGGGGGCGGGGGGGGGGGGGGGTTGTGCTGTGTGTGTGTCCCCCCCCATCCTGTCCCCAACTTCAGCACCCACATCTGGCTCGAGGGAGGAGACACACACCCCCTCCCCGGCCAGGACCCCCCCGGCCCCCCCATACTGGCCATTGAGCACCAGCTGGTCCCACTGCCCCCCCCAGACCCCCCCCACGACCCCCCCAGGAGCCCCCCAGACCGTCCTGCCCCCCCCCCACCCCACCCCCGACCCCCCCAGGACCCCCCCGGCCCCCCCCGTACTGGGTGTCGAGCACCAGTTGGTCCCACTGCCCCCCCCAGAACCCCCCTACGACCCCCCCCAGGAGCCCCCCAGACCCTCCTGCCCCCATCCCCCCAACCCCCAGGACCCCCCCGGCCCCCCTGTACTGGGTGTTGAGCACCAGCTGGTCCCACTGGTGTCCCCCCCCCAGACCCCCCCCCCCACGACCCCGCCAGGATCCCCCAGGACCCCTGTACTGGGTGTCGAGCACCAGCTGGTCCCACTGCCCCCCCCAGACCCCTCCCAGGAGCCCCCCAGGAGCCCCCCAGACCCTCCTGCCCCCGACCCCCCCAGGACCCCCCCGGCCGCCCTGTACTGGGTGTCGAGCACCAGCTGGTCCCACTGGCCCCCCACGACCCTCCAGGAGCCCCCTGGACCCCCCAGGACACCCCCACGACCCCCCCAGACGCCCCGTACTGGGCGTTGAGCACCAGCCGGTCCCACTGGTCCCCTCCCAGACCCCCCCCAGACCCCCCCCAGGAGCCCCCCAGACCTTCCTGCCCCCCCCCGGACCCCCCCGGTCCCCCCGTACTGGGCGTTGAGCACCAGTCGGTCCCACTGGCCCTTGACGTCGTCGTCGGGCGGCTGCTCGGTGATGTAGAGCCCCGAGAACTCCAGGCGCCGAGCGACCTCCTTCTCCCGCTTGAAGATCACCAGCGGGATCTGGGGACACGGGGACGGGGTCAGGTGGGGACACGGGGATGGGGTCAGGTGGGGACACGGGAACAGCCCCAGGGGATGGGGGGATGGGGTCAGGTGGGGACACAGGGATGGGGTCAGGTGGGGACACGGGAACAGCCCCAGGGACGGGGGGATGGGGTCAGGTGGGGACACAGGGACGGGGTCAGGTGGGGACATGGGGACAGCCCCGGGGGATGGGGTCAGGTGGAGACACAGGGACAGAGTCCGGTGGGGACACGGGGATGGGGTCAGGTGGGGACACGGGGACAGCCCCAGGGGACGGGGTCAGGTGGGGACACAGGGATGGGGTCAGGTGGGGACACGGGGACAGCCCCAGGGGACGGGGTCAGGTGGGGACACAGGGACGGCGTCAGGTGGGGACATGGGGACAGCCCCAGGGGAAGGGGTCAGGTGGGGACACAGGGATGGGGTCAGGTGGGGACACAGGGATGGAGTCAAATGGGGACATGGGGACAGCCCCAGGGACGGGGGCAGGTGGGGACACGGGGATGGGGTCAGGTGGGGACATGGGGACAACCCCAGGGACAGGGGGACACAGTCAGGTGGGGACATGGGGACAGGCGCAGGGATGGGGGGACACGGTCAGGTGGGGACACGGGGACAGCCCCAGGGGACGGGGTCAGGTGGGGACACAGGGTCAGGTGGGGACACGGGGACAACCCCAGCCAGACACTGGTGCCAACTGGGGAGGGCGGGTGGCATGAGGGGTGGGTGCGGCCTGTGAGGGGAGGGGGGGGCGTGCCCAGTGGCAGGGCGTGGCCGGGCGCGTCAGGGCGTGGCTGGGCGTGGCCGGACGCACCTTGAGGCAGTTGTAGCCGATGATGCAGAGGAAGGCGACCAGGGTGTGGGCCAGGGCCAGGCCCTGCAGCGCCGGCTGCATGTAGCCCGTGCTCTCCTCCAGGAAGTAGTAGACGACGCTCTCCTCCTCCTCTTCCTCCACCCCCGCCTCCCCCCCGGCCCCTTCGGCCACCGCCGCCCCCAGCCCCGAACCCTCCGCCGCCTCCTCCGCACCCGGTGGGTGCTCCGACACCTGCGGGAAAGGGCGGGGGGGGGGGTGGGGGGTGGGTGTGGGTGTGTCAAAAATTGTTGGGGGGAGGGGTGGGGGGCCAAGGAGCCTCTGTGGCACCCCCTCACCCCAGCGCCATGGGGGCCGGCGTCCTGGTAGCCGTTTCCCCCCCCCACCCTACGGGCCACACAGACACCCCCCCCCCCCAACCTAAAAGGGACCTGGGGGCTCCCACTCTGTGCCAAACCCCACCTCCCCCCCCCCGAGTCAGGGGTCTGGGGTGCCCCCACCCATCCCAAACCCACCCCCTCTATGGGGACACGGGGGTCCGGGGTGCCCCCACCCATCCCAAACCCACCCCCTCTATGGGGACACAGGGGTCCGGGGTGACCCCACCTTGTCCCATATCCCCCCCATGGGGACCCAGGAGTCTGGGGTGCCCCCAACCCACCCCATCCCAACCCCCCCCCCCCCCCCATGGAGACACAGGGGTCTGGGGTGCCCCCACCCATCCCAAACCCACCCCCTCTATGGGGACACAGGGGTCTGGGGTGCCCCCACCCATCCCAAACCCACCCCCTCTATGGGGACACAGGGGTCCGGGGTGACCCCACCTTGTCCCATATCCCCCCCATGGGGACCCAGGAGTCTGGGGTGCCCCCAACCCACCCCATCCCAATCCCCCCCCCCCCCCCCCCCCCCCATGGAGACACAGGGGTCTGGGGTGCCCCCACCCATCCCAAACCCACCCCCTCTATGGGGACACAGGGGTCTGGGGTGCCCCCAGCCCATCCCAAACCCACCCCTTCCATGGGGACACAGGGGTCTGGGGTGCCCCCCCACCCCGTCCCACACCCCGCAAGGCCCCCCCCCCCCCCCCCCCACCCCGGACCTTGTAGAAGAGGAGGATGAAGTTGATGGCGAAGGCGAGGAAGAGCGCCAGGAACCGCAGGTTGTAGAAGTTCCTGGACAGGTAGTTCTGTGCCGGGGGGGGGGGACACACAAACACCCTGCTCAGGTCTGGGAGGGGGCAGAGGGGGGGGACGGGACACACCCCGAGCACCCACCCAGGGTCCATCCCCGTTGATGGGGGGGGAGGGGGGGGGTCCCATTGCCAACCCACCCACCCACCGCCAAGGGATGGGGGTGCTGGTGCCCAGCTCGCACACGGGGATGGGGGGGAGGGGGGGGTGGGTCACGGTGCTCAGGGAATGGGGGTCCTGCCCACCCCCCAAAATTCCGTACCAGGAATTTGACCCTCTGGACCTCCAGCTCGGCCCAGAACTCGAAGGCTCCGGTGGCCGGCAGCTCCTTGCGCTCCCGGGGCACTGATTTCCGCCTCTTCTGGGGGGTCGCGGGCTCCGGCCCCCCCTCGGTCCCCTCCGCCCCGGTCTTCTCCCCGTTCTCCGTGCTGGGGATGGGGGGGGGGGCTCGGTTGGGGTGGGGGGGGCCTCCAGCGGGACCCTCTGCCCATCCCACAGCCCCCCCCAGGCAGGGCCACGGACCCACCTCACAGCCCCATGGAACCATGGCCCATGGAAGGGTCATGGAAGTAGGGCCATGGACCCGCCCCATAGATCCAACGGGGCCATGGACCCACCTACAACCCCAATGGGGCCATGGACCCGCCCCATAGATCCAGCGGGGCCATGGACCCACCTACAGCCCCAATGGGGCCATGGACCCGCCCCATAGATCCAGCGGGGCCATGGACCCACCTACAGCCCCAATGGGGCCATAGACCCGCCCCATAGATCCAATGGGACCATGGACCTGCCCCATAGCTCCCATGTGGCCATGTAACACCTAATGGAACCATGGACCTACCCCATAGCTCCAACAGGGCCATGGACCCGCCCCAGAGCTCCAACAGGGCCATGGACCTACCCCACAGATCCAACGGGGCCACGAACCAACCCCATAGCTCCAATGGCACCATAGACCCACCCCATGGCTCCAATGGGGCCATGTACCCCCCAGTGGGGCCCCGGCCCTCCCCCCACTCACTCGGCTTTCTCCGTCTCGCCTGCCGGCTCCTCTTCCTTCCGCGGCTCCTCCTCCACCACCTCCTCCCCGTACTCCTGTGGAGGGAGCCAGGATCAGGTCCACACCATGGACTGCCCCCCAACCCCCCCATGGGGGGCCGGGCCCATAGGGAGCAGGAACCAGGGGGTTGGGAACCCCCCCCCTGCTCCCCACTGCTGGGAGAGAGCCATGAGTCCTGCCCCCGCACTGGGACACCCCCCCCCCCCCCCCCCCCCACTAGTGTCTTGCTGCCCCATAGGGGACCCCTGGTGTCCTTTCTCCCCATAGAGACCCCTACCATCCTTCTGCCCCCCCATGGAGACCCCCTCCGCATCCTACCCCCCATAGGGGTCCCACCCCCCCATAGAGACCCCCAGCATCCTTCTACACCCCCCCCCCCGCCCCCACCCCTCAGGGAACCCAGACACCCTGATCCCCCCATAGGGACACCCCCCCAGCATCCTACCCCCCATAGGGGACCCCTGGGGTCCTTACCCCCCATAGAGACCCCTACCATCCTTCTGCCCCCCCATAGAGACCCCCAGCATCCCCTCTCCACAGGACCCCCCCACCCCACCTACCCCAATCTTCCTGCGGAGGATGGGGGTGCCCTCGGGGGTGGGGGGCTCGGCGGTGGGGGGCTCCCCGATGTCCCCCAGCCCCCCGGGAGCGTCGGGGGCTGCCAATCGATAATGCCCGGGCTCCTTCCGCACCCCAAAAGCCGCCACCGGCGCCGCTGCCGCCGTCTCTCCCTCCTCCTCCTCCTCCTCGGGGGGCTGCGGCAAGTGGGGGGCGGGGGGGGGGGGCAGGGTCTTCGGGACCCCCTTCTTCACCCCCTGCACCCCCCCCGGCCTCGCCACCCCCCACGGCATCCTGAGTGGGGTCAGGCATGCTGGCCAACAGCTCGGCCAGGGCCAGGCGCTGTGCCCCTTCCACTAGCCCCCCGCCAAAAAGAGAGGTCCAGGCCAGGTGCCCCACGGCCCCCAGCACCCCCCAGCCCCCCAGAACCGCCCCCAGCATCGCCCGGCCGGCGGCCGCCCCCGCTGCCCAGGCCAGCTCCCGACCCGGCCGCCGGCGCAACCGCCGTAACCGGCGCCGCCAAGTTTGAGGGGAACCCAAGAAATGCCGCAACCCCCCGGTCCCCGCCAGCAGCTCCCCGAAAGCCGAGGTGGGTTCAGCGGGGGGCGGGGGGCCGGTGGGGTCAGGGGTTTCCTCTTCTTCCTCCTGCTCCTCATCCTCCTCTCCTTCCCGGGAGGGTTCCTCCTCGGAGAGGCGCGAGGCGATCTGCATCTCGAAGATGGTGTCCTCGCAGAAGTTGACAAAGAGCTCCATCTTCTCGGCCTCCCCCCCTTCGTTGACCACGTCGAAGATGAACTGGCGCTTGGACTCCTTCACCTGGGGCATCTCCCACTGCGCCTTGTTGGCGGCGCTGATCTCGAAGTAGAGGCGCTCAATCCTCCGAGCCGCCCCCATGATCTCGATCCGTCCCAAGAAGGGGCGGAAATACTCCAAGATGCTGGCCGCCTGCTCCAAGAAGGTGCGGAGACGCTGGTCGTGGGGAACGTGCTCCGAGAGGTTGGTGAGGAGCACGGCTACGTTGAAACCGATGTCGCGGGCGGGTTCTTGGAAGCGGCCGGCGAAGGCTTCCACGTCGATCATCTCGTTCTCGTCCGCCTCGGAGCAGGAGAGGAGGAACTGGATCTCGGCAGGTTCGTATTGCTTCTGGCTGTCCATCGCCTTCTGGAAGTCCTTCTTGGAGATGAGACCTCGCGGGTCTGAGACGTAGTCGCGGAAGGCGTCCGAGGCCACGATGTCCCGCAGCTTCAGGAACATGTCGAAGAACTTGAGGATCATGGTGACGTTGCTGGAGGACTCCACCAGCATGTCCACCATCTGCCGGGCAATGGTCCCGTTCACCACGTTGCCTGTGGAGGAGAAGGAGGTTCCATCAGGTCTGGGGGTGCTGTGGGGCAGCTGGGGATACCCTGGAGAGCACGGGGACAGCCCTAGTGGCAAGGGATGCCCCAGGTGGACAAGGACACCTCAAGTGGCATGGGCCACCATGGATGGTGAGGAGCACCCTAGAGAGCAAGGGGACACCCTGAGGGCCAGGGGACACCCCAGCTGGTCAAGGGACACCTTGGATGGTGGGGAACACCCTGGAGAGCAAGGGGACACCGTGAGGGCCAGAGGACACCCCAGCTGGTCAAGGGACGCCCTGGAGAGTGAGGGGACACCTTGGATGGTCAAGGAACACCTCAAGTGGCGTGGGGCCACCATGGGTGGTGGGGAACACCCTGGAGAGCAAGGGGACACCCTGAGGGACGGGGGACACCTTGGCTGGTCAGGGGACACCTTGGATGGTCAAGGGACACCTCAAGTGGTGTGGGGCCACCACAGGTGGTGGGGGACACCCTGGAGAGCAAGGGGACACCCTGAGGGACAGGGGACACCTTGGATGGTCAAGGGACATCTCAAGTGGTGTGGGGCCACCACGGGTGGTGGGGGACACCCTGGAGAGCAAGGGGACACCCTGAGGGACAGGGGACACCTTGGCTGGTCAGGGGGACACCTTGGATGGTCAAGGGACACCTCAAGTGGTGTGGGGCCACCACAGGTGGTGGGGGACACCCTGGAGAGCAAGGGGACACCCTGAGGGACAGGGGACACCTTGGATGGTCAAGGGACATCTCAAGTGGTGTGGGGCCACCACGGGTGGTGGGGAACACCCTGGAGAGCAAGGGGACACCCTGAGGGACAGGGGACATCCCAGGTGGTCAAGGGACACCCTGGAGAGTGAGGGGACACCTTGGATGGTCAAGGGACACCTCAAGTGGCGTGGGGCCACCATGGGTGGTGGGGAACACCCTGGAGAGCAAGGGGACACCCTGAGGGACAGGGGACACCTTGGATGGTCGGGGGACACCTTGGATGTTCAAGGGACACCTCAAGTGGCGTGGGGCCACCACAGGTGGTGGGGGACACCCTGGAGAGCAAGGGGACACCCTGAGGGACAGGGGACACCTTGGATGGTCAAGGGATATCTCAAGTGGTGTGGGGCCACCATGGATGGTGGGGAACGCCCTGGAGGGGCCACCTCAGGTGGTCAAGGGACACCCTGGGGGTGAGGGGGCG
Source organism: Fratercula arctica (assembly GCA_947846985.1). Taxonomy (NCBI): domain Eukaryota; kingdom Metazoa; phylum Chordata; class Aves; order Charadriiformes; family Alcidae; genus Fratercula; species Fratercula arctica. Next base: position 8,627,359 of record CANTUZ010000014.1, on the reverse strand, counting down.
CCCCTGATGGCAGGGGGACGTCCTGGATGGTGGGGAGATCCCACCTTGAAGGGATGCCCCCCGTGATACGGGGACCCCGGGTGGCATTAGGACATCCTGGACGGCAGATGGGATGTCCTAACCCCAGGTGGTGGGGACACCCTGATGGTAGGGGGACCCTGGGTGACGTTGGGACACCCGTGGCAGCAGAGGGGTCCTGGACACACCCTTGGTGGGGGGGGGACACACACGCGAGGGGACCCCCACCTTCCAGCAGGGACAGCAGCATCACCACCATGTCCTTCTGCAGGTCCAGCAGCTCCTTCAGCAGCCCGATCTGGCTGGAATCCTGGGGGGGGGTTGGGGGGGGTGGGGGGGGGGGACACACACCGTGAGCCCGAGGTGTGTCCCCCCCCTCCAATAACACCGTGACACCCTCCGCGCCCCCCCCCCCCGCCCCCCCCAGACCCCCTTACCTTGGGGGCACGACGCGCTCCAGCACCGCTCCTCGCACCAGGAGACACGGGGTGGGTGGAGGGTGCCCCCCCCCCACCCCCCCCCCCCCCAAAACTCACATGCAACCCAAGCTGGGTGGGGGTGGGGGGTCGGGGGGGGGTTGCCATGCTTGGGGGCGGGGGAGAGGTTAGCGAGGCCATGCAGCGCCGGAAAGGGGGGAGGGGGGGGACGTGGGGTGACGGGGAGGGGGGGTCTCGGCGGGTGCTTACGCCCATCCGGGGTCCCGGCGTTTGGCCCATCTGGTGGCAGCAGTTGGGGGAGGGGGTGGGGGGGGGGGAGCGGAAAGGTCCGTCAGAGCCAACTCGGGGGTGTCACCAGCTTGTCTCGGGGTGGGGGGTGGGGAGGGGAGGGTGGTGGTGGGGGGGGTCCTTAGGGTGACCCGGGGCCAACGGAATGGGTTGGGGGGTGGTGGGGAGAGGAGGAAGAGGAGGAGGGGGGGGCTGCCCATGCCACTGGGTGTCCCCAATCCTCCCACCCTTGGGGACAGCAAGGAGGGGGCAGCGGGTTAGTGAGGCGGGGGGAGTGGGGGGGGTGGTTTCCCAGTGCTCCCAGTGCCCACCCCACCCCCCCCCACCCAGTGCCCACCTGGGCCAGTTTCTTCATCATGTGGGCGAAGACGTGGAGGAAGCCGACGACGGCGTCCCAGAGGCGGCTGTGGGCCAGGCTCTGCTGGTTGCCCGTGCAGGGACCCTGCGGGGGGGGGGACGGGGACGGGAACCGTGGGCCACGGGACCCCCAGAGACACCCGACCCCGGGGGACCCTCGGGGACAGTGGGATCCCTGGGGAGGGAGTCCTGGGACCACCAGGGACACTGGGTTCCCCGGGACATCGGGGCTCTTGGTGACTCCAGGGGCTTCGGGGATGTTGGGAGGTCCAGGGACCCCCCAGGGACATCAGGACCCTTTGGACATTGGGGTCCTTGGGGACTTCCCAGGGACATCAGGACCCTTTGGACATTGGGGTCCTTGGGGACCTCCGAGGAGCATCAGGACCCCTGGGACACTGGGGTCCTTGGGGACCTCCCAAGGACATTGGGACCCCTTGGACACCGGGGTCCTTGGGGACCCCCAGGGTCATCAGGGTCCTTGGGGACCTCCCAGGGACATCGGGACCCCTTGGACACTGGGGTCCTTGGGGACCTCCCAGGGAAATCAGGACCCCTTGGACACCGGGGTCCTTGGGGACCTCCAGGGACATGCAGGGACACTGGGATCCCCAGGACACCACAACTCCTGGGGACCCCAAGGACCTTGGATCAGCACCTCCAGCCCCCCAAGGACATCGTGGGGGGGCTGCAGGGTCCATCCTCCCTCGCTGTGCTGGCGAGGGGCCGTGGGGGGCCATGGGGGGCCGTGGGGGGCTGACCTGGATGTACTCGGTGAGGCTGTTGAAGACCTGCTTGGCCACGGCCATGGCCTTGGAGAAGTTGCGCTTGCCCTGCTCGTCGATGACGTCCTTCCCCGAGTAGTACCAGTAGAAGTCGCTGATGGACTCCTGCCACCACGGATGGGCACCGTCAGCGGTGGGGGGACGGGGACCACCAGCAGCACAAGGACACGGGGATGAGGACAAGGGGACCACCAGCAGCACAAGGACGTGGGGACGGGGACCACCAGCAGCACAAGGACGTGGGGACGGGGACCACCAGCAGCATGGGGACATGGGGACGTGGACGTGTGGACCACCAGCAGCACATGGGGACGGGGACACCGTGACCACCAGCAGCACGAGGAGACAGGGACGGGGACATGGGGACCACCAGAAGGACGTGGGGATGCGGACATGGGGACCACCAGCAGCATGGGGACATTGCGACGGGGATGTGGGGGCCACCAGCAGCACGAGGACATGGGGATGGGGACGTGGAGACCACCAGCAGCACATGGGGACAGGGACATGGGGACCACCAGCAGCACGATGACATGGGCATGGGGACATGGGGACCACCAGCAGCACGAGGACACGGGGACCACCAGCAGCACATGGGGACATGGAGATGGGGACATAGGGACCACCAGAAGCACATGGGGATGGGGACATGGGGACCACCAGCAGCACGATGACACGGGGACGGGGACACGGGGAACACCAGCAGCACATGGGGACATGGAGACAGGGACATGAGGACCACCAGAAGCACATGGGGATGGGGACACGGGGACCACCAGCAGCACAAGGACACGGGGATGGGGAGGTGGGGACCACCAGCAGCACATGGGGACGGGGACATGGGGACCACCATCAGAACGAGGACATGGGGATGGGGACGTGAGGACCACCAGCAGCAGGGGGACATGGCAACGTGGACGTGTAGACCACCAGCAGCACACGGGGATGGGGACATGGGGACCACCAGCAGCACAAGGACACAGGGATGGGGATGTGGAGACCACCAGCAGCACATGGGGATGGGGACCACCAGAAGCACACGGGGATGGGGACATGGGGACCACCAGCAGCACGATGACATGGGGACGGGGACATGGGGACCACCAGCAGCACATGGGGACATGGAGACAGGGACATGGGGACCACCAGCAGCACGAGGACACGAGGACAGGGACATGGGGACCACCAGCAGCACGATGACATGGAGATGGGAACATGGGGACCCCCAGCAGCACATGGGGACATGGAGATGGGGACATGGGGACCACCAGAAGCACACGGGGATGGGGACATGGGGACCACCAGCAGCATGATGACATGGGGACGGGGACATGGGGACCACCAGAAGCACATGGGGACGGGGACACAGGAACCACCAGCAGCACGATGACACGGGGATGGGGACATGGGGACCACCAGCAGCACGATGACACGGGGATGGGGACACGGGGACCACCAGCAGCACAAGGACACAGCGATGGGGACGTGGAGATCACCAGCAGCACAAGGACACGGGGATGGGGACACGGGGACCACCAGCAGCACGATGACACGGGGACGGGGACACGGGGAACACCAGCAGCACATGGGGACATGGAGATGGGGACTTGGTGACCACCAGAAGCACATGGGGATGGGGACACGGGGACCACCAGCAGCATAAGGACACGGGGATGGGGACACGGGGAACACCAGCAGCACATGGGGACATGGAGATGGGGACTTGGTGACCACCAGAAGCACATGGGGATGGGGACACGGGGACCACCAGCACCATGGGGACATGGGGATGGGGAGGTGGGGACCACCAGCAGCACATGGGGACGGGGACATGGGGACCACCATCAGAACGAGGACATGGGGATGGGGACGTGAGGACCACCAGCAGCAGGGGGACATGGCAACGTGGACGTGTAGACCACCAGCAGCACACGGGGACGGGGACATGGGGACCACCAGCAGCACAAGGACACAGGGATGGGGACGTGGAGATCACCAGCAGCACGAGGACACGGGGACATGGACGTGGAGACCACCAGCAGCACATCGGGATGGGGACATGGGGACCACCAGCAGCATGATGACATGGGGACGGGGACATGGGACCACCAGCAGCACATGGGGACGGGGACATGGGGACCACCATCAGAACGAGGACATGGGGATGGGGACATGGGGACCACCAGAAGCACACGGGGACGGGGACACGGGGACCACCAGAAGCACATGGGGATGGGGACACGGGGACCACCAGCAGCACAAGGACATGGGGATGGGGACATGGGGACCACCATCAGAACGAGGACATGGGGATGGGGACATGGGGACCACCAGAAGCACACGGGGACGGGGACACGGGGACCACCAGAAGCACATGGGGATGGGGACACAGGGACCACCATCAGCGCGAGGACGTGGGGACACGGGGACGGTTGGGGGACCCAGGATGGGACGTGGGTCAGGGATGGGGGGGATTGGGGCTGGGGCAGAGCTGGGCTGGGGACAGGGGGGCCGGGCTCCAGGCTGGAGACCACGGTGTGGGGCGCCGTGGGGCGCCGTGGGGCTGGCTACCTGTAGGCGCAGGAGGTAGTCCACGGTGCAGATGATGATGTTGATGGTGGTGGTGTTCCCCGTCTGGGTGCGCAGGTAGTTCTGGAAATCTGAGGGGTGGGGGAAAAAATGGGGTGACACCAGCCCCACGGCCACCCTACCGCCACCCCACGGCTGCCCCATAGCGCCTCCCCCGCCCTGTCTGCCCCACGACCGCCCCATGGCTTCTCCTGCTCCACGGCTCCTTCTGCCCCACGGTCCCCCAAAGCCCCTTTCCCGCGCCAGAGCCCCCCGCCGTGCGCCCCATAGCTGTGCCCCATAGCTGTGCCCCATAGCTGTGTCCCCTCACCGTTGTTGTGCCCCTCGCACAGCAGCTGGAGCAGCCGGAACAGATCCTGCGTGAACTCGTCGTCCGACATCACCTTCTCCCCTGGGGACGGGGACACGACGGGGACACAGTCGGGGGGACGCGGCATCACGGGTGGCCGAGGACGGGCCACGCCGGGGGACGGGGACGACACATGGACAGAAGGTGACACCCCGGGGTGGCACTGGGACACCCTGGGGTGGCATGGGGACATGCCAGTGTGGCTCGGGGACACGCCAGTGTGGCTCGGGGACACCTTGAGGTGGCACGGGGACACCACGGGGCAGTGCAGGGACACCCCATGGTGGCACAGGGACACCCTGGGGTGGCATGGGGACATGCCATGGTGGCACGGGGACACCCCATGGTGGCACGGGAACACGCCAGGGTGGCACGGGGACACCCCATGGTGGCATGGGGACATGCCAGGGTGGCTCAGGGACACCCCATGGTGGCACAGGAACATGCCGGAGTGGCACAGAGACACCTTGAGGTGGCACGGGGACACCTTGGGGCAGTGCAGGGACACCCCAGGGTGGCATGGGGACATGCCAGGGTGGCATGGGGACACCCCAGGGTGGCACGGGCATGGGGACACAGCAGGGTGGCACGGGGACACGCTGGGGTGGCACGGGGACACCCCAGGGTGGCACGGGGACATGTCAGGGTGGCTCGGGGACACCCCATGGTGGCACGGGGACATGCCGGGGTGGCACAGAGACACCTTGAGGTGGCACGGGGACACTCTGGGGCAGTGCAGGGACACGCCAGGGTGGCTTGGGGACACCCCAGGGTGGCATGGGGACACCCCGGGGTGGCACGGGGACATGTCGGGGTGGCTCGGGGACACCCCATGGTGGCACGGGGACACCCCATGGTGGCACAGGGACATGCCGAGGTGGCACAGAGACACCTTGAGGTGGCACGGGGACACCCTGGGGCAGTGCAGGGACACCCCAGGGTAGCACAGGGACACACTGGGGTGGCGCGGGGACACCCCGGGGTGGCACAGGGACACACCATGATGGCTTGGGGACACCCCATGGTGGCACGGGGACATGCCGGGGTAGCTTGGGGACACCCCACGGCGGCTCGGGGACACCCCATGGTGGCAGGGGGATATGTCAGGGTGGCTCGGGGACACCCCATGGTGGCACAGGGACAGACCAGGGTGGCATGGGGACATGCCGGGGTGGCACAGGGTCACCCCATGGTGGCACGGGGACACGCCGGGGTGGCACGGGGACACCGGGGGTGGCGGGGCGTTAGCTCGGGGAGGGGACAGCCAGCGGGGCGCGGGGGGACAGGGCCGGGCATGCTGCGGGGACGCCGTCGGGGGGGCAGCCAGGGGACACGGGGACATGCCGGGGGACAGGGCACGGGGGGGGGGACGGGGGACGACACGCCGGTGCCACCCCCCAAGAGCACCCCCAGCCCGGTCACCCTGCGGTGACACCCCCGAGACCTAGAGACCCTATAACCCCTAGAGACCCTATAGACGCACCCTATAGACCCTACGGTGACACCCCTGAGACCTACAGACCCTATAGATGCACCCTATAGACCCTATGGTGACACCCTATAGACCCTATAGACGCACCCTATAGACCCTACGGTGACACCCTATAGACCCCGCGGTGACACCCCCAGCCCTATAGACCCTATAGATGCACCCTATAGACCCTACAGTGACACCCTATAGATCCTACGGTGACACCCCTGAGACCTACAGACCCTATAGATGCACCCTATAGACCCTACAGTGACACCCTGTAGACCCTACAGTGACACCCCCAGCCCCTATAGACCCTATAGATGCACCCTATAGACCCTACAGTGACACCCTATAGACCCTACAGTGACACCCCCAGCCCCTATAGACCCTATAGACGCACCCTATAGACCCTATAGACGCACCTATAGACCCTGTGGTGACACCCCCAGCTCTATGGACCCTATAGATGCACCCTATAGACCCTACGGTGACACCCCCAGCCCTATAGACGCACCCTATAGACCCTGTGGTGACACCCCCAGCCCTATAGACCCTACAGATGCACCTTATAGACCCTATGGTGACACTCTATAGACCCTATAGCTGCACCCTATAGACCCCGCGGTGACAGCCCCAGCCCTATAGACCCTATAGCTGCACCCTATAGACCCTACAGTGACACCCCCAATCCTATAGGCCCTATAGATGCACCCTATATACCCTACAGTGACACCCTATAGACCCTGCGGTGACCCCCCCCCAGCCCTATAGACCCTACAGCCGCACCCTATAGACCCTGTAGTGACAGTCCCAGCCCTATAGACCCTATAGCTGCACCCTATAGACCCTCCAGTGACACCCTATAGACCCTGCGGTGACCCCCCCCAGCCCCTATAGCCCCTATAGATGTGCCCTACAGCCCCTATAGACACACCCTATAGAGCCTACAACAAAACCACCCAGCCCTATAGCCCCTACCATGCCCCCCCCCCCGCCCCCCAAGCCCTATAACCTCCATATAACCCCCAGCCCTATAGCCCCTCTATGCCACTCCCCCCTTCCCCAGCCCTATAGGTTCTATACGACGTCCCCCCTCCCCCCCCCCCCCCAGCCCTATAGGTTCTATACGACGCCCCCCCCCAAGCCCTATAGGTTCTCTGCCCCCCCCCCCTATAGCGGGTATTTACCGTTCTCACGGCTGATGACTGTCAGCAGGAGCCGGGACGGGAGAGAAGGGGAGAGAGGAGGTGAGCGGGGGGGCTCATTAGGGGCTGGGGGGGGCATTAGGGGCTGGGGGGGGCATTAGGGTGTGGGGGGGTAATTAGGGGCTGGGGGGGCATTAGGGTGGGGGGGGCATTTGGGCTGGGGGGGCCTTAGGGGATGGGGGGGCATTAGGGTGTGGGGGGGTAATTAGGGGCTGGGGGGGCATTAGGGAATGGGGGGGCATTAGGGTGGGGGGGTAATTAGGGAATGGGGGACATTAGGGGTGTGGGGGGGCATTAGGGGATGGGGGGGCATTAGGGGTGTGGGGGGGCATTAGGGGATGGGGGGTAATTAGGGTGTGGGGGGGTAATTAGGGGCTGGGGGGGCATTAGGGAATGGGGGGGCATTAGGGTGGGGGGGTAATTAGGGAATGGGGGGCATTAGACTGGGAGGGGCATTAGGGGCTGGGGGGGTAATTAGGGAATGGGGGGGCATTGGGGGGGGACATTTGGGCTGGGGGGGGCATTAGGGAATGGGGGGGCATTAGGGTGGGGGGGGCATTTGGGCTGGGGGGGGCATTAGGGTGGGGGGGCATTAGGGAATGGGAGGGCATTAGGGGCTGGGGGGAGTAATTAGGGCTGGGGGGGGGCATTAGGGTGTGGGGGGGTAATTAGGGAATGGGGGGGCATTAGGGGCTGGGGGGTAATTAGGGGTTTGGGGGGGCATTAGGGAATGGGGGGGTCATTAGGGAATGGGGGAGTAATTAGGGCTGGGGGGGGCATTAGGGTGTGGGGGGTAATTAGGGAATGGGGGGTCATTAAGGGATGGGGGGTAATTAGGGAATGGGGGGGCATTAGGGGCTGGGGGGAGTAATTAGGGCTGGGGGGTCATTAAGGGATGGGGGGTAATTAGGGGTTTGGGGGGGCATTAGGGAATGGGGGGGGCATTAGGGGCTCAGAGCCACAATTAATAGCAGGGGCTTGGGGGGGGGAGCAGCGCAGCAGGATGGGGACCCCCCCAGGGGCAGCTTCCCCCCCCCCCCCCCCCCCCATCACCAGAGGGGACGGGGGGGGGGGGGGGGGGGGTGGGGGGGCAGGGACCCCCCCCCCCCAACTCACTGGTCCCCTCCTCCGTCACCATGCCCAGTCCCTCCGCCTTGTTCTGCCGCTCGAAGGCGTTCAGGTCCAGCACGCTGCGGGGGGGGGACACACACATTGGGGGGGGGGACCCCAAAACCCTGCCGGGACCCCTCCCCCCCCCTCCCCCCCCCGGGCTGGACCCGATCCCTCCCCACCCCCGTCAGGGGGTTCTGAAGCTTTTGGGGGGACACCCCCCCCCCCCCACCCCGCGAAGTCCTGAGTCCCTGGGGCAACCGGGGGGGGGGGGGGGGGGCGGGAGGTGGCCGAGGTGGGGGGGGGGAATGTCTGGAGGGGGGGGGGGGTGTTCATTCCCACGGGGGGACCCCAAAACCCATGGGGGTCCCTGAAGCCAGTGGGGGTCCCCAGTTCCCACGGGGGGTCCCCGATTCCCACGGGGGTCCCCGGTTCCCATGGGGGTCCCTCACTCCCGCAGGGGACCCTGATTCCCACGGTGGATCCCAATTCCCACGGGGGGGCCCCGATTCCCACGGGGGGACCCTGATTCCCATGAGGGGTCCCCGATTCCCACGGGGGTCCCCAATTCCCATGGGAGGACCCTGATTCCCACAGGGGACCCTGATTCCCACGGGGGTCCCCGAGTCCCATGAGGGGAGCCCAATTCTCACAGGGGTCCCCAGTGCCCACGGGGGTCCCCAGTTCCCACGGGGGTCCCTGATTCCCACGGGAGTCCCTCACTCCCACGGGGGTCCCCGATTCCCACGGGGGTCCCTGATTCCCACGGGAGGACCCTGATTCCCACGGGGGACCCTGATTCCCACGGGGGTCCCCAGTGCCCACGGGGGGACCCTGATTCCCACGGGGGACCCCAATTCCCATGGGAGTCCCTGATTCCCACGGGGGGACCCCAAAGCCCACGGGGGTCCCCAATTCCCACGGGAGGACCCTGATTCCCACAGGGGTCCCCGATTCCCACGGCGGCCCCCAGTGCCCACGGGGGGGGCCCTGATTCCCACGGGAGGACCCCAATTCCCACGGGGGACCCCAATTCCCACGGGGGTCCCTGATTCCCATGGGAGTCCCTGATTCCCACGGGGGGACCCCAAAGCCCATGGGGGTCCCTGATTCCCACGGGGGGACCCTGATTCCCATGGGGGGTCCCTGATTCCCATGGACGTCCCTGAAGCCAGCGGGGGTCCCCAATTCCCACGGGGGTCCCCAATTCCCACGGGGGTCCCTGATTCCCACAGGGGTCCCTCACTCCCACGGGGGACTCCGATTCCCACGGGGGTCCCTGATTCCCATGAGGGGACCCCGATTCCCATGGGGGTCCCCAGTTCCCACGGGGGGGTCCCTGGTTCCCATGGGGGTCCCCGATTCCCATGGGGTTCCCTGGTTCCCACGGGGGTCCCTGATTCCCACGGGGGTCCCCGGTTCCCACGGGGGGTCCCCGGTTCCCGCGGGGGCGGGGGGGTCACCTGCAGGTCTGCATGAGGGCCTGGACGCTCTGGAAGAACCCGACCTCCCGCTTCTCCTTCAGGTAGTCCAGCATCTTCTGCGGGGACACGGGGACACGGGTGTGGGGACATGGGGACGTGGGGACGCAGGGACACTGGGACATGGGGACACATGGACATGGGGATGTGGGGACACTGGGACATGGGGACACAGGGACACACAGACCTGGGGACACGGGGACATGGGGACACGCAGATGTGGGGACATGGGGACACGGGGACACCATGGGGACATGGAGACACAGGGACATGGGGACGTGGGGACATGGGGATGTGGGGACACCATGGGGACATGGGGACATGGGGACACGGGGAAACGGGGACATGGGGACACACAGACATGGGGACACATGGACATGGGGACGTGGGGACACGGGGATGTGGGGACACGGAGACACGGGGACATAGACATGGGGACACGGGGACATGGGGACACTGGGACATGGGGACACATGGACATGGGGATGTGGGGACACTGGGACATGGGGATGTGGGGACACTGGGACATGGGGACATGGGGACATGGGGACACGGGGACATGGGGACACATGGACATGGGGACGTGGGGACACGGGGACACGCAGATGTAGGGACACGGGGACATGGGGACATGGGGACACCACAGAGACATGGGGACATGAGGACACAGGGACATGGGGACGTGGGGACACCATGGGGACATGGGGACGTGGGGACATGGGGACGTGGGGACACCATGGGGATATGGGGACATGGGGACGTGGGGACATGGGGACACACAGACGTGGGGACACGGGGACATGGGGACACCATGGGGACGTGGGGACATGGGGACACATGGACATGGGGACACATGGACATGGGGACACATGGACATGGGGACGTGGGGACACGGGGAGGTGGGGACACGGGGAGGTGGGGACACGGGGACATGGGGACACACAGGCATGGGGACACGGGGACATGGGGACGTGGGGACACAGGGACATGTCCTACGTGCAGGGAGATAGGGACGGGGGGACACGGGCACATGGGACACGGTGACACTGGGATATACGGACACAAGGACACACAGACATAGGGACACTGAGAGACAGGGACACGGGGACACAGGGACACGTGGAGACATGGACATGGGGACATGGGGACACGGGACATACAAACATGGGGACACTGGGACATGTCCTCTGTGCAGGGAGATGGGGATGTGGGGACACATGGACATGGGGACATGGGAATGTGGGGACATAGGGACACATCCTATGTGCAGGGAGTTAGGGATGCAGGGACACATGGACACGGGGACACTGGGACATGGGGACACATGGACACGGGGACATGGGGACAGGGGGACATGGGGACACACAGACATGGGGACACGGGGACACGGGGATGTGGGAACATGGGGACATGGGGACACAGGGACAAGGGGATGTGGGAACGTGGGGACGTGGGGACATGGGGATGTGGGGACATGGGGACATGGAGACACCACGGGGACATAGGGACACACAGGCATGGGGACACAGGGACATGGGGACACAGGGACATGGGGACGTGGGGACACCACGGGGACATGGGGACACACAGACATGGGGACACGGGGACACCAGAGGGACATGGGGACACCGGGACATGGGGACGTGGGGACACCACGGGGACATGGGGACACACAGATGTGGGGACACCATGGGGACACCTCGGGGACGTGGGGACACCGGGACATGGGGACGTGGGGACACCACGGGGACATGGGGACACACAGACATGGGGACACAGGGACACCACGGGGACACCACAGGGACACCTCGGGGACATGGGGATGTGGAGACACACAGATGTGGGGACACCATGGGGACACCTCGGGGACGTGGGGACACACAGATGTGGGGACACCATGAAGACACCTCGGGGACATGGGGACGTGGGGACACACAGGCATGGGGACACGGGGACATGGGGACATAGGGACACCAGAGGGACATGGGGACACACAGACATGGGGACACAGGGACACCACAGGGACACCTCGGGGACATGGGGACATGGGGACGTGGGGACACACAGATGTGGGGACACCTCGGGGACACGGGGACACCTTGGGGACATGGGGACGTGGGGACACACGGATGTGGGGACACCATGGGGACACCTCGGGGACATGGGGACCTGTGGACATATGGACGTGGGGACACCTCTGGGACATGAGGACAAGGGGACATGGGGACACACAGACATGGGGACACGGGGACACCGTGGGGACATGGGGATGTGGGGACACAGACATGGGGACATGGGGACACACGGACGTGGGGACACCACGGGGACACCTCAGGGACATGGGGACGTGGGGACACACAGATGTGGGGACACCTCGGGAACATGGGGACATGGGGACATGGGGACACACAGACGTGGGGACACCTCGGGGACATGGGGACATGGGGACACACAGACATGGGGACATGGGAACACCTCGGGAACATGGGAACATGGGGACGTGGGGACACACAGATGTGGGGACACCTCGGGGACATGGGGACGTGGGGACACACAGACATGGGGACATGGGGACACCTCGGGGACATGGGGACATGGGGACACACAGACGTGGGGACACCACGGGGACACCTCAGGGACATGGGGACAGGGGGATGTGGGGACACACGGACGTGGGGACACCTCGGGGACATGGGGACACGGGGACATGGGGACACCTCGGGGACAGGGGGACACACGGACGTGGGGACACCACGGGGACACCTCGGGGACGCGCCCTACCTGCTGCACCTCGGCGTTGCCCCCGTTGAGGATGGAGATGCCCAACTTGAGGGTGGAGGACACCATGTCGCCCCGCTCCCCTGCCAACGACGCCGGCCACCGTCACCGCGGCCCAACCCCCCCCAACCCGGCGCCACGGGGGGGGGGGGGACGGTGGTGGGGGTGGCGGGGGGTGGGGGGGGGGTTGTCCCCTGTGTCCCCAGCCCCGGGGTGGTGGCGGGGGGGGACACCCGCTCACCCTTGCAGGCGCTGATCATCTGCAGCACCATCTCGGCCGCCCCCCGCGTGTGCAGCCGGGCTTGTTGGTACAGCAGCTTCTGCTTCTCCATCTCCTTCTCCTGGGAAAAAACCACAACGGGGGGGTCAAGGTTGGGGGGGGGTCAAGGTTGGGGGGGGGGGGGGGTGTCCCAAGGGTTGTGTTTTTTTTTTTTGGGGGGGGGTGGGGGTGGTGCTGAGGGTGCCCCCGCACCCACCTCGAAGGAATCCTCGGCTTCTTCCTCCTCCTTCTCTTCCTCCTTCTTCTCCTCCTCTTCACCTTCCTCCATGTGGCAGCTCTGGGGGGGGGGACACGCATAATTCGGGGGTGGGGGGGGTGTCCCAGGTTGGGGATGGGCGTGTCCCCCCCCCCCGCCAAAATCCCTGAGGACCCCCCCCCCCCCAAGCCCTGAAATGTCCCCTCAAGAAGGGACAAATCCCAACCCCACGCCGGGACTGGGAGGGTTTGGGGGGGGGACACACAATCCGGGGGGGGGTGTCTGTGTCCCCAATTGTCCCCCCCCCCCCAATACCATCTCGGGGGTCCCCACAACCCCTGGCGACCCCCCCCCCCCTCCAAAAAGGGAGAGGTCGCAGCCCCACAGCGGGACACGGGGGACTGGGTGGTTTGGGGCGGGGCGGAGGGGGGGGGTACAAGGGGATGGGGTGGGGGGGGGCACGGGGGGGGTCACAGGGGAGTGGGGGGGACACGGGGGCGGGGGGGGGCACAGGACCCACCTTGGCCATGATGCCAGCGTACGCCATGTACAAATGATCCTTCTCCAACTTACTGCCGGGGGGGGGGACACACACACACATAAGGCTCATTTGGGTGCACCGGGACCCCCCCCCCGCATTGGGTGGGGGGGGGGTGACACGCACCCAGGTATCGGGGTGCGCCCCCCCCCGACCCCCCCCCCCCCACCTTTTCTCCGTCAGCGCCGTGCGGCTGAAGTGCAGGATGAGCTGGTGCAGGGGGTCCGGCTTCTTATCCCGCTCCTCTTCCTCCTCCTCCTCTTCCTCCCCCGATTTCTACCAGCGCAGGGATCAGCTTGGGAGGGGGGGGGGGGGGATGGTGACCCCCCCACACCTCTTTCCCCCCCCCCCCTTTTTTTTTCTTTCCTCACCGAGAGGTCGTCGATCATCCGGTCCTCGAAGGGATGCTCCTCGGTCACCAGCCAGGAGAGCTTGTAGGACTCCAGGAACATGTTACAGGCCCGGTGTCTGGGGGGAGGGGGGACATGGGGGGGGGACGACACGGTGACGTGGTGGGGGGGGGGGGACGGGACAGGTCCCCGGGAGGAGGGGCTGGGGGGCCAGGGGATCCACCCCCAGCGGCTCCCGGTTACCGCCCGTTGCCCCCAGGGGCTCCCAGTTACTGCCAGTTGCCTCCAGAAGGGTTCTGGGTTGCCCCCGGGAGGGGTCCCAGTTACCCCCCGTTGCCCCCAGGGGTTCCCAGTTACTCCCAGTTGCCCCCAGAAGGGTTCTGGGTTGCCCCGGGGGGGGGTCCCAGTTATCCCCGGTTGCCCCCAGGGGCTCCCAGTTACTCCCAGTTGCCCCCAGAAGGGTTCTGGGTTGCCCCCAGGGGCTCTCGCTTACCCCCACTTGCCCCCCAGGGGCTCTAATGGCATTCCCAGTTGCCCCCAGGGGCTTCCCAGTTCCCCCAGTGGCTCCCCAGTTGCCTCCAGGGGCTCTAATGGCATTCCCAGTTGCCCCAGGAACTTCCCAGTTGCCCCCAGTTGCCTCTCAGGGACTTCCCAGCTGCCCCCAGTTGCCTCCCAGTTGCCCCCAGGTGCCCCCAGTTGCCTCTCAGGGACTTTCCAGCTGCCCCCAGTTGCCCCCAGTTGGCCCCAGTTGCCTTCCAGTTGCCTCCAGGGGCTTTCCAGTTGCCCCTAGTCGCCTCCCAGTTGCCTCCAGAGGCTTCCCAGTTGCCCCCACGGCATTCCCGGTTGCCCCCAGAGGCACTCCCCCCCCAGCGGCCCCAGTCACCCCCAGGGGGTTCAGAGTCCCTCCCCCCTCCCCCATGGTGGTCCCCAGTCCCTCCCAGTCCCTCCCAGTGCTCCCAGTGCCCACCTGGGCAGGTTGTAGAGGGGGGTCATGCGGAAGCAGGCGACGACGGCGCGGCGGCGCTGCTTGGAGAGCAGCTTGTGCCACACGGCCTTCTTCGACTTGTAGGGGTGCTCCGTCTGCGGGGGGGGGACACGGACACGGTGTGGGGGGGGGGTCACCTGGGCATCCCCACAGCACCCCTGGGACCCCCCCAGGGCACCCCCGGGACACCCTCCCGCACCCACAGCACCCCCCGGATCACCCTGGAGCATCCCAGGGACCCCCACATCTCCAGGAGCATCCCAGGGACCCCCGAAACCCCCCCAGACCCCTCCAGGATCCCCTCCAGGACCCCCCCGTGCCCCCGACTTGCTCGAGGTGGTAGAGCACGGCCAAAATCTGCACCTCCAGGACCCCCCCAGACCCTCCCGGGACCCCCCCTGGCCCCTGATCTGCTCGAGGTGGTAGGGCATGGTCAACATCTGCACCCCAAAGACCCCCCAGACCCCCCAGGACCCCCCTGGGACCCCCCCGGGCCCCCGACCTGCTTGAGGTGGTAGAGCACGGCCAACATCTACACCCCAAGGACCCCCCCAAGACCCCCCGGGACCCCCCTGGGACCCCCCCGGGCCCCCGACCTGCTCGAGGTGGTAGAGCATGGCCAACATCTGCACCCCAAAGACCCCCAGGACCCCCCTGGGACCCCCCCCGGCCCCCAATCTGCTCGAGGTGGTAGAGCACGGCCAACATCTGCACCCCCAGGACCCCCTCAGGACCCCCCTGGGACCCCCCCTGGCCCCTGATCTGCTCGAGGTGGTAGGGCATGGTCAACATCTGCACTCCCAGGACCCACCCAGGACCCCCCCGGGACCCCCCTGGAACCCCCCCTGGCCCCTGACCTGCTTGAAGTGGTAGAGCACGGCCAACATCGGCACCCCAAAGACTCCCCAGACCCCCCGGGACCCCCCTGGGACCCCCCCCAGCCCCTGACCTGCTCGAAGTGGTAGAGCACGGCCAACATCGGCACCCCAAAGACCCCCCAGACCCCCCAGGACCCCCTCAGGACCCCCCCCCAGCCCCCGACCTGCTCGAGGTGGTAGAGCACGGCCGACACCTCCTGCACCCTCCGGACGATCTTCTCGGGGCTGTCGGAGTCCTCGGCTTTGCCGGCCATTTCCCGGTACAGGGCCATCTGCCACCTCATGGACGAGTTGTTCTCGCACTGGGGACACGAGGCGGGGGGGGGGGGAAGAAGGAAGACAACATGGTGACCACGGGGACGTGGTGGGACGCACAGGGACAACAGGCACCGTGATGACCACGGGGACCACGGAGATAGAAGCATTATGATGGCCATGGGGACATGGGGACCACAGGGACATGGTGGGACATGTGGGGACCACGGGGACATGTGAGGACCATGGGGATACAGGCACCATAATGGCCATGGGGCATGGGGACCACAGGGACCACGGGTGGGACATGGGGACCGCAGGGTTACAGGCACCGTGGTGACCATGGCGACATAGTGGGGCATGTGGGGACCATGAGGACATGCTGGGGACCACAGGGACCACGGGTAGGACATGGGGACCGCAGGGTTACAGGCACCGTGGTGACCATGGCGACATAGTGGGGCATGTGGGGACCATGAGGAAATGCTGGGGACCACAGGGACCATGGGTGGGCCGTGGGGACCATGGGGACGTGGTGGAGAACATGGGGACCATGGGGATACAGGCACCATGAGGACCACGGGGACATAGTGGGACACATGGGGACCGTGGGAATACAGGCACCATGGCGACCATGGGGACATGGGGACCACAGGGACCACGGGTGAGACATGGGGACCACAGGGATGTGGTGGGACATGGGGACCATGGGGATACAGGCACCACGATGATCATGGGGACCACGGGTGGGACATGGGGACCACGGGGGCGTGGTGGGACACACAGGGACCAGAGGGATACAGGCACCATGATGACCATGGGGACATGGTGGGGCATGTGGGGACCATGAGGACATGCTGGGGGACATGGGAACCACAGGGGTACAGGCACCGTAATGACCATGGGGACATGGGGACCACAGGGGGGACATGGAGACCATGGGGACGTGGTGGGACACATGGGGACCACAGGGATACAGGCACCACGATGACCATGGGGACATGGGGACCACGGAGACGTGGTGGGATACATGGGGACCACGGGGATACAGGCACCACGATGACCATGGGGACCACGGGGGGGACATGGGGACCACGGGGATGGGGAGGGGGACACGGTGGGGATGGGGAGGGCAGGGGACACGGTGGGGACAGGCCACCTCACCTTGACCTGTTGGTGCAGGTTGTTGTTGAGGTACTCCCGCACCTCCTCATCTGTGTCCTTCTGCAGGGGGACACAGGATGGGGCCACGTCAGGGACCATCCCCAAGCCCGGGGGGGATGTCCCCAAGCCCGGGGGGGGGTGGTGTCCCCAAGCCCACCCACCCACCATGGCGTAGCGGCCCTTGGCCATGGTGATGAGGTCCTGGTCGGTGGGCGAGCACATGTTGAGGCCGATGGGCAGCATCTTCTTCAGGGTGGCGACGATGAGGGAGGTGTGGATGGAGTAGCGGTCCCCGCGCCGCTTCTTCTTCGTCCGCTCCTGCTCCGAGCCACCTCCCTGTGGGGACAGGGACAGGGGTGCGTCAGGGCCACCCACCCCGGGTCGGGGGGTTCGGGGTGGGGTGAGGGACTGGAGTTCCACGTCATGGGGACGTTGGTGGTGGGACTCCCCCCGCGCCCCATGTCATAAGGATGGGGGACGTCAGCACAGGGATGGGGACATCGTGTCCCCCATAAGGGTGAGGGACATCAGCATCAGGACCCCCATGTCACAGGGATGGGCACATTGGTGTCCCCCATAAGGATGGGGGACATCAGGACCCCCATGTCACAGGGATGGGGACATCATGTCCCCCATAAGGGTGAGGGACATCAGCACCAGGAGCCCTGTTGCACTGGGGACGTCAGGGCCAAGACGCCAAGACCCTGGTGCCACAGAGCTCCAGAGGTCCCAGATGTGGGGCAGGATGTGCCTTTGGGGGTCCCAGCCGTGGTGGCCCCACAGAACAAGACTCTGGAGGGGTTCTGGGGGTCCCAGCCATGGTGGCCCCACAGAACAAGACCCTGGAGGGGTCCTGGGGGTCCCAGCTGTGATGTTCCCATAGAACAAGACCCTGGAGGGGTCCTGGGGGTCCCAGCCGTGGTGGTCCCACAGAACAAGACCCTGGAGGGGTCCTGGGGGTCCCAGCCGTGGTGGCCCCACAGAACAAGACCCTGGAGGGGTCCTGGGGGTCCCAGCCGTGGTGGCCCCACAGAACAAGACCCTGGAGGGGTCCTGGGGGTCCCAGCCGTGGTGGCCCCACAGAACAAGACCCTGGAGGGGTCCTGGGGGTCCCAGCTGTGGCGGCCCCATAGGGCAGGACCCCAGGGTGGGGGTGGGGGTCCCTGGCCCCCTCCCCGTGCAGCGTGGCCCCGCTAACCTGGCCATCTCCGGACTAGGTGCCAGCACCCACAGCCAAGGGCAGGAGAGAAGAGACAGCGTTAGGTCCCCGTCCCCATGTCCCTGAGCACAGACGCAGCGGGGCGGGGGGGGGGGATTGGGGGGCCAGAGCCCCCTGGAGAAGGGGGTTGGGGGGGCAGTGGGTGGGGCAGGAGGGATGGGGATATTTGGGGGGAAGGGGGCTGAGGGTACCGGGCAGGTTGGGGGAGGTTGGGGGTACCAGGAGGGTTGGGAGGGATGGAGATACCCGGCTGTAGGGGGGTGATCTGGGGGGAGTTGGGGGTCCCAGGTGGGTTTTGGGGTGGTTTGGGGGCACGGGGTGGGTTGGGAGGGATGGGGACACTTGGAGTTGGGGGGGTTTGGGGGCACAGGGTGGGTTTTGGGGGGCACCAGGGGTGTGGGGAGGGACGGGGACACCTGGGTTTGGGGGCACAGGGTGGGTTTTGGGGGGCAGCAGGGGTGTGGGGAGGGATGGGGACACCAGGGTTTGGGGGCACAGGGTGGGTTTTGGGGCACTTTGGGGGCAGCAGGGGTGTGGGGAGGGATGGGGACCCCTGGGGTTGGGTGGGTTTGGGCAGACTCAGGGAGGGCTTGGGGGGGGGTGTGCAGGTTGGGGGGCTCTGGGGCTGCCATGCAGGAGGTCGGGGTGCAGCTGGGGGGGGGGATGTGTGGGGTGCGTGTCCTCCCCCCCGCCCCATACCTTGGCCATCTTGCTCTTGCTGTCGGCCGTGAGGAAGGACATGTTGTTGATCTCGTTCTGCACCACGAAGTTCTGCTCCTCACGCTTGAAGTTCTGCCGGGGGGAAGGGCGGGGGCAGAGGGGAGGAAGGTGTGGGGAGAAGACGTGGGGCTGAGCGACCCCCAGCCCGGGGACATCCCTCCTCCAGGTCCCCGGTGCCCCACACTCACATGGGACTTGGACCAGTAGATGAAGACCTCCCCGACCATGCGGAACAGCTCCTCCGCGTCCTCGTTGGGCTCCGTCAGCCACTTGGCCCTGCCAGTCCCATGGCCACCATCAGCAGGGCCACCATCAGTGGGTCCCCAGGGCCACCATCAATGGGTCCCCAGGGCCACCATCAGTAGGTCCCCATGGCCACCATCAATGGGACCCCACGGCCACCATCAGCAGGTCCCCACGGCCAGCATCAGTGGGTCCCCACGGCCACCATCGGGAGATGATGTCCACACCACCCCCAATTTTGCCCCACACCTTCTCCTTGGCTCCACCATGAGGTCCCCAAGGGACGCTCCTCAGCATCACCATGTCCCCACGGCCACCGTCAGGGGACGTCCAACCCCCCAGGTTTGCCCCACACCTTCTCCTTGGCTCCACCATGAGGTCCCCAAGGGACGCTCCTCAGCATCCCCGTGTCCCCACGGCCGTGTCCCCCGTCCCCCCTCACCGGCTGTTGTCCACGTAGCGGATGAGCAGGGGGTAGAGCGCGTAGAGGTCGCGGCAGAGGACGGAAAACTCGTCGCGGATGAGCAGCTCGGCGTCCTCCCCCTCCGCCTTGGCCTCCATGCGGAGCTGCTCCTCCTCGGCCACCACCTTGCCCGCCCGCTTCTTCAGCTTCTCCATGGTGGGGATGAAGTGGGAGCGCAGCAGCTCCGGCTTGGCCTTGCTGACGATGGGTTGGGCGAACACTGCGGGGACAGGGGACGGATGGGGGGGCTGCAGCTGGGGGACACCCGGACCTTCCCGGGACCACCCAGGGCCACCCGCACCTCCCCGGGACCACCCATGTCCACCAGCACCGTCTGTGGGACCACCAAAAGCCACCAGATCATCTGTGGGACTACTGAAGGCCACCATTATCATCCCAAGAACCTCACCAGGGCCACCAGCATCTCCCTGGGACCACCCAAGGCCACCAGAACCATCCTGAAACCACCAGCATCATTCCTAGCAGCTGCCCAGGGCCACCAGCAACTCCCTGGGACCACCAAAAGCCACCAGCTCATCTGTGGGACCACCGAGGGCCACCATCATCCCTGGGACCACCAGCATCATCCCTGGGATCACTTAGGGACACCAGCACCACCCCGGGACCTCCCAGCGCCACCAGCACCACCCCTGGGACCACCCATGGCCACCAGCACCATCTGTGGGACTACTCAGGACCACCAGCACGATTCTTTGGACCACTCAGGGCCACCACCATCATCCCAAGAACCTGTCCAGGGCCACCAGCATCATCCCTGGGACCAACCAGGGCCACCAGCACCATCCTTTGGATCACTCAGGGCCACCAGCACCTCCCTGGGACCACCTGGGGCCACCAGATCACCTGTGGGACCAACCAGGGCCACCAGCACCATCCTTTGGACCACTCAGGGCCACCAGCACCTCCCCGGGACCACCAGATCACCCATGGTACCATCCAGGACCACCAGCATCATCCCTAGAACTTGTCCAGGGCCACCAGCACCTCCCTGGGACCACCCATGTCCACCAGCACCATCTGTGGGACCACTCAGGGCCACCAGCACCATCCTTGGGACCACCAAAAGCCACCACCTCATCCGTGGAACCACCGAGGGCCACCAGCATCATCTCTAGAACTTGTCCAGGGCCACCAGCACCACCCTTTGGACCACCAGCACCATCCTTGGGACTGCCAAAAGCCACCAGCTCATCTGTGGGACCACCCGCAGCCACCAGCACCATCTGCGGGGCCACCAGCCCCCCCCAGCACCCCACCCCCCCCCCCCACCTGCCAGGCGCTTCATCCAGGAGGCCTCATCGATGCCCAGGTTGTTGACCACGATGCGGAGGATGTTGCCCAGGAGGGCGTTGAGGTGCTGGCCGGTGACAGCGGTGGGCCAGGGTCCCTGGGGCAGGGTGTCGGGCCCCCGCTCCCACCAGCGGGGCAGGTAGTTGCAGAGCATGGGGAGGGTCACCTCGATGACGTGGGGCATCTCGGTGTAACGGGCCCCCGACTCCGCCAGCCCCCCGATGTCCCGCATCAGCCGCTCCAGGTCGGGGATGTCGGGGCACATCTCCTCCACCCGGCTGGGCAGCCCCAGGACTGCGGGGGACACGGGGCTGGCACCGGGCTGGGGGGCGTCCCACGGTGAGGGGGACACCCCATGGTGAGGGGGATGACCGACGGTGAGGGGGACACCCCATGGTGAGGGGGACGACCCATGGTGAGGGGGACAACCCACAGCGAGGGGGACACCCCATGGCGAGGGGGACGACCGACGGCGAGGGGGACAACCCACGATGAGGGGGACACCCCATGGCGAGGGGGACAACCCACAGTGAGGGGGACACCCCACGGTGAGGGGGACAACCCACAGTGAGGGGGACACCCCATGGTGAGGGGGACAACCGACGGTGAGGGGGACAACCCACGATGAGGGGGACACCCCATGGTTAGGGGGATGACTGACGGTGAGGGGGACACCCCACGGCGAGGGGGACACCCCATGGCGAGGGGGATGCCCCATGGCGAGGGGGACGACCGACGGCGAGGGGGACAACCCACGGCGAGGGGGACAACCCACAGTGAGGGGGATGCCCCATGGCGAGGTGGATGACCCATGGTGAGGGGGACAATCCACAGCGAGGGGGACACCCCATGGCAAGGGGGACAATCGACAGTGAGGGGGATGACCCATGGTGAGGGGGATGACCCACGGCGAGGGGGATGACCCACGGCGAGGGGGATGAGGGGACCCCAGCGTGGTGAGAACCTGGGGGGGGGGCGGGGACAATGGGGACATGGTGGTGGCACCAAGGTGGGGGCGAGTGAGGGGTCCTGGGGACAAGGGGGTGAGCCAGTGTTGGGGGGCATTGGGGTGCCCCGAAGCCGGGGAAGTTTGGGGGTGCCCCAGAGCTGGTGGGGACAAGTGAGAGGGGCAACGGAGATGTGGGGGGACCCCAAAGTGCGGAGAGGCGAGAGGGACATCGGAGATGGGGGGGGGGGCCCCAAACCTGGAGCCGCTGGGGGGCACCGGGGTACCCCAAAGGCGGAGGTAAGAAGAACCACAGGGCACCCTAAAGCCGGAGCGACTGTGGGACACGGGGACATAGGGGTGGCCGCGGGGACACATGGGGACACACGGGAGGACACGGGGGGGACACGGGGTGGGGGTGGGGGGGGGCCCTGCCCCACTCACTGGCGCGCTCGCGGGGGGACTTGGTGCTGTAGACGGAGCAGGGGTTGAACTCGTTGAGGTGGGGCTCCAGGAAGGCCACGGGCATGGCGGCGGCCAGGCGGGCCAGGCACTCCCCCAGCGCTGGGCGCTGCCTGCGGGCACAGGCCATGGGCTCACCCCCCCACCCCACGGTGCCCCACGGCGCCCCACGGCACCCAGCGGCATCCCACGGGCACGAGCATCTCACAGGCATGGGCATCTCATGAACATCCCGTGGGCACCTCATGGTCTGCAGTGGCGGGGGGGGGGGGGGGGGGCAGTCCCAGGGGTCACAGGCACCCCATGGGCATGGGCACCCCATGGGGCACCCCATGGTCACCCCATGGTCACCCCAACTCCATGGGCACCCCATGGGAACAGGTACCCCAGGGCCACCCCAGAGCCACGGGACCCCCACCACAGTCATGGGCATCTCATGAACATCCCGTGGGCACCTCATGGTCTGCAGGGGGGGGGTCCCAGGGGTCACGGGCACCCCATGGGCATGGGCACCCCATGGGGCACCCCATGGTCACCCCAACTCCATGGGCACCCCATGGGACACCCCATGGTCACCCCAAATCCATGGGCACCCCATGGGAAGAGGCACCCCGGGGCCACCCCAGAGCCACGGACCCCACCACCGTCATGGGCAACCCAAAGCCACGGGCACCCCCGGGGCCACGGGCACCCCACGGGCACCCCACAAGTGTCCCCAACTCTGCAGGGTTCTGGGGGGACACGGGAACCCCCCGGCCCCCCACCTCTCCACGTAGGGGTTCCTGGTGGTGCCCAGCGAGTAGATGCTGCACAGGATGCGGTAGCAGGAGACCTGGACATCGTCGACTGTGGGGACAGGGGACAGTCAGGGCCACGGTGTCCCCAAATGTCCCCCAAACTGTCCCAGCACCCTCAGCCAGCCCCGTCACCCCCATCCCCACCACGTCCCCTTGTCCCCAAAGTGTCCCCTGGTCCCCACAGTCTGCCATCTCCTGAGCGTCCCCCATCCCTGCCACCTTCTCGTCACCAAGGGGCTGTCCTGTCCCCAAAGTGTCCCCTTGTCCCCACGGCCCGTGTCCCTGCTGAGCCCCCATCCCCAACGTCTCCATGTCCCGCATCCCTCCCGAGCGCCCTGTCCCCAACATGTCCCCAACATGTCCCCAACGTGTCCCCAACGTCCCCCCAGTGTCTCCCCATGTCCCACAGCCCCGCTAAGCCCTCTGTCCCCAACATGTCCCCATGTCCTGTGTCCCTGCTGAGCCCCCATCCCCCATGTGTCCCCATGTCCCACCTCCCTCCCAACCTCCCTGGCCCCAACATGTCCCCATGTCCCCGTTTCCCCGTGTCCCACACCCCTCCCAACCTCCTTGTCCCCAACATGTCCCCATGTCCCCAGCATCTCCCCATGTCCCACCCCCTTCCCAACCTCCTTGTCCCCAACATGTCCCCATGTCCCCACGTGTCTCCATGTCCCACCTCCCTCTCAACCCCCTTGTCCCCAACATGTCCCCATGTCCCCACGTGTCTCCATGTCCCACCTCCCTCTCAACCCCCTTGTCCCCAACATGTCCCCATGTCCCCACATGTCTCCATGTCCCCTTGTCTTTGCTGAGCCCCCATCCCCAACGTCCCCCCCATGTCCCACCTCCCTGCCGAGCCCCCGTCCCCGACACGTCCCCCTGTCCCCAAGGTGTCCCCGCATCCCCGCGGTGGCCCCCCCCGGGCTCACGGATGACGTCGTCCCCAAACTGATGTTGCGCCACGTGCTCGAAGAGGGAGGTGAGGACGGGCAGGAGGGCCACCGTGGTGTAGTTGATGTTCTGGGCCACCCCCTTCACCTGGGTGCGGCTCTGGGTCACCTTCCCCAGCTTGAGGTTCTCCACCATCTTCTCGATGTCCTCGGAGGCGCTCTCGAAGAAGGAGCGCAGCCCCGCCTTGACGATCTCGGGGCCCGACTTCATCACCGTCCTGGGGGGTGGCACTCAGCACCGGCACGGCCACCACCCCAGGGACACACGGGCAGCATTGGGGACAGGGGACATGGGGCACAGCCACCACCCCGGGGACACACGGGCAGCACTGGGGACATGGGGCATGGCTACCACCCCAGGGACACGCAGGCAGCGTTGGGGACACGCGACATGGCCACCATCCCGGGGACACACGGGCAGTGTTGGGGACAAGGGGCATGGCCACCACCCCTGGGGACACACGGGCAGCGTTGGGGACATGGGGCATGGGGCATGGCCACCACCCCGGGGACACACGGGCAGCGTTGGGGACATGGGACATGGGGCCCGGCCACCACCCCGGGGACACGCGGGCAGCGCTGGGGACATGGGACATGGCCACCACCCTGGGGACACACAGGCAGCGTTGGGGACATGGGACATGAAGCACGGCCACCACCCTGGGGACACACGGGCAGTGCTGGGGACATGGGGCATGGCCACCACACTGGCACTGGAGGGATGAGTGACACTGGGGTGACATTGGGTTTTGGGGGCGGGGACAGCATTGGACGCCTTGGGGACAGGGGTGGCATGAGGGTGGCACCAGGACACAGCAGGGATGAGGGGACCACAGGGACAGGGAGGGCACCAAGGTGGCACTGGGACACTGCGGGGACAAGGATGGTGGCACTGGGAGACGGTGGGGACCTTGGGGACAAGGACACCACCACGGTGGCACCAGGACACTGCGGGGACAGTGGGGACAAAGACAGCACCATGGTGGCACCGGGACACTGCGGGGACAAGGAGAGCACCATGGTGGCACCAGGACACTGTGGGGACAGTGGGGACAAGGACAGCACCATGGTGGCACCAGGACACCGTGGGGACAGTGGGGACAAGGACAGCACCATGGTGGCACCAGGACACCGCGGGGACAGTGGGGACGAGGACACCACCATGGTGGCACCAGGACACCGTGGGGACAGTGGGGACGAGGACACCACCATGGTGGCACCAGGACACTGCGGGGACAGTGGGGACGAGGACACCGCCATGGTGGCACCAGGACACTGCGGGGACAGTGGGGATGAGGACACCACCATGGTGGCACCGGGACACCGCGGGGACAAGGACAGCACCATGGTGGCACCAGGACACCATGGGGACAAGGAGAGCACCATGGTGGCACCAGGACACTGTGGGGACGAGGAGAGCACCATGGTGGCACCAGGACACCGCGGGGACAGTGGGGACGAGGACAGCACCATGGTGGCATCAGGACACCATGGGGACAAGGACACCACCATGGTGGCACCGTCCCACCTGGCGTCCAGCGAGCGGGCGAGGATGTGCAGGCAGTTGACCACGGCCGGCGCGTCGGTCCCTGGGGAGGGGGGACGGGGGGACGGGGACATGGGGGGGATGTCAGGTGCCACCGGGACACCCCTTGTTTGTCACCCCCCCCCGTCCCCATCCCCGCGGGGGGTGTCCCCGACCGTGTCCCCTTACCGAAGAGCGAGACGCGGTGGCGGACGAGCGCGGCCAGTTTGCAGAAGAGGCTGATGGAGGACGGGGGATGGGGGGTCAGGGGGGGTCCCCGAGACCCCCAGCGAGGGGACAGCGCGGACCCCCAAGTCCCCTCGGCTGGGGGGTGCAGGGGGACACCCCGAGACACCCCCGTCCCGTCCCCCCGCCAAGAGCACAGGGTGGGATGGGGCCTCCACGTTGCCCAAGGGACTTGGGGAGCCAAGTGGGGGGCTGGGGATCCGGACACCCCATGGCTGCGGTTCTGGGGGTCCGGGTGGGGGTCTGGGGGTCCGGACACCCCATGGCTGGGGGGCTGGGGGTCTGGACACCCCATGGCTGCGATTCTGGGTGTCCAAGTGGGGGTCCGGGGGTCCAGACACCTCATGGCTGTGGGGCTGGGGGTTGGGGTGCCCCATAGCTGTGGGTCTGGGGTCTGTGGGTCCGGACACCCCATGGATGGGGATGTGGGGGTCAGAGTTGGGGGGTCTGGAGGTCCGAGCACCCTATTTCCAGAGGTGTGGGGGGGGGGGGGTCCGAGTAGGGGTCTGGGCACCCCATGGCCAGGGGTCTGGGGGGGGGGTCCGGGCACCCCATAGCTGTGGGGCTGGGGCTGCCCCCCACCTGGTGATCATCTCCTTCTCCTTGTTGGAGGCGTGGCCCCCGCTGCCCAGCACCTTGGCGGGGGTGGAGAGGAAGTAGAGGCAGTGGTTGTGGAAGTACTGGTTGATGAGGGGCAGCAGGATCTGGGGGGAGATGGGGGTCAGGAGGGGGTGGGGTGTCCCATCCCCCCCCCCACCACCACCCCCAGCCAAGGAAGGCTCCAGCAACCCCCCGGCACCCCATAAGTGACCTCAACCACCCCATAGAGACCCCCCCCAAATACCCCATAGGGACCCCCCCCCAAGGGCCCTCGAAGGAAGAGCTCGACGCCCCACGGGACCCTCAATGCCCCACGGGACCCTCGTTGGCGTCCAATGGGGACCCCGAGGACCCCCACACCATCTGCATCCCATAGGGACCCCAACCACCCTATAGGGGACCCTGAGCACCCCATGGGGACCCTGAGCACCCCATAGGGGCACCGAATACCCCATAGGGACCCCAACCACCCTATAGGAGACCCTGAGCACCCTATAGGGGACCCTGAGCACCCCATGGGGACCCCAACCACCCTATAGGGGACCTCAAGCAGCCCTATAGAGACCCCAACCACCCTATAGGGGACCCTGAGCACCCTATAGGGGACCCTGAGCACCCCATGGGGACCCCAACCACCCTATAGGGGACCCTGAGCACCCTATAGAGACCCCAACCACCCTATAGGGGACCCTGAGCACCCTATAGGGGACCCTGAGCACCCCATGGGGACCCCAACCACCCTATAGGGGACCCTGAGCACCCCATAGAGACCCCAAACAGCCCATAGGGACCCCAACCACCCTATACAGGACCCTGAGCACCCTATAGAGACCCCAACCACCCTATAGGGGACCCTGAGCACCCCATGGGGAACACAACCACCCTATAGGGGACCTCAAACAGCCCACAGGGACCCCAACCACCCTATAGGGGACCCTGAGCACCCTATAGGGGACCCTGAGCACCCCATGGGGACCCTGAGCACCCCATAGAGACCCCAAACAGCCCATAGGGACCCCAACCACCCTATACGGGACCCTGAGCACCCTATAGAGACCCCAACCACCCTATAGGGGACCCTGAGCACCCCATGGGGAACACAACCACCCTATAGGGGACCTCAAACAGCCCACAGGGACCCCAACCACCCTATAGGGGACCCCCCCATCAACACTTTGGGGTCCCTCTGACCTTGGCGAAGAACTTGATCTCCTGCTCGTGGGGGGACTTCTCCACCCGCCCGCTGCTCACCACGGCCTCTGGGGGGGCAGGACGATTTGGGGGGGGGGGGGGGGACACACACACAGTGGGGGGGGGGGTCCCAGGGAACCCCGAGGGGTCTGGGGTAGCACTAAAGGGGGGGGGTGTCCAGGGATTGCAGGGGCACTTGGGGGGGGGTGTCCTTCAAGAGGCCCAAGGGGGTCTCAAGGGGTCCAAGGGGGTCTCAAGGGGTTCAAGGGGGTCCCTCAAGAGGCCCAAGGGGGTCTCAAGGGGTCCAAGGGGGTCTCAAGGGGTTCAAGGGGGTCCCTCAAGAGGCCCAAGGGGGTCTCGAGGGGTCCAAGGAGGTCTCAAGGGGTTCAAGGGGGTCTCAAGAGGCCCAAGGGGGTCTCAAGGGGTTCAAGGGGGTCTCAAGAGGTCCAAAGGGGTCCCTCAAGGGGTCCAAGGGGGTCTCAAGGGGTTCAAGGGGGTCCCTCAAGAGGCCCAAGGGGGTCTCAAGAGGTCCAAAGGGGTCCCTCAAGAGGCCCAAGGGGGTCTCAAGGGGTCCAAGGGGGTCTCAAGAGGTTCAAGGGGGTCCCTCAAGAGGCCCAAGGGGGTCTCGAGGGGTCCAAGGGGGTCCCAAGGGGTTCAAGGGGGTCTCAAGAGGTTCAAGGGTGTCCCTCAAGAGGCCCAAGGGGGTCTCAAGGGGTCCAAGGGGGTCCCTCAAGAGGCCCAAGGGGGTCTCGAGGGGTCCAAGGGGGTCTCAAGGGGTTCAAGGGGGTCCCTCAAGAGGCCCAAGGGGGTCTCAAGGGGTCCAAGGGGGTCTCAAGAGGTTCAAGGGGGTCCCTCAAGAGGCCCAAGGGGGTCTCGAGGGGTCCAAGGGGGTCTCAAGGGGTTCAAGGGGGTCCCTCAAGAGGCCCAAGGGGGTCTCGAGGGGTCCAAGGGGGACTCAAGGGGTTCAAGGGGGTCCCTCAAGAGGCCCAAGGGGGTCTCAAGGGGTTCAAGGGGGTCTCAAGAGGTCCAAAGGGGTGTCTCAAGAGGCCCAAGGGGGTCTCAAGGGGTCCAAGGGGGTGTCAAGGGGTTCAAGGGGGTCCCTCAAGAGGTCCAAGGGGGTCTTGAGGGGTCCAAGGGGGTTTTTCAGGAGGTCCAAGGGAGTCCCTCAAGAGGTCCAAGGGGGTCTTGAGTGGTCCAAGGGGGTTTTTCAGGAGGTCCAAGGGGGTCTGAGGAGGTCCGAGGGGTTCAAGGGGGCACCAGAGGGGTCTGAGGAAGAGCTGGGGGGGTCCCAAGGGAGGGGGGGGGGGTGGGATCCTGGGGGGCCTGGGGGGGCCCCGGCACCGTACCCAGGTGGGCGATGAACTCCTGGGAGACGTCCATCCACTTGAGCAGCTGCTGCAGGAAGCCGTAGGCGAAGCGCTTCTCGATGGAGGAGGTGTCCAGCTCCATGTCCTTCAGCCCCCTGCGGCAGGGGGGTCAGGGAGGGGGGTGCCCCACACCCCCCCCTTCCCCCACCCCACCCACCCCCAAACCCCGCTGTGTGACACGCCCCCCCCTCCCGCCCCCCCCCCAGACCCCTATCTCCGGCAGGACTCAATGGAGGCTCCAGACCCCCAACTGTGCTGCCCACCCAGACCCTTCCCTCTGTCCCCAAAGCCCCCCCAGAACCCTCCAGCCCCCCCAAACCCCTACCAAGACCACCCAGTCCCCTTGTCCCCAGCCCCCCACCCCGATGCCTGGGTGCCCCCACCCCCTCCCACCCCACCCACCGGGTGACGGCGTAGCCGTTGAGCTGCAGGAACTTGAGGAGCTCCTGTGCCTTCTCCCGGTCCCGCGCCTTCTCCTTGGCCGTCAGCGTGTCGTAGGGAACGAGCAGGGGGTGCGAGCCCCCCCCTGGCACACCACCCCCCCCACCACCACCCCCGTCAGCACCCATGGGTGGGTGAGGGGGAAGGAGAAGCACCCAGGGGCGGTGTAGGGGGGAGAGGAGCACCCACGGAAGGACGGAGGAGGTGAGGAGAACCCATGGGAGATGTAGGGGGACATGGAGCACCCATGGAGGGATGGAGGAGGAGAAGAGCACCCATGGGAGACACAGCGGGACAGGAGCACCCAGGGAGGGATGGAGGAGGAGAAGAGCACCCATGGGAGATGCGGGGGGAGAGGAGCACCCACGGAGGATATTTAGGGTGAGGAGAACCCATGGGAGATGTAGGGGGAGATGGAGCACCCATGGAGGATCTATAGGATGAGGAGAAACTATGGGAGATGCGGCGGGACAGGAGCACCCATGGAGGGATGGAGGAGCATCCATGGGGGCAGCACCCATGGGAGACGTAGAGGGAAGGACAATCCCTGGGAGGGTGCAGCACCCAGAGGTGTGGATCCAGCCCAGGTCCATGGGGTGCAGAGGTGCCCATAGGGGCGGGGGGGGACCCAGGGGTGCCCCATAGGGGTGGGGGGGACATGGGGGTCCTCACCCTTGGCCTCCAGCTCCAGCTTCTTCTTGCGTCCCCACGTGTTGTGGTAGTTCTCAGCCAGCTGCTCCGCCATGGCCTGGGGGACACGGCCGGGGGTTGGGGGGGGGGGGGGGGTGTCCGAGACGGGTGAGGACACACGGCAGGCGGGGGGGGGGGGGGGACTGACACACATGGGGGGACACAACAGGGGGGACACAACAGGGGGGGACACTTACCTGCAGCTCCCGGGACAGCGTCACCCCCGAGAGGTCCACGGGCTGGGGGCTGTAGCCGTGGCTGGGGTCGTAGGTGGCCTTGGGGGTGGACAGAGCAAGGTGAGGGGGACCATGGGGAGGGGGCAACCCCATGGACCCCCAGGGGTCTGGGGTGCTCCTTCCCCACCCCATGGACCTCATTGACCCCCAGGGGTTTGGGGTGTTCCTTCCCCACCCCATGGACCCGCAGGTGATTGAGGTTCTCCTTCCCCATCCCGTGGACCCCGTTGACCCCCAGGTGACGGGGGCAGGGGGGGCTCCTTCCCCACCCCATGGACATCATTGACCCCCCAGGGGCTCTCGGGGGGAACCCAGGTATCCGGGCCCCACCTGGGCAGACTGGGAGATCTTGCGGATCTTCTTCTTCTCCACCTTGTCCTCCTCGCCCTCACGGGCCTTCTCCACCATCCACTCCCAGGCCAGCATGGCCTTCAGGGACTCCTTGATGGGCCACCGGTAGATCTCCTTGTCCTGGGGGGGGCAGGTGTGGGGCTCACAGGGGTGCACCCCAGCATGGCCCCTCAGCTGGGAAGCCAAGGAGGGTCAGGGGTCAAGATGGGGCTGGGACGTGTGGACAGAGCCAGGAAGTCAAATTGGGTTTTTGGGGGGGAGGGGGGGGCTAGATGAGGTTGAGCGGTCCAGATGGGGTTGGGGGGATCCTGGTGAGGTTGAGGATGGATGGGGTTGGAGGATCTCGATGAGGTTGACGGGGATGGATGGGGTTGGAGGATCTCGATGAGGTTGAGGATGGATGGGGTTGGAGGATCTCAATGAGGTTGAGGATGGATGGGGTTGGGAGGATCTCAATGAGGTTGAGGATGGATGGGGTTGGGGGGATCGATGGGGTTGAGGATGGATGGTGTTGGGGGGATGGATGGGGTTGAGGATGGATGGGGTTGGAGGGTCTCGATGAGGCTGAGGATGGATGGGGTTGGAGGATCTTGATAAGGTTGAGGATGGATGGGGTTGGGGGATCTCGATGAGGTTGAGGGGGATGGATGGGGTTGGAGGATCTCCATGAGGTTGAGGATGGATGGGGTTGGAGGATCTCAATGAGGTTGAGGAGGACGGATGGGGTTGAGGGATCTAGGCAAGGCTGGGGGGTCCCAGCTGGGGTTTGGTGGGTCCCAGCAGGGGTTTGGGGGGTCCCAGCAGGGGACACAGACATGGCACCTTCTCCGAGAAGGTCTTGTAGGGTCGCAGCATGGGGTGGGTCTTGGCTTCTTCGTCCACCGTCTCCCCAAAGGACCAGTTGTTCTGGATCTGCCGAGGAATAGGAATGTCACGGGGGGCGCTGGGACATCATTGGGGGGGGGGGGCGGGGGGTGACATGCAAGGGCAGGGGGGGGTGACACGCAGGGTGGGGCGGGGCGCGGATCCAGGGTGGTCAGAGGAGCAGGAGGAGCTTGGGGTGGTGGTCCCGAGTGGGGTTGTTCATGGAGGGGACCAAGAGAGGTCCTTCTTGGGGGGCTCGCGCATGGGGGCTGGGAGGGTCTGGGGAGAACCACGGGGGTCTGGGGCTGCAGGGACCCCCTGGAGGTCCTTGGGGGGGGGATGGGGAGGGGGGAGGTGGGGAGGGGGGGGGTGTCCCCACCTTGTCGAAAGCCCACTTCTCGTGCGTGTACTCCGCGTACTTGTTGATGAAGCCATCCAACTTCTCGGGGATGATGACACTGGGGGGGACGGGACACGACGGAGACACCCACGGCGGGGGTCAGGATGGGGCCACGGTAGGGGAGGGGGGGCGGGGGGGGGGGGAAGGGCGCGTGGGGATGGACCC
The DNA here is from genome assembly GCA_947846985.1 of Fratercula arctica. NCBI lineage: Eukaryota > Metazoa > Chordata > Aves > Charadriiformes > Alcidae > Fratercula > Fratercula arctica. The sequence goes on along the minus strand of CANTUZ010000014.1, from coordinate 8,594,652 downwards.
TACTTGAGGGTCTCGACGGGTTTGGGGTCGAAGTTGCCCTCGGCGTCGACGGAAGCCTTCTTCTCCGTCTTGGAGGAGTAGCTGGCGTCCACGTAGTCGGGGGGGAGGGCGCCGGCGATGGCGCAGAGGCAGGGCATGGCCAGCTTGTAGAGCTCCGCGTCGAAGCGCTGGGCGGGGGGGGGGGGGGGGGGGACACCAGGGGACTGAGCCCCAGAGCCACCCGCTGTCCCCCCCCCCTCAATCCCCCGGCACCCCACCCCACCCAAAGTCCCCCATGGGTCTTCCTGGAGCACCCCCGCTCCCCGGGGTTCCAGCCCAGTCCAGCTCCCCCTGGCCCTGGGTGGGTCAGACCCCGTGTCCCCGTCACCCTGTCCCCGTCCCCGTGTCCCCATCCCGCTCAGCCCCCCATGTCCCCATCCCCATGTCCTCACCATCTCCATCCCCACGTCCTCACCATCCCCATCCCCACGTCCTTGTCATCCCCATCCCCACGTCCTCACCATCCCCATCCCCACGTCCTTGTCATCCCCATCCCCACATCCTCATCATCCCCATCCCCACATCCCCACCATCCCCATCCCCATCCCAGTGTCCTCACCATCCCCATCCCCACATCCCCACCATCCCCATCCCCACGTCCCCACCATCCCCACGTCCTTGTCATCCCCATCCCCACGTCCTCACCATCCCCATCCCCATCCCCACATCCCCACCATCCCCACGTCCCCACCATCCCCACGTCCTTGTCATCCCCATCCCCACGTCCTCACCATCCCCATCCCCACGTCCTTGTCATCCCCATCCCCATGTCCCCACCATCCCCATCCCCACGTCCTCACCATCCCCATCCCCACGTCCTTGTCATCCCCATCCCCACATCCTCACCATCCCCATCCCCACGTCCTCACCATCTCCATCATCCCCTTCCGTATGTCCATCCCCATCCCCACGTCCCCACCATCCCCATCCCCACGTCCTTGTCATCCCCATTCCCACGTCCCCACCATCCCCATCCCAGTGTCCTCACCATCCCCATCCCCACGTCCTCACCATCCCCATTCCCCACATCCTCGTCATCCCCATCCCCATGTCCGTCCCCCCCTTCCAACCCTCTCTGTCCCCACGTGTCGTGTCTGTCCCCCTCCCACCCCCCCCCCCCCCCCACCACCAACCCCCCAACCTTGTGGGCCAGGGACTCGAAGATGCCCCAGAAGAGCTTGCGGGTGAGGTGCAGCTCCTCCTCCGAGCTGACGCCCTGGTTGGGCCACCCGCTGGGCAGGCAGTAGTACTTCCAGCACCGCTCGTAATGGTTCGTCAGCAGCTTGGGGGGGGGGGGGACGGACACACACGACATGGGGAGGGTGTCAGGACCCCCCCCAGCATGTTGTCGTGTCATCGTCCCCCCCCCCCCCCCCCCCCGCTGTCACATGTCACCCCCTTCCCCACCTTGAGGGGCATCTTGGCGAACTCGTTGAGGATGGGGACGTCGAAGACCAGGCGGCGCAGGAGGTGCTGCAGCATGGAGGGACGGATGTACCTGGAGAGGGGGGGGGGGGGAAGAGATAGGGGTAGAGGGGGGGCCGGGGGGCGCCTAGGGGGTGCGCAGGGGGGGTGTAGGGGGGTGTGGAGGAGATGCGGGGGGAGTATAGAGGGGTCGGGGGGCTACAGAGGGGTGGAGATGGGATATAGGGGTTCTCCCGGGGCGCAGAGTTTTGGGGGGGATGTAGGGGGCTTTTTTGCGGGGGGGGGGGAGGGGATGGAAGGGTAGGTGGGGATGTGGGGGGCTCAGGGGGGGGTTTGGGGGGTCGCACCGGCAGAGGGCCATGAGACGCTCCTCGATGACGTTGATGACATCGTTGACTCTCAAAGGGGATTCGGGGGATACGGAGGGGCTACGTGGGGAGGTTTTGGGGGGCTGTGGGGATTTGGGGGGGCACAGAGGGGTTATGGGGGGCTGTGGGGGGCACGGAGGGGTTATGGGGGGGCTCAGGGGGGGGGGTGGGGGGGGTCGCACCGGCAGAGGGCCATGAGCCGCTCCTCGATGACGTCGATGACGTCGTTGCCTCTCAATGGGGATTTGGGGGATATGGAGGGGTTTTGGGGGGCTGTGGGGACTTGGGGGGCACAGAGGGATTATGGAGGGATTTTGGGGGGCACGGAGGGGTTATGGGGGGCTGTGGGGGGCACGGAGGGGTTATGGGGGGGGTCGAGGTGTTGCACCGGCAGAGGGCCATGAGACGCTCCTTGATGACGTCGATGACGTCGTTGACTGTCAATGGGGATTCGGGGGATACGGAGGGGCTACGTGGGGAGGTTTTGGGGGCTTTTGGGGGGCACGGAGGGGTTATGGGGGGAGGTTTTGGAGGGTAGGGAGGGGTTATGGGGGGCTGTGGGGGGAACGGAGGGGTTATGGGGGGGCTCAGGGGGGGTTTGGGGGTCGCACCGGCAGAGGGCCATGAGCCGCTCCTCGATGATGTCAATGACGTCGTTGACTCTCAATGGGGATTTGGGGGATACGGAGGGGTTATGGGGGGTTTTGGGGGGCTGTGGGGGGGTACGGGGGGGTTATGGGGGGGGCTCGGGGGGTGGTGGGGGGCTCGGGGGGTGGTGGTTGTGGGGTGTGGGGATGGGGGGTGTGTGGGGAGGTTGCACCGGCAGAGGGCCATGAGATGCTCCTCGATGTCGTCGATGACATCGTTGCCTCTCAATGGGGATTTGGGGGATACGGAGGGGTTTTGGGGGGCTGTGGGGACTTGGGGGGCACAGAGGGATTATGGAGGGATTTTGGGGGGCACGGAGGGGTTATGGGGGGGTTTGGGAGGGGTCGCTCTGGCAGAGGGCCATGAGACGCTCCTTGATGTCAATGACGTAGTTGACTCTCAATGGGGATTCGGGGGATACAGAGGGGTTATGGGGGGTTTTGGGGGGCTGTGGGGGGGTACGGGGGGGGTTATGGGGGGGTGTGTGGGGGGGGGGGGGGGGGGGGGGGGTGTCGCACCGGCAGAGGGCCATGAGACACTCCTCGATGACGTCGCGCTGGGCCTTGGTGAGGGAGCGGCCGCGGGAGAGGCGGTAGACGGTGTGGAGCATGGAGTCCACCATGATGGCGCGGTGCTCGGTGGCGGCGAAGAGGGGGGCGCATTTGGTGACGAGGGGCAGCACCGCCAGGCAGAGGTAGCGGTTCAGCGCCAGCGCCATCTCCGTCGTGCTGAAGGTGGCCTTTTTTTTGGGGGGGGGGGGGGGGGGGGGGGGGGGGGGGGGGGGGTTGGGGGTCAAAGGCACACACACACACCCCCCCCCCCCCCCAACCATGGGGTGGGCGCACGCCCCTAAAGGGATGCCCGATGTGGGGGGGGGGGGGGGGGCAGGAGCTGAGATGCAGCCCCATGGGGCAGGGTTGGGGGGGGGAGGGGAGGGGGGCGATAGGGAGCCCCGTGGGGCGGGTGTGGGGGACACCGGACTCATCCTATGGGGCAGGTTTGGGGACCCCAAAATCCAGCCCGTGGGGCAGGTTTGGGGATCCCCAGACTCATCCCATGGGGCAGGTTTGGGGATCCCCAGACTCATCCTATGGGGCAGAGAAGGTTCAAGGAGAACCCCCAGCCCCATCCTATGGGGCAGAGAAGGTTCAAGGAGACCCCCCCAGCCCTATCCTATGGGGCAGAGGAGGTTCAAGGAGACCCCCCAGCCCCATCCCATGGGGCAGAGGAGGTTCAAGAAGATCCCCCAGCCCCATCCCATGGGGCAGTGAAGGTTCAAGGACACCCCCCCAGCCCTATCTTATGGGGCAGAGGAGGTTCAAGGAGACCCCCCCAGCCCTATCTTATGGGGCAGAGAAGGTTCAAGGAGACCCCCCCAGCCCTATCCTATGGGGCAGAGGAGGTTCAAGGAGACCCCCCAGCCCTATCCTATGGGGCAGAGGAGGTTCAAGGAGACCCCCCAGACTCATCCTATGGGGCAGGACGACTTCGAGGGACCCCAACCCCATCCCGCAGGCGTCTATCTTGGGGGGGGGGGGGGGGGGGGGGGGTGTGCACGCGCGTGTGTCCCCAGCCCTGCCCCCACGGCGGGGGGGGGGGGGGGGGGCCGGTTGGGGGGTCTCACCGTGTCGAGGGAGGCGGCCGCCCGCATGTCGGGCAGGAAGCCCACCTCCAGGACGCGGAGCAGGAACTCCTGGCTCTCCACCCCATAGACGCGGTCCAGGAAGAGCACCATGGGGGCCTTGTGCTCGGGCACGAAGCTGGCGGCCATGCGGGGCTCCACCAGGCTGCCGTCTGGGCATGGGGGGGGGGGGGCACGGCCGTGGGGCGGGGGATGCGACCCACTTTTGGGGGGGGCGGGGGTGTGGGGGGGGCTGAACCCCTGCCCGCAGCCCCGGGGCAGGCCCCGCTATGGGGCTGCAGTCCCTGTTTGTGTCCCCCGCTATGGGGCTGAACCCCATTCTGTGTCCCCGCTATGGGGCTGAACCCCATTCTGTGCCCCTCTATGGGGCTGAACCCCATTCTGTGTCCCCGCTATGGGGTGCACCCCCTCCCGCACCCCCCATCCCATTGAGCGCCCCATAACCCCCCCCCCACCCCCAGTTTCCCCCCCCAAGTTGACTGGGCGCCCCACAACCCCCCCCCCCCATCCCATTGCCCCCCATAACCCCCCCATCCCCCTGCCCCCCATGTCCCCCCCCATCCCATTGACCACCCCATAACCCCCCCCCCCCCCAGTTTCCCCCCCCCCCCAAGTTGACCGGGTGCCCCATAACCCCCCCCCATCCCATTGACTGCCCCACAACCCCCCCCACCCCTTGCCCCCCATGTCCCCCCCCTCATCCCATTGACCACCCCCATAACCCCCCCCAATCCCATGCCCCCCCATAACCCCCCATCCCCTTGCCCCCCATGCCCCCCCCCCATCCCATTGACCGCCCCATAACCCCCCCCCACCCCCAGTTTCCCCCCCCTCAAGTTGACGGGGCGCCCCATAACCCCCCCCCATCCCATTGCCCCCCGTCCCACTGCGTGCCCCAGAACCCCCCCCCCAGCCGCCCCCCCTCAAAGCCCCCCCTGGACAACCCTCCCCCCCCCCCCCCGACCCCCCCCCACCTTTGCCGAGGGCGGGGATCTGCAGGGGGAGGCTGATGACCCCCACCAGATCCTCCAGCGGCACCAGCGAGCGCAGGATGGCGCGGATGCGCAGCGCCTCCCCCTTCCCCGCCTGGATCAGCTGGGGGGGGGCAAGGGGGGGGGGGGGGGGCAAGGGGGGGGGGGGGTCACCCCTCTGCGACACCCCCCTCACCCCGGGACACCCCCCCCTTTGTCACCCCCGCGCACGTAGGGGGGGTTATGGGGGGGGTTTGGGGGGGTATAGGGGGGTTTTGGGGGGGATATAGGGGGTTTGGGGGGGTCAGTTCGGGGGGGGGACAGGGGGGTTTGGGGGGGGTTATAGGGGGTTTGGGGGGGGGTCAGTTCGGGGGGGGGACAGGAGGGGTTTGGGGGGGTATAGGGGGTTTGGGGGGGGTCAGTTCGGGGGGGGGACAGGGGGGTTTTGGGGGGATATAGGGGGTTTGGGGGGGTCAGTTCGGGGGGGGGGACAGAGAGGGGTTTGGGGGGGTATAGGGGGTTTGGGGGGGGTCAGTTCGGGGGGGGGGCAGGGGGGGTTTGGGGGGATATAGGGGGTTTGGGGGGGGTCAGTTCGGGGGGGGACAGAGAGGGGTTTGGGGGGGGGACGGGGGGGTATAGGGGGGGTTTTGGGGGCTTTAGGGGGGGCAGAGAGGGGGTTATGGGGGGGGGGTATGGGGGGCTATAGGGGCTGTATCCGCTGCCCGGATCAGCTGGGGGGGGGCAAGGGGGGGGGGGTCACCCCTCTGCGACACCCCCCTCACCCCGGGACACCCCCCCTTTGTCACCCCCGCGCACGTAGGGGGGGTTATGGGGGGGTTTGGGGGGGGGTCAGTTTGGGGGGGGGGACAGGGGGGGTTTGGGGGGGTATAGGGGTTTGGGGGGGGTCAGTCGGGGGGGGGACAGGGGGGTTTGGGGGGTATAGGGGGTTTGGGGGGGTCAGTTAGGGGGGGGATAGAGAGGGGTTTTGGGGGGGTATTAGGGGGGTTTTGGGGGGATATAGGGGGTTTTGGGTGGGTCAGTTCGGGGGGGGGACAGGAGGGGTTTGGGGGGATATAGGGGGTTTGGGGGGGGTCAGTTCGGGGGGGGACAGGGGGGGTTTGGGGGGTTATAGGGGGTTTGGGGGGGGGTCAGTTCGGGGGGGGACAGGAGGGGTTTTGGGGGGGTATAGGGGGTTTGGGGGGGGTCAGTTCGGGGGGGGGACAGGGGGGTTTTGGGGGGATTATAGGGGGTTTGGGGGGGTCAGTTCGGGGGGGGGACAGAGAGGGGTTTGGGGGGGGTATAGGGGGTTTGGGGGGGGTCAGTTCGGGGGGGGACAGAGAGGGGTTTGGGGGGCACACAGGGGGGTTTTGGGGGGATATAGGGGGTTTGGGGGGGGGTCAGTTCGGGGGGGGGACAGAGAGGGTTTGGGGGGGTATAGGGGGGTTTTGGGGGGATATAGGGGGTTTGGGGGGGTCAGTTCGGGGGGGGACAGGAGGGGTTTGGGGGGTATAGGGGGTTTGGGGGGGGTCAGTTCGGGGGGGGACAGGAGGGGTTTGGGGGGGTATAGGGGGTTTGGGGGGGTCAGTTCGGGGGGGGGCAGGAGGGGTTTGGGGGGGGGTATAGGGGGTTTGGGGGGGGTCAGTTCGGGGGGGGGACAGAGAGGGGTTTGGGGGGGGGACGGGGGGGTATAGGGGGGGTTTTGGGGGCTTTAGGGGGGGCAGAGAGGGGTTATGGGGGGGGTATGGGGGGCTATAGGGGCTGTATCTGCTGCCCGGATCAGCTGGGGGGGGGCAAGGGGGGGGCAAGGGGGGGGGGTCACCCCTCTGCGACACCCCCCTCACCCCGGGACACCCCCCCCTTTGTCACCCCCGCGCACGTAGGGGGGGTTTGGGGGGGCAGAGGGGGGGGTCACTTCGGGGGGGGACAGAGAGGGGTTTGGGGGGGGACAGGGGGGGTATGTGGGGGGTTTGGGGGGGCAGAGGGGGGTTTTGGTGGGGGTCAGTTTGGGGGGGGGGGGGACACAGAGAGGGGTTTGGGGGGGGGGGACAGGGGGACTATAGGGGGGGTTTTGGCGGCCGGGGATGGGTCTGGGGGGAAAAAAGAGGGGGTTTGGGGGGCAGAGGGGGACATTGGGGGCAGGGGGGGGTCAGTTTTTGGGGGGGTGTCAGTTTGGGGGGGGCAGAGGGGGGTTTGGGGGGCACACAGGGGGGTTTTGGGGGGATATAGGGGGGTTTGGGGGGGGTCAGTTTGGGGGGGGACAGAGAGGGGTTTGGGGGGGGAGGGGGGGGTTTTGGGGGCTTTGGGGGGGCAGAGAGGGGGTTTGGGGGACACATAGAGGGGTTTTGGGGGGGCAGAGGGGGACATTGGGGGCAGGGGGGGTCAGTTTTTGGGGGGGGGGTCAGTTTGGGGGGGGCAGAGGGAGGGTTTGGGGGGGTCATTTTGGGGGGGGGACACAGAGAGGGGTTTGGGGGGGGACAGGGGGAGTATAGGGGGGGTTTTGGCGGCCGGGAGGGGGGGTTTGGGGGGAAAAAAGAGGGGGTTTTGGGGGGTAGAGGGGGGGGCGGGTTGGGGGGGTGTCATTTTTGGGGGGGGGGGGTCGGTGGGGGGGTCCGGAGGGGGGGTCCGTACGTGCATCTCGGGGGCGCAGCGCCCCAGCAGGTCGATGAGGGCGGCGTAGAAGGACATGATGGCGTTGCCCAGGTGCACCCGCGTCTCCTCGGGGGGGTCCTCGCCCCCAAACCTGGGGGGGGGGGGGGGGGAGCTCGGTTTTGGGGGGGGGGGGTGGGGGGGTGGGGGACGCATTTGGGGACCCTCCCCCCGGGGTGGGAATGGGGGGGGGTCGAGGGGGGGGGGCGTTTTTGGGACCCCCAGCACCCTAAATTATGGTGGCTGGGGGGGCGGGGGGGGGTTCAGGGGGCACTTTGGGGACCCCCCCTGGGGTGGGAATGGGGGGGGGTCGAGGGGGGGGGGCGTTTTGGGGACCCCCAGCACCCCTAACATTATGGGGCTGGGGGGGCGGGGGGGGTTCAGGGGGCACTTTGGGGGACCCCCCCTGGGGTGGGAATGGGGGGTTGGTGGGGGGGGCGCGTTTTGGGGACCCCCAGCACCCCTAAATTATGGGGCTGGGGGGGCGGGGGGGGTTCAGGGGGCACTTTGGGGACCCCCCCTGGGGTGGGAATGGGGGGGGTCGAGGGGGGGGGGGCGTTTTGGGGACCCCCAGCACCCCTAAAGTATGGGGCCGGGAGGGCGGGGGGGGGGGGGTGTCAGGGGGCACTTTGGGGACCCCCCCCGGGGTGGGAATGGGGGGGGGTCGAGGGGGGGGGGCGTTTTTGGGGACCCCCCAGCACCCCTAAATTATGGGGCTGGGGGGGCGGGGGGGGTTCAGGGGGCACTTTGGGGACCCCCCCTGGGGTGGGAATGGGGGGGGGGTCGAGGGGGGGGGGCGTTTTGGGGACCCCCAGCACCCCTAAAGTGTGGGGCCGGGAGGGCGGGGGGGGGGGGGGTCAGGGGGCACTTTGGGGACCCCCCCCGGGGTGGGAATGGGGGGGTTGGGGGGGGGGGGGCGTTTTGGGGACCCCCAGCACCCCTAAATTATGGGGCCGGAGGGGGGGGGGTGTCAGGGGGCACTTTGGGGACCCCCCCCCCGGGGTGGGAATGGGGGGGGCGGGGGGGGGGGGGCGTTTTTGGGGACCCCCAGCACCCCTAAAGTATGGGGCCGGGAGGGCGGGGGGGGGGGGTGTCAGGGGGCACTTTGGGGACCCCCCCCGGGGTGGGAATGGGGGGGGGTCGAGGGGGGGGGGCGTTTTGGGGACCCCCAGCACCCCTAAATTATGGGGCTGGGGGGGCGGGGGGGTTCAGGGGGCACTTTGGGGACCCCCCCCTGGGGTGGGAATGGGGGGGGGTCGAGGGGGTGGGGCGTTTTGGGGACCCCCAGCACCCCTAAAGTATGGGGCCGGGAGGGCGGGGGGGGGGGGGGTCAGGGGGCACTTTGGGGACCCCCCCCCCCCGGGGTGGGAATGGGGGGGGGTCGGGGGGGGGGGGCTTTTTGGGGACATGGGGACCCCCAGCGCCTTCCCCCCCCTCCCCCCCAGCCAAGAACGGGGACGTCTGCAGCTCCAGCCGCCCCTGCCACGCCCACCCGGCCACGCCCCGCCACGCCCCGCCACGCCCTACCTCACCCTGCCACGCCCTTCTACGCCCCACCCCACCCTGCCACGCCCTTCTGAGCCCCATCACACCCTGCCACGCCCCACCCATGGCTCCTGCTGTCCCACCCCACCCGGCCACGCCCTGCCACGCCCTGCCAAGACCATCACACCCTGCCACACCCTGCCACGCCCCACCCCACCCTGCCACGCCCTTCTACGCCCCATCACGCCCTGCCACGCCCAACCCCACCATGCCACACCCTTCTATGGCCCATCACGCCCTGCCCCGCCCCACCCATGGCTCCCGCTGCCCCGCCCCACCTGGCCACGCCCTGCCACGCCCTTCTAAGCCCCCTCACACCCTGCCACGCCCTGCCACGCCCTTCTAAGCCCTCCTATGCCCTGCCACGCCCCGCAAATGGCTCCTGCTGCCCCGCCACGCCCTGTCACGCCCTACCCCACCCTGCCCCGCCCCCCCCCCACCCTGCCACACCCTTCTACGCCCCATCACACCCTGCCACGCCCTGCCACGCCCAACCCCACCATGCCACACCCTTCTATGGCCCATCACGCCCTGCTCCGCCCCACCCATGGCTCCCGCTGCCCCGCCCCACCTGGCCACGCCCTGCCACGCCCTTCTAAGCCCCCTCACGCCCTGCCACGCCCTTCTAAGCCCCGCCATGCCCTGCCACGCCCCGCAAATGGCTCCTGCTGCCCCGCCACGCCCTGCCACGCCCTACCCCACCCTGCCACGCCCCACCCCACCATGCCACACCCTTCTATGCCCCATCACGCCCTGCCATGCCCAACCCCACCATGCCACACCCTTCTATGGCCCATCACGCCCTGCCCCGCCCCACCCATGGCTCCCGCTGCCCCGCCCCACCCGGTCACGCCCTGCCACGCCCTTCTAAGCCCCCTCACGCCCTGCCACGCCCTGCCACGCCCTTCTAAGCCCTCCTATGCCCTGCCACGCCCCGCAAATGGCTCCTGCTGCCCCGCCACGCCCTGTCACGCCCTACCCCACCCTGCCACGCCCCACCCCACCCTGCCACACCCTTCTACGCCCCATCACGCCCTGCCACGCCCAACCCCACCATGCCACACCCTTCTATGGCCCATCACGCCCTGCCCCGTCCCACCCATGGCTCCCGCTGCCCCGCCCCACCTGGCCACGCCCCGCCACGCCCTTCTAAGCCCCCTCACGCCCTGCCACGCCCTTCTAAGCCCCGCCATGCCCTGCCACGCCCCGCAAATGGCTCCTGCTGCCCCGCCACGCCCTGCCACGCCCTACCCCACCCTGCCACGCCCCACCCCACCATGCCATGCCCTTCTATGGTCCATCCCGCCCTGCCACGCCCCGCCCCGCCCCACTCACGGCTCGCGGCGGCGCTCCCGGCGGGTGGTGGGCCCGTCGCGGGGCGGGGTCCTGGGCGATGCGCAGGGCCTCCTGGATGGCGGCCAGCAGCCCGCTGCCCCCCTCGCCCCGCAGCGCCGGCCCGAAGCACTCGGGGCGCCGGATGAGCAGCCGCACCACCACGTTGGCGTTCTCCTCCACGCTCTCCCCTGCAGGGACACACCCCCCCCCACCCACCCCCGGCGTGTCAGGGTGGGGGACACGGGGACCCCCGGGGGGGGCAGGAGGAACAGGGACCCCCAGGGGATGAGAGGGCAGAGAGGGCAGAGACCTCCAGGGTGCCAGGAGTGGGGTACAGGGGACCCTGGGGGGCAGGAGGGACAGGGACCCCCGGGGACAGGAGGGCAGGGACCCCCAGGGTGCCAGGAGTGGGGTACAGGGGACCCTGGGGGGCAGGAGGAACAGGGACCCCCAGGGGATGAGAGGGCAGGGACCCCCAGGGTGCCAGGAGTGGGGTACAGGGGACCCTCAGGGGACAGGAGGGACAGGGACCCCCCGGGGGATGGGAGGGCAGGGACCCCCAGGGTGCCAGGAGGAGGGGTACCAGGGGACCCTCAGGGGACAGGAGGGACAGGGACCCCCGGGGGATGGGAGGGCAGGGACCCCCAGGGTGCCAGGAGAGGGGTACAGGGGACCCTCAGGGGACAGGAGGGACAGGGACCCCCCGGGGGATGGAGGGCAGGGACCCCAGGGTGCCAGGAGGGGTTACAGGGGACCCTCAGGGGCAGGAGGGATAGGGACCCCGGGGGATGGCGAGGGCAGGGACCCCAGGGTTGCCAGGAGGGGGGTACAGGGGACCCTGGGGGGCAGGAGGGATAGGGACCCCCCCAGGGGACAGGGGAGCAGGGACCCCCAGGGGATGGGAGGGCAGGGACCCCCGGGGTGCCAGGAGGGGGGTACAGGTGACCCTGGGGGGCAGGAGGGACAGGGACCCCCCAGGAGACAGGGTGGCAGGGATCCCCGGGGTGCCAGGGTGGGGACATGGGGACCCCCGGGGTGCCAGGAGGGGGTCAGAGGGTTTCAGGGACCCCCCCTGGATGGGGACACAAGGACCCTCAGGGTGCCGGAAGGGGGACATGGGGACACAGGGACATACACCCACCCACCCCAACCCCCCCCGGCCCCTGCGGCAGGGCCCGGGGCAGGGGGAGCCCTCACCATTGACGAAGACGGCGAAGCGGAGGAAGTCGAGGTAGCGCTCGCCCCCGCAGGGGTTCCAGCCGATGTCGGGGTACCCCTTGGAGAGCAGCATGGGGCAGCTCTGCAGCCCGCAGCTCGCCAGGTACGTCACCACCTGCGGCACGGGAACCTCGCACGGGGGCTCGCACGGGGACCTCGCACGGGGACATCGCACGGGGACCTCACCATGGGGATCTTGAAATGGGGACCTCACACGGAGACCTCACCATGGAGACCTCACCACGGGGACCTCGACATGGGGACCTTGACATGGGAACCTTGACATGGGGACCTCACATGGGGACCTTGACATGGGGACCTCACAGGGGGACCTCACATGGGGACCTCGCATGGAGACCTCACCATGGGGATCTTGAAATGGGGACCTCACACGGAGACCTCACCACGGGGACCTCAACATGGGGACCTCACACAAGGATCTCACCACGGGGATCTGGAAATGGGGACCTCGACATGGGGACCTCGACATGGGGACCTTGCACGGGGACATCAACACGGGGACCTCACACAAGGATCTCACTATGGGGACCTCACCACGGGGACATCGACATGGGGACCTCACATGGGGACCTTGCATGGGGACCACGAAATGGGGACCTCACATGGGGACCTCGACATGGGGACCTTGACACAGGGACCTTGACATGGGGACCTCTCACGGGGACATCACACGGGGACCTCACACAAGGATCTCACCACGGGGATCTTGAAATGGGGACCTCACACAAGGATCTCACCACGGGGACCTCACATAGGGACCTTGACACAGGGACCTTGACATGGGGACCTCGCACGGGGACTTCGCCACAAGGACCTCACCATGGGGACCTCGCATGGGGACCTCGAAATGGGGATCTTAACATGGGGACCTCGCACAAGGATCTCACCACGAGAACCTCGACACGGGGACCTTGCCATGGGGACCTTGAAATGGGGACCTCGACACGGGGACCTCACAGGGGGACGTTGACACGGGGACCTCGCCCAAGGACCTTGCCATGGGGACATCACCCAGGAACCTCGCACGGGGACCTCAACATGGGGACCTCACACGGGGACATCACCACAAGGACCTCACATGGGGACCTCGCACGGGGACATCACACAGGGACCTCACACAAGGATCTTACCATGGGGATCTTGAAATGGGGACCTCACACGGAGACCTCACCATGGAGACCTCAACATGGGGACATCAACATGGGGACCTTGACATGGGGACCTCACAGGGGAACATCAACATGGGGACCTCACACAAGGATCTCACTATGGGGACCTCACCACGGGGACATCGACATGGGGACCTTGCATGGGGACCTTGAAATGGGGACCTCGACACGGGGACCTCACAGGGGGACGTTGACACAGGGACCTCGCCCAAGGACCTCGCCACGGGGACATCACCCGAGAACCTCGCACGGGGACCTCAACATGGGGATCTTGAAATGGGGACCTCACACGGAGATCTCAACATGGGGACCTCGACATGGGGACCTCAACATGGGGACCTTGACATGGGGACATCAACATGGGGACCTCACACAAGGATCTCACTATGGGGGCCTCACATGGGGACCTTGCATGGGGACATCAACACAGGGACCTCACACAAGGATCTCACTATGGGGACCTCACATGGGGACCTCACAGGAGGACGTTGACACGGGGACCTCGCCCAAGGACCTCGCCATGGGGACATCACCCGGGAACCTCGCACGGGGACCTCAACATGGGGACCTTGCATGGGGACCTCACACAAGGATCTCACCAAGGGGATCTTGAAATGGGGACCTCACATGGAGATCTCAACATGGGGACCTCGACATGGGGACCTCGACATGGGGACCTTGCACGGGGACATCAACGCAGGGACCTCACACAAGGATCTCACTATGGGGACCTCACCACGGGGACCTCGTCACGGGGACATCATCCGGGAACCTCGCACAGGGACCTCAACATGGGGACCTCGACATGGGGACCTCGCACGGGGACCTTGCACGGGGACATCAACGCAGGGACCTCACACAAGGATCTCACTATGGGGACCTCACCACGGGGACCTCGTCACGGGGACATCATCCGGGAACCTCGCACAGGGACCTCAACATGGGGACCTCGACATGGGGACCTCGCACGGGGACCTCGCCAGGCGTCCCCAGGGCACCCCACCTTCTCCAGGTCCTGCTCCTTGAGGGCCAGCGCCAGCTCGTTGTTGTCGATGACGGAGGCGGCCGCCACGTCCAGGGGGGTCGAGCCCCGCATGCCTTTTGGGGGGGGGACACACGACACGGGGGGGTTGGGGAGGGGGGGGTGTCAGGGTGAGCCACCACCGGGAGGGGACATGGTCTGTGGGCACCCCGGGGGGGTGTGGGGCAGGGGGGCAGGTTGGCATCAGGGGGTGCAGGGACCCCCAGGGTCCTGCATTTGGCGTGCAGGGACCCCCAGGGTGACAGTTTAGGGGTGCAGTGGCCCCCAGGGTGCCAGGGTAGGGACACAGGGACCCCCAGGGTCCTGCATTTGGGGCACAGGGGCCCCCAGGGTGCCGGGTTGGGGATGCAAGAACCCCCCGAGGTTGCCACATTTGGGGTGCAGGGATCCCCAGGGTGACAGTTTAGGGGTGCAGGGACCCCCAGGGTCCCAGATGGGGGATGCAGGGACCTCCCGAGGTTGCCACATTTGGGGTGCAGGGACCCCAGGATGACAGTTTAGGGGTGACGGGGACCCCCAGGGCCCCAGATGGGGGATGCAGAGGATGGGAGGGGACCCCCAGGGGACTCATGTCTCCGGGGGAGGTGGGTGGCGGGCAGGGCAGGGGGTGGCAGGGGGGTGACAGGGGGGTGACAGGGCCCCCAGGGTACCAGTTTAGGGGTGACGGGGACCCCTCAGGATCCCAGATAGGGGACGCAGAGGATGGGAGGGGACCCCCAGGGGACCCGTCTCTCTGGGGGAGGCGGGTGGCAGGCAGGGTAGGGGGTGGCAGGGGGTGGCACGGGGGTGACAGGCAGTGACAGGGGGGTGCCGGGGGGGTGGCAGGGACCCCAGGGTCCCAGATGGGGGACGCAGAGGACGGGAGGGGACCCCCAGGGGACTCATGTCTCCAGGGGAGGCGGGTGGTGGACAGGGCAGGGGGTGGCAGGGGGGTGACAGGCAGTGACAGGGGGATGCCGGGGGGGTGGCAGGGACCCCAGGGCCCCAGATGAGGGATGCAGAGGACGGGAGGGGACCCCCAGGGGACCCGTCTCTCTGGGGGAGGTGGGTGGCAGGCAGGGCAGGGGGTGGCAGGGGGGTGGCAGGGGGGTGGCAGGGGGGTGCTGGGGGGGTGCCGGGGGGGCTCACCCAGGCCGATGCTGCTGTTCTCCAGCAGGTAGCCCAGGTGATCGAACATGGAGCGCTGGTTCTGCCGGCTGATGCGGCAGAAGTAGCAGAGGAAGCGGCAGCAGTTGGTCACCATCTTGGGGAAGCGGATCTCCTGGGGGGGGCGGGGGGGGGGGGGGGAAATATGGGTGAAGACGACAACCCAGCAGGGGAGGGTCAGGGGACACCGCGGCGGGACGGGGACGACGCCACACGGGAGGGCCGAGGGGAGGGGAAGGGGGAAGTGGAGGGGGGGGGGGGGGCTCACCTTGGACTCGCCGCCCCCCAGCACGCTGACCATCACCTGCATGACGGTCTCGTGCATCCCCAGCGCCCGCATCAGGTTGGGGTGCTGGTAGAAGACCTTGTTGTTCATGATGTTCCTGGAGGAAAAGGGACGGGACGGGACACAGACAAAGGGACAGGGTCACCGGGGGGGGGGGGGGGGGGGGGGCGGGAGGGGGGGGTCTGGGTGCCCCTGAGGGTGCCCGGGTTGGGGAAAGCCCCAGGCAGGGAGATGGGGGTGTGGGGGGGTGGCGGGGGGGAGATCAGGGGATGCTGGGGAGTGGGGGGGTAACCCGGGGGGGGGACACACGGGGGGCGCCCAGGGGCCACAAGGGGACGTGGGGTGCCCAGGGGGGACACGGGGTCCTGGATGGGGGACACAGGGTGACCGGGGGGGACACAAGGTGCCCAGGGGGTGACACAAGGTGCCCAGAGGGGGACAGAGGGTGCTCGGGGGGGGACACAGGGTGCCCAGGGGGGACAGAGGGTGCCCAGGGGGTGACACAAGGTGCCCAGGAGTGGAAACAAGGTGCCCAGGGGGGGACAGAAGGTGCCCTGGCGTGCCCCAGGGGTGCCCAGGGGGGACACAGGGTGCCCAGGAGGGGACACAAGGTGCCCAGGGGTGGAAACAAGGTGCCCAGAGGGGACAGAGGGTGCGCAGGGGGGGGACACAAGGTGCCCAAGGAGGGACAGAGGGTGCCCAGAGGGGACACGGTGGCCAGAGGGGGACAGAGGGTGCGCAGGGGGGGACACAAGGTGCCCAGGGGGGGACAGAGGGTGCCCAGGGGGTGACACAAGGTGCCCAGAGGGGACACAAGGTGCTCGGGGGGGGACAGAGGGTGCCCAGGGGTGCCCCAGGGATGCCCAGGGGGGATCAGAGGGTGCCTGGGGGGGTCAGAGGGTGGCCAGAGGGGACAGAGGGTGCCCAGGGGGCGACACAAGGTGCCCAAGGAGGGACAGAGGGTGCCCAGAGGGGACACAAGGTGCCCAGGGGGGGACAGAAGGTGCCCCGGGGTGCTCCAGGGGTGCCCAGGGCGGGACAGAGGGTGCCCGGGGGGGACACAGGGTGGCCAGAGGGGACAGACGGTGCCCCAGGGGTGCCCAGGGCAGGGTGCTGGCGCCCACCCGATGCTCTGTATCATGAGGTTCTCCTCCTCGGGGCCCATCTGGACGATGAGGAGGGAGCGGATCTGGCCCAGGCACTCCAGGAGGGCGACGGTGTCGGGCACCGAGAGGGCGCTGATGGTGTAGGCCTTGGGGAGGGCGCGCACCAGTTCCCCCAGTCCGTCGTACTGGCGGTGCAGGAGGCTGAACATGGCGCGCACCAGCTCGGGGCTCTGGATGAAGGACTCCTGCGCCCAGTGCACCATCGTCTGCGAGATCAGCTCCTGCAGCGTGCCTGGGGATGGGGGGGACGCGGCAGGTGGGTGGCTTGGGGACAGCTTGGTTAGCATCGTGGGGACACCACAGTTGGCACCTTGGGGACAGCTTGGTTGGCAATGGCTCAGCTGGGCCACCACCTTGGGGACGGCCTGGCCACCACCTAGGGGACAGCTTGGCCAACATCTTGGGGACACCCTAGTTGGCACCTTGGGGACAGCTTGGCCAACGTCTTGGGGACAGTTTGATTAACATCTTGGGGATGGCACCTTGGGGACAGCCTGGCCAACACCTTGGGGACAGCCTGGCCAACACCTTGGGGAGAGCTTAGCCAACATCTTGGGGACATCTTAGTTGGCCATGCCTTGGGGACAGGTTGGCCGGCACCTTGAGGACAGTTTGGTTAATATCTTGGGGACACCTTAGTTGGCACCTTGGGGACAGCTTGGCCATGCCTTGGGTACAGTTTGGCCAACACCTTGGGGACAGCTTGGACAACATCTTGGGGATATCTTAGTTGGCCATGCCTTGGGGAGAGCTTGGCCACCACATTGGGGACATCCTAGTTGGCACCTTGGGGGCAGCTTGGCCAATGTCTTGGGGACACCCTAGTTGGCACCTTGGGGACAGCCTGGCCAACACCTTGGGGTCAGCTTGGCCAACATCTTGGGGACATCTTAGTTGGCCATGCCTTGGGGACAGGTTGGCCGGCACCTTGAAGACACTTTGGTTAATATCTTGGGGACACCTTAGTTGGCACCTTGGGGACAGCTTGGCCATGCCTTGGGGACATCTTAGTTGGCCATGCCTTGGGGGCAGCTTGGCCGGCGCCTTGGGGACAGCTTGGCCAACATCTTGGGGACAGTTTGGTTAACATCTTGGGGACAGCTTGGCCAACACCTTGGGGACACCCCAGCTGGCGCCTTGGGGACAGCCTGGCCGTGCCCTGGGGACAGCCGAGCGGGGTTCCCTGGGGCCACCCCATCCTGCACCCCCCCCCCACCCCCATCCCCATCCCTGTCCCCCCCCTCACTGGGCACCGGGGGCTCCTCAGGGGGTGGCTCCTCCTGCGTCGCCGTCCCCCGGAGCCCCACCACCTTCTGCACCAGCCCCAGCAGCCGCTGCCGCAGCGTCGTCTCCTCCTCCTCCTCCTCTTCCTCACCCGCCAGCTCGATGCCTGGGGGGCATGGGGGGGGGGGGGGGGGGGGGCATCACCACGGGGGGTCCCCATGGCCCCAAAAGGGGGGGGTCCCCATGCTCTGGGGGCTCCTTGGGCTCCCTGGATGGGGGGGGTCCCTGGATATGGGTCCCCGTGCCCTGAGGGTCCCCGAGACCCCTGGGTGGGGGTCCCTGGGGTCCCTTGGTGGAAGTCCCCATGCCCTGGGGGTCCTTGGGGTCCCAGGATCAGGGTCTCCGGGGTCCCAGGATGGGGGGGGTCCCCATGCCCTGGGGGTCCTGGGGCTCCCAGGATGGGGGTGCTGGGGGTCCCAGGATTGGGGTCCCCATGCCCTGGGGGTCCCTGGGCTCTCTTGATGAGGGTCCCCATGCCTGGGGGTCCCAGGGGTCCCAGGATGGGGGTCCCCATGCCATAGGGGTCCTTGAGGTCCCTGGGTGGGGGGGTCCCTTGATGGAAGTCCCCACGCCCTGCGGGTCCCCATGCCCAGTGGGGCTCCCTGTGGCCCCGGGGAGGTGTCCCCAAGCCCGGGGGGAGGTGGGGGGGGGGGTGGGGTGTCTCCAAGCCCGGGGGGGGTCGTGGTCTCACCGCAGTGGGCCAGGAGGTCGTTGTGGAAGTCGAGGAGCTCGTCACGGATGTCCTCGGGCACCGGACACTCCTCCTCCTCCGCCCCCGCCTTGTACTGCAGCAGCATGTTGATCTGGGGAGGGGACACCGGGGGTCAGCGGGACCCGGCCCCCCACCGTCACCCCACCTGTGCGCCCCACGCGTGGCCCCAGGACCCTACACCTGCGTCCCCATGTGGGTGTCCCCATGCCCAGCCCCATGGCTGTCGCCGCTCCCCATGCACGTCCCCACAGATGTCCCCGTGGGTGTCCCCGCTCCCCGTGTCCATCCCCATGGCTGTCCCCATGGCTATCCCCATGCCCGTCCCCACAGATGTCCCCGTGAGTGTCCCCGCTCCTCATGCACGTCCCCACAGATGTCCCCATGGGTGTCCCTGCTCCCCATGCATGTCCCCGTGGGTGTCCCCATGGTGACCCCCATGTCCATCCCTATGGATGTCCCCACACCTGTCCCTGCTCCCCATGCACGTCCCCACAGATGTCCCTGTGGGTGTCCCTGCTCCCCATGCCCGTCCCCATGGGTGTCCCCATGGTGATCCCCATGCCCATCCCCATGGCTGTCTCCCTGGCTGTCCCCGCTCCCCATGCTCGTCCCCACAGATGTCCCCCATGGGTGTCCCCTCTCGGCGGCCACCCCCCGACCTGCTCCTGGGGGGGCGAGCGGAACTCGCGGGTGCGCCGGGCGGTCTCGGCGGCCGACATGGTGAGCGCCTGCATCAGCTGCCCGTAGCGCCGGCGCTGGTCGCGCTGCAGCCGCTCCACGTGGCGCTCCGAGAAGGCCACGATGGCCTCCACGCGGTGCTGCAGCTCCCGCTCGCAGAAGTACTGCAGCAGGTTGCACATCTGCGCCCGCGGCGTCAGTGGGGGACGGGGACACGGGGTGGGACGCACGGGTCCCCGAGGGGAGGGGGATGACCAAAGGGGGAACCCCGGGGGGAGCCGGGAGTGGGGACTGAGGGGGAAGGGGGAGGGGGACGGTGGCTGGACCCAAGGAAGGGGATGTGGGGAGGGGATGTGGGGACAGGGACCCCAGGGAGGGGACACGGGGACATGGACCCCAGGGAGGGGACGTGGGGACAGGCACCTTGGGAAGTGGACGTGGGGAGGGGACATGGGGACATGGACCCCAGGGAAGGGACATTGGAAGGGGACACGGGGACAGGAACCCCAGGGAGGGGACGTGGGGAGGGGACACGGGGAGGGGACATGGGGACAGGGCACCCCAGGGAGGGGACACGGGGACATGGATCCCAGGGAGGGGACGTGGGGAGGGGACACGGGGAGGGGACACGGGGACAGGGCACCCCAGGGAGGGGACACGGGGACATGGATCCCAGGGAGGGGACGTGGGGAGGGGACATGGGGACAGAGACCCCAGGGATGGGACACGGGGACATGGATCCCAGGGAGGGGACGTGGGGAGGGGACACGGGGACAGAGACCCCAGGGAGGGGACATGGGGATGGGCACCTTGGGAAGTGGACGTGGGGAGGGGACATGGGGACATGGACCCCAGGGAAGGGACATTGGGAGGGGACACGGGAACAGGGACCCCAGGGAGGGGACGTGGGGAGGGGACACAGGGACAGGGACCCCAGGGAGGGGACACGGGGACAGGGCACCCCAGGGAGGGGACGTGGGGACAGGGCACCCCAGGGAGGGGACGCAGACCCCAGGGAAGGGACATTGGGAGGGGTCACGGGGACAGGGACCCCAGGGAGGGGATGTGGGGAGGGGACATAGGGACAGGGACCCCAGGGAGGAGACACGGGGACAGAGACTGGGACAGGCACTCCCAGGGAAGGGACATGGGGACAGGCACCTCGGGAAGTGGACGTGGGGAGAGGACATGGGGACATGGACCCCAGGGAAGGGACATTGGGAGGGGACATGGGGACAGGGCACCCCAGGGAGGGGATGTGGGGACAGGGACCCCAGGGAGGGGACACGGGGACAGAGACCGCAGGGAAGGGACATTGGGAGGGGACAAGGGGACATGGATCCCAGCGAGGGGATGTGGGGAGGGGACATGGGGACAGCGACCCCAGGGAGGGGACATGGGGACAGAGACTGGGACAGGCACTCCCAGGGAAGGGACATGGGGACAGGCACCTCGGGAAGTGGACATGGGGAAGGGACATGGGGACAGGGACCCAAGGGAGGGGACACGGGGACAGGGCACCCCAGGGAGGGGACATGGGGACATGGACCCCAGGGAGGGGACACGGGGAGGGGACATGGGGACAGAGACTGGGACAGGCTCCCACAGAGAGGGGACATGGGCCACCCGAGGCTGTGACACCCCCCCCCCGGGGAGGGTCCCCTCACCTGCAGCTTGACCGACTCCGGCAGCTTCATCTGCAGCAGCCCTTCCTCCAGCCCTTCCTCCTCCTCCTCCTCCTCTTCCTCCTCCATCTCCCCCGCCTCAATGGCCTTCTTCCGTGCCTCCTCCTCTTCTTCATCCTCACCGTCACCCAAGGGGTCCCGCTGGGGCTCCCCGAAGACCCTGGGCTCGATCATCCGGAGGATGCGGCGCACGTCCCCGTCCCCCAGCGCGCCCACAGCCAGCAGCGCCGACACCAGTTTCAACACCGGCACCAGTTGGAACTCTACGCTGCCGCCCACCGGGTCCCGGGCGTGGGGTCCCCCCCCGGCCACCGCTTCCTCCAACATCCTGATGGCCCGTGCCCCCAAAGCCTCCAAGGGGATGCTGGGGGCCAGCGGCGCCCGCCCGCCACCGGCCGCCAGGATGAAACACGGTTCAGCAAAATGGGGTTGGGGCCGCAAACAGGCGCTGGGACCCACACCGGGGGGTCCGGGGGCTCGCCCCCCGTTGGGGAAGAGGGTGATGCTCTTGGTGGCTTCGGTCATGGGAATGATGAACTCAGCGCTCATGGAGGCGCGGGCGCGTTGGGCGGCGTCCAGATGCATGGCCAGCAGCAGGTCGTAGTAGCCGGCCCGCAGCGGCCCCGGCAGCTCGGGGCTCTCGATGGCGAAGAGGAGCTGCGCCTGGTCCACGTGGCTGCAGAGCGCGTGGGCCACCCGGTTGTTGCCCAGGGCACAGACGGCGCAGTAGAGCTTCAGCGTGTGCCACTGGAACTGCAGAAGGTCCAGCCGCTCCGACAGCTCCATGATGTCAATGCACCTGGTGGTTGGGGGGGGAAGGGGGGGGGAGAGGCCTGAGGGGGTCAGCGCCGGATGCCTGGGTCAGCCGGGGGTGGGACCCCTGGGTCTCATGGGGATGGGACCCCTGGGTCCCTCAAGGATGGGACTCAAGGGGACACGACACCCAGGTCTCCTGGGGATGGGACCCAAGGGGACACGGCATCAAGGTCTCCTGGGGATGGAACTCCTGGGTCTCCCAAGGATAGGACCCAAGGGGACACAAGACCTAGGTCTCCTGGGAACGTGACACCCAGGTCTCCTGGGGACAGAACTCCTGGATCTCTCAAGGATGGGACTCAGGGGGACACGACATCAAGGTCTCCTGGGGATGGGACCCCTGGGTCCCTCAAGGATGAGATTCAAGGGGACACGACACCCAGGTCCTCTGGGGATGGGACCCAAGGGGACATGACATCTGTGTCTCCTGGGAATGGGACCCCTGGGGACGGAGCGTCTGGGTGCCCAGGAAATGGGACACAACATCAGGGTCCCCAGGGGCTGGGACACATCAGGGTCCCCTGGCAGCAGGACACACGGGTCCTCTGGGCCATGATGCCAAGGGTCCTCTGGGGCAAGACGTCAGGGTCTCCTGGGGGAAGGACACCTTGGTCCCCTGGGTGGGAGGACACCAGGACACCGGGGTCCCCTGGGGCCAGGACACCAAGACGTTGGGGTCCCCTGGGGCAGGGATGGGGGCGCCGGGGGAAGGGGGGGGGTCCCCGACCTGTTCTCCTCGGGGATGTGGAGGGCCATCATGACGAGGGGCTCGTTGCACTCCACCATCCAGCCCTGCCGCTCGCTCAGGCGGGTGGTCTCCACGGCCAGGAACTCATTGGGCATGCGGCTCCAGGTGACGGGGGTCAAATGCTGGATGACCAGCCGTGGCGGGCACTGCGGCTCCGGGTTCTTCCGCTCGCTGCTGAACATGGCGGCTGAGATGGGCATGATGTTCTGTGGGGACACGGGGGCAGGGGGGCGTGAGACAGGGGGGACCCGGGCATCCGGGATGCCTGCTGCCCCCCAGAGACCCCCACCATCCCCAGAGATCCACCTTCTCCTTGGTCCATCTTGTAGCCACCAAGAACCCTCCGTAGACCCCCACCACTCCCAGGGGTCCACGTTCTCCTGGGTCCACCCCATGGACCCCAAGAGCCCTCTGTAGACCCCCACTGTCTCCAGGTGCTCCTGGGTCCAACCCATGGACCCCAAGAACCCTCTGCAGACCCCCACTGTCTCCAGGGGTCCAGGTGCTCGTTGGCCCATCCTATGGACCCCAAGACCCCCACATTGATCCCCACAACCCCCAGGAGTCCACATTCTCCTTGGTCCACCCCATGGACTCCAAGAGCCCTCTGTAGACCCCCACTGTCTCCAGGGGTCCAGATTCTCCTTGGTCTACTTGATAGACCCCAAGAACCCTCCGTAGACCTTCACTGTCTCCAGGTGCTCCTTGGTCCACCCCATGGACCCCAAGAACCCTCTGTAGACCCCCACTGTCTCCAGGGGTCCAGCTTCCCCTTGGTCCACTCCGTAGACCCCACTGTCTCCCCATAGACCCTACTAACCCCGCCAAGGGTGACCTGGGGTGGACCCCCAAGGTTGGTCCTGCTCACCTTGAGCTTGCCCAACTCAAACTGGATGACGTTCTGGCTGGTGGGGAGGGCGAAGACGGCCGGGAAGAGTTTGGTGTTGGGTTCCACCTACGTGGACGAAGCCGCTGAGACCAGTGGACAGAGCTGCCAAACCTCTGGGATGGGGACGGAACCCTTCCCCCCTACCCCGCCCCGGACCTCTTGGGGGTCAGGGGGTGGCATGTGGCGGGGAGGGGGGGACCACCCCACCTGGAAGAAGGTGTTGATCTCCTTGCCGTTGGCGGTGAAGGTCATGAGGCCGGTGGCCAGGTCCACCAGGCAGCCGATGACCAGGTCGGTGTGGCTGACCCGCGCGTGCTGCGCGGCGCTGGCGAACTCCCCCCCCCACACCATGTAGCAGTTGCTCCGCTTGATGCTGGAGGCGGGGGGAAAAGGGGGGAGCTGGGGGGGGGAGCAACCTTCCCCATCACCCCCCCCAGGGACCCCCAGGTCCTGGACACCTTTCTCATTGCCCCCCAGGGACCTCCAAATCCTGGACCCCTTCCCCATCACTCCCAAAGACCCCCAGATCCCTTCCCCATCGGCCCCCCAAGGGACCTCCAAGTCCTGGATCCCTTCCCCATTGCCCCCCAAGGGACCCCCCCCAACTCCTAGACCCCTTCCCCATCGCCCCCCAAAGACCCCCAGGTCCTGGATCCCTTCCCCATTGCCACCCCCAGGGACCCCCAAGTCCTGGAGCCCTTCCCCATCACCCCCTCAAGGGACCCCCAAGTCCTGGACACCTTCCTCATTGCCCCCCAAGGGACCCCCAGGTCCTGGATCCCTTCCCCATTGCCCCCCCCCAGGGACCTCCAAATCCCGGACCCCTTCCCCATTGCCCCCCAAATCCCACATCCCTTCCCCATCGGCCCCCCAAGGGACCTCCAAGTCCTGGATCCTTTCCCCATTGCCCCGCAAGGGACCCCCCAACTTCTAGACCCCTTCCCCATCACTCCCAAAGACCCCCGGGTCCTGGATTCCTTCCCCATTGCCCCTCCCCAGGGACCTCCAAATCCTGGACCCCTTCCCCATTGCCCCCCAAATCCCACATCCCTTCCCCATCGGCCCCCCAGGGGACCTCCAGGTCCTGGATCCCTTCCCCATTGCCCCCCAAGGGACCTCCACATCCCCAGGCCCCTTCCCCATTGCCCCCCAAATCCCAGACCCCTTCCCCATCGACCCCCCAAGGGACCCCCAAGTCCTGGATCCCTTCCCCATTGCCCCCCAAAGACCCCCAGATCCCGGACCCCTTCCCCATCGCCCCCCCAAGGGACCCCCAGATCCCAGACCCCTTCCCCACCACCCCCTGGAGACCCCAGTTTGGAGATCCCAGTTTGGGTCCCCTTCCCCGTTGCCCCCCGCCCCGCGGTACCTGTCGTGCACGTTGCCCTTGTCATCGCCCATGGTGACGGTGACGGTGCGGACGCGGGAGAGGTCGAAGGCGGGGTCGTGTTGGTGGAAGTCGGGGGTCACCCACCCCACCCAGACGCTGGAGGGCTCCTGCCCCGCGAAGATCCGCACCGAGTAGTAGTACTGGGGGGCAGAGAGGTCAGGGGGGCGCAGGGGGGGATGGGGGACAGGGTGGGGACAGGGATGGGGACAGGGATGGGGACAGAGACACAGGGATGGGGACGGGGATGGGGGTGGGGATGGGGACAGGGATGGAGACGGGGATGGGGACAGGGATGGGGAAGGGGATGGGGAAGGGGACGGGGATGCAGGGACAGGGATGAAGACAGGGATGTAGGGATGGGGACAGGGATGGGGACAGGGACAGGGATGGAAGGATAGAGGGAACAGTGATGGAAGGATAGAGGGAACAGGGATGGGGATGAAGATATGGGGGACAGAAATAGGGACAGGGACACAGGGACCAGGATGGGGACAGGGATGGGGATGGGGACAGGGATGCAGGGATGGGGACAGGGATGCAGGGATAGACGGAACAGGGATGGGGCCGAAGATATGGGGGACAGGGATGGAGACAGGGATGCAGGGACGAGGATGGGGACAGGGATGCAGGGATGGGGATGACGGCTACGGGGACAGGAATGGGGATGCAGGGATATGGGGATACAGGGATATGAGACAGGGATGGGGGCAGGGATGTAGGGATATGGGGATACAGGGATAGGAGACAGGGATGGGGGCAGGGATGTAGGGATATGGGGATACAGGGATAGGAGACAGGGATGGGGACAGGGATGCAGGGATGGGGACAGGGATGGGGATGCAGTGATGGCGACGAGGATGGCGGCAGGGACACAGGGATGGGGATGGGGACAGGGATGGGGACAGGGACGCAGGGATGGGGACGGGGATGGGGGCAGGGATGGGGACAAGGGAACAGGGATGGGGACAAGGATGCAGGAATGAGGATGGGGATAGGGATGCAGGGAGAGAGGGAACAGGGATGGGGATGAAGATATGGGGGATGGGGATGGGGACAGGGGTGCAGGGACAGGGGACAGGGATGTGGGGACAGGGAGGCAGGGATGGAGACCAGGGGGATGGGGACGGGGGGCTGCCGGAATGGGGACAGTGGGTACACGGACAGGATGGGGGTGCCAGGATGGGGACGGTGGGGTGCTGGGGTGGGGGTCGGGGTGCCGAAATGAGGGAGGGGGCAGAGGGAGATGGGGGTCGTCCCCTCCCCCCGCCTACCGTGGTGGTGTTCATGATGACCTCGGGGTCATCGCGCTCATCGGGGACCACGTCCTCCTCCAGGCGGGGGACGGTGGGGACCGCGGGGGGGGGGCGCGAAGGGCGTCTTCCTGGCCTTGAACAGGAACCTGGGGGGCAGGGGGGGAGGATTTGGGGAGGGTGCACCCCAAAACCCTGATGTGGGACCCCCCCGTCCCCGTCCCTGCCCCTGTCCCCGCTCACCCCCTGCGGGTCTTGCCCTTCTCGGTGGTCGCATCCTTCTCGTTCTCGGCGCGGGGCTGGTCGCGGGGGGCCGGGGTGACGGGACCCCCCCCAGGTCCCTTCTCACCTTCCCCCTCGCCCTCGGGGTGCCGGGCCCCGGCCGAACGTCGGAGCCGTTCGAATTCAGAGAGGGGCTCGAGGCCGGCGTCCTCGGGGAGCTCGGGGGGGCTGTGGGGCAGGGGGGTGGCCCCGGGGGTGCAGCGGAAGCGGGGGTGGAACTGGACAGGGAGGCTGAGGCGGAGGAAGAGGAGCTCGGGGGGGGCGGCCGGGGAGCTGGGGGCACGATGGGCCAGCCGCAGGCACGGGGGAGAGTCCACCGTCCCGTCCATCCGAGTCACCTGTGGGGGGACACACACACCACCCCCCCCCAGGAGGCATCAGGGACCTCCCAGGGATCAGGGACCCCTTGGCGACAGCCATCACCCCATTGCAGGGACCCCCAGGGATCAGGGACCCGTCGGGGACAGGGACCCACAGGGATCGGGGACCCCTTGGGAACAGCCATCACCCCATGGCAGGGACCCACAGGGATCGGGGACCCCTCGGGAATGGCCACCACCCATCCCAGGGACCCTTGGGGACCAGGGACCCCCAGCACTGTGTGTCACCCACCCCAGGGACTCCTGGGGACCGGGGACCCCCGGCATCACCCATCCCAGGGACCCTTGGGGACCAGGGACACCTGGCACTGTGTGTCACCCACCCCAGGGACCCCTGGGGACCAGGGACCCCCGGCATCACCCAGCCCAGGGACCCTTGGGGACCAGGGACCCCCAGCACCGTGTGTCACCCACCCCAGGGACTGGGGACCCCCAGCACCCACCTCATCCATCCCAGGGACCCCTGGCACCATGTGTCACCCATCCCAGGGACCCCTGGGGACCCCCAGCACCCACCTCACCCATCCCAGGGACCCCTGGCACCGTGTGTCACCCACCCCAGGGACCCCGGGGACCCCCGTCACCCACCCTGGGGACCCTCCAGCGTTGTGACACACCCCCCCACCCCCCACCACGGGCCCAACCCCACCCGAGCCACCCCCTCCCCTCCCTTTCCCCCATCCCCTGACCTCCAGCTGGGGGTGGTCGGGGGGCACTGGGACGAACTGGGGGAGGCTCTTGCTGAACCAGAGGGTGATGGGTCGCTTCATGTTGATGGCGAAGGGCTCGTAGCCCTCCTGCAGCCCACAGATGCTGAAGAACCGCAGGCTCCCCACCTCCTGCCCCAGATTCAGCCGGCCCTCCTGCTCCAGCCCCAGGCTGCACACCGGCACGAAGCCTGGGGTGAAAGAATGGAGCAGGGGTTGGGGGGGAAAGCGGGGGGGGGGTCAGCACCCATCCCACCCCCACCCCGCCAGCCGGACACCCTCCCCGTCCCCCACCCGGCTCACCCTCGCCCACTTCGAAGTCCTTGAAGGCCAGCTCGGAGCCGGCGTCGCTGATGAGGACCTCGCCGTTGAGGGTGAAGGTGATGTGGCACTCGCCCAGGTCGATCATGCAGCCCACCACGTCCCCCGCCTGCCAGGGCCGCCCGAAGGGCTCGCTGCCCACGTGCCACCGCTGCGCCTGGTGGGGGACACACACATGGGTGCGTATGGCAGGGGGTCGGGGGGGGGGACACGGGGTGAGGGGGGACCCGAGGGAGTGGTGGTATTTGGAGACCTGAGGCGATGGGAGATCCGAGGGACCTGGGGCAGTGGTGGCATCTGGGGACCTGAAGGACCTGGGGCAATGGGAGACCCAGGGGACATGGGGCAGTGGTGGCATCTGGGGACGAGGGGGGACCTGGGGTGATGGGAGACCCAGGGGACGTGGGGCAGTGGTGGCATCTGGGGACACAGAGGGGACCTGGGGCGATGGGAGACCCAGGGGACGTGGGGCAGTGGTGGTACTCGGGGACACAGGGGAGACCTGGGGCAATGGGAGACCCAGGGGACGTGGGGCAGTGGTGGCATTTGGAGACCAGGGGGGACCTGGGGCGATGGGAGATCCGACAACGTGGGGCAGTGGTGGCATTTGGGGACCCAAGGGAACTGGGGTAATGGGAGACCCGGGGGACGTGGGGCAGTGGTGGTACTCGGGGACACAGGGGGGACCTGGGGCAGTGGTGGCATCTGGGGACCTGAAGGACCTGGGGCAATGGGAGACCCAGGGGACATGGGGCAGTGGTGGCATTTGGGGACCAGGGGGGACCTGGGGCAATGGGGGACATGGGGAATGTGGGGCAGTGGTGGCATCTGGGGACGAGGGGGGACCTGGGGCGATGGGAGACCCAGGGGATGTGGGGCAGTGGTGGTACTCGGGGACACAGGGGGGACCTGGGGTGATGGGAGACCCAGGGGACGTGGGGCAGTGGTGGTACTCAGGGACATAGGGGAGACCTGGGGCAATGGGAGACCCAGGGGACGTGGGGCAGTGGTGGCATTTGGAGACCAGGGGGGACCTGGGGCGATGGGAGATCCGACAACGTGGGGCAGTGGTGGCATTTGGGGACCCAAGGGAACTGGGGTGATGGGAGACCCGGGGGACGTGGGGCAGTGGTGGTACTCGGGGACACAGGGGGGACCTGGGGCAGTGGTGGCATCTGGGGACCCGAAGGACCTGGGGCAATGGGAGACCCAGGGGACATGGGGCAGTGGTGGCATTTGGGGACCCGAAGGACCTGGGGCAATGGGGGACATGGGGAATGTGGGGCAGTGGTGGCATCTGGGGACGAGGGGGGACCTGGGGCGATGGGAGACCCAGGGGACGTGGGGCAGTGGTGGCATCTGGGGACACAGAGGGGACCTGGGGGTGATGGGAGACCCAGGGGACGTGGGGCAGTGGTGGCATCTGGGGACGAGGGGGGACCTGGGGCGATGGGAGACCCAGGGGACGTGGGGCAGTGGTGGTACTCGGGGACACAGGGGAGACCTGGGGCAATGGGAGACCCAGGGGACGTGGGGCAGTGGTGGCATTTGGAGACCAGGGGGGACCTGGGGCGATGGGAGATCCGACAACGTGGGGCAGTGGTGGCATTTGGGGACCCAAGGGAACTGGGGTGATGGGAGACCCGGGGGACGTGGGGCAGTGGTGGTACTCGGGGACACAGGGGGGACCTGGGGCAGTGGTGGCATCTGGGGACCAGGGGGGACCTGGGGCAATGGGGGACATGGGGAATGTGGGGCAGTGGTGGCATTTGGGGACCAGGGGGGACCTGGGGTGAGGGGGGACATGGGGGACCCAGTGGAGTGGTGGCATTTGGGGACCTGAGGGACCTGGGGCGATGGGAGACCTGGGGGATCTGGGGGTCTCAGGGTGTCTTTGGGGGTCTCTGGGGGTCCCAGTGGTCTCTGGGGGTCCCAGTGGGATCTGGGGGTCGCAGTGGGTTCTGGGGGTCTTGGGGTGTCTCTGGGGATCCCAGTGGTCTCTGGGGGTCTCTGGGTGTCCCGCTGGGATCTGGGGGTCTCAGGGTGTCTATGGGGGTCTCTGGGGGTCCCAGTGGGTTCTGGGTGTCTCGGGGTGTCTATGGGGGTCCCGCTGGGATCTGGGGGTCTCTGGGGATCCCAGCGATCTCTGGGGGTCTCTGGGGGTCCCAGTGGGTTCTGGGAGTCTCAGGGTGTCTCTGGGGGTCCCGCTGGGATCTGGGGGTCTCTGGGGGTCCCAGTGGTCTCTGGGGGTCTCTGGGGGTCCCAGTGGGTTCTGGGTGTCTCGGGGTGTCTCTGGGGGTCCTGCTGGGATCTGGGGGTCTCTGGGGGTCCCAGTGGGTTCTGGGAGTCTCAGGGTGTCTCTGGGGGTCCCGCTGGGATCTGGGGGTCTCTGGGGGTCCCAGTGGTCTCTGGGGTCTCTGGGGGTCCCGCCGGGATCTGGGGGTCCCAGTGGTCTCTGGGGGTCTCTGGGGGTCCCAGTGGGTTCTGGGTGTCTCAGGATGTCTCTGGGGGTTGCAGTGGGTTCTGGGGGTCTCGGGGTGTCTCTGGGGGTCCCGCTGGGATCTGGGGGTCTCAGGGTGTCTATGGGGGTCTCTGGGGGTCCCAGTGGGTTCTGGGGGTCTCGGGGTGTCTCTGGGGGTCCCGCTGGGATCTGGGGGTCTCGGGGGTCCCAGTGGTCTCTGGGGGTCTCTGGGGGTCCCGCCGGGATCTGGGGGTCCCAGTGGTCTCTGGGGGTCTCTGGGTGTCCCGCTGGGATCTGGGGGTCTCAGGGTGTCTATGGGGGTCTCTGGGGGTCCCAGTGGGTTCTGGGTGTCTCGGGGTGTCTATGGGGGTCCCGCTGGGATCTGGGGGTCTCTGGGGGTCCCAGTGGTCTCTGGGGTCTCTGGGGGTCCCGCCGGGATCTGGGGGTCCCAGTGGTCTCTGGGGGTCTCTGGGGGTCCCAGTGGGTTCTGGGTGTCTCGGGATGTCTATGGGGGTCCCGGTGGGATCTGGGGGTCTCTGGGGGTCCCAGTGGTCTCTGGGGGTCTCTGGGGGTCGCAGTGGGTTCTGGGGTCTCAGGGTGTCTCTGGGGATCCCAGTGGGATCTGGGGGGTCTCTGGGGGTCCCAGTGGTCTCTGGGGGTCTCTGGGGGTCCCAGTGGGTTCTGGGGGTCTCTGGGGATCCCAGTGGTCTCTGGGGGTCTCTGGGGGTCCCAGTGGGTTCTGGGGGTCTCAGGGTGTCTCTGGGGGTCCCGCTGGGATCTGGGGGTCTCTGGGGGTCCCAGTGGTCTCTGGGGGTCTCTGGGGGTCCCGCCGGGATCTGGGGGTCCCAGTGGTCTCTGGGGGTCTCTGGGGGTTCCAGTGGGTTCTGGGTGTCTCAGGATGTCTCTGGGGGTTGCAGTGGGTTCTGGGGGTCTTGGGGTGTCTCTGGGGGTCCCGCTGGGATCTGGGGGTCCCAGTGGTCTCTGGGGGTCTCTGGGGGTCCCAGTGGGTTCTGGGTGTCTCGGGGTGTCTATGGGGGTCCCGGTGGGATCTGGGGGTCTCTGGGGGTCCCAGTGGTCTCTGGGGGTCTCTGGGGGTCGCAGTGGGTTCTGGGGGTCTCGGGGTGTCTCTGGGGGTCCCAGGGGTCTCTGGGGGTCTCTGGGGGTCCAAGTGGTCTCTGGGGGTCGCAGTGGGTTCTGGGTGTCTCAGGATGTCTCTGGGGGTTGCAGTGGGTTCTGGGGGTCTCGGGGTGTCTCTGGGGGTCCCGCTGGGATCTGGGGGTCTCAGGGGGTCCCGCTGGGCTGTGGGGGTGCCGGGGGGGCTGGGTGGGGGGGATGGGGGGGGGGGGCCTCACCCGGTGCCCGTTGAAGACGTAGGCCAGCTCGTCGGCGCCCAGCTCGGTGTCGGGGCGCAGGCCGGGGCGGGCCCAGCCCACCCTCATCTCCCCGGTGGTGACGGCCTCGAACTCGAAGTACCACTTGCCCCCGCGCACGGCGTAGCCCCGCTCCGCCCGGAAGATGCGGGCCCGCTCCCCCCGCCCCCGCGGCACCCCCTGGGCGGCTATGGGGCCAGGCAAGGCGGGGGGGGGGGACACACACACACACACGGTGGGGGGTCAGCACCCCAAAAGGGCAGCCGGGAGCCTGCGCCCCCAAAACAGCACCCAGCATCCTCCCTGCACCCCCAAAACAGCACCCAGCATCCTCCCTGCACCCCAAAACAGCACCCAGCACCCCAAGGGCACCCCAAAGGCACCTGCTCCTCCGCACCCCAAATAGCACCCTGCATCCTCCTGCACCCCAAACAGCACCCAGCACCCCCAAGGCACCCCCAAAGGCACCCAGCACCCTCCCTGCACCCCAAAATAGCACCCTGCATCCTCCCTGCACCCCAAAATAGGACCCAGCACCCCCAAACTGCCCTCACCCCCAAAGGCCCCCACTCTCTCTACACCCCAATAGCCCCACCCCCAAACTGCACCCTGCACCCCAAAAGACCCCCAGCATCCTCTCTACACCCCAAAACAGCACCCAGCACCCCCAAAAGAGCACCCAGCATCCTCCCTGCACCCCCAAAACAGCACCCAGCACCCCCAAAGGGCACCCCCAAAGGCACCCAGCATCCTCCCTGCACCCCAAAATAGCACCCTGCATCCTCCCTGCACCCCAAAATAGGACCCAGCACCCCCAAAACTGCACCCTGCACCCCCCAAAAGGCCCCCAGCATCCTCTCTACACCCCAAAATAGCACCCAGCACCCCCAAAACTGCACCCTGCACCCCCAAAACAGCACCCTGCACCCCCAAAACAGCACCCTACACCCTTCCTGCACCCCAAAATAGGACCCAGCACCCCCAAAACAGCACCCTGCACCCCCAAAAGGCCCCCAGCATCCTCCTTACACCCCCAACATAGCACCCAGCACCCCCAAACAGCACCCTGCACCCCTAAAATAGCACCCTGCATCCTCCCTGCACCCCCAAAACAGCACCCAGCACCCCCAAAGGGCACCCCCAAAGGCACCCAGCATCCTCCCTGCACCCCAAAATAGGACCCAGCACCCCCAAAACTGCACCCTGCACCCCCCAAAAGGCCCCCAGCATCCTCTCTACGCCCCAAAATAGCACCCAGCACCCCCAAAACAGCACCCAGCACCCCCAAAAGGCCCCCAGCATCCTCCTTACACCCAGCACCCCCAAAATAGCACCCTGCACCCCTAAAATAGCACCCTGCATCCTCCCTGCACCCCAAAATAGGACCCAGCACCCCCAAACCAGCACCCTGCACCCTCCTTACACCCCCAAAACAGCACCCAGCACCCCCAAAGGGCACCCCCAAAGGCACCCAGCATCCTCCCTGCACCCCAAAATAGCACCCAGCACCCCCAAACAGCACCCAGCATCCTCCTTACACCCCTAAAACAGCACCCAACACCCCCCAAACAACACCCTGCATCCTCCCTGCACCCCAAAATAGGACCCAGCACCCCCAAAACAGCACCCAGCACCCCCAAAAGGCCCCCAGCATCCTCCTTACACCCCCAACATAGCACCCAGCACCCCCAAAACAGCACCCTGCACCCCCAAAATAGCACCCTGCATCCTCCCTGCACCCCAAAATAGCACCCAGCACCCCCAAATGGCACCCCCAAAGGCACCCAGCATCCTCCCTGCACCCCAAAATAGCACCAAGCACCCCCAAACAGCACCCAGCATCCTCCCTACAGCCCCAAAATAGCACCCTGCACCCCCAAAACAGCACCCAGCATCCTCCTTACACCCCTAAAACAGCACCCAGCACCCCCAAAACAACACCTGCACCCTCCCTGCACCCCAAAATAGCACCCAGCACCCCCAAAACAGCACCCTGCACCCCCCAAAAGGCACCCAGCATCCTCTCTGCACCCCAAAATAGCACCCAGTACCCCCAAAACAGCACCCTGCACCCCTAAAATAGCACCCTGCATCCTCCCTGCACCCCAAATAGAACCCAGCACCCCCAAAACTGCACTCTGCACCCCCCCAAAAGGCACCCAGCATCCTCTCTGCACCCCAAAATAGCACCTAGCACCCCCAAATGGCACCCTACATGCCCAAAGTCCCCCCAAATGTCCCCTGCACCCCTAAGAGCCCCCCCCAAATGGCACCCTACACCCCTAAGAGCCCCCCCAAATGGCACCCTGCACCCCCAAAGCCCCCCCAAATGGCACCCTGCACCCCCAAATAGCACCCTGCACCCCTAAGATCCCCCCCAAATGTCCCCCTGCCCCCCCCAAAGCCCCCCCAAATGGCACCCTACACCCCTAAGAGCCCCCCCCCAAATGGCACCCTGCACCCCCAAAGCCCCCCCAAATGGCACCCTACACCCCTAAGAGCCCCCCCAAATGGCACCCTGCACCCTCAAAGCCCCCCCCAAATGGCACCCTGCACCCCCAAATAGCACCCTGCACCCCTAACATCCCCCCCAAATGTCCCCCTGCACCCCCAAAGCCCCCCCAAATGGCACCCTGCCCCCCCCAAAGCCCCCCCAAATGGCACCCTACACCCCTAAGAGCCCCCCCAAATGGCACCCTGCACCCCCAAAGCCCCCCCAAATGGCACCCTGCCCCCCTAAGATCCCCCCCCAAATGTCCCCCTGCACCCCCAAAGCCCTCCTAAATCCCACCCAAATGGCACCCTGCCCCCCCCCCCAAGGCCCCCCACCCCCCACCCCAGTGGCCCCCCCACTCACGGCTCTCCTGGTCGGGGGGGCTCGATGTTGTAGCCGTAGCCCAGCAGGGTGCGCACGGCCTGGCACAGGCTCTCCCGGTTGGTCCTCTTGGTGCGCTCGTCCAGCAGGTGGTAGGGCACCAGCCGCGGGTTCCGCTTGTTCTTGATGTCCTACGGGGGGGGGGACAGGGTCACCGCGGGCGTGGGGACACGAGGACACCACCACCACGGGCGTGGGGACACCACCATGGGCATGGGGACACCACCACAACGGGTGTGGAGACATGGGGACACCACCATGGGGATGGGGACACCACTTCAACGGGCATGGGGACACCACCACGGGCATGGGGACACCACCACAACAGGCGAGGGGACACGGGGACACCACCACCACAGGTGTGGAGACATGGGGACACCACCACCGCGGGTGTGGAGACATGGGGACACCACCATGGGGATGGGGACACCACAACCACGGGCATGGGGATGCGGGGACACCACCACCGCAGGTGTGGGGACACCACCATGGGGATGGGGACACCACCACAACGGGCATGGGGACACCACCACGGGCATGGGGACACCACCACAACAGGCGAGGGGACACGGGGACACCACCACCACAGGTGTGGAGACATGGGGACACCACCACCGCGGGTGTGGAGACACAGGGACACCACCACCACGGGTGTGAGGACACCACCATGGGCATGAGGACACCACCACAACAGGCGTGGGGATGTGGGGACACCACCACCATGGGTGTGGAGACATGGGGACACCACCACCATGGGCGTGGGGACACCACCATGGGCATGAGGACACCACCACAACAGGCGAGGGGACACGGGGACACCACCACCGCGGGTGTGGAGACATGGGGACACCACCACGGGCATGGGGATACCACCACAACAGGTGAGGGGACACGGGGACACCACCACCACGGGTGTGGAGACATCACCATGGGGATGGGGACACCACAACCACGGGCATAGGGATGCGGGGACTCCACCACCGCAGGTGTGGGGACACCACCATGGGCATGGGGACACCACCACGGGCATGAGGACAGCACCACAACAGGCGTGGGGATGTGGGGACACCACCACCACGGGTGTGGAGACATGGGGACACCACCACCATGGGCATGGGGACACCACCATGGGCATGGGGACACCACCACGGGCATGGGGACACCACCACAACGGGCGTGGAGACACAGGGACACCACCACCACGGGTGTGAGGACACCACCATGGGCATGAGGACATCACCACAACAGGTGTGGGGATGTGGGGACACCACCACCACGGGTGTGGAGACATAGGGACACCACCACCACGGGCGTGGGGATGTGGGGACATCACCACCACAGGTGTAGGGATGCGGGGACACCACCACCACGGGTGTGGGGACACCACCATGGGCATGGGGACACCAACACCACGGGCATGGGGATGTGGGGACACCACCACCATGGGCGTAGAGGACACCACCATGGGCATGGAGACACCACCACAACAGGTGTGGGGACGCAGGGACACCACCATGACGGGTGTGGGGAACAGAAGGACACCACCACCACGGGCGTGGAGACACAAAGACACCACCACCACGGGCCTGGGGACACGAGGACACCACTAACATGGGTGTGAGGACACCACCATGGGCATGGAGACACCACCATGGGCATGGGGTCACCACCATGGGCATGGAGACATCGCCATAGGCATGGAGACACCACCATGGGCATGGGGACACGGGGACACCACCACCACAGGCTTGGGGACACCACCATTACGGGTGTGGGGACACCACCACCATGGGTGTGAGGACATCACCATGGGCATGGGGACGGGGGGACACCACCACCATGGATGTGGGGATATCACCATGGGTGCAAGGACATCACCAGGGGAATGGGGACACCACCACGGGCGTGGGGACACGGGGACACAACCACCATGGGCTTGGGGACACAGGGACATCACCACCACGGGTGTGAGGACATCACCATGAGCATGGGGATGCCACCACCATGGGTGCGAGGACATCACCACGGGCATGGAGACACCACTGCAGGCATGGGGACATGAGGACACCACCACCACGCGTGTGGGGACACCACTGTGGGCATGTGGACATCGCCATGGGCATGGGGACACGGGGACACCACCACCACGGGAATGGGGACAAGGCGGAGGGGACACGGGGACAATGGGGAGGCCACAGGGACATTGTGGGGGGCACAGGGACGTCATAGGGGGTGCAGCAGAACCCCAACCAGAAGCACGGGGAGATGCGGCCACCACCATGGGCATGGAGACACCACCACTATGGCCATGGGGACAAGGCGGGGGGGACACGGGGACATTGGGGGGGCCACAGCGACATTGCGGGGGGGGCCACAGGGACACTGGGGGGGCCACAGGGACATTGTGGGGGGCACAGGGACGTCACGGGGGGTGCAGCAGAAACTCAACCAGAAGCACGGGGAGATGCGGCCACCACCGTGGGCATAGAGACACCACCACCATGGCCAGGAGGACAAGGCGGGGGGGACACGGGGACATTGGGGGGGCCACAGGGACATTGTGGGGGGCACAGGGACGTCGTGGGGGGCGCAGCAGAGCCTCAACCAGAAGCACGGGGAGATGTGGCCACCACCGTGGACACGGAGACACCACCACCATGGCCATAGGGACAAGGCGGGGGGGACACAAGGACATTGGGTGGGACACGAGGACATTGGGGGGGGACACGGGGACATTGCCGGGGGTGGGGGGGCACAGGGACACTGGGGGGCCACAGGGACATCGTGGGGGCCACAGGGACATCGTGGGGGGCGCAGCAGAACCTCAACCAGAAGCACGGGGAGATGCGGCCACCACCGTGGACACGGAGACACTGCCGGGAGCAGGGGGCCAGGGTGGGGGGGGAGAAGATGGGTGCTGGGGGGTCCCGGGGGGGGGGTCCGCAGGGTGCCCCCCACCCACCTGGAGGGTGCTGTAGGTCCAGCCCTGCTGGACGCGGTCGCGGGCCCAGACGTTGTGGCCGTTCTCGGCCAAACGGTCGACCAGCGTCAGCTGGGCCGGCGTCAACTTGACGTGGGCCAGGTCCAGCGGGGCCGGCTTGTACCCGTTGGACATGGTGTAACTGGGAGGGCAAACTGGTCAGACTGGGAGCCCCAAACTGGGAGCCCCCCTCCGGGGAGACCCCCAAACTGGGCCCTCAAACTGGGCCCTCCAATTAGGACCTGGAATTGGGGACCCGCTCTAGGACATGGTGGAACTGGGAGGGCAAACTGGTCAGACTGGGAGCCCCAAACTGGGAGCCCCCCTCCGGGGAGACCCCCAAACTGGGCCCTCAAACTGGGCCCTCCAATTAGGACCTGGAATTGGGGACCCGCTCTAGGACATGGTGGAACTGGGAGGGCAAACTGGTCAGACTGGGAGCCCCGAGTGGGACCCTAAACTGGGACCTCAAACTGGGAGCCCCCTCCAGAGACCCCAAACTGGGAGCCCAAATTGGGACCTCAAACCGGGACCTCCAATTAGGACCTGGAATTGGGGACCCGCTCTAGGACATGGTGGAACTGGGGGAAACTGGCCAGACTGGGAGCCCCAAACTGGGAAGCCAAACTGGGAGCCCCCCTCTGGGGAGTCCCCAAACTGGGAGCCCAAACTGGGAGTCTAAACTGGGAGCCCCCCTCCGGAGACCTCCCAAACTGGGACCTCCAATTAGGACCTGGAATTGGGGACCCACTCTGGGACATGGTGGAACTGGGGGGAACTGGTCAGACTGGGAGCCCCAAACTGGGAAGCCAAACTGGGACCCCCCCTCTGGGGAGTCCCCAAACTGGGAAGCCAAACTGGGAGCCCCCCTCTGGGGAGTCCCCAAACTGGGAGCCCAAACTGGGAGTCTAAACTGGGAGCCCCCCTCCGGAGACCTCCCAAACTGGGACCTCCAATTAGGACCTGGAATTGGGGACCTGCTCTGGGACATGGTGGAACTGGGGGGAACTGGTCAGACTGGGAGCCCCAAACTGGGAAGCCAAACTGGGAGCCTCCCTCTGGGGAGACCCCAAACTGGGACCCCAAACTGGGACCTCCAATTAGGACCTGGAATTGGGGACCCACTCTGGGACATGGTGGAACTGGGGGGGAACTGGCCAGACTGGGAGCCCCAAACTGGGAAGCCAAACTGGGAGCCCCCCTCTGGGGAGTCCCCATACTGGGGACCCCAAACTGGGACCTCCAATTAGGACCTGGAATTGGGGACCCGCTCTGGGACATGGTGGAACTGGGAGGGCAAACTGGTCAGACTGGGAGCCCCGAGTGAGACCCTAAACTGGGACCTCAAACTGGGAGCCCAAACTGGGAGTCTAAACTGGGAGCCCCCCCTCCGGAGACCTCCCAAACTGGGACCTCCAATTAGGCCTGGAATTGGGGACCCACTCTGGGGACATGGTGGGAACTGGGGGGAACTGGTCAGACTGGGAGCCCCAAACTGGGAAGCCAAACTGGGAGCCCCCCTCTGGGGAGTCCCCAAACTGGGACCCCAAACTGGGAGTCTAAACTGGGAGCCCCCCTCCGGAGACCCCCCAAACTGGGATCTCAACTGGGACCTGGAATTGGGGACCCGCTCTGGGACATGGTGAAACTGGGAGGGCAAACTGGTCATACTGGGAGCCCCGAGTTGGGACCCTAAACTGGACCTCTCAAACTGGGGAGCCAAACTGGGGACGCCCAAACTGGGACCTCCAATTAGGACCTGGAATTGGGGACCCACTCTGGGACATGGTGGAACTGGGGGGAACTGGTCAGACTGGGAGCCCCAAACTGGGAAGCCAAACTGGGAGTCCCCCTCTGGGGAGTCCCCAAACTGGGACCCCAAACTGGGACCTCCAATTAGGACCTGGAATTGGGGACCCACTCTGGGACATGGTGGAACTGGGGGGAACTGGTCAGACTGGGAGCCCCAAACTGGGAAGCCAAACTGGGAGCCCCCCTCTGGGGAGTCCCCAAACTGGGAGCCCAAACTGGGAGTCTAAACTGGGAGCCCCCCCTCCGGAGACCTCCCAAACTGGGACCTCCAATTAGGACCTGGAATTGGGGACCTGCTCTGGGACATGGTGAAACTGGGAGGGCAAACTGGTCATACTGGGAGCCCCGAGTGGGACCCTAAACTGGGATCTCAAACTGGGAGCCCCCTCCAGAGACCCCAAACTGGGAGCCCAAACTGGGACCTCAAACTGGGAGCCCAAACTGGGAGTCTAAACTGGGAGCCCGCCTCCAGAGACCTCCCAAACTGGGACCTCAGCTGGGACCTGGAACTGGGGACCCGCTCTGGGACATGGTGGAACTGGGAGAAACTGGTCATACTGGGAGCCCCGAGTGGGACCCTAAACTGGGACCTCAAACTGGGAGCCCAAACTGGGACCTCCAATTAGGACCTGGAATTGGGGACCCACTCTGGGACATGGTGGAACTGGGGGGAACTGGTCAGACTGGGAACCCCGAGTAGGACCCTAAACTGGGACCTCAAACTGGGAGCCCAGACTGGGAGCCCCCCTCCGGAGACCTCCCAAACTGGGACCTCCAATTAGGACCTGGAATTGGGGACCCACTCTGGGACATGGTGGAACTGGGGGGAACTGGTCAGACTGGGAGCCCCAAACTGGGAAGCCAAACTGGGAGCCCCCCTCTGGGGAGACCCCAAACTGGGACCCCAAACTGGGACCTCCAATTAGGACCTGGAATTGGGGACCCACTCTGGGACATGGTGGAACTGGGGGGGAACTGGTCAGACTGGGAACCCCGAGTAGGACCCTAAACTGGGACCTCAAACTGGGAGCCCAGACTGGGAGCCCCCCTCCGGAGACCTCCCAAACTGGGACCTCCAATTAGGACCTGGAATTGGGGACCTGCTCTGGGACATGGTGGAACTGGGGGGAACTGGTCAGACTGGGAGCCCCAAACTGGGAAGCCAAACTGGGAGCCCCCCTCTGGGGAGACCCCAAACTGGGACCTCAAACTGGGAGCCCAAACTGGGACCTCAAACTGGGACCTCCAATTAGGACCTGGAATTGGGGACCTGCTCTGGGGCATGGTGGAACTGGGAGGGCAAACTGGTCAGACTGGGAGCCCCGAGTAGGACCCTAAACTGGGACCTCAAACTGGGAGCCCAGACTGGGAGCCCCCCTCCGGAGACCCCCAAACTGGGACACACACCCCCCCCATCACCCCCTGTCAAAGCCCCCCCCCAGATCCCCCTCCAAACCAGTAACCACCCTTCCCCTCAAACTGGGAACACCTCCCCCCCCTCCCCAAACTGGGACACTGCCCCCCCTGAACTGGGACCCCTCCCCCCCCGAACTGGGACCCCTCCCCCCCCCCCCCAGCCCCCACCTTTTGGGGAGTTTGAGCTTTTTGAGGTTTTCCTCCGCTTTCTCGTCGGCCATTCCCACGTGGCAGCCCAGCGCCAGCAGCGTCCTTTGGGGGGGGGGGGGGGCAACGGGGGGGGGTCACCCCAAAAAACCCCCCTCCCCCCCACACCAACCCCCCCCCGGCCTCCCAAACCCCCCAAATCCCCCCCAAATCTCCATCCAAGCCCCCCCAGACCCCCCCAATCTCCATCCAAGCCCCCCCAAGTCCCCCCGTATCCCCCCCAAACCCCCCAAATCCCCCCTAAATCCCCCCAAATCTCCATCCAAGCCCCCCCAGACCCCCCCAAATCTCCATCCAAGCCCCCCCCAAGCCCCCCCGTATCCCCCCCAAACCCCCCAAATCCCCCCAGACCCCCCAAAATCTCCATCCAAGCCCCCTGAAGCCCCCTCAAATCCCCCAAAACCCCCCAAATCCCCCCTAAATCCCCCCAAATCCCCTCCAAATCTCCATCCAAGCCCCCCCAGACACCCCCAATCTCCATCCAAGCCCCCCCGTATCCCCCCCATATCCCCCCCAGAGCCCCCCAATCTCCAAGCCCCCCTAAATCCCCCCCCAAATCTCCATCCAAGTCCCCCCAGACCCCCCCAATCTCCATCCAAGCCCCCCAAGCCCCCCCGTATCCCCCCAAACCCCCCAAATCCCCCCAAATCCCCCCAAATCTCCATCCAAGCCCCCCCAGACCCCCCCAATCTCCATCCAAGCCCCCCCCAAGCCCCCCCGTATGCCCCCCAAACCCCCCAAATCCCCCCTAA
This sequence comes from Fratercula arctica, assembly GCA_947846985.1. NCBI lineage: Eukaryota > Metazoa > Chordata > Aves > Charadriiformes > Alcidae > Fratercula > Fratercula arctica. The sequence continues at coordinate 8,552,970 of CANTUZ010000014.1, read as the reverse complement.
ATCCCCCCAAATCCCCCCCAATCTCCATCCAAGCCCCCCCATATCCCCCCAAACCCCCCAAATCCCCCCCAAATCTCCATCCAAGCCCCCCCAGACCCCCCCAATCTCCATCCAAGCCCCCCCATATCCCCCCCAAACCCCCCAAATCCCCCCTAAATCCCCCCCAAATCTCCATCCAAGCCCCCCCAGACCCCCCCAAATCTCCATCCAAGCCCTCCCCAGACCCCCCAGGCCCCCCCCCCCAGAACCCCCCACCCCCCCCCCCCCCTCACTTGAGGGTCTCCCCCGACATCTGGAGGTTGTAGCCGCGCTCGGGCTCGGGCAGCCCGTGGAAGCTGAGCAGACACGGGTGCAGCCGCCGGACGTCGTCCCGGATCTTGGGGGGGGGGGGGACACACACACGACACCCCCAAAATCAGCCTCACCCCCCCCACACACAAAGAGGGGGACCCCCAGAGTCACCCCCCTCCCCCAGGGGACACCCCAAAGTCGTCCCCCCCCCAAAAGGAGACCCCAAAGCCACCCCCCGGGGGGGGGGGAGGGGACACACCCCAAAGTCATCTGCTCCCCCCCCCCCCCAAGGGGGACCCCAAAATCAACTCCCCCCCCCCACCCCCCCCCCCCGAGGAAGCCCCCCCCCCCAAAATCACCCCCCCCGGGGAGGAACCCCAAAGTCCGCCCCCTCTAAGAAGACCCGAAAAATCAGTCACCACCCCCCCACACCAAGGGGACACCCCAAAATCACAACCCCCCCCCAAAGGGAGACCCCAAAATCACCCCCCCCGGGGGGACCCCCAAAGTCCTGGGGGGGTTTGGGGGGGGGAGGGTTCAGGGGGGATCCGGGGGGGGGGTTCAGGGGGGTTTCGGGGGGGGGGGGGTCCCAGGGGGTTTGGGGGGTTCGGGGGTTTTGGGGGGGTCCCGGGGGGGTTCAGGAGGGGTCTGTCCCTGCCGGGGGGGGGGGGCAGGGGGGTTTGGGGGGGTTCAGGGGGGTGTGGGGAGGGGAGTTGGGGGTTTTGGGGGGGGTCCTGGGGGGGGGGGGTTTGGGGGGGTTCAGGGGGGTGTGGGGAGGGGGGTTGGGGGTTTTGGGGGGGATCCTGGGGGGGGGGGTTTGGGGGGGTTCAGGGGGGTGTGGGGAGGGGGGCTGGGGGTTTTGGGGGGGGTTCAAGGGGGGGTTCGGGGGGGGGGGGGTCCCATCACACCCAGGGAGGGGGGGGGTCTCGGAGTGGGGGGGGCTCACGACACTGTGGGGGGTTTTGGGGGGGTTTGAGGGGGTTCAGGGGGGTGTGGGGGGCTTTTAGGGGGTTTTGGGGGGTGGGGGGGTTTCGGGGGGTGCCGGGGGGGTTCGGGGGGGTCGCGGGGGGGGGGTCACTGACAGGGCCGTAGGTCCAGCCCTGCTCGATGCGGGTTTGGGCCCAAAGTTCGTGGATATTTTCCGCCAGTTTCTCCCGGATCCGCTCCAGGTGGGGGGGCAGCACGATCTATGGGGCGGGGGGGGGGGGGGCAGGGGCTGGCACCCCAAAAAACAGCCCCCCCCCACCCCCAGCCCCCCAAACCCCCCAATCTCCATCCAAGCCCCCCCCAAACTCCCCCCAAACCTGCCCCAAGACCCCCCCAAATCCCCCCCCAAACCCCTCAAATCCCCCTAAGCCCCCCCATATCCCCATGAACCCCCCCCAAACTCCCCCCAAACCCCCCCAGACTCCTCAACTCCCCCCCAATTCCCCCCCAAACCCCTCAAAGCCCCCCCAAACCCCCCCATATCCCCATCAAAGCCCCCCCCAAACTCCCCAAATCCCCCCAAGCCCCCCCATATCCCCATCAAAGCCCCCCCAAACTCCCACCAACCCCCACCAAACCCCTCAAAGCCCCCCAAAATCCCCCCAAATCCCCCCCAAATCCTTCAAATCTCCCCAAACCCCCCCATATCCCCATCAAAGCCCCCCCGAAACTCCCCAAATCCCCCCCAAGCCCCCCCATATCCCCATCAAAGCCCCCCCAAACTCCCCCCAACTCCCCCCAAACCCCTCAAATCCCCCCCCAGCTCCCCAAATCCCCCCCCCCCCCCCCCCCCCAAACCCCCCCCACCTGCTGGGTGTCGACGGGGCAGGGGGTGAAGGCGGTGTGGGGCAACCCCTGGGGGGCGCCCAGGAGGCTGCGGGTGCCGGGGGGGCCCTCGCCCCCCCCCCGATAGGCCTTGATGGGCTCCAGGCGCAGGCGCTCGCGGGGCAGCAGGGCCTCGGCGCAGGGCGAGTAGCCGGGGGGGGGCAGGAACTGGAATTCCCCATGGCGGCCCCCCAGCAGGAACCGCAGCCTTTTTTTGGGGGGGGGGGAACGGGGGGGGGGGGGTCAGGACCCACACACGGCACCCCCCGAACCCCACGGCATCCCTGTGGGACACCCACCCATCCCCCCCCCCCCAAGACCCACAGCATCCCTGTGGGATCCCCCCCCCCCAGACCCACAGCATCCCCCCCAGCCCCACAGCATCCCTCCATCACCCCCCCCCCCCAAGCCCCATAGCAGCCCCCCCAGCCCCACAGCATCCCTCCATCACCCCCCCCCAGCCCCATAGCAGCCCCCCCCAGCCCCACAGCATCCCTGTGGGATCCCCCCCCCCCCAGACCCACAGCAGCCCCCCCCAGACCCACAGCAGCCCTCCATCACCCCCCCAGACCCACAGCATCCCTGTGGGATCCCCCCCCCCAGACCCACAGCAGCCCCCCCAGCCCCACAGCATCCCTCCATCACCCCCCCCTCCAAGCCCCATAGCAGCCCCCCCAGCCCCACAGCATCCCTCCATCACACCCCCCAGCCCCACAGCAGCCCCCCCAGCCCCACAGCAGCCCTCCATCACCCCTCCAGCCGCCCAACACCCCCCCACCCAGCAGTGAACCACCACCCCACACCACCCCCCCCCCCCTCCAGCATCCCCCCAGCCCCACAGCAGCCTCCCCGGCCCCCCACAGTGAGGTGGGGACATTCCGGGGGACACACCCCCCACCTCCCCCCCCCCATTTCCATGGGGGTCTCACTTGATGCCGGCGGAGAAGCTGGCGACGGGGGAGAAGAGGGTGTCGAGGTTGAAGCTCTCCAGGACCCCCTGGACGGGGCAGCCGTTGAGGCGGAAGGAGGCGCTGGGGACCCCCAGGTCCAGGCAGCAGCTGACCACGTCCCCGGGGGCCAGCGCCCGCCGCTGCGGGGAGGCCACCGCCCGCGCCACCCCCCCTGCGGGACAGGAGGTGACACTTTTTGGTGGGGGTGGTGGGGACGGACACGCACACACACAGAGACACCAGGCGCCGGGGCAGCGCGACGCGCCGGGGGACAGGGGACGTGGCAAGGGACGCACTGGGGGACAGGGGACATGACAAGGGACATGACAGGGGACAGGGGACATGACAAGAGACACGATGGGGGACAGGGGACATGACAGGGGACGTGACAAGGGACATAGGAGACACCAAGGGACACACCGGGGGACAGGGGACACGACAAGGGACATGATGGGGGACAGGGGACATGACAGGGGACGGGGGACATGACAAGAGACACGATGGGGGACAGGGGACATGACAGGGGACGTGACAAGGGATGTGCTGGGGGACAGGGGACATGACAGGGGACATACCAAGGGATGTGCTGGGGGACAGGGGACATGACAGGGGACATGACAGGGGACAGGGGACGTACCAAGGGACGTGCTGGGGGACAGGGGACGTGCCAAGGGACAAGATGGGGGACAGGGGACATGACAAGAGACATGACAAAGGACACGACAAGGGACATAGGACACACCAAAGTACATGCTGGGGGACAGGGGACATGACAGGGGACAGGGGGCACACCAAGGGACACGATGGGGGACAGGGGACATGACAAGGGACATGACAGGGGACAGGGGACATGACAAGAGACACGATGGGGGACAGGGGACATGACAGGGGACGTGACAAGGGACATAGGAGACACCAAGGGACACGATGGGGGACAGGGGACACGACAAGGGACATGATGGGGGACAGGGGACATGACAGGGGACATACCAAGGGATGTGCTGGGGGACAGGGGACATGACAGGGGACATGACAGGGGACAGGGGACGTACCAAGGGACAAGATGGGGGACAGGGGACATGACAAGAGACATGACAAAGGACACGACAAGGGACATAGGACACACCAAAGTACATGCTGGGGGACAGGGGACATGACAGGGGACATGGGACACACCAAGGGACACGATGGGGGACAGGGGACATGACAAGGGACATAACAGGGGACAGGGGACATGACAAGAGACACGATGGGGGACAGGGGACATGACAAGGGATGTGCTGGGGGACAGGGGACATGACAGGGGACATACCAAGGGATGTGCTGGGGGACAGGGGACATGACAGGGGACATGACAGGGGACAGGGGACGTACCAAGGGACAAGATGGGGGACAGGGGACATGACAAGAGACATGACAAAGGACACGACAAGGGACATAGGACACACCAAAGTACATGCTGGGGGACAGGGGACATGACAGGGGACATGGGACACACCAAGGGACACGATGGGGGACAGGGGACATGACAAGGGACATAACAGGGGACAGGGGACGTGCCAAGGGACACGATGGGGGACAGGGGACATGACAAGAGACACGATGGGGGACAGGGGACGTGCCAAGGGACAAGATGGGGGACAGGGGACATGATAAGGGACACATCGGGGACCACATGCACGAGGAGAACCATGCGCATGAGGGGAACCACACGCACGAGGGGAACCACACGCACGAGGAGAACCACGCGCACGAGGAGAACCACACGCACGAGGAGAACCACACACGAGGAGAACCACGCGCACGAGGAGAACCACACGCACAAGGAGGACCACACATGAGGAAAACCATGCACAAGGAGAACCATGCGCACGAGGAGGACCAGGCACACGAGGAGAACCACACGCACGAGGAGAACCACACGCACGAGGAGAACCATGTGCACGAGGAGAACCACGCACAAGGAGAACCATGCGCACAAGGAGAACCATGCATGAGGAGAAACCCACGCGCACGAGGGGAACCATGTGCACGAGGGGAACCACGTGCACGAGGAGAACCACACATGAGGAGAACCGCGCACGAGGAGAACCACGCACGAGGAGAACCACACGCACGAGGAGAACCACACGCACGAGGAGAACCACGCGCACGAGGAGGACCAGGCACACGAGGAGAACCACACGCACAAGGGGAACCATGCGCACGAGGGGAACCACACGCACGAGGAGAACCACACACGAGGAGAACCATGTGCACGAGGAGAACCACGCACAAGGAGAACCATGCGCACGAGGAGGACCAGGCACACGAGGAGAACCACACGCACGAGGAGAACCACACGCACGAGGAGAACCATGTGCACGAGGAGAACCACGCACAAGGAGAACCATGCATGAGGAGAAACCCACGCGCACGAGGGGAACCACGTGCACGAGGAGAACCACACATGAGGAGAATCACGCACGAGAAGAACCACGCGCACAAGGAGAACCACACGCACGAGGAGAACCACACGCACGAAGAGAACCGCGCACGAGGAGAACCACGCGCACGAGGAGGACCACGCGCACGAGGAGGACCACACGCACGAGGAGATCCACGCGCACGAGGAGAACCACACGCACGAGGAGAACCACACACGAGGAGAACCACACACACAAGGAGAACCACGCACGAGGAGAACCACACGCACGAGGGGAACCACACGCACGAGGAGAACCACACACGAGGAAAACCACACGCACGAGGAGAACCACACGCACGAGGAGAACCACACACGAGGAGAACCACACACACAAGGAGAACCACATGCACGAGGAGAACCGCATGCACGAGGAGAACCACGCGCACGAGGAGAACCACGTGCACGAGGAGAACCACGCGCACGAGGAGAACCACACACACGAGGAGAACCACGCGCACGAGGAGAACCACACACACGAGGAGAACCGCGCATGAGGAGAACCACACGCACGAGGAGAACCACGCACAAGGAGAACCACACGCACGAGGAGAACCACACGCACGAGGAGAACCACGCACAAGGAGAACCACGCACAAGGAGAACCACACGCACGAGGAGAACCACACGCACGAGGAGAACCACGCACGAGGAGAACCACACACACGAGGAGAACCACGCGCACGAGGAGAACGACGCTCGCACGAGGGCCGTACCTGTCCAGAGGTGGAGGCCGTCGAAGGCGAAGGAGGAGAGGTCGTCACCGGCCCCGTTGCCCCCCCAGCCCTCGCCGCCCCCCGGGTAGGGGTTGTAGCCCCCCGCCGCCGCCCAGCCCACCCGCAGGTGGGTGCCCTGCGCCCCCAGGAAGGGCTGCGCCCGCTCCACCGCCACCTCGAAGTACCACTTGCTGTACTGCGTCGAGCCCTCGTGCGTCCCCAGGAAGATGTTGGGGCGCACGCTGTGGGGGGGGGGGACGGGACGGGATGGGGTCAGTGGGGTGGAGACCCCCAGGCCCCCCAAGGAGCACCCCTAGATCTCCAGAAGCACCCCATGGGCACCCAGAGATCCCTCAGAGCACCCCAAAACCCCCAGGACCACCCCAAGGGCACCCAGAGATCCCTCCAGGAGAAGCTCAAGACCCCCCAGGAGCACCCCACAACCCCCAGAAGCCTCTCAAGACCCCCCAGAGCACCCCGAGGTCACCCAGTGACCCCCAGGAGCCCCTCAAGACCCCCCAGGAGCACTCCAAGGGCAACCAGGAGCACCCCATGGGCACCCAGAGACCCCTCAGAGCACCCCAAAACCCCCAGGACCACCTCAAAGGTACCCAGAGACCCCCCCAGGAGCCCCTCAAGACCCCCCAGCAGCACCCCTAGATCTCCAGAAGCACCCCATGGGCACCCAGAGACCCCTCAGAGCACCCCAAAACCCCCAGGACCACCCCAAGGGCACCCAGAGACCTCCCCAGGAGAACCTCAAGACTCCCCAGGAGCACCCCACAACCCCCAGGAGCCCCTCAAGACCCCCCAGAGCACCCCGAGGTCACCCAGTGACCCCCAGGAGCCCCTCAAGACCCCCCAGGAGCACTCCAAGGGCAACCAGGAGCACCCCAAGGGCACCCAGAGACCCCTCATAGCACCCCAAAATCCCCAGGACCACCTCAAGGGTACCCAGAGACCCCCCCCAGAAGAACCTCAAGACCCCCAGGAGCACCCCAAGGGCACACAGAGACCCCCCAGAGCCCCTCAAGACCCCCAGGAGCACCCCAAGGACCTCCAAGACCCTCAGGAACATCTCAAGGTCCCCCAGGAGCACCCCAAGGGCACCCAAAGATCCCTCCAAGACCCCCAAGAGTACCACAGGGACCTCCAAGAGCCCTCCAAGACCCCTCAGAAACATCTCAAGGTCCCCCAGGAGCACCCCAAGGTTCTCCAAGACCTCCAGGAGCACCCCAAGGACCTCCAAGACCCCTCAGAAACATCTCAAGGTCCCCCAGGAGCACCCCAAGGTTCTCCAAGATCCCCAGGAACATCTCACGGTCCCCCAGGAGCCCCCCAATGACCTCTGCACCCTCCCAGAACCCCCAGGAGCACCCCAAGGGCAACCAGGAGCACCCCAAGAGTCCCTAGAGACCCCCCAGGAGCACCCCAATGACCTCCAAGACCCCTCAGGAACAACTCAAGGTCCCCCAGGAGCACCCCAAGGTCCCTCCAAGACCCCCAAGAGCACTGCAAGGTTCTCCAAGACCCCCAGGAACATCTCAAGGTCCCCCAGGAGCACCCCAAGGTCCCTCCAAGACCCCCAGGAGCACCCCAAGGACCTCCAAGACCCCTCAGGAACAACTCAAGGTCCCCCAGGAGCACCCCAAGGTCCCTCCAAGACCCCCAAGAGCACTGCAAGGTTCTCCAAGACCCCCAGGAACATCTCAAGGTCCCCCAGGAGCACCCCAATGCCCTCTGCTCCCTCCCAGGAACTCCCCCAGGAGCACCCTATGGACCACCCCACCCCGCCCAGCCCCACACCTGGTGACGTAGTTGACCAGCCCGGTCTGGAGCAGAAGGTCCCGGCGGGGCAGGAGGTTCTCGGTGATGAGGTTCTGGTTGGAGCGAACGGCCACCGCGTTGCAGACGCAGAGGGAGCAGAGGACATCCAGCACCTGGGGTGGGGTGGGGGGGGGACATGGACACAACTGGGACACGCCCCAACACACGTGTGCGTGCCCCACGGCCCGGAGGTGACCACCCCCCGTCCCCCAACCACACCCATATGAAGGTTCTCCAGCCCCATATGGAGGTTCTTCAGCCCCATATGGAGGTCCCCAGCCCCCATGCAAGGTTCTCCAGCCCCGTATGAAGGTTCTCCAGCCCCACATGAAGGTTCTCCAACCCCATATGAAGGTCCCCAGCCCCATATGGAGGTTCTCCAACCCCATATGAAAGTCCCCAGCCCCATATAGAGGTTCTCCAGCCCCATATGAAAGCTCTCCAGCCCCACATGAAGCTCCCCAGCCCCCATGCAAGGTTCTCCAGCCCCATATGAAGGTTCTCCAACCACCCCCCCGGAGGTGACCACCCCCCCACCCCCCCGCCCCCCAACCTTGTGGTTGCGGCCGTGCTTGTCCAGGAGGGAGATGATGGACTTGATGTGGTTCTCCTGGATGATGTTGAGGACCTCGGGGCTCTCGATGAGGACGCAGTAGAGCACCTCCAGGATGCCTGCGGAGCCCCAGCCCCATAGCGGGGTCCTCAGCCCCATAGCGGGGGCCTCAGACCCCTCGCGAAGTGTCTCCGAGCCCATAGGAAGGTTCTCAGACCCATAAAAGGTTCTCCAGCTCATATGAAGGTTCTCCAACCCCATATAAAGATCCCCAGCCCCACAGAAAGGTTCTCCAGCCCCGTATGAGGGTTCTCCAACCCCACATGAAGATCTCCAGCCCCACAGAAAGGTTCTCCAGCCCCATATGAAGGTCCCCAATCCCCATGCAAGGTTCTCCAGCCCCATATGAAGCTCCTCAGCCCCCACACAAGGTTCTCCAGCCCCATATGAGGGTTCTCCAACCTCACATGAAGATCTCCAGCCCCACAGAAAGGTTCTCCAGCCCCATATGAAGGTCCCCAATCCCCATGCAAGGTTCTCCAGCCCCATATGAAGCTCCTCAGCCCCCACACAAGGTTCTCCAGCCCCATATGAAGCTCCTCAGCCCCCACACAAGGTTCTCCAGCCCCATATGAAGCTCCTCAGCCCCCACACAAGGTTCTCCAGCCCCATATGAGGGTTCTCCAGCCCAATATGAAGCTCCTCAGCCCCCACACAAGGTTCTCCAGCCCCATATGAGGGTTCTCCAGCCCCATATGAAGCTCCTCAGCCCCCACACAAGGTTCTCCAGACCCATATGAGGGTTCTCCAGCCCCATATGAAGCTCCTCAGCCCCCACACAAGGTTCTCCAGCCCCATATGAGGGTTCTCCGGCCCCATACGAAGGTCCCCAGCCCCCATACAAGGTTCTCCAGCCCCATATGAAGGTCCCCCACCCCATAGGAAGGTTTCCAGCCCCACACGCGAACCCCTCAGCCCCACACGCGGCCCCCACTTACCCGAGGAGGCCTCCAGCCGGTCCAGCTTGCTGACCAGCCAGTCCAGGTTGGTGGAGAAGAGGGCGCAGTTGGCGCGGTTCCCCCGGATCAGCGAGGCTGGGGGGCAGGGGGAGGGGGTCAGGTCTGCTGCCCCACAGCCCCCCATCCCGCCCCATAGCTCCCCATCCCGCCCCATAGCCCGCCGCAGCCTCCCATGTGCCCACCCCGCTGCTCATTGAGCCGGTTCAAATCCCGCTCCATGGCTCCAAGCCCACCTCGTAGCCCCCCCCCAACCCGCCCCACAGCCCCCCATCCTGCCCCATAGCCCCCCATCCTGCCCCATAGCCTGCCATATTGCCCCACAGCCCCCCATATTGCCCCACAGCCCCCCATGTGCCCACTCAGCTGCTCATCGAGCCGGTTCAAATCCCGCTCCCCGGCTCCGAGCCCACCTTGTAGCCCCCTCCCCCAACCCGCCCCACAGCCCCCCATCCTGCCCCACAGCCCCCCTGGCAGCCCCCCAAGTGCCCACCCAGCAGCTCGTAGAGGAGGTTGACGATCTTCTTCCAGGAGGCGGCCGCCTCCTCCCCGGCGAACTCGGCGAAGTGGGCGGCCGTGCTGTACACGTTGAGGCGGTCGATGCAGTTCAGCACCAGCGTGATCATGCCCTATGGGGCGCCGTGGGGCAGGGGGTCACTCTGAGGCTCCCCCTCCCCCCCCCCCCCAGCCCCACAGCCAACCTCCCCCCTCAGCCCCACGGCCAGCTCCGCAGAGCCCCACGAACGTCCCCAGCCCCAGCAGCATCCTCCTCCCTCCACCCAGTCTCCAGCCAGCCCCACAACTTCTTCCCCCCCAGCCCCACAACTTGGCCCCCCACCCCAGCCCCACAAGGCCCGGGGGGGGGGGTGTCCCACCTCCTGCTGGAAGTGATTCTGGTGGGCCCCCCACTCCCACAAGCATCTTTCATCCCAAAGAGCGTCCTTCATCCCCAGCCCCACAACTCCCTCCTCCAGCCCCATAGTGCCCCCCCCTCCCTCGAGCCCCACAGCCCCCTGGGCGTCCCGGGGGGGTCCCGGGGGGGGGGGGGGTCCCACCTCCTGCTGGAAGAGGCTTTGGTGACCCCCCCCCTCCCCCCCAACCCCAGGAGCATCCCCGCATCCCCACGAGCATCCTTCATCCCCGGCCCCACAACTCCCCCCTCCAGCCCCATAGCGCCACCCCCCCACAGCCCCCTGGGGGTCCCGGGGGGGGTCTCGGGGGGGGTCCCGGGGGGGGTGGTGTCCCACCTCCTGCTGGAAGAGGCTTTGGTGACACACCCCCCCCCCAAACCCCAGAAGCATCCCCGCATCCCCATAAGCATCTCCCCAGCCCCACAACTCCCCCCTCCAGCCCCATAGGGTCACCCCCCCATAGCCCCCTGGGGGTCTCGGGGGGGGTCCCGGGGGGGGTCCCACCTCCTGCTGGAAGAGGCTTTGGTGACCCCCCCCCCAACCCCAGGAGCATCCCCGCATCCCCATGAGCATCCTTCATCCCCAGCCCCGCAATTTCCCCCTCCAGCCCCATAGCGCCCCCCGCCCCCTCGAGCCCCACAGCCCCCTGGGGGTCCCGGGGGGGGTCCCGGGGGGGGGGTCCCACCTCCTGCTGGAAGAGGCTTTGGTGACCCCCCCCCCCCAAACCCCAGGAGCATCCTTCATCCCCATAAGCATCCTTCATCCCCAGCCCCACAACTCCCTCCTCCAGCCCCATAGCGCCACCACCCCCCAGCCCCACAGCCCCCTGGGGGTCCCGGGGGGGGTTCCGGGGGGGGGGTCCCACCTCCTGCTGGAAGAGGCTTTGGTGACCCGCCCCAACCCCAGGAGCATCCTTCATCCCCAGCAGCATCCTTCATCCCCAGCCCCACAACTCCCCCCTCCAGCCCCATAGCGCCACCACCCCCCAGCCCCACAGCCCCCTGGGGGTCCCGGGGGGGGTTCCGGGGGGGGGGGGTCCCACCTGCTGCTGGAAGAGGCTTTGGTGACCCCCCCCCAACCCCAGGAGCATCCTTCATCCCCAGCAGCATCCTTCATCCCCAGCCCCACAACTCCCCCTCCAGCCCCATAGCGCCACCAGCCCCCAGCCCCACAGCCCCCTGGGGGTCCCGGGGGGGTTCCGGGGGGGGGGGTCCCACCTCCTGCTGGAAGAGGCTTTGGTGACGCCCCCCCTCCCCCCCAACCCCAGGAGCATCCCCACGAGCATCCTTCATCCCCATAAGCATCCTTCATCCCCAGCCCCACAACTCCCTCCTCCAGCCCCATAGCGCCACCACCCCCCAGCCCCACAGCCCCCTGGGGGTCCCGGGGGGGGTTCCGGGGGGGGGGGGGGTCCCACCTCCTGCTGGAAGAGGCTTTGGTGACCCCCCCCCAACCCCACGAGCATCCTTCATCCCCATAAGCATCCTTCATCCCCAGCCCCACAACTCCCTCCTCCAGCCCCATAGCGCCACCACCCCCCAGCCCCACAGCCCCCTGGGGGTCCCGGGGGGGGTCCCGGGGGGGGGGGTCCCACCTCCTGCTGGAAGAGGTTCTGGCGGGCGCGCAGGGCCCGCAGCCAGCCCTGTCGCTGGTCGTGGCGCAGGTCGGGGGGGGGCGGCTGGAAGTAGCCGATGAGATCCTGGAGGCTGAGGATGACGGCGGCGATGGGGAGTGGGGGGGGGGGGCGGGGGGGGGCGACCCCCCCCCCATCCCCCCACGGCCCCCCCCGCGCCCGCTCAGCCCGTCCAGGCTCCTGTGGGGCAGAGAGAGAGGGGGGGGGACACACACAGACATGGAGGGTCAGACACTGCCCCGGCCCCATAAGTCCCCCCCCGGCCCCCAAAGGGGTCCCAACCCACCCCCCACCCCCCCCCAACAAAAAGGTCCCTATGGCCCCCCCAGGTTGGGGGGACACAGAGGGTCAGACCCACCCCAACGCCGCCCCCCAGCCCCATAATGCCCCCAGCCCCATAACTCCCCCCCAAAGGGGTTCCTATAACCCCTCCCAGCCCCATAGCGCCGCCCCCCACAGCCCCACAGCCCCCAAGGGGTCCCTATAGCCCCCCCCAGCCCCATAACTCCCCACAAAGAGGTCCCCATGGCCCCCCCCAGCCCCATAGATCCCCCCCAGCCCCATAGATCCCCCCCCAGCACAGCTGATGAAGTGCCCATAGAGCCCAGCAGTGCTATAGACCATCCCCAGCCCCACACCCCCCATATCCCCCTACAGCCCCCATCCCCCCCAGCCCCATAGACCCCCCTCAGCCCCATAGATCCCCCCCAGCCCCATAGATTCCCCCCCACACAGCTGATGAAGTGCCCATAGAGCCCAGCAGTGCTATAGACCATCCCCAGCCCCACACCCCCCGTTATCCCCTTACAGCCCCCGTCCCCCCCCCATACCCCCCACATCCCCCCAGCCCCCCCAGCCCCATAGATCGCCCCACACCTGATGAAGTGCCCGTAGAGCCCGGCCGTGCTATAGACCATCCTGGCCGCCTGCGACTCCTGGTGCTGGGAGCGGGTGAGGGACAAAGCGTCGTCCATGTGTCCCTCCTGGTGCAGGATGGCCTGGGGGGGGGGGGGGGGGGGAGGGGGGCAGGACCCACAAGTTGGGGGTCAGCAGGATGGGGGGGAGGGTGTGACACCCACAGCCCCCCTGCGTCCCCCCAAAGATGCTTTACAGCCTCCCCCGAAGTGCCCCAAAGATCCCCCCCTGGGGGTGCCCCATAGAGCCCAGCAACCCCCCCAAAGACCCCCAGAGACGCCCCACAGAGCCCCAGAGATGCCCCAGTGTCTCTCAGAGACACCCCCCCCTGGAGACCCCCAATGACCCCACAACCCTCAAAGATGCCCTGAAAGACCCCCTGGAAATGCCCCCCAGACCCCCAGGAGATGACCCAAAGACCCCCCAAACCCCCCAGAGACCCCCTGGAGACCCCCTGGTGCTTCTCACAGACCCTCAGTGACCCCAGAACCCACAGAGATGCTCCACAGACCCCCTGGAGATGCCCCACAGACCCCAGAACCCCCCCCCAAAGACCCCCTGGAGACCCCCTGGTGCTTCTCACAGACCCTCAGCGACCCCAGAGACCCCAGAAATGCTCTACAAACCCCTGGAGATGCCTTACAGACCCCCAGGAGATGCCCCACAGACCCAGGAACCCCCCCCCGAAGACCCCCTGGAGACCCTCAGTGACCCCAGAGACCCCAGAGAAGCTCCACAAACCCCCTGGAGATGCCCCCCAGACCCCCAGGAGATGCCTCACAGACCCAGGAACCTCCCCAAAGACCCCCTGGAGAAGCCCCAAAGACCCCCTGGAGAAACTCTGGTGCTTCTCATAGACCCTCAGCGACCCCAGAGAAGCTCCACGAACCCCCTGGAGATGACCCCCAGGAGACACCTCACAGACCCAGGAACCCCCCCAAAGACCCCCTAGAGACCCCCTGGTGCTTCTCATAGACCCTCAGCGACCCCAGAGAAGCTCCACAAACCCCCTGGAGATGCCCCACAGACCCCCAGGAGACGCCTCACAGACGTAGGAACCCCCCCAAAGACCCCCTGGAGACCCCCTGGTGCTTCTCACAGACCCTCAGTGACCCCAGAACCCACAGAGATGCTCCACAGACCCCCTGGAGATGCCCCACAGACCCCAGAACCCCCCCCCAAAGACCCCCTGGAGACCCCCTGGTGCTTCTCACAGACCCTCAGCGACCCCAGAGACCCCAGAAATGCTCTACAAACCCCTGGAGATGCCTTACAGACCCCCAGGAGATGCCCCACAGACCCAGGAACCCCCCCCCGAAGACCCCCTGGAGACCCTCAGTGACCCCAGAGACCCCAGAGAAGCTCCACAAACCCCCTGGAGATGCCCCCCAGACCCCCAGGAGATGCCTCACAGACCCAGGAACCTCCCCAAAGACCCCCTGGAGAAGCCCCAAAGACCCCCTGGAGAAACTCTGGTGCTTCTCATAGACCCTCAGCGACCCCAGAGAAGCTCCACGAACCCCCTGGAGATGACCCCCAGGAGACACCTCACAGACCCAGGAACCCCCCCCAAAGACCCCCTGGAGACCCCCTGGTGCTTCTCATAGACCCTCAGCGACCCCAGAGAAGCTCCACAAACCCCCTGGAGATGCCCCACAGACCCCCAGGAGACGCCTCACAGACGTAGGAACCCCCCCAAAGACTCCCTGGAGACCCCCTGGTGCTTCTCACAGACCCTCAGTGACCCCAGAACCCACAGAGATGCTCCACAGACCCCCAGGAGATGCCCCACAGACCCAGGAACCCCCCCCAAAGACCCCCTGGAGACCCCCTGGTGCTTCTCACAGACCCTCAGCGACCCCAGAGACCCCAGAAATGCTCTACAAACCCCTGGAGATGCCTTACAGACCCCCAGGAGATGCCCCACAGACCCAGGAACCCCCCCCCGAAGACCCCCTGGAGACCCTCAGTGACCCCAGAGACCCCAGAGAAGCTCCACAAACCCCCTGGAGATGCCCCCCAGACCCCCAGGAGATGCCTCACAGACCCAGGAACCTCCCCAAAGACCCCTGGAGAAGCCCCAAAGACCCCCTGGAGAAACTCTGGTGCTTCTCATAGACCCTCAGCGACCCCAGAGAAGCTCCACGAACCCCCTGGAGATGACCCCCAGGAGACACCTCACAGACCCAGGAACCCCCCCAAAGACCCCCTAGAGACCCCCTGGTGCTTCTCATAGACCCTCAGCGACCCCAGAGAAGCTCCACAAACCCCCTGGAGATGCCCCACAGACCCCCAGGAGACGCCTCACAGACGTAGGAACCCCCCCAAAGACTCCCTGGAGACCCCCTGGTGCTTCTCACAGACCCTCAGTGACCCCAGAACCCACAGAGATGCTCCACAGACCCCCTGGAGATGCCCCACAGACCCCAGAACCCCCCCCCCAAAGACCCCCTGGAGACCCCCTGGTGCTTCTCACAGACCCTCAGCGACCCCAGAGACCCAGAAATGCTCTACAAACCCCTGGAGATGCCTTACAGACCCCCAGGAGATGCCCCACAGACCCAGGAACCCCCCCCGAAGACCCCCTGGAGACCCTCAGTGACCCCAGAGACCCCAGAGAAGCTCCACAAACCCCCTGGAGATGCCCCCCAGACCCCCAGGAGATGCCTCACAGACCCAGGAACCTCCCCAAAGACCCCCTGGAGAAGCCCCAAAGACCCCCTGGAGAAACCCTGGTGCTTCTCACAGACCCTCAGCGACCCCAGAGAAGCTCCACAAACCCCCTGGAGATGACCCCCAGGAGACACCTCACAGACCCAGGAACCCCCCCAAAGACCCCCTAGAGACCCCCTGGTGCTTCTCATAGACCCTCAGCGACCCCAGAGAAGCTCCACAAACCCCCTGGAGATGCCCCACAGACCCCCAGGAGACGCCTCACAGACGTAGGAACCCCCCCAAAGACCCCCTGGAGACCCCCTGGTGCCTCTCACAGACCCTCAGCGACCCCAGAGAAGCTCCAAAGACCCCTTGGAGATGGCCCCCACCCCGAGCCCCCCACCTTTCTCTTGAGCAGCCCCAGGCGCAGGGCCTTGGTGTCGGCGGCGGCGTAGGTGAGCCAGAGCCCACTGGCCACGTGCTGCACGAAGCAGAGGGACTCCCCGTACTTGATCTCGGGGGTCCCCATCCCCTCCACGTCCCTCTTGGCCACCACCTCCAGCTTCTCCTGTGGGGACGGGTCAGGGCGCCCTGTTGGGGGACGCTGGGGACCCACAAAGGGGACGGGGAGGCATAGGGGGGACCAAGGTGGGGGCAGGGATGGAGGTGGGGAACCCGCGTGGGGACGTAGATGGGGACAGGGACACCCAGGGGTACCGGGATGGGGACAGGGATGGAGATGGGGACTCGCGTGGGGACATAAATGGGGAACGGGATCCATATGGGGACAGAGATGGGGACAGGGATGGAGATGGGGACCCGCGTGGGGATGGGGACCCACAGGGGCTCGGGGATGGGGACCCACAGGGGCTCAGGGATGGGGACAGAGATGGGGAAAGGGACCCATATGGGGACAGAGATGGGGACAGGGACCCATATGGGGACAAGAATGGGGACAGGGATGGAGATGGGGACCCACATGGGGACAGAGATGGGGACAGGGACCCATATGGGGACAAGAATGGGGACAGGGATGGAGATGGGGACCCACATGGGGACGCAGATGGGGACAGGGACACACAGGGGCTCAGGGACGGGGACAGGGACCTGCAGAGGGACAGAGAAGGGGACGGGGACCCACGTGGGGACAGGGATGGGGACCAGCATCAGGCTGGGACCAGGACAGGGACCGACGTGGGGATGAGCACCGGGGTGGGGATCCGAATGAGGACAGGACCAGGACGGGGACAGGGATGGGACCAGGATGGGGACCAGGATGGGGACAGGGACTGGGATGTGGGATGGGGACAGGGATGGGACCAGGATGGAGACCAGGACGGGGACTGGGATGAGGACAGGGACTGGGATGTGGGATGGGACCAGGGTGGGAACCAGTTTGGGGACTGGGATGTGGGATGGGGACAGGATGGGACCGGGATGGGGACAGGGATGGGGACAGGGTGGGGACTATGGGATGTGGGATAGGGACAGGGATAGGACCAGGATGGGGATGGGGACAGGGACTGGGATGTGGGATGGGGACTGGGATGCGGACTGGGATGGGACCAGGATGGAGACCAGGACGGGGACTGGGATGTGGGACGGGACAGGGATGGGACCATAGTGGGGACCAGTTTGGGGACTGGGATGCGGGATGGGGACTGGGATGCGGGATGGGGACCGGGACGGGACCAGAATGGAGACCAGGACGGGGACTGGGATGTGGGATGGGACAGGGATGGGACCAGCACAGTGACTGGAACTGGGATGGGGACAGGGGTAGAACCAGGATGGGGACTGGGATGGGGACTGGGGTGTGGGATGGGGACAGAACCAGGATGGGGACGGAGACTGGGACCGGGATGCAGGACGGGGACAGGACCAGGGACTGGGACAGAGATGGCACCAGGATGGACACCCCAAAGGGGACAGAACAGAGACCACCCACCCACCCAGGACACCCCACGGCCAAGCCACCCCATCCCTTGGGGAGATACCCCGCGCACCCCCCCAGGACCCACGGTGGCCGTCCCCGTCCCCGTCACCTTGGAGGCGCGGAAGCAGAAGGCGGACGCGCGGGTGTTGGCGGCGGCCGCCTCCACCACGGCCAGGCCTTTGTCCTCCGTCAGTGCCAGGTAGCGCCCCGTGGTGACATGGCGCAGGCGGAAGGGCTGGCCCCACTTCAGGTGGCTCCCGCTCCAGCTGGAAGGGGACACGCACATGCACACGTGTGACACGTCACCCAGGGGCTGGGGGACACGGGGATGGGCGATGGGGACATGGGGGATGGGGATGTGGGGATGGGTGCCGGAGACACGGGGACACAGGATGGGGACATGGGGATGGGCGATGGGGACACCGGGATGGGTGATGGGGACGTGGGGAGCCAGGGATGGAGCTGGGGATGCGGGGATGGGCGACGGGGACATGGGAGATGGGTGACAGGGACGTGGGGATGGGTGACAGGGACATGGGGACACCAGGGATGGAGCTGGGGACGCGGGGACGGGCAATGGGGACACAGGGGACAGGTGGCGGGGATGTGGGGATGGGTGACCAGGACATGGGGACACCAGGGATGGAGCTGGGGACACGGGGACGGGCAATGGGGACACAGGGGACGGGTGGCGGGGATGTGGGGACACCAGGGATGGAGCTGGGGACATGGAGATGGGTCACAGGGACGTGGAGACACTGGGGACACAGGGTGGGGACACTGGGATGGGTGACAGGGACACTGGGGATGCAGGGATGGGTCACAGGGACATGGGGACACATGATGGGGACACAGAGATGGGTGATGGGGACATGGGGACACCAGGGATGGAGCTGGGGATGTGGGGATGGGTCACGGGGATGTGGGGACATGGGGACAGAGGGTGGGGACACAGGGATGGGTGATGGGGACATGGGGGATGCAGCTGGGGATGGGTGACATGGGGACATGGGGACACTGGGGACAAAGGGTGGGGGACACTGGGATGGGTCACAGGGTCACAGGGACAGGCGACGGGGACATGGGGATGGGTGACGGGGATGCGGGGACACCAGGGATGGAGCTGGGGACGTGGGGACGGGTCATGAGGACGTGTCCCCAGGACACAGAGATGGGTCACGGGGACGTGGGGACACGGAGATGGGTGATGGGGACGTGGGGACACCAGGGATGGAGCTGGGAACACAGGGGTGGGTCACAGGGACGTGGGGACACAGGATGGGGACACGGGGACATGTCCCCAGGACACGGAGATGGGTCACAGGGACATGGGGATACTGGGGACAGAGGGTGGGGACACTGGGATGGGTGACAGGGACATGGGGACACCAGGGATGGAGCTGGGGATGCGGGGATGGGTCATGGGGACATGGGGACATGGGATGGGGACACAGGGACGTGTCCCCAGGACACAGAGATGGGTCACAGGGACATGGGGACACTGGGGACACAGGGAGGGGACATTGGGATACTGGGGACAGAGGGTGGGGACACAGGGATGGGTGACAGGGACATGGGGACACCAGGGATGGAGCTGGGGATGCGGGGATGGGTCATGGGGACATGGGGACATGGGATGGGGGACACAGGGACGTGTCCCCAGGACACAGAGATGGGTCACAGGGACATGGGGACACTGGGGACACAGGGAGGGGACATTGGGATACTGGGGACAGAGGGTGGGGACACAGGGATGGGTGACAGGGACATGGGGACACCAGGGATGGAGCTGGGGACGCGGGGATGGGTCATGGGGACGTGGGGACACGGGATGGGGACACAGGGACGTGTCCCCAGGACACGGAGATGGGTCACAGGGACATGGGGACACTGGGGACACAGGGAGGGGACATTGGGATACTGGGGACAGAGGGTGGGGACACAGGGATGGGTGACAGGGACATGGGGACACCAGGGATGGAGCTGGGGACGCGGGGATGGGTCATGGGGACGTGGGGACACGGGATGGGGACACAGGGACGTGTCCCCAGGACACGGAGATGGGTCACAGGGACATGGGGACACTGGGGACACAGGGAGGGGACATTGGGATACTGGGGACAGAGGGTGGGGACACAGGGATGGGTGACAGGGACATGGGGACACCAGGGATGGAGCTGGGGACGCGGGGATGGGTCATGGGGATGTGGGGACACGGGATGGGGACACAGGGACGTGTCCCCAGGACACGGAGATGGGTCACAGGGACATGGGGACACTGGGGACACAGGGTGGGGACATTGGGATGGGCGATGGGGACATGGGGGATGCAGGCATGGGTCACAGGGACATGAGGACATGGGATGGGGACACAGGGATGGGGAGATGGGGACACCAGGGATGGAGCTGGGGACGTGGGGACGGGTCACGGGGACGTGGGGACATGGGGGACAGAGGGTGGGGACACAGGGACGAGCGATGGGGACGCAGGGATGGGTCACAGGGACATGGGGACAGGCAATGGGGACACAGGGATGGGTGACGGCGACGTGGGGACACCAGGGATGGTGTCATCGTGGGGGGGGGGGTGGGGGTGGTGGCACGGGGGAGGTGACGGTGACATCGTGGGGGGGGTGGTGGTGACCGTACCTGATGCGCAGGGGCTCCAGGCGCCAGAGGGACCTGGCGTGGGCGCAGACGGCTCCCCCCTCGTAGCTCACCACGCTGCTGCGGGGGGGGGACGGGACACGACACACACGGCCAGGGGTTGGGGACACCCCAAGGGATGTCACCCCCCCCACACACACCCGAAAAAAAAGGTGTCACCTCCGCTCCTCCCCCTGCTCCGGCGCCGAGGGGGTCAAACACTCGTCCATGTGGCCGTGGAAGAGGCGCAGGACGTGGCCGCCCGTCACGTAACCTGGGGACATCATCGCCGCGGGTGGGGGGAGGGGGGGGGGGGTGTTGGGGGGGAGGGGGGGGGGGGGGGGGTGTCACCCCGCTTTGGGGACACCCCAAAACTTTGTCACCTCGTCACCCACCTTCCTCCGAGCCCGAGCAGACGGGGTTCATGTTCCAGAGGGTTTGCATGAAGGAGGCGTCGGCCTGAAGCTCCCCGCTGGCCGTGGAGAGGTGCTGGGGGGGGGCAGGAGGGTGGCACCGGGGCACGACGGGGCACGAGGGGGCACGAGGGGGCACGAGGGGGCACGAGGGGGCGCGCACGGCGACACACACGCGGCCCTCGCGCACTCACACGTGGTCGCCATGCAAGCACACGCGGCCCTCGTGCGCTCACACGTGGTCCTTGTGCACCCTCGTGCAAACGCAGTCCCCGTGCACACACGTGTGGTCCTCGTGCACCCTCGTGCACTCACACGTGGTCCTCGTGCGCAACACACGCGGTCCTCGTGCGCCCTAGTGCATGCACACATGGTCCTCATGGACACACACATGGTCCTCGTGGACCCTCGTGCACTCACATGCGGTCCTCGTGCACACACACACGGTCCTTGTGCGCCCTGGTGCACGCACACATGGTCCTCGTAGACACACACATGGTCCTTGTGCACACACACGTGGTCCCCATGCACACACACGTGGTCCTCCTGTGCCCTGGTGCACACACACATGGTCCTCGTGGACACACACGCGGTTCTCGTGGACCCTCGTGCACTCACATGCGGTCCTCGTGCACACACACGTGGTCCCCATGCACACACACACGGTCCTCGTGCACACACACATGGTCCTTGTGCACACACATGCGGCCCTTGTGCACACACACGTGGTCCTCGTGCGCCCTGGTGCATGCACACATGGTCCTTGTGTGCCCTGATGCACACACACATGGTCCTCATGGACACACACACGATCCTCGTGGACCCTCGTGCACTCACATGTGGCCCTCGTGCACACACACGCGGTCCCCGTGCACACACGCGTGGTCCTCCTGTGCCCTGGTGCATGCACACATGGTCCTCGTGGACCCTCGTGCACTCACATGCGGTCCTCGTGCACACACACATGGTCCTCGTGGACACACATGCGGCCCTTGTGCACACACACGTGGTCCCCGTGCACACACACGCGGCCCTTGTGCACACACACACGGTCCTCATGGACACACACACGGTCCTCGTGGACCCTCGTGCACTCACACACGGGCCTCGTGCACTCACACACGTGATCCTCGTGCACACACACAGAGTCCTCGTGCACTGGGGCTCACTTGTGCACGCCCCCAGCCCTTGCACACCCCCCGTCACCCCCCATCGCCCCCCCCCATTGCCCCATCGCCTCCGACCCCCCCATGACCCCCCATCGCTCCCATCACCCCCCATCGCCCCCGACCCCCCCCCCCCCCCCGGCCCCCCATCGCCCCATCGCCCCCAACCCCCCCATTGCCCCCTGTGCCCCCCATCGCCCCCGACCCCCCCCCGTGGCCCCCCATTGCCCCATCGCCCCCGACCCCCCCATTGCCCCCTGTGCCCCCCATCGCCCCCGACCCCCCCCCGTGGCCCCCCATTGCCCCATTGCCCCCGACCTCCCCATCGCCCCCTGTGCCCCCCATCGCTCCCATCACCCCCCATCGCCCCCGACCCCCCCGTGGCCCCCATCACCCCCATCACCCCCATCACCCCCCATCACTCCCATGGCCCCCAACCCCCCCGTGACCCCCATCGCCCCTGACCCCCCCCGCGCCCCCCACCTCCCATCACCCCCAACCCCCCTGCACCCCCCATCGCGCCCCCCATTGCTCCCATCACCCCCCATCGCCCCCGACCCCCCCCTGCCCCCCATCACTCCCATCGCCCCCCATCGCCCCCGACCCCCCCCGCCCCCCATCACTCCCATCGCCCCCCATGGCCCCCGACCCCCCCATCGCCCCCGACCCCCCCGTGCCCCCCATCGCCCCCATCACCCCCCATAACTCCCATGGCCCCCGACCCCCCTGTGCCCCCCATCGCTCCCATCACCCCCGACCCCCCCATCGCCCCCTGTGCCCCCCATCGCCCCCGACCCCCCCATTGCCCCCTGTGCCCCCCATCGCCCCCGACCCCCCCCCGTGCCCCCCATCGCTCCCATCACCCCCCATCGCCCCTGACCCCCCCGTGCCCCCCATCGCCCCCCATAACTCCCATGGCCCCCGACCCCCCCGCGCCCCCCATTGCCCCATCACTCCCGACCCCCCCATTGTCCCCTGTGCCCCTCATCACTCCCATCACCCCCCATCGCCCCCGACCCCCCCCTGAGGCCCCCATTGCTCCCATCATCCCCGACCCCCCCCATTGTCCCCTGTGCCCCCCATCCTCCCATCACCCCCCATCACTCCCATGGCCCCCAACCCTCCCGCACCCCCCATCGCCCCATCGCCCCCGACCCCCCCCCCACCCCCCATCGCCCCCTGTGCCCCCCATCACTCCCATCACCCCCCATCGCCCCCGACCCCCCCCGCACCCCCCATCGCCCCCTGTGCCCCCCATCGCTCCCATCACCCCCCATCGCCCCCGACCCCCCTCTGCCCCCCATCACACCCATCGCCCCTCATCGCCCCCCATGGCCCCCGACCCCCCCAAGCCCTCCCGCACCCCATGGCCCCCCCCCGGCCCCCCCCCCCCCCCCCCCCGCTCACCAGGTAGCGCTCGGAGGAGACGCTGACCAGGATGAGATCGTCCCCCACCCGCACCTTCTCCCCCTCCGAGCGCTGCTTGGAGGCCGGGTGCATGGTCCACCAGCAGGCCTCGCCTTGGGGGGGGGGGGGCAAAGGGGAGGGGGGGGGGTGTCAACCCAACACCCCCCCGATCCCCTCCGGGCACTCCCCAACCCTGAAACCCCCCGCAAAAACCACAGCCCCCCCCCCGCCCCCCGCCAAAGCCCATAGGAAAACTCCCCAGGGAACCTCCCAAACCCCCCCCCAACCCTGAAACCCCCCCCCAAAAACCACAGGGACCCCCCCCCCCCCCAAAGCCCATAGGGACCCTCCCAAACCCCCCCCCAACCCTGAAACCCCCCCGCAAAAAACACAGGGACACTCCCCACCTCAAAAACCCACAGGGACCCTCCTCCAGGGAAGCCCCCACCCCCAACCCTGAAACCCCCCCGCAAAAACCACAGGGACACCCCCCCCGCCCCCCCCAAAGCCCATAGGGACCCTCCCCAGGGAACCCCCCAAACCCCCCCAACCCTGAAACCCCCCCGCAAAAACCACAGGGACACTCCCCCCCCCCTCAAAAACCCACAGGGACCCCCCCCAGGGAGCCCCCCCCCAACCCTGAAACCCCCCCCCAAAAACCACAGGGACACACCCCCCCCCCCCAAAGCCCATAGGGACCCTCCCCAGGGAACCCCCCCAAACCCCCCCCAACCCTGAAACCCCCCCCCCCAAAAAACCCACAGGGACCCCCCCCCAGGGAGCCCCCCCCCAACCCTGAAACCCCCCCCAAAAACCACAGGGACCCCCCCCCTCCAAAACCCATAGGGACCCTCCCCAGGGAACCCCCCAAACCCCCCCCCCCAACCCTGAACCCCCCCTCCCCAAAAGCCCATGGGGACCCCCCCCAGGGAGACACCCCCCCCCGATTTTAATCCCCCAAAACCCACAGGGACCCCCCCCCCAGGGAGCCCCCCCCCCCCCCCCCAACCCTGCAGCCCCCCCAAAAACCACAGGGGCCCCCCCAGGGGACCGCCCCCCCCGGTTTTTAATCCCCCCAAGACCCCCAGGGCGACCCCCAAACCCCCCCAAGCCCCAGGGGACACCCCCCCCCCCAAAACCCCATGGAAACCCCCCCGGGGGAGCCCCAAACCCCGGGGGATCCCCCCCAAAACCTATAGGGACCCCCCCCAAGGGGGACCCCAAAAACCCCCCCAAACCCACGACCCCCAAACCCTATAGAGACACCCCCCGCCAACCCCCCCCCCCTCAAACCCCAAGGCCACCCCCCCCCCCCCCCTTCTAGATCCCAGGGGTTTCCCCTTCCCCCCCCCCAAGCCCCCCCCCTCAACCCCCCCCCCCCAACCCCAAGGCCACGCCCCCCCCCCCCCCTTCTAGATCCCAGGGGGTTTCCCATTCCCCCCCCCCAAGCCCCCCCCCCTCAACCCCCCCCCCAACCCCAAGGCCACCCCCCATCCCCCTTCTGGATCCCAGGGGGTTTCCCCTTTCCCCCCCCCAAAGCCCCCCCCCCTCAACCCCCCCCCCCAACCCCAAGGCCACCCCCCTTCTAGATCCCAGGGCGTGTCCCCTTCCCCCCCCCCACCCCCACCAAATTTGGGGGGGGGGTGGTCCCCAAGCCCCCCCCCCCTCAAACCCCCCCCCCAAACCCCAAGGCCACCCCCCCACCCCTTCTAGATCCCAGGGGCTTTCCCATTCCCCCCCCCCCCTCTAGATCCCAGGGCGTTTCCCCTTCCCCTCCCCCCACCACCAAATTTGGGGGGGGGGGTGGTCCCCAAGCCCCCCCCCCTCAAACCCCCCCCCCAAACCCCAAGGCCACCCCCCCACCCCTTCTAGATCCCAGGGGCTTTCCCATTCCCCCCCCCCCCTCTAGATCCCAGGGCGTTTCCCCTTCCCCCCCCCCCACCAAATTTGGGGGGGGGGTGGTCCCCAAGCTCCCCCCCCCCCCCCTCCCCCTCCCCCTTCCCCCCCCCCCCCCCCCCAAATTTTTACCCGCCGCGTCCTTCTGCAGCCCCACGTCGAAGGCCAGTTTGTCGGTGAGGGAGCGGGAGGTGGTGAGGCAGCTCAGGTACTGGGGGGGGGGGGACACACACACAATATGGGGGGGGGACACATCGTGATGGGGGTCCCTGGACACCTAAGACACCCACCCCCCCCCCAAAAAGGCCACTTGGGGGGCCCGGCCCCCCCCCCCCCCCCAACTCACCATGCCGCTGTGGCAGTGCCGCAGGAGGATGGCGTGGCCGTAGAGCAGCGTCCGGTGGCCCCCGCCCTGCGATGACTTTTTTGGGGGGGGGGGGGGTGAGCGGGGACGCTCGTGCGACGCACGGCCCTCGTGCGACACCCGTGTCGGGGTCCCCTGGGCGTTGCACGGCCCTCGTGCGAGACACACACACACACACACCCCCGCCCCCCCCACGTCGGGGACCCCCGTGCAATGCACGGCCCTCGTGCAAGACCCGTGTCGGGGTCCCCTGGGCATTGCACGTCCCTCGTGCAAGACCCACATTGGGGGCCCCCTCGTGCAAGACCCCCGTTGGGGGCCCCCTCGTGCAAGACCCGTGTCAGGGACACCCCCCCCTGTGCCTTGCACACCCCTCGTGTGAGACACCCCCCCCCCTCGTGTCAGGGACCCCCGTGCAATGCACGGCCCTCGTGCAAGACCCGTGTCAGGGTCCCCTGGGCGTTGCACAGCCCTCGTGCAAGACCCACATTGGGGGCCCCCTCGTGCAAGACCCATGTCAGGGACACCCCCCCCTGTGCCTTGCACACCCCTCGTGTGAGACCCCCCCCCCTCGTGTCAGGGACCCCCGTGCAATGCACGGCCCTCGTGCAAGACCCGTGTCAGGGTCCCCTGGGCGTTGCACGTCCCTCGTGCAAGACCCACATTGGGGGCCCCCTCGTGCAAGACCCGTGTCAGGGACACCCCCCCCGTGCCTTGCACACCCCTCGTGTGAGACCCCCCCCCCCTCGTGTCAGGGACCCCCGTGCAATGCACGGCCCTCGTGCAAGACCCGTGTTGGGGTCCCCTGGGCATTGCACGTCCCTCGTGCAAGACCCACATTGGGGGCCCCCCTCGCACAAGACCCGTGTCAGGGGTCCCCTGTGCAACGCATACCCCTCGTGCGAGACCCCCCTCGTGTTGGGGGTCCCCGTGCAATGCACCCCCCTCGTGCAAGTCCCACGTCAGGGACCCTCGTGCAACGCACACCCCTCGTGTCAGGGACACACACCCCCCCCGTGCCTTGCACACCCCTCGTGCGACACCCGTGTGGGGGTCCCTCGTGCAACGCACGTCCCTCGTGTCGGGGGTCCCCGTGCCTTGCACACCCCTCGTGCAAGGCCCACATTGGGGGGCCCCCCGTGCGCCCCCCCCCCCAGGCCCTCGTGCGTCGCACGCCCGCGCTCACACTTGGGGAGGGGCTGCAGCAGGATCCATGCGGAGATGGGAGGAATTTTGGGGGGAAAAAGGGTTTTTTGGGGGGCAAAAAGGGGGGTTTTTTGGGGGAAAAGGGATTTTTGGGGGGAAAAAGGAGGTTCTGGGAGGGGGGAAAGGGGGATTTTGGTGGGAAAAAGGGGATTTTGGTAGGAAAAGGGGATTTTTTGGGGGGGAAGGGGGATTTTGGGGGGAAAAGGTTTTTTTGGGGGGGAAAAAGGATGGGTTTTTTTGGGGGAAAGGGGGTTTTGGGGGGAAAAAAAGGGGGGTTTTAGTGGAAAAGGGTTTTTTGGGGGGGGGAAAGGGTTTTTTTGGGGGGGAAAAGGGAGGGGTTTGGGGGAAAAGAGGTTTTTTTTTGGGGGGAAAAGGGGGATTTTGGGGGGAAAAAGGGGGATTTTGGGGAAAAGGGGAGGTTTTGGGGGGGAAAAAGGGGGTTTTTGGTGGGAAAAAGGGGGACTTTGGGGGGAAAAAAAGGGGAGTTTTGGTGGGAAAAAGGGGGATTTTGAGGGGAAATGGGGGGTTTTAGGGAGAAAAAGGGGATTTTTTTGGGGGGAAAGGGTGTTTTTTGGGGGAAAAAGGGTGTTTTTTGGGGGAAAAAGGGTGGTTTTTGGGGGGAAAGGGTGTTTTGGGGGGAAAAAGGATGGTTTTTTGGGGAAAAAGGGTGTTTTTTGGGGAAAAAGGGTGTTTTGGGGGGAAAAAGGGTGTTTTAGGGGGAAAAAGGGGGGGTTTTTTGCACACGCGGACACCTGGGTCCATGCGGGGGGGCCCCCCCCCCCTTGAGGGGGGGGTGGTGGGGGGGGGGGGTGATGGTGCTGATGAGGGGGGGGGATGTGGGTGCAGAGGAGGATGATGAAGGTGAGGATGAGGAATGAGGGGGGGGGGGTCACTGCACCACGGTGGCACCTACCCACTTATCCAGATCGACCCCCTGCGTGTGTGGGGCGGGGGGGGGGGGGGAGAGAAATAAAGGGGTTAAGGGGGGGGTTGGGACACACCCCCCCACCCCACCCCCCACCCCACCCCATGGCTCCCCCCCCCCCCCGGACCCACCTCGCCCCCCGTCTCCGAGCTGTTGGCCAACATCTCCTGCAGCGCCCGCACCGACAGCGACTGCTCCAGCACGAAGCAGCAGACGGCCAGGTCGGGGGGGACATTCTGGGGGGGGGGGACACATGGGGGGGGTCAGGGGGGTCGGGGGGGGTCGGGGGGGCAAGGGGACATGGGGGGCGGGGGGTCAGGGGGGGACACGGGGGGGTCAGGGGGGCATAGGGGGACATGGGGGTCGGGGGGACATTCTGGGGGGGTGGCCATGGGGGGGTCAGGGGGGTCGGGGGGTCAAGGGGACATGGGGGGCGGGGGGTCGGGGGGGACACGGGGGGGGTCAGGGGGGCATAGGGGGACACGGGGACGTGGGGGGACATAGGGACATGGGGGTTGGGGGGACATGAGGGGACACGGGGACGTGGGGGGACACGGGGACATTCTGGGGGGGTGGCCATGGGGGGGTCGGGGGGTCAGGGGGTCAAGGGGACATGGGGGTCGGGGGGTCAGGGGGGGACACGGGGGGGGTCAGGGGGGCATAGGGGGACACAGGGACTTGGGGGTCGGGGGGACATTCTGGGGGGGTGGACATGGGGGGGTCAGGGGGGTCGGGGGGGGTCGGGGGGTCAAGGGGACATGGGGGGCGGGGGGTCAGGGGGGGACACGGGGGGGTCAGGGGGGCATAGGGGGGCACGGGGACGTGGGGGGACACGGGGACATGGGGGTTGGGGGGACATGAGGGGACACGGGGACGTGGGGGGACACGGGGACATTCTGGGGGGTCGGACATGGGGGGGTCGGGGGGTCAGGGGGTCAAGGGGACATGGGGGTCGGGGGGTCAGGGGGGGGACACGGGGGGGGTCAGGGGGGCATAGGGGGACACAGGGACATGGGGGTCAGGGGGACATTCTGGGGGGTCGGACATGGGGGGGGTCAGGGGGTCAAGGGGACATGGGGGTCAGGGGGGACATGAGGGGACACAGGGACATGCGGGGACACGGGGGTCGGGGGGACATTCTGGGGGGGCGGACATGGGGGGGGGTCAGGGGGGTCGGGGGGGACAAGGGGACATGGGAGTCGGGGGGGTCAGGGGGACATGAGGGGACACGAGGGGACACGGGGGACATTCTGGGGGGGCAGACATGGGGGGGTCAGGGAGGTCAAGGGGACATGGGGGGCGGGGGGTCAGGGGGGGACACGGGGGGGTCAGGGGGGCATAGGGGGACACGGGGACATCGGGGTCAGGGGGGACATTCCGGGGGGGGGGACATTCTGGGGGGGCGGACATGGGGGGGTCAGGGGGGGGTCGGGGGGGACACGGGGACATGGGGGTCGGGGGGGACATGCTGAGGGGGGAACATGGGGGGGGGCCAGGGGGGTCGGAGGGGGTCGGGGGGGGCAAGGGGACATGGGGTCGGGGGGGACACACGGGGGGACACGGGGGGACCCCCCCACACCCCGTGCCCCCCACCCTGCGCCTCGAAGGTGGGTTCCAGGGACCCCCCCCCCGAAGTGGGGACCCCCCCCATGACCCCCCCCCCCCCATAGCCCCCCCCCGTGCCCCCCAACCTGGGCGTTGGAGGTGGGCTCTAGGGACACCCCCACCCCATGTAGGGAGCCTCCTACCCCATAACCCCCCATTGCCCCCCCACACACACCTCGAAGGTGGGTTCCAGGGACCCCCCCCGAAGTGGGGACCCCCCCATGGCCCCCCCCCCCCAAAGCCCCCTCCGTGCCCCCCAACCTGGGCATTGGAGGTGGGCTCTAGGGACCCCCCCATCCCATGTAGGGACCCTTCTACCCCATAACCCCCCATTGCCCCCCACCCTGCGCCTCAAAGGTGGGTTCCAGGGACCCCCCCCCCGAAGTGGGGACCCCCCCATGGCCCCCCCCCCCCATAGCCCCCCCCGTGCCCCCCAACCTGGGCGTTGGAGGTGGGCTCTAGGGACACCCCCACCCCATATAGGGACCTTTCTACCCCATAACCCCCCATTGCCCCCCACCCTGCGCCTCAAAGGTGGGTTCCAGGGACCCCCCCCCCGAAGTGGGACCCCCCATGGCCCCCCCCCCCATAGCCCCCCCCTGTCCCCCAACCTGGCTTGTGGTGGCTTTAGGACCTCCCCCCCGCCATAAACCCCATGGCCCCCCCCTGCGCCTCAAGGTGGGTTCCAGGGACCCCCCCCCGAGTGGGACCCCCCCCATGACCCCCCCCCCCCATAGCCCCCCCCCGTGCCCCCCAACCTGGGCCTTGGAGGTGGGCTCTAGGGACCTTCCCTCCTACCCCATAACCCCCTATTGGCCCCCACCCTGCGCCTCAAAGGTGGGTTCCAGGGACCCCCCCCCCCGAAGTGGGGACCCCCCCATGGCCCCCCCCCCCCCCATAGCCCCCCCCGTGCCCCCCAACCTGGGCGTTGGAGGTGGGCTCCAGCGAGCAGAGGCGGTTGCCGAAGCCCTCGGCCGCCAGGCAGAGCTTGAGCTGCTCCTTCAGCAGGGTGGTGGTGCACTGCAGGACCACCTCGTCCTCCTGGGGGGGGGACATGGGGGGGGGGGGGTGTCATGGGGGGACATGGGGGGGTGGGACATGGGGGTCAGGGGGGGACACGGAGGTGAGGGGGGCCATTCTTTGGGGGGGGACATGGGGGTCGGGGGGGGACACTGTTGGGGCGGGATGTGGGGGGCGGGAGGGGGTCTGGGGGGACATTCTGGGGGGGGGGACACGGGGGGGTCACAGGGGACATGGGGGTCTGGGGGGACATTCTGGGAGGGGGGACACGGGGGGGTCACAGGGGACATGGGGGTCAGGGGGGGACACGGAGGTGAGGGGGGCCATTCTTTGGGGGGGGGACATGGGGGTCGGGGGGGCCATTGTTGGGGCGGGATGTGGGGGGCGGGAGGGGGTCTGGGGGGACATTCTGGGGGGGGACGACGGGGGGGGTCACAGGGGACATGGGGGTCGGGGGGGGTCGTTCTGGGGGGGGGGACACGGGGGGGTCACAGGGGACATGGGGGTCAGGGGGGCCATTCTTGAGGCAGGACATGGGGGTCGGGGGGTGTCAGGAGGGACATGGGGGACATTCTTGGGGGGGGGACATGGAGGGGGGACATGGGGGGGGACATGGGGGGGACATGGGGGTCAGGGAGGGACATAGGGGTCTGGGGGGACATTCTGGGGGGGGACACGGGGGGGTCACAGGGGACACGGGGGGCGGGGGGGGCCATTCTTGAGGCGGGACATGGGGGTGGGGGGTGTCGGGAGGGACATGGGGGACATTCTTGGGGGGGGGACATGGGGGTCAGAGGGGGACATTCGGGGGGGGGGGGGACATGGGGGGCCAGGGGGGACACGGGGGGTCGGGGGGTTCGGGAGGGACATGGGGGTCAGGAGGGGACATGGGGGTCGGGGGGGGGTCGGGAGGGACACGGGGACATTCGGAGGGGGGGACACGGGGGGGTCGGGGGGGGACATGGGGGTCAGAGGGGGACATTCGGGGGGGGGGGACATGGGGGCCAGGGGGGACACGGGGGTCGGGGGTCCATTTTTGGGGGGGGGTCGGGGGACACGGGGGGGTCACGGGGGACATGGGGGTCGGGGGGGGGACATTCTTGGGGGGGGGGCCACATGGGGGGGTCAGGGGACATACGGGGGTCAGGGGGTTGGGGGGGGACATTCTTGGGGTCTATGGGGGGGGCAGGACCCCTGGGTGCCCCCCCATGGGCCCCCCCCCCCCCACCTGCTCCTGTCGCTCTGGGCCCCCCCCCCCCCCCGATTCCTCCCACGTGCCGGGGATGACACGGGGGGGGGGGGGGGGGGGGCACCTTCCTTGGGCCCCATGGAGGGGGGGCAGGGTTTGCTGGGAAGGGGGGAACTGGGAGGGACTGGGGAGACTGGGGGGGGCACTGGGGAGCTGGGAAGGGGGGAACTGGGAGGGACTGGGAGGGACTGAGGAGCTGGGAATGGGGGAACTGGGAGGGACTGGGGAGACTGGGGGGGCACTGGGAGGTACTGGGGGGACTGAGGGGACTGAGGAGCTGGGAATGGGGGAACTGGGAGGGACTGGGGAGGCTGGGGGGGGCACTGGGAAGTACTGGGGGGACTGGGAGGGACTGAGGAGCTGGGAATGGGGGGACTGGGAGGGACTGGGGAGACTGGGAGGTACTGGGGAGGCTGGGGGGGGCACTGGGAGGTACTGGGGGGACTGGGAGGGACTGAGGAGCTGGGAACTGGGGGACTGGGAGGGACTGGGGAGACTGGGAGGTACTGGGGAGACTGGGGGGGCACTGGGAGGTACTGGGGGGACTGAGAGGGACTGAGGAGCTGGGAATGGGGGAACTGGGAGGGACTGGGGAGACTGGGAGGTACTAGGGAGACTGGGGGGGGCACTGGGAGGGACTGAGGAGGCTGGGAGGGACTGGGGAGACTGGGAGGTACTGGGGAGACTGGGGGGGCACTGGGAGGGACTGAGGAGGCTGGGAGGTACTGGGGAGACTGGGAGGTACTGGGGAGACTGGGGGGGCACTGGGAGGTACTGGGGGGACTGGGAGGGACTGGGAAGACTGGGAGGTACTGGGGAGACTGGGGGGGCACTGGGAGGTACTGGGGGGCCACTGGGGAGCTGGGAATGGGGGGGGGGGTTGTTGTAGTGGGGAAACTGAGGCACGGAGGGAAACCCTCCCCCCCCCCCCCCAAGGATCACCTGACCCCCTCCTCCCCCTCCCCCCCCCCCCGGGGGGGGGGAGGAACCCACTTTTGACGGCCAAACTGGGAAAAACCTGGGACAAGGCAAGAAAACGGGCCGCCCCCCCCCCCCCCCCCATTTTTAACCGGGGGGGGGGGGCCCTGCCCATCCCCCACACGGGGGGGGGATCTGGTTTCGCCTCCCCCCCCCCCCCCCCCCCCAACAGCTGCTCCCCCCCCCCCACCCTCCCACCCTCCCCCCCCCACCCACCCCGGGATTTAAAAAAAAACACGTTGCTTTTTTGGGAGCCCCACGAGGCCCCGCGGACCAGGTGGGGGGGGGGGGGGGGGGGGGAACGGACACATTCAACCCCCCCCCCCCCCAACCTCCCCCTCCCCCCCCCCCCCCCGCTCCCCAGTCCTTCCCAATATTTCATATTTCCCAGTATTCCCAGTATGGGCTACTGCAGCCCCCCCCCAAAAAAAAGCCTCTCCCAGTATCTCCAGACCCCCCCCGGGTCTCCTCCCAGTAACTCCCAGTTCCAACCTCCCCCCCCCACCCCCAGTCCCCTCTCCCCAGTTCCCTGAGCCCCCCCCCCCCCAGTGCCACCACACCAGTCTCCCCAGTCCTCCCAGTTCCCCCCTTCCCGGCTCCCCAGTCACCTCCAGTCCCTCCCAGTCCCCCCCTTCCCAGCTCCCCAGTGCCCCCCCAGCCTCCCCAGTCCCTCCCAGTTCCCCATTCCAGGCTCCCCAGTTCCCCCAGCCTCCCCAGTCCCTCCCAGTTCCCCCCTTCCCAGCTCCCCAGTCACCTCCAGTCTTCCCAGTCCCCCCCTTCCCAGCTCCCCAGTGCCCCCCCAGCCTCCCCAGTCCCTCCCAGTTCCCCCCTTCCCGGCTCCCCAGTGCCCCCCCCAGCCTCCCAGTCCCTCCCAGTTCCCCCCTTCCCAGCTCCCCAGTGCCCCCCCAGCCTCCCCAGTCCCCCCCTTCCCAGCTCCCCAGTGCCCCCCCCCAGCCTCCCCAGTCCCTCCCAGTTCCCCCCTTCCCGGCTCCCCAGTGCCCCCCCAGCCTCCCCAGTCCCTCCCAGTTCCCCCCTTCCCAGCTCCCCAGTCCCTCCCAGTCCCCCCCTTCCCAGCTCCCCAGTGCTCCCAGCCTCCCCAGTCCTCCAGTTCCCCCTTCCAGCTCCCCGTCACCTCATTCCCGTTCCCCCCTTCCCAGCTCCCCAGTGCCCCCCCAGCCTCCCCAGTCCCTCCCAGTTCCCCCATTCCCAGCTCCCCAGTGCCCCCCCCAGCCTCCCCAGTCCCCCCAGTTCCCCCCTTCCCAGCTCCCCAGTCACCTCCAGTCTTCCCAGTCCCCCCCTTCCCAGCTCCCCAGTGCCTCCCCAGCCTCCCAGTCCCTCCCAGTTCCCCCCTTCCCAGCTCCCCAGTCACCTCCAGTCTTCCCAGTTCCCCCCTTCCAGCTCCCCAGTGCCCCCCCAGCCTCCCCAGTCCCTCCCAGTTCCCCCCTTCCCAGCTCCCCAGTGCCCCCCCCAGCCTCCCCAGTCCCTCCCAGTTCCCCCCTTCCCAGCTCCCCAGTGCCCCCCCCCCCCCCCCCCCAAGTCCTCCCAGTCCCTCCCAGTCCTCCCAGTCCCCTCACCGTCCGCAGGAACTGGACGTCGTCCTCGCCATCCCCCTCGGCCATGGTGGGGGGGGGACCGGTCACCCGTGGGAACTGGAGGGGGGGGGGTGTCACCCGTGGGAAGCGGGGGGTCACCGAGGTCACCGGAGGGTGACAGGGATCACCCGTGGGAACCGGGGATCACCCGTGGGAAATGGGGGTCCCCCGTGGGAACCGGTGGGTGCCGGAGTGTCGCCCTCCCCCCCCCCCCCCCACCCAGCGCCGTGGGTGGCGGTCGCCGCTGCTGGGTGTCACCAAACGCCCCCCCGCCCCCCCCCCGTGGATGCCACCGCCCGTGTCCCCTCGTCGCGGGGGCTCCGTCGCCTCCCGGTGCCGCTGTCCCCGCCCCCGCTGCTACGTCACGGGGGAGGGGACACCGGGGGGGGGGGGGGGGGGTGACACCGGGGGGGGGGGGGGGTGACACGAAGGGGGAGGGGGGACACACACCAAGGAGGGAGGTGACACCAAGGTGGGGGGGGGGTGGCACCGGGGAGGGGGGGGGGGTGTGACACCAAGGAGGGGGGCAGCACCTGGGAGGAACTGGGGGGGGGGACACACGACACTGGGAGGAACTGGGAGGCATTGGGAGAGGCTGGGGGACCACTGGGAGGAACTGGGGGGGGCCACAGGCTACACTGGGAGAAACTGGAGGGCGCCGGGAAAGGCTGGAAGGGCACTGGGAGGAACTGGGGGGGCCACAGGCTACACTGGGAGAAACTGGAGAGCACTGGGAAAGGCTGGAAGGGCACTGGGAGGGCACTGGGAGGGATTGGGAGGGGCTGGGAGGAACTGGGGGGGCCACAGGCTACACTGGGAGAAACTGGAGGGCACTGGGAAAGGCTGGAAGGGCACTGGGAGGGATTGGGAGAGGCTGGGAGGAACTGGGGGGGAGGCAACTGGCCGCACTGGGAGGGCACTGGGAGGGCACAGGGGGGGCACAGGGGGGGCACAGGGGGGGCACTGAGTGGGACTGGGCTACACTGGGGGGAACTGGGAGAGACTGGGGCGAGGGGGTGGGGGGGAGCCACTTCTGCAAACCCTGATGCCCTGGCCCCCTCCCCTCTAATTAGCGCCCTCCCCCTAATTAACGCCCCAATTAGCCCCGCCCCCAATTAGCCCCGCCCCCAATTAGCCCCGCCCCAATTAGCCCCGCCCCCAATTACTAACGCTGTTCCCCGCCCGACCGCACGGGGGCGCTGGCCCCGCCCTCCCCCGGCACGGCCCCCTCCCCCCCCCCCCAGTTCCGATTGGCCCCGGAGCCGAGCAACCGTCCAATCAGAGCTCTCCTTTCGTTCTCGCCGCCCGCCCCCACCTTCCCCCCCTTCCCCACCCGACCAATGGGTGCCGCTCTTTCGGTAGCACCGGCGGCCAATCAGGGCGAGGGGGCGGGGCCTGGTGGGGGGTTGGGGGGCCGTGCACCATGAAACCCCTTTAATGGCAGCGGCGGGGGGGGGGGGGGGGGGGCGTAGAATTAACGGGGTCTGGCCACGCCCCCCGTGAATAAATTAACATAAATTAGCAGTTAATAAATAAAAGGGGGGAGGAGCGCTGGGAACCCCAGTTTGGGGGAGGGACAGGGACACGGGGCGGGGGGGGGGGGGGCGGGGAACGGGGGGCGTCCATGTGCCAGCACACACCAGTGCCACCAGTACACGCTCCATCCCCACCCCAGTACCCCCCAGTGCCACCAGTACACGCTCCATCCCCATCCCAGTACCCCCCAGTGCCACCAGTACACGCTCCATCCCCATCCCAGTACCCCCCCAGTGCCACCACTACACGCCCCATCCCCATCCCAGTACCCCCCAGTGCCACCACTACAAGCTCCATCCCCATCCCAGTACCCCCCAGTGCCACCACTACACGCTCCATCCCCATCCCAGTACCCCACAGTGCCACCAGTACACGCTCCATCCCCATCCCATACCCCCCAGTGCCACCATACAAGCTCCATCCCCATCCAGTACCCCCAGTCCACCACTACAACGCTCCATACCCCATCCCAGTACCCCCCCAGTGCCACCAGTACACGCCCATCCCCATCCCAGTACCCCCCAGTGCCACCACTACAAAGCTCATCCCCACCCAGTACCCCCCAGTGCCAACCACTACAAGCCATCCATCACCCCATCCCCACGCTACCCCCCAGTGCCACCACTACAAGCTCCATCCCCATCCCAGTACCCCCCAGTGCCACCAGTACACGCTCCATCCCCATCCCAGTACCCCCCAGTGCCACCAGTACACGCTCCATCCCCATCCCAGTACCCCCAGTGCCACCACTACAAGCTCCATCCCCATCCCAGTACCCCCCAGTGCCACCACTACAAGCTCCATCCCCATCCCAGTACCCCCCAGTGCCACCAGTACACGCTCCATCCCCATCCCAGTACCCCCCAGTGCCACCACTACACGCTCCATCCCCATCCCAGTACCCCCCAGTGCCACCACTACAAGCTCCATCCCCATCCCAGTACCCCCCAGTACACGCTCCATCCCCATCCCAGTACCCCCCAGTGCCACCAGTACACGCTCCATCCCCATCCCAGTACCCCCCAGTGCCACCACTACAAGCTCCATCCCCATCCCAGTACCCCCAGTGCCACCAGTACACGCTCCACCCCACCCAGTACCCCCAGTGCCACCATACACACGCTCCATCCCCATCCCAGTACCCCCCAGTGCCACCACTACACGCTCCATCCCCATCCCATGTACCCCCCAGTGCACCAGCTACACGCTCCATCCCCATCCCAGTACCCCCCAGTGCCACCACTACACGCTCCATCCCCATCCCAGTACCCCCCAGTGCCACCAGTACAAGCTCCATCCCCATCCCAGTACCCCCCAGTGCCACCACTACAAGCTCCATCCCCATCCCATACCCCCCAGTGCCACCACTACAAGCTCCATCCCCATCCCAGTACCCCCCAGTGCCACCACTACAAGCTCCATCCCCATCCCAGTACCCCCCAGTGCCACCACTACAAGCTCCATCCCCATCCCAGTACCCCCAGTGCCACCACTACAAGCTCCATCCCCACCCCAGTACCCCCAGTGCCACCAGTACACGCTCCATCCCCATCCCAGTACCCCCAGTGCCACCACTACACGCTCCATCCCCACCCCAGTACCCCCCAGTGCCACCAGTACACGCTCCATCCCATCCCAGTACCCCCCAGTGCCACCAGTACACGCTCCATCCCCATCCCAGTACCCCCCAGTGCCACCAGTACACGCTCCATCCCCATCCCAGTACCCCCCAGTGCCACCAGTACACGCTCCATCCCCATCCCAGTACCCCACAGTGCCACCACTACACGCTCCATCCCCATCCCAGTACCCCCCAGTGCCACCACTACACGCTCCATCCCCACCCAGTACCCCCCAGTGCCGCCACTACACGCTCCATCCCCATCCCAGTACCCCCCAGTGCCACCACTACACGCTCCATCCCCATCCCAGTACCCCCCAGTGCCACCACTACAAGCTCCATCCCCATCCCAGTACCCCCCAGTGCCACCAGTACCACTCCATCCCATCCAGTACCCCCCAGTGCCACCACTACAACCCCATCCCCACCCAGTACCCCCCAGTGCCACCACTACAAGCTCCATCCCCACCCCAGTACCCCCCAGTGCCACCACTACACGCTCCATCCCCATCCCAGTACCCCCCAGTACACGCTCCATCCCCACCCCAGTACCCCCCAGTGCCACCAGTACACGCTCCATCCCCATCCCAGTACCCCCCAGTGCCACCAGTACACGCTCCATCCCCATCCCCTTCCAGTCCTCTTCAATCTATTCATCAATGACCCGGATGAGGGGACAGAGCCCACCCTCAGGAAGTTTTCCGATGACACGAAGCTGGGGGGGGGCAGTGGCTGACACACCGGAGGGCCGTGCCGCCATCCGGAGAGACCTGGACAGGCTGGAGATCTGGGCGGAGAGGAACCTTCTGGAATTCAACCAGGGCAAGCGCGGGGTGCTGCACCCGGGGAGGAACAACCCCATGCACCAGTACAGGTTGGGGGTGACCTGCTGGAGAGCAGCTCTGTGGGAAGAGACCTGGGAGTCCTGGTGGACAACGGGATGACCGTGAGCCGGCAATGGGACCTTGTGGCCAAGGCGGCCAACGGCATCCTGGGGGGCATCAAGAGGAGCGTGGCCAGCAGGTCAAGGGAGGTCATCCTCCCCCTCTGCTCTGCCCTGGTGAGGCCACACCTGGAGTGCTGTGTCCAGGTTCTGGGCTCCCCGGTTCCAGAAGGACAGGGAACTGCTGGAAAGGGTGCAGCAGAGGGCTACCAAGATGATTAGGGGACTGGAACACCTCTCTTATGAGGAAAGGCTGAGGGATTTGGGTCTCTTCAGTCTGGAAAAAAGACGGCTGAGGGGGATCTTATCAACACTTATAAATACTTAAAGGGTGGGTGTCAGGAGGATGGGACCAGGCTCTTTTCAGTAGTGCCCGGGGACAGGACAAGAGGCAATGGGCACAAACTTGAGCACAAGAAGTTCCACCTAAACATGAGGAGGAACTTCTTTACCCTGAGGGTGGCAGAGCACTGGCACAGGCTGCCCAGAGAGGTGGTGGAGTCTCCATCTCTGGAGACATTCAAAACCCGCCTGGACGCGTTCCTGTGTAACCTGCTCTGGGTGACCCTGCTCTGGCAGGGGGTGGGACTAGATGATCTCCAGAGGTCCCTTCCAACCCTATGGTTCTATGGTTCCATGATTCTATCACCTTCCTCTTCTTCTTCGTCATCGTCATCCTCCTGGCCATCATCCAGGGTACCCATTGCAGGGGGGGGGGGGGGAGGGTCCGCACTTTGTGATACCCCCCCCTTGTGATACACACACACACACACCCCCCCACCCTCATCCTTGTGTGTGTGTGTGTGTCCCCCCCCCCATCAAGGTCTGATCATCGACGCCTTTGGGGAGCTGCGGGACCAGCAGGAGCAGGTGAAGGAGGACATGGAGGTGAGTGACCCCCCCCCCCCCCCCCACATTGGCCTGGGAATGGGGTGGGGGGGGGTGGGGGGGGGTGAGGCAGGTCCTCAATTTGCCATTTTGCCCCCCCCCCCCTCCCCCCGAAGACGAAATGTTTCATCTGCGGCATCAGGAGCGACTATTTCGACACGACGCCCCACGGCTTCGAGACCCACACGATGGAGGAGCACAATCTGGCCAATTACATGTGAGGGGGGGGGGGGGGGGGACACACACACGGGGTGGGGGGGGGCACCTGGTGGTGGGGGGGGGGGTTGTCCCCAGCCTCCGACACCCCCCCATCGATGCCTCTGTGTGTGTCGTTTCCACCCCCACCCCCCCTCCCCCGCCAGGTTCTTCCTGATGTATCTGATTAATAAGGACGAGACGGAGCACACGGGGCAGGTGAGACCCCCGGGGATGGGGGGGGGGGGGGGGGGGGGCACAAAATGGCCGGGGAGGGGGGGGGGGGGGTCACACCGGCCGGGGGGGGTGGGGGGGATGACATGGGGCTTGTGCGGGGGCTGGGGGTGTCCTATGGGGCTCGTATGGGGGGGGGTCTCTATGGGAAATGGGGGGCTCCGGGGGGGGGGGGTCCTTATGTGTAGGATATGGGGGGGCTTTGGTTATGGGGTGGGGGGGGGCTTGAAGAGGGGTTGGGGGGGTCCCACGGGGCTCACATGGGGGGGGGGTCTTATGGGATGGGGGGGCCCTTATGTGTGGGATATTGGGGGGGGGCTTTGGTTATGGGGTGGGGGGGGCTTAAAGAGGGGTTGGGGGGGTCCCACGGGGCTCGTATGGGGGGGGTCTCTATGGGAAATGGGGGGCTCTGGGGGGGGGGTCTTATGGGATGGGGGGGGCCCTTATGTGTGGGATATTGGGGGGGGCTTTGGTTATGGGGTGGGGGGGCTTATGTGTGGGATATGGGGGGGGCTTTGGTTATGGGGTGGGGGGGGCTTGAAGAGGGGTTGGGGGGGTCCCACGGGGCTCACATGGGGGGGGTCTCTATGGGAAATGGGGGGCTCTGGGGGGGGGTCTTATGGGATGGGGGGGACATTGGATGTGGGATGGGGGGGCTTTGGATATGGGGGGGCCTTATCTGTGGGATGGGGGGGTGTTGGATATGGGATGGAGGGGGGGGGGAATCGCCCCTCGTCGGCAGGAGGAGGGGGCTGTGATGGGGTGGGGGGGTGGGGGTGTCCCCCCCCCTGCCCTGACTGACACCTACACCCCCCCCCCCCCTCCAAAATCCGTGCCCCCCCCCCCCAGGAATCCTATGTCTGGAAGATGTACCAGGAGCGCTGCTGGGATTTCTTCCCCGCCGGCGACTGCTTCCGCAAGCAGTACGAGGATCAGCTGGGGTGACCCCCCCCCCCCGCGGGGACACACCCCCCCCCCGGAACCCCCCCCGGGACCCCCCCTCAGCTCCTCCCCCCCCCTCAAAGTGCCTTGTCTGCCCCGAGGGGTGGGGGGGGAAACGCTTGCCCCCGCTTGCCCCCGCCGCCAATAAACCCTAGAGAGTGTCGCTGCCCCCCCGCCTCCTTCTTGCCCCCCCCTCCATTAGCCCCCCCCCCCCCCTATAATTCCCCCCCCCTCCCCCAACACAACGATTTGGGGCCTCTTCGGGTGGGGTTTGTTTTTTTTTTTGGGGGGGGGGGCGCAAATAATTACAACTGTCAGTAAAAGGAGGGGGATGCTGGGGGGGGCACAGCCCAGCCGGGGTGGGGGGGGGGCCTCTCTGCTCCCCCCACCACCCCCTCCCAGCCCCATGGGGGCCCCCCCAGCCCCGTGGGGGGGGGGGGGGGGGGGTCACGACTGGATGTAGAGATTGCTGTAAGCGTTGGCCTCGTCGGTGGGACGCGTCTCCAGGACCAGGGTGCTGGGGGGGGGGGCACATTGGAGGGGGGGGGGGGGGTGAGTCAGGATGGGGGGGGTGACACACACACACATCCCCCCCCGACCACCCCCCCCAGGACCCCCCTGGTTGGTACCTGTGGGAGCCGAGCAGGCGGAAGGTCCAGCGTTGGTCCCGCAGCTCCTCCGTCAGCTGGAGGGGGGGGCAGTGGGGATGTGGGGGGGGATGCCCCCAAAAATTGGGGGGGGTGTCCCCAAATACTGGGGGGTGGGGGTCCCCAGGGATGGGAGAGGGTCCCCTGCACCCCCGGGGTCCTCAAGGTCTGGGGTGGGGGGGGGCTCTGCCCCACCAGGGTTTGGGACCACAGGCATTGGGGCTATGGGGGGGGGCATGGGGGGGTTATGGGGGGGTTATGGGGGGGTTATGGGGGGGGCCGGGGGGTCTCACCTGCGCAGACCCCACCTGCCGAACCTGCACCCCGTGGCGCCAGAAGGCCTGGATGCAGCCACGGACCAGCGCTATTGGGGGGGGGGAGGGGGGGGGGGGGGGGCGGTCAGAGCTGGGCAGCCCCCAACACCCCCCCCCCGAAACCCCCTCCAACACCCCCCCCCGACACCCCCCTGCACCCTCTGGCACCCACAAGCCCCCAGCACCCCCCCTTTAAAGCCCCTGCACCCCTGAATCCCTCCCCAGCACCCCTATTTCCCACCCCTAAGACCCCCCCTGACCCCCCCCAGCACCCCCATTTCCCCCTGACACCCCCATTCCCCCACAGCCCCCCCAATTCCCCCAACCACCCATTTTCCCGACCCCCCATTTTCCCCCCTGAAGCCCCCCATTTCCCCCTGACCCCCCCATTTTCCTCACAGCCCCCCCTTTCTCCCCCTGAACCCCCCCAGTTCCCCCTGACCCCCCCATTTTCCTCACAGCCCCTCCTTTCTCCCCCTGAACCTCCCCAGTTCCCCCTGAGCCCCCCCATTTTCCTCACAGCCCCTCCTTTC
The DNA here is from genome assembly GCA_947846985.1 of Fratercula arctica. NCBI lineage: Eukaryota > Metazoa > Chordata > Aves > Charadriiformes > Alcidae > Fratercula > Fratercula arctica. The sequence goes on along the minus strand of CANTUZ010000014.1, from coordinate 8,510,971 downwards.
TCCCCCTGAACCCCCCCCAGTTCCCCCTGACCCCCCCATTTTCCTCCCATTTCCCCACATTTTCCCCCAGCCCCCCCCCCCAATTCCCTTCCCCCCCACACCCACCCACAGCCTCCACGGCCACGTCGAAGGGGACGTCGGGGGCCACGGGGGCTCCCTGCAGCGTCACCAGCCTCACGCTCCCTGGGGAGGCGGGGGGGGCCTGGGTTGGAACCCCTGGGACACCCCCCCCGGGACCCCCCCGCGGGGCACCCCTGGGACCCCCCAGGCCTCCCAGGGCAGCCCTGGGCATCGCCGGCGGGGACGGACAGAGGGACGGAGGGACGGACAGAGGGACAGACGGATGGATGGAGGGATGGAGGGATGGACAGAGGGATGGAGGGACGTGGGGACGGACAGAGGGATGGACAGAGGGATGGAGGGATGGAGGGACGTGGGGACAGACAGAGGGATGGAGGGATGGAGGGACGTGGGGACAGACAGAGGGATGGAGGGACGGACAGAGGGACGGACAGAGGGATGGAGGGACGTGGGGATGGACAGAGGGATGGAGGGACGGACAGAGGGACAGACAGAGGGATGGAGGGACGGACAGAGGGATGGAGGGACATGGGGACGGACAGAGGGATGGAGGGACGGACAGAGGGATGGAGGGATGGACAGAGGGATGGAGGGACGTGGGGACAGACAGAGGGACGGAGGGACGGACAGAGGGATGGAGGGACGGACAGAGGGATGGAGGGACGGACAGAGGGATGGAGGGACGTGGGGACGGACAGAGGGATGGAGGGACGGACAGAGGGATGGAGGGATGGACAGAGGGACGGACAGAGGGATGGAGGGATGGAGGGACGTGGGGACAGACAGAGGGACGGAGGGACGGACAGAGGGACGGACAGAGGGATGGAAGGATGGAGGGACGTGGGGACAGACAGAGGGATGGACAGAGGGATGGAGGGACGGGGGGACAGACAGAGGGATGGAGGGATGGAGGGATGGACAGAGGGATGGAGGGACGTGGGGACAGACAGAGGGATGGAAGGACGGACAGAGGGATGGAGGGATGGACAGAGGGACGGACAGAGGGATGTGGGGACAGACAGGGATGGAGGGATGGACAGACGGACAGACAAACTGATGGGTGGCTGGCTGGCTGACTGGCTGGCTGGATGGACAGATGGATGGATCGATGGATGGATGGATGGATGGATGGATGGACAGACGGATGGACGGACAATGGATAAATGAACAGACAGATGATGGGTGGGTGGATGGATGATGGACAGACAGATGGACAGGCAGATGATGGATGGACAGACGGATGAATGACGGACAGATGGACAGATGGATGGACGGATGATGGATGGATGATGGACAGATGGATGGATGGCGGACAGATGGACGGATGGGCGATGGATGGACGGATGATGGATGGACAGAGGGACGCGTGACCGCGTGGCTGGACAGACAGACGGAGGGAGGGAGGGACTCACGGTCCAGCAGCACCAGCACGATCTCACTGTCCAGCTGCGTCACCTGCACAGGGCCGGGGCTGGAGGGCTCTGGGGCGGGGAGGGGGGGGTGAGCAGTGAGGGGGGGGTGAGCAGTGAGGGGGGGGTCCCAACCTCCCTCTGCACCCCCCCAACCTGGGGGAGGGACCCCACACACACACACACCCCCATGCCCCCCCGGGCCCCCCAGGTGTGCACAGACCCTTCTGGGTGGAATGTGGGACCCCCAGGGGACGCCCGGGATCAGCACGGGACCCCCCACCTCCCCTCTAGGTCCCCTCAACTGGGTAGGGAACCCCCCCAGTCCCCCGGGGACACCCCCCCCAGTCCCCCGGGGACGCCCAAATCAGCCTCAGGACCCCCAGACTGGGGAGGGGTCCCTGACTTCCCTCTAGGACCCCCAAATCCCCCAGGACCCCCAGGCTGAGCACAGGGCTCCCCAATCCCCTGAGACCCCCAGGACCCCCAGATGGAACACAGGACCCCCAAACCCCCACAGGTGCCCCCATAGCCCCTTGCGACCCCCAAAATCCCCCAGGGGCCCCCAACTCCCCCCAGGGACCCCAACTCCCCCAGGCTGCCCAGCCAGAGCCGAGGACCCCCCATGCCCCAGGTCCCCCCAACCCCCCCCCCGGTCCCCCCAAAGCCCCCTGGGACCCTCAGATGGAGCAACCAGGACCTCCAAATCCTGCAGGGACCCCAACTCCCCCCAGGGACCCCAACTCCCCCAGGCTGCCTGGCCAGAGCCCAGGACCCCCCATGCCCCAGGTCCCCCCAAAGCCCCCCGGGCCCCCCAGCCCCGCTCACCGGTGCCGGCGTGGGCGAACCAGGAGGTGAGGGAGTTGAGGTTGATGGTGTGGAAGAGGACGGAGCGGGCGGGCGAGGGGCCGGGGCTGACCCCGATGCAGACACTGGGGAGCTCCTCCCCGGGGGCCACCAGCAGCTCGAACACCCGCAGCGGCGAGGGCAGCGGGAAGTCGAAGTGCTGGGGACGCGGGGACATGGGGACCCACCATGGGGATGCGGGGAACCACCATGGGGACATGGAGAACCACCACGGGGACACAGGGACATGGGGACCCACCATGGGGACATGGGGAACCACCATGGGGACATGGAGAACCACCACGGGGACATAGGGGCATGGGGACCCACCATGGGGCCATAGAGAACCACCATGGGGACATGGAGAACCACCACGGGGACATAGGGAACCACCATGGGGACGTGGGGACATGGAGAACCGCCACGGGGACATGGAGAACCACCACGGGGACATAGGGGCATGGGGACCCACCATGGGGACGTGGGGAACCACCATGGGGACACAGAGAACCACCATGGGGACACAGGGACATGGGACCCACCATGGGGACATGGGGACAAGGGGACGTGGGGACATGGGGACAAGGGGATGTGGGGACATGGGGACAAGGGGACGTGGGGACATGGGGACAAGGGGATGTGGGGACAAGGGGAAGCGGGGACGTGGGGATGTGGGGACGTGGGGAAAAGGGGACGTGGGGACAAGGGGAAGTGGGGACACGGGGATCCACCAGGGGGACGTGGGGACGCAGCTCCATGGAGACCTGCCATGTGGATGTGGCTACTTGGGGACACGGGGAGCCACCGAGGGGACACGGGGGACCCAAGGAACCCACGGTGGGGGGGTGTTGGGGACAGGGACGGGGGGGGTGTCTGTTGGGGACAGGGGGGGGGGGTCCCTACCTTGACCAGCATGAACTTCTGGAGGGGCTGGTACCACTGGAGCAGCACCACCCCGGTCTCCAGCGCCCCGCACAGGTAGTGACACCCCGTCTGCCCGTTCCTGGCTGGGGACATCCCAGGGGGGGGGGGGGGGGTGTGTCACACACACCCCCCCCAACACCCCCCCCCCACCCTCTCCCCTGTGTGTGTGTGTCCCCCCCCCTCCACCACGCACCCGCGCAGCAGGTCCGGCAGCCCTTGGTGTCGGGGACTTTGGTGGAGGTGACGTTCTTCCTGGGGGGGGGGACACAGACACACACGCGCGCGATTGGGGGGGGGGGGGTCCCTGGGGTGCAACTGGACCCCCCCCCCCCGTCCCACCCCCGCCACATCCCCTCGTGGCCCCCCCCCCCCCCCAGGCTCAGCCCGGGGCTGTGGGAGGTTTTGGGGGGGGGGGGGGGGTGTCCCCGTTACCTGGGCACAGGGTTGGAGGGGGTTGGGGGGGTCTGGGGGTGCCCCCCCCATACCTGGGCACAGGGTTGGGGGGAGTTGGGGGGTTTGGGGGGGGTTTGGGGGTGCCTCCCCCATACCTGGGCACAGGGTTGGGGGGGGGGTTGGGGGGGGGTTTGGGGGTGCCCATTACGTGGGCACAGGGTTGGGGGGGTTTGTGGGGGGGGGTCTGGGGGTGCCCCCCCCATAACTGGGCACAGGGTTGGGGGGTTTGGGGGGGGGGTCTGGGGGTGCCCCCCCCGTACCTGGGCACAGGGTTGGGGGGGGGTCTGGGGGGTTTGGGGGGGGGGTTGGGGGTGCCCCCCCCATACCTGGGCACAGGGTTGGGGGGGGTTTGGGGGGGTCTGGGGGTGCCCCCCCCATACCTGGGCACAGGGTTGGGGGGGGTTTGGGGGGGGTTTGGGGGTGCCCCCCCCCATACCTGGGCACAGGGTTGGGGGGGGTTTGGGGGTGCCCCCCCTTACCTGGGCACAGGGTTGGGGGGGGGGTTGGGGGGTTTGGGGGGGGGTCTGGGGGTGTCCCCCCGTACCTGGGCACAGGGTTGGGGGGGTCTGGGGGGGGAGGTTTGGGGGTGCCCCCCCCCGTACCTGGGCACAGGGTTGGGGGGGTCTGGGGGGGGAGGTTTGGGGGTGCCCCCCCCGTACCTGGGCACAGGGTTGGGGGGTTTGGGGGGGGGTCTGGGGGTGCCCCCCCCGTACCTGGGCAGCAGGCGGTGGGGGGTGATGTGCCCCCCCGGGCGCTGCTCCCGCCGGCTCTGCTCCAGGAGCCCCAGCAGGTTGTGGGAGTAGAGCTGGGGGGTCTTCCCTGGGGGGGGGGGGGGGGACAACGGGGGGGGGGACACACGGTCAGCGAGGGGGTCCCCAATTCCCACCCCCCCCCCAAACCTCCCCCCCCCTCACCCGAGAGCGACATGAGGACGTTGCCGATGCAGTAGAGCCAGGAGGTGCGGCTGGGGTAGAGCTGGGGGGGGGGGGGGGGGGGGGGGGGGGGGGGTGGGGGGGGGTGTCGGGGGGGGCCGGCACCCCCCCGGGACCCCCCCCAGGACCCCCAAAGCCCCCCTGGGATCCCCCCTGCCCTGTGGGACCCTCCCAGGACCCCCCAGGACCCCCTAAATTCCCACCAGGACCCCCCTGAACACACACCCCCCCCAGGACCCCCCCCACACCCCTCTCGGGACCACCCCAGGACCCCCCAGGACCCCCAGCTCCACCCCCCCCGGGACCCCCCTGACCCCCCAGGACCCCCCAAATCCCCCCAGGACCCCCCAGGATCCCCAGGACCCCCCAGCTCCCCCCCCCCCGTAGCCCTCAGGGCCCCCCAGGACCCCCTAAATTCCCCCCAGGACCCCCCAGGACCACCCCCCCCCCCGCCCGGGACCCCCCCAGGACCCCCCCAGGACCCCCCAGACCCTCCTCGGGACTCCCCTGAACCCCCCCCCAGGACCCCCCAGACCCCCCCCGGGACCCCCCCGGGACCCCCCTGAACCCCCCCCAGGATCCCCCAGACACCCCTCGGGACCCCCAAATCCCCCCAGGACCCCCCGGGACCCCCCCAGCATCCCCAGGACCCCCCAGACACCCGCCGGGACCCCCCTGAACCCCCCCCAGGACCCCCCAGACCCCCCTCGGGACCCTCCCAGGACCCCCTCAGGACCGCACAGGACCCCCCCCAAAGCCCCCCCAGGACCCCCCGGCCCCCCCCCGGCGCCCCCCCCCCCAGCCCCACCAGCTCCAGCGTGGCCTCGGGCTCGCTCTGGTTGAGGGTGAAGATCCCCTCCTCCGCCCCCAGGATGAGGTGGGGGTCTGAGGGGGGGACACATGGGGTCAGGGACTGTGTCCCCCCCCCCCCAACACACACACACCCCCCCCCAGTGTCCCCGAGGCACCCCCGTGTCCCCAGGGCACCCCCTCATGTCCCCAATGGCCCCAGGGCACCCCCAATGCCTCCCCCCCCCCCCCCCCCCGATGTCCTTAATGCCCCCCCCGATGTCCCCCAATGGCCCCCCGATGTCCCCAATGGCCCCACCCTGTGTCCCCAGTGCCCCTCAAAAGTCCCTAGTGTCCCCCCGCGATGTCCCCCCCCTCCATGTCCTTAATGCCCCCCCGATGTCCCCAATGGCCCCCCCCAATGGCCCCGTCCTCTGTCCTCAACGCCCCCCTCAATGTCCCCAACGCCCCCCCCCCAATGTCCCCACCCTGTGTCCCCGGTGCCCCCCCAAAGTCCCCAGTGCCCCCCCGGTCCTCAATGTCCCCCCGATGTCCCCAATGTCCCCACCCTGTGTCCTCAGTGCCCCCCAAAAAGTCCCCAATGCCCCCACCCCCGATGTCCCCAATGCCCCCAGTGTCCCCCCACGATGTCCCCAATGTTCCCCCCCTCCATGTCCTTAATGCCCCCTCGATGTCCCCAATGCCCCCCCCGATGACCCCAATACACCCCCCGCGATATCCCCGTCCTCTGTCCCCAACGCCCCCCTCAATGTCCCCAACGCCCCCCCCCAATGTCCCCACCCTGTGTCCCCGGTGCCCCCCCAAAGTCCCCACTGTCCCCCCAATGCCCCTGTCCTGTGTCCCCAACAGACCCCCCCAATGTCCCCCCAATGTCCCCAATGTCCCCACCCTGTGTCCCCGGTGCCCCCCCAAAGTCCCCAGTGCCCCCCCGGTCCTCAATGTCCCCCCGATGTCCCCAATGTCCCCACCCTGTGTCCTCAGTGCCCCCCAAAAAGTCCCCAATGCCCCCACCCCCGATGTCCCCAATGCCCCCAGTGTCCCCCCGCGATGTCCCCAATGTCCCCCCCCCTCCATGTCCTTAATGCCCCCCCGATGTCCCCAATGGCCCCCCCCGATGACCCCAATACACCCCCCCGCGATGTCCCCGTCCTCTGTCCCCAACATCCCCCTCAATGTCCCCAACACCCCCCCAATGTCCCCAATGTCCCCACCCTGTGTCCCCGGTGCCCCCCCCAAAGTCCCCAGTGTCCCCCCGATGTCCCCAATGTCCCCCCCCTCCATGTCCTTAATGTCCCCCCGATGTCCCCAATGCCCCCCCCGATGACCCCAATACACCCCCTGCAATGTCCCCGTCCTCTGTCCCCAACGCCCCCCTCAGTGTCCCCACCCTGTGTCGCCGGTGCCCCCCCCAAAGTCCCCAGTGTCCCCCCACGATGTCCCCAATGTCCCCCCCCTCCATGTCCCCAGTGCCCCCCCCCCTCGCCCCCCCCCCCCCCCCCCCGTCCCACCCTGGGTGCCGGGGTGCGTCCAGGTGGTGGTGGCCGTCACTCGCAGGGGACACCCATCGAACACCTTCCGGAAGAGGGACCCCTCCTGGGGTGGGGGGGGGGACACACGGACACCGGGGGGGGGTGAGGGGGGGACAGGTTTGGGGTATAACCCCCCCCCCCCCCAACCACCCCCCCCCGTCACTCACGTGTGGCCTCGGGGCGGCCCCCCCGTTGTCCGAAGGGACCTGGAGGGGGGACAGAGAGGGGATGGGGGGGGGGGGGGTTGGGGACAGTGGGGGGGGACACGGACACAGAGGTGGGGTAATGTGGGGCGGGGGGGGGGGGGGGGGGGGGCACTCACCGCTCTCCGGATCTTCTCAGTCTTGGGGGGCAGCAGGGGGGGGTCCTCGCTGCAGGGCCCCGACCAGAGCGCGGGGTCTGGGGGGGTGGAGGGGGGGGGGCACGGCATGTCCCATGTCCCCCATGTCTGTCGCCCCCCCCCCAAAAGGGACCCCAATGTCCCCCCCCATCCTGCGCCCCCCCATCTCCCCCATGTCCCCCCACCAGGACCCCCAGACCCCCCCCCATCCTGCCCCCCCCATCTCCCCCATGTCCCCCCCCCAGGACCCCCAGACCCCCCCCATCCTGCGCCCCCCCATCTCCCCTCTGTGTCCCCCACGTCCCCCCCCCAGGACCCCCAGACCCCCCCCATCCTGCGCCCCCCCATCTCCCCCATGTCCCCCCCCCCAGGACCCCCAGACCCCCCCCATCCTGCGCCCCCCCATCTCCCCCATGTCCCCCCCCAGGACCCCCATGTCCCCCCCCCCCCACCCCGTCCTACCCGAGCTGGCGGCCAGGGGCCCCCCCCGGGCGGGGGCCGGGGGTCCGAGCCCCCCGGGGGGGCCACTGGCGCAGCGCACCAGCGCCGGGGGGGGCGGGGGCTGCTCCAAGAGGGGTCCCCGGGGCCGCGGGGGGGGGTCTTCGGGGGGGGCCTCGGCCGAGCCCGTCCGGAATTTGGGCTGTCGCGGGGGGGGGGGGGACACACAAGGAGTCAGATGGGGGGGCACAAATGGGGGTCAAAGGGGGGGGGGGGGGGGCGGCGTCCCCCCCCTCCAGCGCGGTGCGACTGGGATGGGGATCCCATTTAGGGTCTTTTCCCCCCCCCTCCCAGTTTGGGACTGGGAGCCCCCCCCGTTCCCCCCCCCCCCCGCCCCCCCCCTCACGAGGGTCCGGGGGTGGTGGGGGGGGGGTCGTCACCTTGGGGGGCAGCGGGGGGGGCACGTCGTCGGGCAGCGTGGCGCTGGGGACAGAGCGCAGTGTCATGGCGGGGGGGGGGGGGGACACACACGCGGGGGGGGGGGGGGGGTGTCCCCAATTTGGGGAGGGGGGGGGCGGGGTTGGGGACACGGGACGGTACCTGTTGGGGTCACCGCGGCTGGGTCTGGGGGGGGGGGGGGGGGGGGCAGAGAGGAAGAGGAGGGTGAGATGTGGGGGGGGGGGGACACAGGGTGACATCGGGGGACACGACGTGGGGGGGGGGGGGGGACACATCGGGGCCGGCGTCACCCACATGTCGACGTCATCGTAGTCGTCATCGTCGTCGGAGGTGTCGTCCCTGCCGGAGCCGGGCGTGAGGCACCTCTGGCCCCCCCCCCCCCCCCCCCGGCCCCCCCCCCGCCCCCCCGCACCCTGTGTGTGTCCCCCCGCCCCGCCGTGTCCCCCCCAGTGTCCCCATGTCCCCCCCCCCGTGTCCCCCTCCGTGCCCCCCCCGATCCCCGTGTCCCCCCCCAGACCCCATGTGTGTCCCCCCCCATCTCCCCGTATCCCCGCGTGCCCCCCCCGTGCCCCCCCCCCGTCCCGGTGTCCCCATGTCCCCCCCCATCTCCCCGTATCCCCGTGCCCCCCCCCGTCCCGGTGTCCCCATGTCCCCCCCCATCTCCCCGTGCCCCCCCCGTGCCCCCCCCCCGTCCCGGTGTCCCCATGTCCCCCCCCATCTCCCCGTATCCCCGCGTGCCCCCCCCGTGTCCCCCCCCCCGTCCCGGTGTCCCCATGTCCCCCCCCATCTCCCCGTATCCCCGTGCCCCCCCCCCGTCCCGGTGTCCCCATGTCCCCCCCCATCTCCCCGTATCCCCGCGTGCCCCCCCCGTGCCCCCCCCCGTCCCGGTGTCCCCGTGTCCCCCCCCCTCTCCCCCTATCCCCGTGCCCCCCCCCGTCCCGGTGTCCCCATGTCCCCCCCCATCTCCCCGTATCCCCGTGTCCCCCCCCGTCCCGGTGTCCCCGTGTCCCCCCCCATCTCCCCGTGCCCCCCCCCGTGCCCCCTCACCGTGCGCTGCCCTCGGCCCCCCCCCCTCTCCTGCCGCAGCCGGGCTTCGCCGAGGAGCCCTGGGGAGAGGGGGGGCGGGGGTGGGGTGGGGGGGGCTGCAGACAGGGGACCCCCCCCCCGCCTGCCAGGGGGACCGAGACCCCCCCGCTGCACCCCAGGGACACCCCCCCCAGCACCCCAGGGACCCCCCAACCCTTCCAGGGACCCCCAGAGGAACCCCCCCCAGCACTTCCAGGGACCCCCAGAGACCCCCAGGGACCCCCAGGGACCCCCCAACCCTTCCACCACCCCCCCCAGGGACCCCCCAACCCTTCCACCCCCCCCCCCCCCCCCAGGGACCCCCAGCGACCCCCAACCCATCCAGCCCCCCCCAGCACCCCAGGGACCCCCAGGGACCCCCCAACCCTATCCAGCCCCCCCAGCCCCCGGCCCCCAGGGACCCCCCAACCCTTCAACCCCCCCTCCCAGGGACCCCCAAGCCCTTCCAGGACCCCACCTCAACCCCCCAGGGACCCCCAGGGACCCTCCAACCCTTCCGCCCCCCCCTCCCCAGCACCCCCAGGGACCCCCAGGGACCCCCTGACCCTTCCAGCCCCCCCCCCCCCCAGCACCCCCAGGGACCCCCAACCCTTCCAGGGACCCCCAGCACTTCCAGAACCCCCCCAGGGACCCCCCCAACCTTTCCAGGGACCCCCCAACCCTTCCAGGGACCCCCCAACCCTTCCAACCCCCCCCAGGGACCCCCAGGGACCCTCCAACCCTTCCACCCCCCCCTCCCCAGGGACCCCCCAACCCTTCCAGGGACCCCCAGCACTTCCAGACCCCCCCAGGGACCCCCAACTCTTCCAGCCCCCCCCAGGGACCCCCAGGGACCCCCAACCCTTCCAACACCCCCCCCCCAGGGACCCCCAGGGACCCCCAACCCTTCCAAACTCCCCACCCAGCACCCCAGGGACCCCCAACCCTTCCAACCCCCCCCCCCCCAGGGACCCCCAGGGACCCCCCAACCCTTCCACCACCCCCCCCAGGGACCCCCCAACCCTTCCAGGGACCCCCAGCACTTCCAGACCCCCCCCAGGGACCCCCAGGGACCCCCCGACCCTTCCAGCCCCCCCCCCAGGGCTCCTCAGGCCCCCCCCAGTATGGGGTGGGGGGGGGGGTGTCCCACATACCGGGTGCGCGGGGGGGTCACCCTCCTTCTGCCAGCACAGGCCCCCACCGAGGCGATGCACTGCAGGGACAGGGGGACAGCGTGGGGACACGGGGGGGGACACGAGGACACAGGGATGGGGGGCGTGGGGGGACGGGGGGGGCAAGGAAGGGGGACGGGGAGACAGGGGGACATGGGGACAAGGGGGGAGACAGGGGACAAGGGGACGGGGGGACAGGGGACATGGGGGGACAAGGATGGGGGACAGGGGGACACAGGGGTGGGGGGCAGAGGGGTACAGGGGACATGGGGGGACACAGGGGACATGGGGACGGGGGGGACGGGGGACATGGGGGGACAAGGATGGGGGACACAGGGGTGGGGGACACAGGGGTACAGGGGACATGGGGGGACACAGGGGACATGCGGACAGGGGACATGGGGACGGGGGGACAGGGGAACGGGGGGACGGGGGGACACAGGGATGGGGGACATGGGGACACAGGGGTGGGGGACAGAGGGACACAGGGGACAAGGGGATGGGGGGACAGGGGACATGGGGGGACAAGGATGGGGGACAGGGGGACACAGGGGTGGGGGACAGAGGGGTAGAGGGGACATGGGGGACACAGGGGACATGGGGACACAGGGGACATGGGGGGACAAGGGACATGGGGACAGGGAGGGACAGGGGACAAGGGGACAAGGGACATGGGACAAGGATGGGGGACAGGGGGACACAGGGGTGGGGGACAGAGGGGCACAGGGGACATGGGGGGACACAGGGGACAAGGGGGGACAGGGGACAAGGGGATGGGGGGACAGGGGACATGGGGGGACAAGGATGGGGGACAGGGGGACACAGGGGTGGGGGACAGAGGGGTACAGGGGACATGGGGGACACAGGGGACATGGGGACACAGAGGACATGGGGGGACACGGGGGACAGGGGACAGGGGGACGAGGGGTACAGGGGGATACAGGGGACATGGGGGGACACGGGGATGGGGGGGCACAAGGGACGCGGGGGGCTCAGGGACGGGGGACACGGGGGGACGAGGGGGACACAGGGATGGGGGACATGGGGACACCGGGGACAGGGGGACACAGGGGACATGGGGGGACACGGGGATGGGGGGCACAAGGGACGCGGGGGGCTCAGGGACGGGGGACATGGGGACACAGGGGGACACAGGGATGGGGGACATGGGGACACAGGGGACAGGGGGGGACAAGGGACATGGGGACAGGGAGGGACAGGGGACATGGGACAAGGATGGGGGACAGGGGGACACAGGGGTGGGGGGCAGAGGGGTACAGGGGACATGGGGACATGGGGGGACACAGGGGACATGGGGACAAGGGGGGAGACAGGGGACAAGGGGACGGGGGGACAGGGGACATGGGGGGACAAGGATGGGGGACAGGGGGACACAGGGGTGGGGGACAGAGGGGTACAGGGGACATGGGGACATGGGGGGACACAGGGGACATGGGGACACAGGGGACAAGGGGGGAGACAGGGGACATGGGGACAGGGAGGGACGGGGGACATGGGGGGACAAGGATGGGGGACAGGGGGACACAGGGGTGGGGGACAGAGGGGTACAGGGGACATGGGGGGACACAGGGGACATGGGGACACAGGGGACATGGGGGGACACAGGGGACATGGGGGGACACAGGGGACATGGGGACAGGGGGACAGGGGACAAGGGGATGGGGGACATGGGGGGACACGGACGGGGGACATGGGGACACAGGGGACAGGGGGGACAAGGGACATGGGGACGGGGGGACAGGGGACAAGGGGACAAGGGGGGACAAGGATGGGGGACGGGGACACAGGGGACATGGGGGGACACAGGGATGGGGGGCACAAGGGACGCGGGGGGCTCAGGGACGGGGGACACGGGGGGACGAGGGGGACACAGGGACGGGGGACATGGGGACACAGGGGACAGGGGGCACAGGGGACATGGGGGGACACAGGGATGGGGGGCACAAGGGACGCGGGGGGCTCAGGGACGGGGGACATGGGGACACAGGGGGACACCCTCCGGGGGGGGGGGGGGGGGGGGGCCGGGGGGGGAGGTGACACTCACGGTGGGGGCCGGGGTCGCAGCGGCCGGGGGGGGGGGGGCCGGTGGGTGGAGTGGATCCGGCGGGGCACGGGGGGGGGGCGGCTGCGGGAGCCGGGGGGGGGGGGGGGGGGCAGTGTCACCCAGTGTCCCCAGTGCCCCCGAGTCCCCCCCCAGTGCTCCCAGTGCCCCCCAGTGCCCCCATTGCCCCCCAGTGCTCCCATTGCCCCCGAGTCCCCCCCAGTGCTCCCAGTGCCACCCAGTGCTCCCATTGCCCCCCAGTGCTCCCAGTGTCCCCCAGTGCCCCCATTGCCCCCCAGTGCTCCCAGTTGCCCCCCAGTGCCCCCATTGCCCCCCAGTGCTCCCAGTGCCCCACGAGTCCCCCCCAGTGCCCCCCAGTGCCCCCCAGTGCTCCCATTGCCTCCCAGTGCTCCCATTGCCCGCCAGTGCTTCCAGTGTCCCCCAGTGACCCCCAGTGCCTCCCAGTGCTCCCAGTGCCCCCCAGTGTCTCTCGTTGCCTCCCAGTGCCCCCCATTGCCCCCCAGTGCTCCCAGTGCCCCCGAGTCCCCCCCAGTGCTCCCAGTGCCCCCCAGTGCCCCCATTGCCCCCCAGTGCTCCCAGTGCCCCCGAGTCCCCCCCAGTGCTCCCAGTGCCACCCAGTGCTCCCATTGCCTCCCAGTGCTCCCATTGCCCGCCAGTGCTTCCAGTGTCCCCCAGTGCCCCCCAGTGCCTCCCAGTGCTCCCAGTGCCCCCCAGTGTCTCTCGTTGCCTCCCAGTGCCCCCAGCGCCCCTCAGCGCCCCCCAGTGTCTCTCATTGCCTCCCATTGCCTCCCAGTGCTCCCAGTGCCTCCCAGTGCCCCCCAGCGCCCCTCAGCGCCCCCCAGTGTCTCTCATTGCCTCCCAGTGCCCCCCAGTGCCTCCCAGTGCTCCCAGTGCCCCCCAGTGCTCCCAGTTCCCACCAGTGCTCCCAGTGCCCCCCAGTGTCTCTCGTTGCCTCCCAGTGCCCCCCAGTGCTCCCAGTGCCTCCCAGTGTTCCCAGTGCTCCCAGTGCCCCCCAGCGCCCCCCAGCGCCCCCCAGCGCCCCGCCCCACCTCGGGCTCCTCCTCCTCGGGGTCGCCCCCCCCCGGGGGGCGCGGGGGGTCCCGGAGCTTCTCCAGCAGCTCCAGGGTGAGGGTCCGGCTCAGCCCCGGCTGCGCCACGAACTGGTGCTGGGGACAGGCGGGGACGTGGGGGGGGGACACGGGGCGGGGGGGGGACAGGAGGGGACGTGGGGGGGGGACACGGGGGGGGGGGGACAGTAGGGGACGTGGGGGGGAAACGGGGAGGGGACACGGGGAGGGGGGGGGGACAGGAGGGGACGTGGGGGGGGGGGACACGGGGAGGGGACAGGAGGGGATGGGGACAGGGAGGGGGACCAGTTTGGGGTGGGGACAGGGATGGGGACACGGGGACAGGGAAGGGACAGGGGGACAGGGATGGGACAGGGATGGGGACAGGGATGGGGACAGGGATGGGGACAGGGATGGGGACGGGGACAGGGATGGGGACAGGGAGGGGACGGGGATGGGGACAGGGATGGGGACGGGGATGGGGACAGGGATGGGGACAGGGATGGGACAGGGATGGGGACGGGGATGGGGACAGGGATGGGGACAGGCATGGGGACAGGGATGGGGACGGGGATGGGGACAGGGATGGGGACAGGCATGGGGACAGGGAAGGGACGGGATGGGGACAGGGATGGGGACACGGGGACAGGGATAAGGACATGGGGATGGGGACTCGGGGCGGGGGGGGGGGGGACGGACCCCGGGTCCAGGATGGAGCCAGGGAGGGGACATGGGGACAGGGAGGGGACAGTCCGGGGGGGGGGCGGGGGGGGGGGGGCTCACGCTGAGCATCTTGGCGGCGCTGGGCCGTTTCTTGGGGTTCTTGGTGAGCGTCACCTTGACGAAGTTGTGGAAGGGGGGGGACCTCGGGGGGGGGGGGGGGGGGACACGGATGAGACAGTGAGGACCCGGGGGGGGTCCCTGCCACCTCCCCCCCCCCCCCCCGCCAGTGTCCCTCGTCGTCCCCCCCCCCCCCCCCAAAACTCACCACTTGCCCTTGTCCTTCAACTTGGGGGGCTGGTACCCGCTCTTGGACATGAGGAACAGCACCCTGGGGGGGGCGGGGGGGGGGGGTTAGGGACCCTCAAATCCCCCCCCAAACCCCCAAATCCCCCCCCAAATCCCCCCGAATCCCCCCGAATCCTCCCCAAATCCCCCCAAACCCCTCAAATCCCCCGAATCCTCCCCAATTCCCCCCGAATCCCCCCTCAAATCCGCCCCCCAAACCCCTCGAAATCCACCCCCAAATCCCCCCGAAATCCCCCCCAAACCCCCCCCAACCCCCTCAAATACCCCCCAAACCCCTCAATCCCCCGAATCCCCCGAAACCCTCCCCAATATCCCCCGAATCCCCCCGAATCCCCCCCGCGAATCCCCCCAGAACCCCTCAAATCCCCCCGAATCCCCCGAATCCCCCCAAATCCTCCCCAAACCCCTCAAATCCCCCCGAATCCTCCCCAAATCCCCCCAAACCCCTCAAATCCCCCCCGAATCCTCCCCAAATCCCCCCCAAACCCCTCAAATCCCCCAATCCCCCCCGAATCCCCCCCAAATCCCCCCCAAACCCCTCAAATACCCCCCAAACCCCTCAAATCCCCCCGAATCCCCCCGAAACCTCCCCAAATCCCCCCCAAACCCCTCAAATCCCCCCGAATCCCCCCGAATCCCCCCCGAATCCCCCCCAGAACCCCTCAAATCCCCCCGAATCCCCCCGAATCCCCCCAAATCCTCCCCAAACCCCTCAAATCCCCCCGAATCCTCCCCAAATCCTCCCCAAATCCCCCCCGAATCTCCCCGAATCCTCCCTAAATCCCCCCTGAAACCCCTCAAATCTCCCCCCAAACCCCTCAAATCCCCCCGAATCCCCCCGATCCCCCCCGAATATCCCCCCAGAACCCCCCGAAATCCCCCCAAATCCCCCCCCAAACCCCTCAAATCCCCCCCGAATCCTCCCCGAATCCCCCCCCCCAACCCCTCAAATCCCCCCCAAACCCCTCAAATCCTCCCGAATCCCCCCGAATCCTCCCCAAATCCCCCCCCAAACCCCTCAAATCCCCCCCGAATCCCCCCGAATCCACCCCCAACCCCTCAAATCCCCCCCGAATCCTCCCCGAATCCCCCCCCAAACCCCTCAAATCCCCCCGAATCCTCCCCAAATCCCCCCCCAAACCCCTCAAATCCCCCCCGAATCTCCCCGAATCCTCCCCAAATCCCCCCTGAAACCCCTCAAATCCCCCCCAAACCCTCAAATCCCCCCCGGAATCCCCCGATAATCCCCCCCAAATCCCACCCCAACCCCTCAAATCCCCCCGTAATCCTCCCCAACTCCCCCCCCCAAACCCCCTCAAAATCCCCCCCGAATCGCCCCGAATCCTCCAAATCCCCCCCAAACCCCTCAAATCCCCCCGAATCCCCCCGAATCCTCCCCAAATCCCCTCCCTCCAAACCCCTCCAATCGCCCCCTCCACCCCCCATCCTCAAACTCCCCCAACCTCCCCAAATTCCGCCCCCCCCCCGCCCCCCTCCGACGTTGCGGGGGGGGGGGTCCCGGCTCACCGCAGGGGGTGCACGTCGAACATGGGGGGCTGGAGCTCGGCCAGCTCGATGGCGGTGATGCCCACGGACCAGAGGTCGCACAGCTCGTTGTACCCCCCCTTCAGCTCCACCGCCGCCACCTCGGGGGCCATCCTGGGGCGGGGGGGGGGGGGAATTACGGGACTGACCCCCCCCACCCACCCCCCCCCCCCCCGCCTCCCCAGGACCCCCCCCACCCCCCCCACTCTCACCAGTACGGGGTGCCGATGAAGGACATGCGGCGGGCGAAGGTGGCGCTGATCTGCGCCGCGATCCCGAAATCGGCTGGGGGGGGGCGGGGGGGGTGGGGGGGGGGGAATGGGATTAATTTGAGGGGGGGGCGCCCCCCCATAGCCCCCCCAGTTCCCCACTGCCCCCCCATAACCCCCCCATAGTCCCCCCGATTCTTCATCGCCCCCCAGTTCCCCGTAGCCCCCCATTGCTCCCCATGGCCCCCCCCAATTCCCCATAGCCCCCCCCATTCCCCCCAGCCCCCCCAATTCCCCATAGCCCCCCCAATTCCCCATAGCCCCCCCAATTCCTCCCAGCCCCCCATTGCTCCCCATGGCCCCCCCAATTCCCCCCAGCCCCCCCAACTCCCCATAGTCCCCCCATTCCCCATAGCCCCCCATTGCTCCCCATAGCCCCCCAACTCCCCATAGCCCCCCCCAATTCCCCCACCCCCCCAACTCCCCATAGCCCCCCCAACTCCCCATAGCCCCCCATTGCTCCCCATAGCACCCCAAATTCCCCACTGCCCCCCCAGGCCCCCATAGCCCCCCCAATTCCCCCCAGCCCCCCAACTCCCCATAGCCCCCCCAATTCCCCATAGCCCCCCATTGCTCCCCATAGCACCCCAAATTCCCCACTGCCCCCCCAGGCCCCCATAGCCCCCCCAATTCCCCATAGCCCCCCCCAACTCCCCATAGCCCCCCACATTCCCCCCAGCCCCCCCAACGCCCCATAGTCCCCCATTGCTCCCCATAGCCCCCCCAACTCCCCATAGCCCCCCAACTCCCCATAGCCCCCCATTGCTCCCCATAGCCCCCCCAACTCCCCATAGCCCCCCATTGCTCCCCATAGCACCCCAAATTCCCCACTGCCCCCCCAGGCCCCCATAGCCCCCCCCAATTCCCCATAGCCCCCCCAATTCCCCGTAGCCCCCCCTTGCCCCCCGGCCCCCCCAGTTCCCCCCATAGCGCCCCCCCCCCCCCAGCACTCACCCAGCTTCACCTCCCCGTTGTCGTTGATGAGGATATTGGCTCCCTGCAGCCACGGGATGGGGGGGGGGGGGGGTGTCAGTGTGACCCCCCCCCCCCAACAATGTGACACCCCCCCCCCCAAATATATGTGTGTCCCCCCCCCTTTGTGTCCCCCCCCCCTTACCTTGATGTCCCGGTGGATCTTGCCCTGGGAGTGCAGGTAGGAGAGTCCCTGCGAGGATGAGGATGGGGGTCAGCCCCGGGGGGGGGGTCACCAAGGTGGGGGGGGGGTCCCCGGGGGGGTGGTTTGGGGCGGGGGGGGGGGGGAGGGGGGGGGGGGTCCCTCACCTCCAGGGTCTCCCTGCAGACATACGCGATCTGCGGCTCCGAGAGGGGTCCCGTCACTGCGGGGGGGGGGGGGCTCAGTGTTTGGGGGGGGGACAACACACAGGCGTGTGTGTCCCCCCCCCCCCACCAAAAAAGGATGGGGGAACCCCAAAATATTGGGGGGGGGGGCGGGGGGGGGGGTGTCTCAGTGTGTCCCCCCCCCCCCTTACCGTGGTAGATGTCCTGCAGAGACCCCCCCCCGCACAGCTCCATGCAGATCCACAGCTTGTTGCACCTGGGGGGGGGGGGTGTGGGGGGGGGGGGGGGGGTTGGGGGGGGGGGGGGGGGGTTGGGGTACGGGGGGAGGGAGTTGGAAAAGGGGGGTGGGGGGGAGGATTTGAAGGGTTTGGGGGGGGATTTGGGGGTTTGGGGGGGGGGGTTGAGGGACGGGGGGGATGGGGGTGGAATTTGAGGGGGATTTGGGGGGGTTTGGGGGGATTTGAGGGGTTTGGGGGGGGGGTTGAGGGATGGGGGCGGAATTTGAGGGGGATTTGGGGGGGAATTTGGGGGGGTTTGGGGGGGGGGTTGAGGGACGGGGGGGATGGGGGCGGAATTTGAGGGGGATTTGGGGGGAATTTGGGGGGGTTTGGGGGGATTTGAGGGGTTGGGGGGGGGTTGAAGGGTTTGGGGGGGGGTTTGAGGGATGGGGGCGGAATTTGAGGGGAATTTGGGGGGAATTTGGGGGGATTTGAAGGGTTTGGGGGGGGTTTGAGGAATGGGGGGGATTTGGGGGATGGGGTGGAATTTGAGGGGGATTTGGGGGGAATTTGGGGGGATTTGGGGGGTTTGGGGGGGGGGTTGAGGAATGGGAGGGATTTGGGGGATGGGGTGGAATTTGAGGGGGATTTGGGGGGAATTTGGGGGGGGTTGGGGGGGGGTTTGCGGGGTTTGGGGGGGGGTTGAGGGATGGGGGGATTTGGGGGATGGGGGCGGAATTTGAGGGGGATTTGGGGGGATTTGGGGGGATTTGAGGGGTTTGGGGGTAATTTTAGGGATTGGGGAGATTTGAAGGTTTTTTGGGGGGGTGGGAAGGGATATGGGGGGCTGGGGGGGGCTTGAGGGGGTTCGGGGGGGCTGAGGGGGGGATTTGTGGGGAAGTTGGTGGGGATTTGAGGGGTTGGGGGGGAATTTTAGGGATTTGGGGGGATTTGGGGGGGATTTGGGGGAATTTGAGGGATTTGGGGGGAATTTGAGAGATTTGGGGGGGTTTAAGGATTTGGGGGGGTTGCGGGGTTTGGGGGGGATTTGAGGTGTTTGGAGGGGGAATATGAGGGGTTTGGGGGGGATTTGGTGGATTTGGGGGGGATTTGGGGGGAATTTTAGGGATTTGGGGGGGGATTGGGTGGATTTTGAGGGATTTGGGGTGATTTTAGGGATTTGGGGGGAATTTGGGGGGAATTTGAGGGATTTGGGGGGATTGGGTGGATTTTGAGGGATTTGGGGTGATTTTAGGGATTTGGGGGGATTTGGGGGGATTTGGGAGGAATTTGAGGAATTTGGGGGGGATTGGGTGGATTTTGGGGGATTTGGGGTGATTTTAGGGATTTGGGGGGATTTGGGGGGAATTTTAGGGATTCGGGGGGGGTTAGGGATTGGGGGGGGGTGGGATTTGCCGGGGATTTGCGGGGTTTGGGGGAGGTTGGAAGGATTTGGGCGGGGGGGGGGGGAGGGGATTTGCGGGGTTTCGGGGGGGATTTGCGGGATTTGGGGGGGATTTGCGGGGTTTGGGGGGCTGAGGCGGGGGGGGGGGGTGTCCGGGGGGGGTTGGAGGGGTGGGGGTGCGGGGGGGGGGGGGGTCCCCTGACCAGCTGTAGCTGCCGAAGTAGGCGATGATGTTGGGGTGCTGGCAGGAGCGCACCATCAGGATCTCCTGCTGCAGCGTGGCGCGGTCGTCGGCTGGGGGGGGGGGGGGGGGCAAAAGGCTTTTTTTTGGGGGGGGGGGGGAGAACCCCGGGGGTCCCAGGGGGGTCCTGGAGGGGTCTCAGTGGGTCCCGAGGGGAATTGGGGGGCGGAGGGGGGGGGGGTGTTCCCAGGAGGTCACAGAGGGGTCTCAGGGGGTCGCCAAGGGGGTATTGGGGGTACTGGGGGGGTCCCAGGGGGTCGCCAAGGGAGTACTGGGGGGTACTGGGGGGGTCCCAGGGGGTCGCCAAGGGGGTACTGGGGGGGTACTGGGGGGGTCCCAGGGGGTCCCAAGGGGAATTGGGGGGGGGGGGGTGTCCCAGGAGGTCACATAGGGGTCTCAGGGGGTCGCCAAGGGGGTACTGGGGGGTACTGGGAGGTTCCCAAGGGGGTATTGGGGGGTACTGGGGGGGTCCCAGGGGGTCGCCAAGGGGGTATTGGGGGGTACTGGGGGGGTCCCAGGGGGTCGCCAAGGGGGTACTGGGGGGTACTGGGGGGGTCCCAGGGGGTCGCCAAGGGGGTACTGGGGGGTACTGGGGGGGTCCCAGGGGGTCGCCAAGGGAGTACTGGGGGGTACTGGGGGGGTCCCAGGGGGTCGCCAAGGGGGTACTGGGGGGTACTGGGGGGGTCCCAGGGGGTCCCAAGGGGAATTGGGGGGGGGGGTTGTCCCAGGAGGTCACATAGGGGTCTCAGGGGGTCGCCAAGGGGGTACTGGGGGGTACTGGGAGGTTCCCAAGGGGGTATTGGGGGGTACTGGGGGGGTCCGCAGGAGGGTCGCCAAGGGGGTACTGGGGGGTACTTGGAGGTTCCCAAGGGGGTCCCAAGGGGGAATTGGGGGGGGGGGTCCCCCAGGAGGTCACAGAGGGGTCCCAGGGGGTCGCCAAGGGGGTACTGGGGGGGCCCCAGGGGTCCCAAGGGGTATTGGGGGGGTCCGGGGGGTCCCAAGGGGGTATTGGGGGGTACTGGGGGGGTCCCAGGGGGTCCCAAGGGGGTATTGGGGGGTCCTGGGGGGGCCCCAGGGATCCCGAAGGGTATCGGGGGGGTCCAGGGGGTCGCCAAGGGGGTATTGGGGGGTTCTGGGAGGTTCCCAAGGGGGTACTGGGGGGGTCCCAGGGGGTCCCGAGGGGAATTGGGGGGGGGGGGGGGGGGTGTCCCAGGAGGTCACAGAGGGGTCCCAGGGGGTCCCCAAGGGGGTATGTGGGGGGGTTCGGGGGGGTCCCTAAGGGGGTACTGGGGGGTGTCAGGGGGTCCCCAAGGGGGTACTGGGGGGGGTCCCAGGGGGTCCCAAGGGGTATTGGGGGGGTCCGGGGGGTCCCCAAGGGGGTATTGGGGGGGTCTGAGGGGGGGGGGCGGGGGTCTCAGGGGGTCCCAGGGGGTATTTGGAGTTTGGGGGGGTAATAAGGGGGTCCCGGGGGGGCGGGGGGGGGGGGTGCCAGGGGTACTGGGCGGATGCCGGGGGGTATCGGGGGGGGGCCCATTAAAGAGTCCCGCGGGTTTTTGGGGGGGTCCCGGGGGGGGGGGTATTTGGGGTCTGGGGGGGGGTTAATAAGGGGGTCCCGGGGGGTTTCGGGGGGGGCCCCCCCCCCCCCCTCACCTGCCTCCATCTTGACAACCTTGATGGCCGCCAGCTCGCCCGTGGCTTTGCTGCGGGCCTGGGGGGGGGGCACAGGGGGGTCAGGGCCTCCCAGTGCCCCCCGATACCCCCCCAGTACCCCCCCAGTGCCCTCCCAGTATCCCCCAGTGCCGGATGTACCGGGGCCTCACACCTCCGGTGGCGGCGGGGGGGTGAGGGGGGGGGTCCCCAAAACCTGTGGGTTCCATGGAGGGGGGGGGGA
The DNA here is from genome assembly GCA_947846985.1 of Fratercula arctica. Taxonomy (NCBI): domain Eukaryota; kingdom Metazoa; phylum Chordata; class Aves; order Charadriiformes; family Alcidae; genus Fratercula; species Fratercula arctica. Next base: position 8,489,466 of record CANTUZ010000014.1, on the reverse strand, counting down.
GGGAACTGGGAGCACTGGGTGAACTGGGAAGGGAGGGGGGGTGGAAATGGGGGGGGGGGGGCCCTTTGCGGGAAGGGGGGGGGTGTGGGGGGGGGACACTTCTCACCCCACCCCCCCCCCCCCCACGGGGTTGTCAGGGATGCCGGTGGGGGGCCCCCCCCATAGCCCAGGAGCAGTTTGGGGGGGGGGGGGTGTCACCGGGGTCACCTCCCCCCCCCCCCCCCCCCCCGCCCCCCCCCCCCCCCCCTCCCCGAGACCCGTTATTTTTGGGGGGGGGGGGGTCCCCATCACCTTATAGACTTCTCCGTAGGTGCCCCCCCCCAGGCGCTGCAGGAGCTCGAAATCCTCCTGGGGGTCGCGGGCGGCGATGTGGAGGTGCCGGGGGTCCATGGCGGCGTCACCCACCCCCCCCCGCCCCCCCCCAACAACCTCCACCACCCCCCCCCCCGGCTTCAAAACAAACCTCCTCCCCCCCCCCCCAAAAAAAAAACCACCCCCCCCCAACCCCACACACACCCCCCCACAAGGCAGCGCGGCGGAAGGGGAAACTGAGGCACGGCCCACAGGGGATCCAGGCATCCGGGCGCTGCTCCACCCCCCCCCCCCCCCCCGCCCCCCCCCCCGCCCCAGTTTGAGACCAGTGTGCCCCTCCCCCCCCCCCTCCCCCCCAACTGGGACCAGTATAACCCCAGTACGATTCCAGGATGGCCCCAGTTTGACACCAGGATCCCCCGTAAGGGCTCGGTTTGGCCTCAGCGGGGCCCGCCCGCCGTGCCAAAGTGTGCCCCCCCCCCCCTCCCAGTGTGCCCCACTGCGTCCCAGTGCCCCCCCAGTTTGACCCCAGTATGGCCCAGTCAATCCCAGTACGGTTCCCTCCCACTCCCAGTGTGGCCCAATCCATCCCAGTGTGACAACCCCCCCTCCATCCCACTCCCAGTTTGGCCTCACTGTTGTCCACCCACCCCCCCCATAATGCCCCACTGCGTCCCAGTGCCCCCCCAGTTTGACCCCAGTATGGCCCAGTCCATCCCAGTACGGTTCCCTCCCACTCCCAGTGTGGCCCAATCCATCCCAGTGTGACAACCCCCCCTCCATCCCACTCCCAGTTTGGCCTCAGTGTTGTCCACCCACCCCCCCCATAATGCCCCACTGCATCCCAGTGCCCCCCCAGTTTGACCCCAGTATGGCCCAGTCCATCCCAGTATGGCCCCCTCCCACTCCCAGTATGGCCCAATCCATCCCAGTGTGACAACCCCCCCTCCATCCCACTCCCAGTTTGGCCTCAGTCTTGTCCACCCACCCCCCCATAATGCCCCACTGCGTCCCAGTGCCCCCCCAGTTTGACCCCAGTATGGCCCAGTCCATCCCAGTATGGCCCCCTCCCACTCCCAGTATGGCCCAATCCATCCCAGTGTGACAACCCCCCCTCCATCCCACTCCCAGTTTGGCCTCAGTGTTGTCCACCCACCCCCCCCAGTGTACCCCACTGCGTCCCAGTGCCCCCCCAGTTTGACCCCAGTATGTCCCAGTCCATCCCAGTATGGCCTCCTTCCGCCCCCCAGTGTGTCACAGTCCATCCCAGTGTGACCCCTCACCCCCAGTGTGGCCTCAGCATGGTCCCCCACCCCCCCAGTGTACCCCACTGCGTCCCAGTGCCCCCCAGTTTGATCCCAGTATGTCCCAGACCATCCCAGTATGGCCTCCTCCCACTCCCAGTATGTCCCAGTCCCTCCCAGTGTGACACCCGCCCGCCCCAGTTTGGACCCGTTCATCCCAGTTTGATCCCCCCTCATTATTCCCCCCCCCCCCAACTGTGGCCTAATGGTGCTCCCAGTTTGGCCCAGTCCGACCACCCCGAGCCTCCCGCGCCCGTACTGGGACAGGGCGCGGTGGGCGGGGTCTGGTGCGGTGGGCGGGGCCTGACGCACGACGCCCCGCCCCGAGTGGGCGTGGCCTACGCTCGTGGGCGTGGCCAGGGCATATAAACCCGCCTCCTCTCTCTCCCCCTTCGTCTCTTCCCTTCTGCGCCTGCGCACCCTGGGAGGGGTCCTCCACAGTCCCGTCATGCCTAGCGAGCGGCCGCGCCGGAAGCGGAAGTCTCCTCGCCCGCCGGAGCCCGGCGTCTTTCTTCCGCCGCCGCCGCCGCGAGTCATGGCGCTCTTCGAGCAAATGCGGGCCAACGTGGGCAAACTGCTGCGGGGCATCGACCGGTAGCGGCGGGGGGGGGCGGGGGCGAGGGGCAGAGGCGTGTTTTGGGGGTGGAATCCCGGTTTGGACGGGAAGGCCCGGATTGGAGGGGAGAGGCCCGGTTTTGGCGAGGGGCCGAGGGGGAGACCCGGGTTTGGGGGGGGGTGGAAGCCCGGTTTAGGGGGGAGAGGCCCGGTTTTGGTGGGGGGCCGAGGGGGAGACCCGGGTTTGGGGGGGGGTGGAAGCCCGGTTTGGGGGGGGAGAGGCCCCGTTTTGGTGGGGGGCCGAGGGGGAGACCCGGGTTTGGGGGGTGGAAGCCCGGTTTGGGGGGGAGAGGCCCGGTTTTGGTGGGGGGCCGAGGGGGAGACGCGGGTTTGGGGGGGGGTGGAAGCCCGGTTTGGGGGGGGGGGAGGCCCGGTTTGTGCGGGAAGGCCCGGATTGGAGGGGAGAGGCCCGGTTTTGGGGGGGGGGCCGAGGGGGAGACCCGGGTTTGGGGGGTGGAAGCCCGGTTTGGGGGGGAGAGGCCCGGTTTTGGTGGGGGGCCGAGGGGGAGACGCGGGTTTGGGGGGGGTGGAAGCCCGGTTTGGGGGGGGGGAGAGGCCCGGTTTGTGCGGGAAGGCCCGGATTGGAGGGGAGAGGCCCGGTTTTGGTGGGGGGCCGAGGGGGAGACCCGGGTTTGGGGGGGGGTGGAAGCCCGGTTTGGGGGGGGAGAGGCCCCGTTTTGGTGGGGGGCCCAGGGGGAGACCCGGGTTTGGGGGGGGGGGGTGGAAGCCCGGTTTGGGGGGGGAGAGGCCCGGTTTTGGCGAGGGGCCGAGGGGGAGACCCGGGTTTTGGGGGTGGAAGCCCGGTTTAGGGGGGGGAGGGAAGAGCGTGGAGCAGGCCCGGGAGGTTGGTAATGGCGGGGGGGGCTGTTTGTGGGCCGGTAATGGTGGAAGGTTGGGGGGTGCGATGGGGGAGCGGCGCCCCAGAGAGCTGAGGGACCCCTGGGAATGGGGTGTTGAGGGGAGGGGGGGGTCGGCAGGGCTCGGTGCTGGCGGTAATGGGGGTTCCCGGGGGGGGGGGGGCGGTGTGGGCCTCTCCCCGCAGGTACAACCCCGAGAACTTGGCGACGCTGGAGCGCTACGTGGAGACGCAGGCCAAGGAGAACGCCTACGACCTGGAGGCCAACCTGGCCGTGCTGAAGCTGTGAGCGGTGCTGGGGGGGGGGACGGGGGAATGACAGGCCACGTCCCCCCGTTCCCAACACCCCCATTTCAACCCCCCCCCCCAACAGGTACCAGTTCAACCCAGCCTTCTTCCAGACCACTGTCACCGCCCAGATCCTGCTGAAGGCCCTGACCAACCTCCCCCACACCGACTTCACCCTCTGCAAGTGCATGATCGACCAGGCCCACGTATCCGCCATGACACGTAGGGGGGGGGGCACTGCTTTTAGGCACCCCCCCACCCCCCTAACACTCTTCCCTGGGGGGGGGTGAGACCCGAATTTAGGGACTTGGGGGGGAGGGGGCCCTTCTCCTCATGTTTCCCTTGACCCTCCCTGACCCCAGCAGGAGGAAAGGCCCATCAGGCAGATCCTCTACCTGGGGGAGCTGCTGGAGACCTGCCACTTCCAGTCCTTCTGGGTGAGTTCTGCCCCCACCCTCCCATACCTGGGGCGGGGGGGGGGGGGCGCACCCCAAATCTGGGAGGAGTCATCCAGCCCCCGCCTCCTTCCACCCCTCCTTCCACCCCTGCCTTCCGCAGCAAGCTCTGGATGAGAACATGGAGCTGCTGGATGGGATCACCGGCTTCGAGGACTCCGTGAGGAAATGTGAGGGGGCTTTAGGGGGGGGGGGTCTGGAGGGGGGGGGGGGGATGGGTTTGGGGGATCCTGGGGGGGGTTTTGGGGGGCCAGCGGCTGACGTGTGGGGTCTCCTTCCACAGTCATCTGCCACGTGGTGGGAATCACCTACCAGCACATCGACCGCTGGCTGCTGGCCGAGATGTTGGGGGACCTCTCGGGTAAGGGGGTGAGCGGAGGGGGGGGGACACAGGGGGTGTTATGGGGATTAATCCCCCCTCCATTTATTCCCCCCCCCCCCCCCAGAGGCTCAGCTGAAGGTTTGGATGAGCAAATACGGCTGGACGGAGCCGGAGCCCGGGCGCATCTTCATCTGCAACCAGGAGGAGAGCATCAAGCCCAAGAACATTGTGGAGAAGATCGACTTCGACAGTGGGTTTCGGGGGGGCTGCCCCCCCACCCCCCCCCCCACCCCCCGTGAGCCTGGGGACCCCCCCTGAGCCTGGGGCCACACTCTCACTCTGCTCCTTCTCCCGCAGGTGTCTCCAGCATCATGGCCTCCTCCCTCTGAGCCCCCTCCAGTTTTACAGTCGTCGTCTCCCCCCCCCCACTCTTTTAACCAGTAAAGGCGAAGCCTCCATGTTGCTGTGGTGCTGGGGGGGGGGGGGGCTGGGGGGCAGGGGGGGGGTGGTGTGGGGGTCCTGGGGGGTGACTGCCCCCAGGGGGCTGCACCTCAGGCCCTCCTAGGGGGTTGGGGGGGGAAAAGGGGGCAGTTTTCCCCCTTTTGGGGTCAGATTTACCCCCCTCCCCCCCCCACTTTGGGTCAGTCTTGGGGGGGGGGGGGGGGAGGAGCACTGCTGGGGAGGCCACACCCCCTCATTGCATAGCCACACCCACTCCATGCATATTAATGACCCCACTTCACTGTATGAGGGGGTTAAGTCTCTGTGTGCGCACTCGGGGGGGGAGTTGGTGCTCATGAATATTAATGAGGGCCCAGCTCCTTGGGGGCGTGGCTATGGAGGGTGAGTGGCACCCATAGTGTGAATTATTGTTTGTTCCCCTCATTGTTATAATGAGGATGTCACACCCCCACACACACCCACCCATCCCCCCCCCACACCCACCCCACCCCCCCACCCTCCCCCCCTTCATATTAGGGTGGGGAGACCCGGTGGGCGGGGCCTGAAGGCGCCGTGGGCGTGTCTAATTGCCGGCTTGAATGGGGCGGTGGGCGGGGCATCAAGCCCCGGTGGGCGTGTCAGAGCGTGGTGGGCGGGGCCTGAAATGGCCGTGTCTAAAGGCGGTGGGCGGGGCCTGGAGGGGGGCGGTGGGCGTGTCTAGGTGCCGTGGGCGGGGCTTGAAGGCTCGCTAGGCTTGTCTATGGGTGGTGGGCGGGGCCTGAAGAGGCGGTGGACGTGTCTAAAGGCGGTGGGCGGGGCCTGGAGGGGGGGCGGTGGGCGTGTCTAGGTGCCGTGGGCGGGGCTTGAAGGCTCGCTAGGCTTGTGTATGGGTGGTGGGCGGGGCCTGAAGCCCTTCGGTGGGCGTGTCTGGGGGCGGTGGGCGGGGCCCGGACGCGCGGCGGGAGGGGGCGGGAGGGAGGAAGGAAGGAGGGAGGGAGGAAGGAAGGAGGGAGGGAGGGAAGGGAGGAGCAGCAGAAGCAGCAGCAGCAGCAGCAGCAGCAGCGCTCGTTCCTGCGGCCGCCATGGTGGATTACCACAGCGCTGGGCAGCCCTACCCCTACGGCGGCAACGGGCCCGGCCCCAACGGCGACTACATGGCCCAGGAGGACGACTGGGACCGCGACCTCCTCCTCGATCCCGCCTGGGAGAAGCAGCAGCGAAAGGTGGGCCCGGACGGGGCGGGGGGGGGGAGTTCGGGCCTGAGGTTGGGGTCTGAGGGGACCCCCTGAGGCGTTAGGACTTGGGGGGGGGGAGGGGGGTCCTGAGGGGACCCCCTGAGGCGTTAGGACTTGGGGGGGGGGGGGTGGGTCCTGAGGGGACCCCCTGAGGCGTTAGGACTTGGGGGGGGTGGGGGGGTGGGGTGGGTCCTGAGGGGACCCCCTGAGGCGTTAGGACTTGGGGGGGGTCCTGAGGGGACCCCCTGAGGCGTTAGGACTTGGGGGGGGTGGGGGGGTGGGTCCTGAGGGGACCCCCTGAGGCTTTAGGACTTGGGGGGTGTCTGAGGGGACCATCTGAGGGGGGCGGGGGGGTGGTCTTCGGGGGATTCGGAGGAGAGCCCGGGCCTGAGAGGGGAGTCTGAGGGGACCCCCTGAGGCCTTTAGGGCTTGGGGGAGGGTCTCTGAAGGGCCAGAGGGGTCCTGGGGGGGACCCCTGAGGGTCCAGGGCCTGAGGAGGGGTCTGGGGGGACCCTTAAATTGTTCAGGACCTGGGGTTTTGGGGGTCTGAGGGGACCCCTGAGGGGCCGGGGGGGGACCCCTGAGGGGTCAGGGCCTGAGGAGGGGTTTGGGGGGACCCATAAGCGCCTCAGGACGTGGGGCCGGGGGGGGGTCTGAGGGGACCCCTAAGTGCCTCAGGACCCGGGGGAGGGTTTGGGGGACCCCTGAGGGTTGAGGACCTGGGGTGGTCGTGGGGGGGTTTGGGGACAGATGAGGGGTTGGGGGGGGGGGGGGACGGGACACGGACGACCCTGCGGTGAAGCAGGTGCCCCCGAGGGGTGCTGGGGGCTGAGGAGGGGGCCTGGGGCAGGAGAGGGGGGTACGGAGGGGTGCTGGGGGGGGGGGGGGGGGGGAGGGAACCACCGTGGAAGACCCTGTGGTAGGAAATAAGGGCGCTGGGGGGGCTCTGAGAGAAGGGGGGGATCCACAGGGGGAGAGGCAGGGGGGTGACAGGGACAAGGGGATGGTTGGGGGGGGGGGGCGGTCCTGGGAGCCAAGGGACAGGGGGGGAGGACTTTGGGGGGGGCCGTGGAGAAAACAGCCTTCCCCAATGCCTGGATTTGGTGGGGGGGGGGGGGGGAAATCCCATGTCTGTCTGTCCGTTTGTCTCCCCCCTTTCTGGTGGGGGGTGGGCAGCATCAGGCATGGGGCAGCCGGGGGTGGGGGGGTTGGGGGGGGGGGGGTCAAGGCGCTGCCAAAACCGGGGTGTAAACGATGAGGATCCGCTCCCCGGGCCAGGAATGGGGAAATAAAGGGCGAGGATAAAAGGGCAGTGGGGGAGAGGCGGCGGCGGGAGGGGCAGGGCGAAGGGCGAAGCTCCCGACACCCTCAGCGCCTCGCCGGGGGACGGGGGGGGCTCAGTGACACCCAGGGCTCGGGGTGGGGGGTCCCATCCTACACCGGACCCCACCACCGGGACCCTCCCGGGCATCGTGGCGTGGCAAAACCCCCCACCCACCCAACACCTTCGCCAGGACCCGTCCCTCCGGCAAAGGCCGGGAGCTGCGACCTGCCACCGCCTTCCTCCTCCGGGTTAATAATTGGAGACCGTTTGCGGGAAGGCAGCGAGGTGGCCGGCCCGCTGGGTTTTGGTTAATTGCTTTAGTTGGGGGGGGTTATTTAGGACGGGGAGGGGGGGGGGGAATGGACACAAGGCCGGCCGAAGGGTGCCGACACCTGTATAAACTCCGAAACGTGAAGGCTGGGATTCTGTTGCCGTAGTTACCCCGTTACGGGGTGGTTATTATTATTAATTATGATTATTTTTTTAAAAAAAAAAACACAGCTAAACGGCATAACTTTTGGCAAAGGAAGCGCGTGCCAGCCCTCTTCCTCCCCGGAGCCGTGCTCTGACCCGCCACTTCTAAGTCTGGGGCCGTAACGTACGGAGGTTTTGGGTTTTTTTTGGTTTTTTTGTTTTTTTTTTTGCCGTCGTCCTGGGTTTTAACGAGCTTTTGGGTCCGTCGGTGCTAAAAAGCCGGGTTTCCGTGGCCGTGGGGGTGTGGAGGAGCCGGGGCCGCGTTTCCCGGCCGCAGCCCCACGCGAAGGAGAAGGAGACGCGAGATTTAGAGAAAACCTCGGGTTTTTTTCTGGGAGGGGATGAGGCCGGGAGGGCGAATCGCCCCGTGACACGCCGATCCGGGGTTATAAATTCCAGCTGGTTCAAAGGCAAAGGCCTCGTTAGCTTCGGGCGGAAAGCTGGCTAATTAGCAGGCTGCAAACTTTCCCCTCGGCCCGTCGGGAAGCGTTTCCCGGCCTTTTCTCCGTCCTTCCCGTCTCCCTCCGCGGCCGGCGGTGAGTCTTTCTCCGTGGCGGCTCTTCATCTCTTCCTCCTCCTCCTCCTCCTCCTCCTCCTGGGGCGAGGGGACAGGCACCAGCGACTCCAGGAATTTGGGGATCCGGCTTCCCCCGAAGGCGAGGACGAGCCGCGGAGTCAATCCCGATCCTCGCAGGCGGCGCTGGAATGGGCTCCTCTGCGGCTGTCGGATGCCCCAGCGCGCTCGTCTTGGAGTCCATTAATATTTTTTGGAGCGGTTTTCTGTTTTTGTTTTGTTTTTGGAGGGGAGGGAAGGAGGCGAAGAGCTTCCAGCCTCGGATCCCTCCACCGTCGGCTGCGCTGGGATGGAGACGACGGGGACGGGGACAGGGACGGTCCCGCTCGGAGCCATCCCAGCGCCTGCGGTTCTGCTGCTGGTATGTGGCCAGTCCCCGGGGGGTTCCTCCTCTGGAATCTCAACTATGTGGCTTGATCCGCTGCCGTCCGTCCTTCCCGGCCTCCATCCGTCCTTCCCGGCCTCCGTCCGTCCTTCCCGGCCTCGGCAAAAACCCCAAAGAGAGGGGAAAAAAGAGGGAAATCATTGCCTTAAATAGACACGTGAGTCCCGGCTTCCTCCCGCTTCCGACGCTGGTGCTATTGGGAAAACAGCGGCGAAAATACGGTGTCCTTGAAGGACTCTGGGACGATAACGAGCCCACGGGACGATAACGAAGCCACGGAGCGGTAACGAACCCATGGAGCGGTAAGAAACCCGCGGGGCGGTAACGAGACGCTCGTCCCACGGAGCGAAGGTCCCGCCGGCTCCTGCACCGGAGGTCATTAATTGTCCCCACCGCTGGCTCGTCAAATTGAGCTTGCTTAATGAGCTCGGCGTGTTAACGAGGCCGGTGGAAGGAGTCTCCCGGGCTCCCCCCAAGGCGACGGAGGAGCGGCCGCTTCCCCGCCGCCCGCCTGGATTCTTGGTTTCCCTCCAAAAGACGAAAACATCCGGCTCCCGAGAGCCCCTCCGCCTCCTCGGAAAACATCCTGGGCTCGTGCCCGCCGCGGGATTCGCCTCGAAACCCTCCTTTGGAAGAAAACGCTCCCCGTTTTCCTCATCCCGGGGTCGGAGACGGCTTTTTGGGTGGGTGGAAAAGCCCCCGCGTCGCCTTCACCCCTGATTTTTTTTTTTTTTTTTTTTTTTACCCCGGGTGAGCTCGTACGTCAAAATCCCGTGGCAATTCCCGCTGCGATGGTTACGGAGACGCTCATCCCGATGGCCCGGGTTTAAACCCCTTTTCGGGGGCTCCCCGGCTCCCTTTTTTTTTTTTTTTTTTTTTTTTAAAAAATAATCCGCCTGTTTAATCCCCGCCGAGGCAACTTTTTCAATCCTGGGTCGGATCCTTGGCGGATTACTTACCTGGCTCGTTAATTCCCTGGTTAATGACGCGGAGCTGCTGGGGTTACGCAAAAAAAAAACAAAAAAAACAAAACAAAACCCCAAAAAACCAAGAAAAAAGCCGGAAGGGGGGGCGGGAAATGCCAGGGTTTTCCCAAACACGGAGGAGGGAGGGAATGGGGAAAGGAGGATCGTTTTTCGGACTCGGAGCGGGCGCCGGCGGGGGGTGTAAACGGGCGCTAATTCCTCCATCTGGGCCCTTTGGCTTGGCGATATTTCTGCTTTTTTTTTCTTTTTTTTTTTTTTTTTCCTGGTTTTTCCGCCTCTGGTCCCACCTCGGGGTTTTCGGAGAACTTTTTTTTTTTTGGGGGGGGGGGGGGGGGGAAATCACCTGTGGCTTCCCCTCCATCGGAAGGGCCGGGCTCTCCCGGGAGCTCGTATTTAGCCCTAAAAACGCGTCGCCGGGATAAAAAAAAATCCGACCTGGAAGCTGGTTTATAGGGAACATTTGGCGGTGCCGGAGCCGCACCCGGCCGGAGGAAGGTGTGCCGGAATGCGGGTGCGCCCTGACTCACCTGCACCCTTATCTCCCCCCCCCCCCGCCGCCACCTCCCGCCACGCCACGATTAATGAAAAAAACACCTCAAACGGGGCCCAAAAAAGCATCGGATCCAGCCCGGCGGCCAAAGAGGAATTTGGGAATTTTACCTCTTTACCCTCCCCCCCCCCCCCAATAAACCAGGAGGTTTTTTATTCAGAGGGTATAAACCCTCCGAATCGGGGCCGTGCCTCCCCCGGCTGCTTCCTCCCGCCCTCCTCCTCCTCCTCCTCCTCCTCCTCCTCCTCCTCCTCGTCCTCCTCCAACTCAGCTGTTTTCTCCCCAAACGGCCGCGCCGGAGCCTAATATGGGAAAAGAATGAGGAGAATCTCCGGGGTCCGGCCTCCTCCTCCTCCTCCCCCTCCCCGGCCCGGCCGGTAGCGGCAAATTAAAATAAAATTAAAGAAAAATAAAATAAACCCACGACGAGGGAACGTGACGAGCGACTGGAAAACGCCCATCCTGGCCTTTCGGGATGTTCCGGAAGGCGAAGCCCGTCGTCTTAACGAAGCCCGTCGTCTTAACGAAGCCCGTCTTAACGAAGCCCGTCTTAACGAAGCCCGTCTTAACGAAGCCCGTCTTGAAGCCCAATTAACGAAGGCAGGACCCAGGATGCTCCTCACATCCCTTTGCTCCCCATCCAGAGCGGGGGAAAAAAAATCCTCATTTCTCCCCATTATTTTGTCATTTTTTTTGTTTGGTTTTTTTTTTTTCCCGCCCCCCCTGGAAGGAAAAGCGGCTCCGGCGTGGAACTGAGCCGCCGGCGGATTGTAATTAGCGACGCCGTTAATTGGCGGCCGAGGCCGGGCTGATGGCGACGGGTCCTTCGGCCGCGTTGGGGAAGCGGCTGGTTCTTTTCCAACGCTTTGTTTAGTCTCTGCGACATCTTAAGAGACTTGGAACGGTTTCCTGCCCTAACGAGCTTTTCCCGGCGGCGCTAACGAAGGGGCAGCTCTGCCGGACACCCCCCCCCCCCCCCCCCGGGACCGCCGGGTTGGATATTGGGGTTTATTTTGACTTAAAACCTTTAGAAACGAGACCAAAAGCGGCGGCGTTACCTCCGTCGATGTCCGGCTGGCGGGCGAGAAGGCGCTATTTTAAAATTTAAAAAAAAAAAACCAGCAAAAAAAACAAACAAATCCACCCAAAACCAAGCTATTCCGGTAGATTTCTAAATAAAGATGCGCTTTTTTTTTTTTTTTTAAATTATTATTTATTTATTTCTTTATTTTTTTCCCCCCCCGGACAGATGATTGTCGGCGGTGACCTCATGGAAAAACACCGATAGGGTTCCGCTCCTAAATTTCCCCCCGTGTCCCGACCCCGGGAAGGAGACAACGGAGAGGATTTCGGGCAGGTTTAGGGAGTCAAAAATCCGTCTCGGCCTTCGCCTTAAAAGGAAGGAAAAAGACCCAAAAATGCCGCCGGGAGCCGGGCAGAACCCCCCCCCCCCCCCCGGGCTGGCCGGACCTTGGCCCTAAATGGATCGTTTGGTTTTTTCCTACCGTT
>CANTUZ010000014.1:8360336-8472836 GCA_947846985.1 Fratercula arctica | reverse complement strand
AAAGGCGGCTCCATCTCCCTCTTCCAAGGTCAGGGCAGGCTCTTGCGCAAGATGGTTTTTTTGGGGTTTTTTTTTTGGTTTTTTTTTTTATCGCTGGGCTCATCGGAAAAGCTTCCTCCGCCGTGCCGGCGCGCGGGGACCCGCTGCTGCCGTGACTTGATTGCCGGCAGCGATGGGGGTTTGGGGGAAGGTGGGGGGGGGGGCAGAAAAAACCCTCCGGAAAAGCCAAATCTTTGCGCCCGCGTTGTTTCGAGTCTCCTTCTTGCCCGCTGGCGGGCAAAGCGGGACGGTCTCAAAACCCAAATTCCTGCCGTTTAGACGAGGATCCCCGATTTTCCTCGCTCCCGGGGTTCTCCGGCTCCCAGCTGTGTCCGTTTGTTCCGTCCCCACCAAAAACCAAACCGGGGCGAATGGAGCAGGAAGGGGGTGGGGGGGCGGAAAAACCAACCAACCAACCACCCATTTTCCTTTTCCAACCGGTTTTTCTCCGGTTGCTCGGCGTCGCCTTCACCCCCCGACACGTGGCCGTGGAAGGCTCGGCCGCGCCGACGCGTGTCGCGTTCCTACGAGCCGGGAACCCGCCCGGCTGCCGAGAATTGGCTTAAACGCCGGATTTAATTCCACCCCCCCCCCCTCCACCTTCGAGGTCTCCGTCCTCCCCGGGGGTTCGAGGAGAGGATTTCCCGATCCGCGCAGCAGCCGGGACCCGCTTGCCTTGGGATTTACTGGCCGCTGCTGAAGCCCGAGGGCTTCCCCGGGGCTTACGGGGTGGTTTTTTTGCCGGAGCCGGGGCCGCGTTTGGCAGCGGCTCACCCAGCGGAGCCGGTTTTCGGCTGGGTTGGGAAGAGCGCGGCTCGCTCCCGGCTTTATACCTTTGAAGTCTGGCCGGGGGAAGCTGCCCTCTTCCCGAAACCCGTGCGTGTTCCGACTTGATGCCGCATTAAAATCCCAGCTGCGAGGGCGTGGTGGAGGTTACAACAGCCGCCGAGCCACCCCGGGCTCCCACGCCGCTTAATCCCCCCCAAAAAACAAGCGCTTGGGCTTAATCCCCACCCCTCCACCCCCCCCACTCCCCGAAAACCGAGCGCTTGGGCTCAACCCCCTCCCGAAAACCGAGCGTTTGGGTTGCTCAAGAGATGAGAAAACCTCGCGCCCGCGTGTTCCAGGAGAGTTTTGCCTCCGGGGCCGTGGTTTGGTTCCTCCTCGGCGGTGGAACCATCCCCCGGGGGAGGTGGGATGCGGCAGGTCCCCATCCGGACCCGCTGAAGATGCGACCGGCACACGATCCGGTGTTAAATCCAAAGTATTACCACCACCCCGGGTGAATCCGGGTTCGGAAATGTTAAGTTTTGGAGGACGCTTGCTCGGGTTCTGGATTTATTCGGTCAGGAAGGACGCGGCAGGGGGGGCGAGGGATCGTCTCGCCGCGGAACCTTCCCCGCATCCATCGGGACGACGCCGTAGGTGGGAAGTTTTGGGGGGGGGGGGGGGGGGGGGCGGTCCACGGGGGGCGCTGCGAATGTCTGGCCTTTTTTTTTTTTTTTTTTTTTTTTTTTTAATTTCCCCTTTGGCCTTTTGCCAGAGATCGTCGACGGCAACGCCAAGATGACGCTGGGCATGATCTGGACCATCATCCTCAGATTCGCCATCCAGGACATCTCGGTGGAAGGTGAGGGACCGGGATACCCGCCCCCCCGCCCCCCGCCACCCCGGCCGGCGGCGTCTCCCAAATCCGCTCCGGCTGATCCAGGATCTGTCCCCCTTCTGCAGAGACCTCGGCCAAGGAGGGCCTGCTGCTGTGGTGCCAGAGGAAAACGGCTCCTTACAAGAACGTCAACGTGCAGAACTTCCACATCAGGTACTTCCCTTCGCTGCGGGAGACGGCAGCTCCGCTCCCCCGGCGGCTTCCAGGCTCTGAAATATTCAGGGGCGAAGCTTTCCGCGCGGCTGGAAGGGGAAAACGCGGCTATTTTGGGGTTGCTTTGGGTTGTTTTTTTGTTTTTTTTTTTTTTCTTGCTCCCTTTCCGGGGGGGCACAATCCGTCTCGGCAGATTGGCGACTCGGGGGAGAGGTGGACAAGGGGGACGCCGAGGGATGCGCGCGTGTGGGTGAATTTAAGCCCGACGCCGGCGCCGGCACCTCACTCTCCCCTTTTCTCTCGCAGCTGGAAAGACGGTCTGGCTTTCAACGCCTTGATCCACCGCCACAGACCGGAGCTCATCGAATACGACAAGCTCCGGAAGGTAAAACTGGACGGTAGCGCCATCGTTTCGCCTCCCGAGAGCGAATGGCGAGCCGGAGGAGCGTGGCCGTCCGCCTGCGAGGGGTCTGTTCTCCCTCAGCCCCCCCGCAGGAGCTCGTCCCCCTCTCTTTAGGATGACCCGGTGACGAATCTGAACAACGCCTTCGAAGTGGCGGAGAAGTACCTGGACATCCCCAAGATGCTGGACGCGGAGGGTAAGCTCTGGGGGTGCTTCGAGTTCTAAACCTTCTCCAGGTCCTCGATGCCGGATCCCCAGGGAGCTGCCGGCGGCCTCGGGGCTGCTCTAACACCGGGGAGGGGGGGGGGGGGGGCTGTATTTAACCCCTCCTTCTGCCCGTACAGGTGTAGCCCTCTGGCTTTTTGCGGGATTCCGACCCAAATGGGAGCTGGCTCCTCGGCACGGCGTGGGAAGCCAGCCCGGCTCCCGCCAGGCGGCGGGCGACCGTCCCCCCCCCCCCCCCCCGGGTCTAACCCTTCTCGTTCACTTACAGACATTGTCAACACAGCTCGCCCCGACGAGAAAGCCATCATGACCTATGTGTCCAGCTTCTACCATGCCTTTTCGGGGGCTCAGAAGGTACCGGAGGCGGCGGCGGCTGTGTCCATCTCGCTGTAACGTTCCCGCCCGCCCGCAGCGCCCTACGCTCACGCCACTTCTCTTTGCAGATGGCCGTTGTTCTCTCTCCTCCAGGGCGGGAGCCAGACCTCAGCTCGTTCCCTTGGGCTGAAATAAAAAAATAAAAGCCGCTCGGCTTCCCCTAGAGGCGTGCTGCCGTGCCAGCCCGCCGCCAAGCCGGGAGCTGCCCCATAACCTCGGGAGCTCGGCTAAATCTCGAAACGAAGCCTCAACCCTCCGCAAGAGGCTGATTTGTTGAGCGAGGGGAAGGGTAGAGGCAAAAATCACCCCCCTCAGCCAGCTCCGGTCTGGATCCCGAGCCCCCCGGCCAAGCGCTTGTCGCCCTCCGCTGCAGGCCCGAGGCGGGGCGGGGGGGGCGGTGGTGGAGGGTTGCGGCGCCGCTTCTTCACCCTCTCTTCCTCCCTTTCTCTCCGCGCAGATATTGTGGGCACTCTCAGGCCCGATGAGAAGGCCATCATGACATACGTTTCCTGCTTCTACCACGCTTTTTCGGGTGCGCAGAAGGTGAGCTTTGCCGGCTGGAGCTGCGCGCTTGGGGCTGAGCCGCTACTAACACCGGCCCTTCGGGCTCCCGAGGGTCCCCTGCGCTGCCGCACGGCTTCTGGAAGCTTCCAAAGCGGGGACGGACCGGCTTTAGCTCCGCTTGCCTGGGGGATGAAGGGCGAACGCCAGCCCCCGGCCGGGGGGGAGAGCCTGGCTGGTTCCGTGTCGCCGCAGGAGGTCAACTGGGTAAACTGGGCAGCGCTGGTTTGCAGCGGCGTCTGGCTGCGTCTCTTGCGCGCCGGGCGGGCTTGGGAGAGCTGGAGGCGGCGTGTGAAATCGGCTTCACCTCGAGGGGGTTCGGCGGTTCCCTCCGGCCCCCTCGGAGAGCTTCGTTAGGGAGGCTCGTTAGGCCAGAAGGTGGGGCCGCGTGAATCTGGCACCGTCTCAGTGTGCGGCTGGCACCGCGGGGGGGCTGGGGAGGGCTCAGCTGCCCTTCCCTCCTCCTTCCCTCCACTTCCCTCCACTTCCCTCCACTTCCCTCCTCCTTCCCTCCTCCTTCCCTCCTCCTTCCCTCCTCCTTCCCTCCACTTCCCTCCTCCTTCCCTCCTCCTTCCCTCCTCCTTCCCTCCTCCTTCCCTCCTCCTTCCCTCCTCCTTCCCTCCACTTCCCTCCACTTCCTCCTCCTTCCCTCCTCCTTCCCTCCACTTCCCTCCACTTCCCTCCTCCTTCCCTCCTCCTTCCCTCCACTTCCCTCCTCCTTCCCTCCACTTCCCTCCACTTCCCTCCTCCTTCCCTCTCCTTCCCTCCTCCTTCCCTCCACTTCCCTCCTCCTTCCCTCCACTTCCCTCCACTTCCCTCCTCCTTCCTCCTCCTTCCCTCCTCCTTCCCTCCTCCTTCCCTCCACTTCCTCCTCCTTCCCTCCTCCTTCCCTCCTCCTTCCCTCCACTTCCCTCCACTTCCCTCCTCCTTCCCTCCTCCTTCCCTCCTCCTTCCTCCACTTCCCTCCTCCTTCCCTCCACTTCCCTCCTCCTTCCCTCCACTTCCCTCCACTTCCCTCCTCCTTCCCTCCACTTCCCTCCTCCTTCCTCCTCCTTCCCTCCTCCTTCCCTCCACTTCCCTCCTCCTTCCCTCCTCCTTCCCTCCTCCTTCCCTCCTCCTTCCCTCCTCCTTTCCTCCTCTTCCTCCTCTTCCCTCCTCCTTCCCTCCTCTTTCCCTCCTCCTTCCCTCCTCCTTCCTCCTCCTTCCCTCCTCCTTCCTCCACTTCCCTCCTCCTTCCCTCCCTCCTTCCCTCCACTTCCCTCCTCCTTCCCTCCTCCTTCCCTCCACTTCCCTCCTCCTTCCCTCCACTTCCCTCCTCCTTCCCTCCTCCTTCCCTCCACTTCCCTCCTCCTTCCCTCCCTTCCTCCTCCTTCCCTCCTCCTTCCCTCCTCCTTCCTCCTCCTTCCCTCCTCCTTCCCTCCACTTCCCTCCTCCTTCCCTCCTCCTTCCCTCCTCCTTCCCTCCTCCTTCCCTCCACTTCCCTCCTCCTTCCCTCCTCCTTCCCTCCTCCTTCCCTCCTCCTTCCCTCCTCCTTCCCTCCTCCTTCCCTCCTCCTTTCCTCCTCTTTTCCTCCTCTTTTCCTCCTCTTTTCCTCCTCTTTTCCTCCTTCCCTCCACTTCCCTCCTCCTTCCCTCCACTTTCCTTCTCTTTTCCTCCTCTTTTCCTCCACTTTCCTCCTCTTTTCCTTCTCCTTCCCTCCACTTCCCCCCTCCTTTCCCCCTCCTTTCCCCCTCCTTTCCTCCTCCTTTCCTCCTCCTTTCCCCCTCCTTCCCTCCTCCTTCCCCCCTCCTTTCCCCCTCCTTTCCCCCTCCTTTCCCCCTCCTTTCCCCCTCCTTTCTCTCCTCCTTTCCCCCTCCTTTCCCCCTCCTTTCCCCCTCCTTTCCCCCTCCTTCCCCCTCCTTTCCCCCTCCTTTCCCCCTCCTTTCCCCCTCCTTTCCCCCTCCTTTCCTCCTCCTTTCCCCCTCCTTTCCCCCTCCTTTCTCTCCTCCTTTCCCCCTCCTTTCCCCCTCCTTTCCCCCTCCTTTCCTCCTCCTTTCCCCCTCCTTTCTCTCCTCCTTTCCCTCCTCTCTTCATCCTTCCCTCCCCTTTCCTCCCCTTTCCTCCCCAGCCACCTCCCATCCACCCCTGCGGGGGGGTGGCTCACAGGCAGGGCTGTTTGGGGCAGACCCCCAATTATCCTTTTGCGCTAATCGGAGGGGTTCGGATTCGGGAAATGAAGGAGCCCCTCGGTGGGGCTGAGGAAGCCGCCGGGGCGCGAGGAGCTGGGGCAGAGCCTCCTGGCTGGCGCCGAGCAATCCAGGATGATTAACGAAGGCTGGGGTTAATTTAACCCCTGTGCAGCGGCCGCCTGCGTCCGGAGGGGCTGCGAAGCCCCAGCCTGGCCAGCGGATTTCATTCCTGCTGGCCCGCTCCTGGCCAGCTGGGCTGCGTTAGCTGCGGGAACGCGTGCCGGGAGCGTGGATAACGCCGTTAAGCCGCAGCCGGGGCAGCGTCCCCTCTCCCTCCCGCCTTTTCCTCGAGGGGGTCTCGCACCTCCCGTGCCCGCCCGTTCTCTTTTTCTTTTCTTTTCTTTTCTTTTATTTCTTTGGCTTTTTCCCCCGTGGCGACTGGTTTTTCCTCTTCCCCATCCTTCCGTAGACCCTCTCCACCCTTTCTGTTGATGTCTGGCTTTCAACTCCTCTCCTTGGACTCTTTCTGTGCTGCCTGCCAAGGTACTCCGTCCCCCAGCCTTATCTTTTCTGCCTCCTCCTCCTCCTCCTCTTCCTCACCCTCCCACCCAGTGTAGAGAGGATCTGCCTCAAGGGAAGAGCAGAAAACCGAAGGATGGCGTTTAGAGACGGGTAAAAAGTAAAAAGAGGAGCAGCAGGGGCTTTCCCTGCTCCGTGCAGAGCAGCGTCCCTCGGGATAGAGAGCAGGGAAGGGAAAACACGCGGGTCTGGCTGGTGGCGGTGGCCGTGGCCACCCGTCTTGGGGCTGCGGCACTCAAAAGCCTTGGTAAGGTTTGACCCACGGTTGCGATGCCGGAGCTCTGCCGGAAGCGATGGTTTCTGTGCCGGCAGATCCTCCACGGGCTGCCGGAGGCCTCCCGAATCCCTTGGGAGCGTCGCTCCGGCGGAACGGCTCCGTTTGGGATGGGGACGTGCGGGTGGGGACGCCGCAGGCTCTGATTTCTGCCCCCCGCCCCACTCCACCCCCCTTTTCCTCGTGCTGCTTTTCCCCTCCAGGCCGAGACGGCGGCGAACCGCATCTGCAAAGTGCTGGCCGTCAACCAGGAGAACGAGCACCTGATGGAGGACTACGAGAAGTTGGCTTCCGACGTAAGCCAGCCGGCCACCCCATCACCAGCGGGGCTGGGGGGGACCGAATCCCCCCCGAAAGCGGCGTCCCCTCGCCGTTCCCCGCCTCCCGCCCGCTGAATCCCGTTCTCCTCACAGCTGCTGGAGTGGATCAAGCGCACCATCCCTTGGCTGGAGGACCGCAGCCCCCAGAAGACCATCCAGGAGATGCAGCAGAAGCTGGAAGATTTCCGCGACTACCGGCGGGTCCACAAACCCCCCAAAGTGCAGGAGAAATGCCAGCTGGAGATCAACTTCAACACCCTGCAGACCAAGCTCCGCCTGAGCAACCGACCCGCCTTCATGCCCTCCGAGGGGAAGATGGTCTCGGTGAGCGGCTCCTCCGGCGCCCTGCGCTGGGAGAACTGGGAACGGTGGGGGTGGGACGAGGCAGCCGCGCCGCTGGGGTCCCCGCCACGCCGACGGGTGAGAGCGTGGAAGCCGGAGCCGCTCCCGGAGCGGGGTTTTGGGGGTGGGTTTCCCCTTTGGCTGCTCCCCAAACTGGCGCTGATGTCTGATGGGGCTCCCAAAGTGGCTTCAGAGGGGCACGTGCCTCCACAGCCATCGGCGTGGGGAGGAGGGGACCCCGTGGCCATCAGTGTGGCGAGGAGGGGACCCCGTGGCCATCAGCATGGGGAGGAGGGACCCCATGGCCATCAATGTGGCAAGGAGGGGACCCCGTGGCCATAAATGTGGGGCCCCCGTGGCCATCAGTGTAGCAAAGAGGGGACCCTGTGGCCATCAGCATGGGGAGGAGGGACCCCATGGCCATCAATGTGGCAAGGAGGGGACCCCATGGCCATCACTATGGGAAGAGAGGCCCCCGTGGCCATCAGTGTAACAAAGAGGGGACCCTGTGGCCATCAGCATGGGGAACAGGGGACGCTATGGCCATTGGCATGGGGAGGAGGGACCTCGTGGCCATCGGTATGGGGAAGAGGGGACCCCGTGGCCATCAGCATGGCGCGGAGGGGACCCCATGGCCATCAGTGTGGTGAGGAGGGAACACCATGGCCATCAGCATGGAGAGGAGGGGACCCCATGGCCATCAGTGTGGTGAGGAGGGAACACCATGGCCATCAGTGTGGGGAGGAGGGGACCCCATGGCCATCAGCATGGAGAGGAGGGAACACCATGGCCATCAGTATGGAGAGGAGGGGACCCTGTGGCCATCAGTATGGAAAGAGGGGACCCTGTGGCCATCAGTGTGGGGAGGAGGTGACCCCGTGGCCATCGGCGTGGGGAGGAGGGACCCTGTGGCCATCACTATGGGAGGAGGGGACCCTGTGGCCATCAATGTGGCAAGGAAGGGACCCCGTGGCCATCAACGTGGGGCCCCTGTGGCCATCAGTGTAGCAAAGAGGGGACCCTGTGGCCATCAATATGGGGAGGGGGGACCCCGTAGCCATCAGTGTTGGGAAGGAGGGGACCCCATGGCCATCAGTATGGAGAGGAGGGGACCCTGTGGCCATCACCAAGGGAGAAGGCGACCCTGTGGTCCTTGGCATGGGGAGGAAGGGACCCCGTGGCCATCAGTATGGAAAGAGGGGACCCCATGGCCATCAGCATGGGGAAGAGGGGACCCCGTGGCCATCAATATGGGGAGGGGGAACCCCGTGGCCATCAGTGTTGGGAAGGAGGGGACCCCGTGGCCATCAGTGTGGCAAGGAAGGGACCCCGTGGCCATCAGTATGGAAAGAGGGGACCCTGTGGCCATCAGTATGGAAAGAGGGGACCCTATGGCCATCAATATGGGGAGGAGGGACCCTGTGGCCATCAGCGTGGGGAGGAGGGGACCCTGTGGCCATGACTATGGGAGGAGGAAACCCTGTGGTCATTGGCATGGGGAGGAGGGGACCCCGTGGCCATCAATGTGGCAAGGAGGGGACCCCATGGCCATCAGTGTGGCAAGGAAGGGACCTTGTGGCCATCAGCACGGGGAAGACGGACCTCGTGGCCATCAGCATGGGGAGGAGGGAAGCCGGTGGCCATCGGCGGTGGGTGGGTGATGAGACGGTGGGGCAAGAGCGGCCGTTCCGCCCCCTCCGGCGGCGCCCCTGAGCCCCTCGTCCCCGTCCCCAGGACATCAACACGGGCTGGCAGCACCTGGAGCAGGCGGAGAAGGGCTACGAGGAGTGGCTACTGAACGAGATCCGCCGGCTGGAGCGCCTCGACCACCTGGCCGAGAAGTTCCGGCAGAAGGCCTCCATCCACGAGGCCTGGACCGAAGGTCTGGGGGGACGCCTTTGGGTGGCAGGAGGGGGACGGGGTCGGTGGGGGGGGGGTTTAACGTCGCCCCAGCAGCGCCGAAACCCTCGGAAAGCGGCTGGGCCCTTTTAAAACCCGCCAACCGCCCCGATTCTGCGGGGGCTCCTCCGCCGTGGGGCTGAGCCACCAGGGTCCCCGTCCGTCCGTCCGTCCCCAACCCCCCCCCCCCCACCCCAGCCCCCAGCAGCACGTTTTGGAGACGCTTTCTGTTATTTCGGGGTTTCTGGAGGCGTGAAAACTTGGGCTTGTCCGTTCGGGTCCGACTTCTGAGGAGATGCCGCCCCGGTGGCCTCCTGCGAGGCCGGGGCTTGGGTTGGGGGGGGGGGGGGGCTCCCCTGGCTGCCTCTCCCGGCACGTACGGAAGGGATGAAGTGATGAAGCCCCCCCCCCCAGCATGGCGGGGAGGTGACAGCCCCTCCGTCCCCAGGCAAGGAGGCCATGCTGAAGCAGAAGGACTACGAGACGGCCACGCTCTCGGACATCAAAGCCCTCATCCGGAAGCACGAAGCCTTCGAGAGCGACCTGGCGGCTCACCAGGACCGGGTGGAGCAGATCGCCGCCATCGCCCAGGAGCTCAAGTAAGGTTCCCCCGGCGGCGTGTCCCCCCCCCCCACAACCCCGGCACACACCGAAAAAACCCTCCCATTTTTGGGGTGGGGGGGGGGGGTGTCTCCCAGCAAAAGCCGGGCCGTGGCTCACCTCCGAGCGGCCGCACAGAGCCCCTATTGTTCCGCCTGTCCCTTCCCCCTCCTCTTCGCTCCGCCGTTAGAATACGGTTATTGTAAGGCAGCCTGGCTTTGGGAGGGGGGGGTTTCATTCGCCCCCCCCCCCCTCCCCACCCCGAGTCAGATAAACTCGCACACAATTAGTACACTGACAAGCCAAAGGCAGGGCCCGCGCCATGAATGGAGCCCTTATTCCGGCGGCCGGACCCGCCGGCGACCGGGGATAAAAAATAAAAAAAAACAAAACAACCGGGGTCGGGCGGTTGGGGAGGGTGGAAAAAGGCCGTGGAGCCGCGCGCGGCCGCCTGGGTCCTTGTTAACCGGCCCCGGCGCCTCGGCGAGGGGCTTCCGAAAGATGGGATGTGTCCGGCTGCGAGACACGGCGGGGTTTGGCCCGTCCCAAACCGGCTCCCACGGTCCCTTTGAGCTCTGGGGTCTGGAAGATGCAGGGAGCTTCTCGTGGGGGTCTACAAGATCCAGGGAGCTTCTCGTGGGGGTCTGGAAGAGCCCAGGAGCTTCTCTTGGGGGTCTGGAAGAGCCCGGGAGCTTCTTGTGGGGGTCTACAAGATCCAGGGAGCTTCTCGTGGGGGTCTGGAAGAGCCTGGGAGCTTCTCTTGGGGGTCTACAAGATCCAGGGAGCTTCTTGTGGGGGTCTGGAAGAGCCCGGGAGCTTCTCTTGGGGGTCTGGAAGAGCCCGGGAGCTTCTTGTGGGGGTCTACAAGATCCAGGGAGCTTCTCGTGGGGGTCTGGAAGAGCCCGGGAGCTTCTCTTGGGGGTCTACAAGATCCAGGGAGCTTCTTGTGGGGGTCTACAAGATCCATGGAGCTTCTCGTGGGGGTCTACAAGACCCAGGGAGCTTCTCGTGGGGGTCTGGAAGAGCCCGGGAGCTTCTCATGGGGGTCTACAAGACCCAGGGAGCTTCTCATGGGGGTCTGGAAGACCCACGGAGCTTCTCGTGGGTGTCCGGAAGACACAGGGAGCTTCTCATGGGGGTATGGAAGATCCAGGGAGCTTCTCGTGGGGGTCTACAATATCCAGGGAGCTTCTTGTGGGGGTCTGGAAGACCCAGGGACCTTCTCATGGGGGTCTACAAGATCCCGGGAGCTTCTCGTGGGGGTCTGGAAGAGCCCGGGAGCTTCTCTTGGGGGTCTACAAGATCCAGGGAGCTTCTCTTGGGGGTCTACAAAATCCAGGGAGCTTCTCGTGGGGGTCTGAAAGACGCAGGGAGCTTCTCGTGGGGGTCTGGAAGAGCCCGGGAGCTTCTCGTGGGGGTCTATAACATCCAGGGACCTTCTCGTGGGGGTCTGGAAGAGCCCGGGAGCTTCTCTTGGGGGTCTGGAAGATCCCGGGAGCTTCTTGTGGGGGTCTACAAGACCCAGGGAGCTTCTCTTGGGGGTCTACAAGATCCAGGGAGCTTCTCTTGGGGGTCTGGAAGATCCAGGGAGCTTCTCGTGGGGGTCTGGAAGACGCAGGGAGCTTCTCTTGGGGGTCTGGAAGACCCAGGGACCTTCTCGTGGGGGTCTGGAAGATCCAGGGAGCTTCTCGTGGCGGTCTACAAGATCCAGGGAGCTTCTCGTGGGGGTCTGGAAGAGCCCAGGAACTTCTCGTGGGGGTCTACAAGATGCAGGGAGCTTCTCGTGGGGGTCTGGAAGAGCCCGGGAGCTTCTTGTGGGGGTCTGGAAGACGCAGGGAGCTTCTCGTGGGGGTCTGGAAGACCCACAGAGCTTCTCGTGGGGGTCTACAAGACCCAGGGAGCTTCTCTTGGGGGTCTGGAAGACCCAGGGAGCTTCTTGGGGGGGTCTACAAGACCCAGGGAGCTTCTCTTGGGGGTCTGGAAGACCCAGGGAGCTTCTCGTGGGGGTCTACAAGATCCAGGGAGCTTCTCGTGGGGATCTGGAAGAGCCCGGGAGCTTCTCGTGGGGGTCTGGAAGACGCAGGGAGCTTCTCATGGGGGTCTGGAAGATCCAGGGAGCTTCTCTTGGGGGTCTGGAAGAGCCCAGGATCTTCTCGTGGGGGTCTGGAAGACGCAGGGAGCTTCTCGTGGGGGTCTGTGAGCCCCAAAATCTGTGCCCCCACGCCCCCACCCCACCTCCTCACCCCGGTTTCTGCCCCGCGATAAAGCGAGCTGGATTACTACGACTCGCCCAGCGTGAACGCGCGGTGCCAGAAGATCTGCGACCAGTGGGACGTCTTGGGCTCCCTCACCCACAGCAGGAGAGAGGCCCTGGAGGTAAGCACGACCCCGGAGGGGGACAGGACCACCCTGGGGGTGGGGGGGGGGGTCCTCCGCTCCTAACCCCTCCCGGCACCCCCTTCTCCCGCAGAAAACGGAGAAGCAGCTGGAAACCATCGACGAGCTGCACCTGGAGTACGCCAAGAGGGCGGCCCCTTTCAACAACTGGATGGAGAGCGCCATGGAAGACCTGCAGGACATGTTCATCGTCCACACCATCGAGGAGATCGAGGTGGGAGAAGGTGTGAAGGCTCCACGGCCTTCAGCTCCCCACAGGTCACGTGCCTCTCCTGGTTTGAGACGGCTCCTTGGCCGTTTCTCATGCGAGCTCTGGGGTCTGGAAGACCCAGGGAGCTTCTTGTGGAGGTCTACAAGATCCAGGGAGCTTCTCTTGGGGGTCCGCGTGATCCATGGAGCTTCTCATGGGGGTCCACGAGACCCAGGGAGCTTCTCATGGGGGTCTAAAAGATCCAAGGAGCTTCTCTTGGGGGTCCGGAAGACCCAGAGAGCTTCTTGTGGGGGTCTACAAGATACAGGGAGCTTCTCGGGGGGGTCCACGAGCTCCAGGGAGCTTCTCGTGGGGGTCTGGAAGACGCAAGGAGCTTCTTGTGGCGGTCTGGAAGACCCAGGGAGCTTCTCTGGGGGTCTGGAAGATGCAGGGAGCTTCTCGTGGGGGTCTGGAAGATGCAGGGACCTTCTCGTGGGGGTCTACAAGATCCATGGAGCTTCTCGTGGGGGTCTACAAGATCCAGGGAGCTTCTTGGGGGGGTCTGAAAGACCCAGGGACCTTCTCATGGGGGTCTGGAAGACCCAGGGACCTTCTCATGGGGGTCTGGAAGACCCAGGGACCTTCTCGTGGGGGTCTGGAAGACCCAGGGAGCTTCTCGGGGTTGTCCACGAGCTCCAGGGAGCTTCTTGTGGGGAAGCTGGTACAAAATCAGCCTCGAAGCAGCCGTAACCCGGAGCCTGTCTCCCGTAGGGACTCATCGCCGCTCACGACCAGTTCAAGTCCACCCTGCCCGACGCCGACAAGGAGCGGGAGGCCATCCTGGGCATCCAGAGGGAAGCGCAGCGGATCGCCGACTTCAACAGCATCAAGCTCTCCGGGAACAACCCCTACACCTCCGTCACCCCGCAGATCATCAACTCCAAGTGGGAACGGGTGGGTGACGCCTCCGCCGCCGTCGGCGCCGCGAGCCCGTCTCGTCCCGTGCTGGCAAATAACGACGGAGCCGGATGCTCCGCGAGCTCCGTTGTAGCCGCCTTTTCCCAAACGCCCGGATCCCCGCAGCCCCCCCCCCGGCAGAGGTTTGTCCCAGCAGCATTCCCCTTCTCCCGGCAGGTCCAGCAGCTGGTGCCGAAGCGGGACCATGCCCTGCAGGATGAGCAGAGCAAGCAACAATCCAACGAGCACCTCCGGCGGCAGTTCGCCAGCCAGGCCAACATCGTGGGGCCCTGGATCCAGACCAAGATGGAGGTGAGGGCTCCCTTATCCCGCCGGGAGGGCTTGGGTGCCCTGGGACCTCCCCAAAAAGGCCGGAATCCAGTGTGTGAAATCCCCCTGGGTCGGTTTTCCGTCCCCCTTTTCCAGGAGATCGGGCGCATCTCCATCGAGATGAACGGGACGCTGGAGGACCAGCTCAACCACCTCAAGCAGTATGAGCAGAGCATCGTGGACTACAAACCCAACATCGACCTGCTGGAGCAGCAGCACCAGCTCATCCAGGAGGCCCTCATCTTCGACAACAAGCACACCAACTACACCATGGAGGTGGGTGCTCTTCGTCCGCGCCACCCCGCCGGGTCCCACCCGTCCTCGTAGGGCTCCTCTGGGCATTGGGGTGGGTGCTCTTCACCCATCCAGACTCCACATTCCACCCTTGTAGAGCTCCTTTGGGCATCGGGGTGGGTGCTCTTCACCCATCTGGGTTCCAGGTTCCACCCTTGTAGAGCTCCTTTGGGCATGGGGGACCACCCAGAGGCTGTGGTGGCCCCCAAAAACTCCTCCGGGCATCGAGGTGGGTGCTCCTCACCCATCCAGGCTCCAGGTTCCACCTCCATAGAGCTCCTCTGGGCATCGGGGTGGGTGCTCCTCACCCATCCAGGCTCCAGGTTCCACCTCCATAGAGCTTCTTTGGGGATTGGGGAGCTCCCAGAGGGTTTGGTGGCCCCCAAAAACTCCTCCGGGCATCGGGGTGGGTGCTCTTCACCCACCTGGGCTCCAGGTTCCACCCTTGTAGAGCTTCTTTGGGCATGGGGGACCACCCAGAGGGTCTGGTGACCCCCCAAAAACTCCTCCGGGCATCGGGGTGGGTGCTCCTCACCCATCCAGGCTCCAGGTTCCACCTCCATAGAGCTCCTTTGGAGATCGGGGAGCTCCCAGAGGGTTTGGTGGCCCCCAAAAACTCCTCCGGGCATCAGGGTGGGTGCTCCTCACCCATCCAGGCTCCAGGTTCCACCTCCATAGAGCTCCTTTGGAGATCGGGGAGCTCCCAGAGGGTTTGGTGACCCCCTCAAAGCCTCTCCGGCTCCTCTGCTCAGTTCCTGGGGAAGCCCGGGGTTTGGCGGGGGGGGGGGGCGGGGCTGGTGGGGGTGCCGGCTTGTCCCCCATGGTCCCCTCACCCTGCTGTGGCCCCTTCCCGTCCCCCCCCCCCCCCCCAGCACATCCGGGTGGGCTGGGAGCAGCTCCTCACCACCATCGCCCGCACCATCAACGAGGTGGAGAACCAGATCCTCACCCGCGACGCCAAGGGCATCAGCCAGGAGCAGATGCAGGAGTTCAGGGCCTCCTTCAACCACTTCGACAAGGTATTTTTTTTTTGGGGGGGGGGGTTGGTGGAGGGTGGGGGGGGGGGGCGCAGAACCTCCCGTTGTCACCCTTGGGTGCTCACCGGCCCCTCGGGGTGGGGGAGCGGAGGGTCCTGTGTCGTGTGTCCCCCCCCCCCACCCCCCACCCAAATCCACTTCTGCGCCTTCCGAGGAGCAAATGGGGTGTCGAGGCGGGGGGGGGGGGGGGGCGGCAATTAGTGTGGTAGGTGCTAACGATGTGTCTTCTCCCCATCCCCCCCCCCCCCCCCCCCCCCCCCAACCCCGTGGCTGTCACCGTGTCCCCGTGTCCCCCGTCCCCGCGGGAGCAGGACCACGGGGGGGGCCCTGGGCCCCGAGGAGTTCAAGGCCTGTCTCATCAGCCTGGGCTACGACGTGGAGAACGACCGCCAGGTACCGGCCCCGCGGGCGCCGCCGGCCTCCCCCTTCCTCCCGCGCCCTCCTCTTCCTCCCTCTCCTCTCCTCTTCCTCCCTCTCCTCTCCTCTTCCTCCCTCTCCTCTCCCTCTTCCTCCCTCTCCTCTCCTCTTCCTCCCTCTCCTCTCCTCTTCCTCCCTCTCCTCTCCCTCTTCCTCCCTCTCCTCTCCCTCTTCCTCCCCGCACCCTCCTCTTCCTCCCTCTCCTCTCCCTCTTCCTCCCTCTCCTCTCCTCTTCCTCCTTCTCCTCTCCTCTTCCTCCCTCTCCTCTCCCTCTTCCTCCCTCTCTTCTCCTCTTCCTCCCTCTCCTCTCCCTCTTCCTCCCTCTCCTCTTCCTCCCTCTCCTCTCCCTCTTCCTCCCTCTCCTCCACCTCTTCCTCCCCGCACTCTCCTCTTCCTCCCTCTCCTCCTCCTCTTCCTCCCTCTCCTCTCCCTCTTCCTCCCTCTCCTCTCCTCTTCCTCCCTCTCCTCTCCTCTTCCTCCTCTCCTCCATCTCTTCCTCCCGCACCCTCCTCTTCCTCCCTCTCCTCCCCCTCTTCCTCCCTCTCCTCTCCTCTTCCTCCCTCTCCTCTCCCTCTTCCTCCCTCTCCTCTCCTCTTCCTCCCTCTCCTCTCCTCTTCCTCCCTCTCCTCCATCTCTTCCTCCCGCACCCTCCTCTTCCTCCCTCTCCTCCCCCTCTTCCTCCCTCTCCTCTCCTCTTCCTCCCTCTCCTCCACCTCTTCCTCCCCGCCCCTCCTCTTCCTCCCTCTCCTCTCCTCTTCCTCCCTCTCCTCCCCCTCTTCCTCCCTCTCCTCTCCTCTTCCTCCCTCTCCTCTCCCTCTTCCTCCCTCTCCTCTTCCTCTTCCTCCCTCTCCTCTCCTCTTCCTCCCTCTCCTCTCCTCTTCCTCCCTCTCCTCTCCCTCTTCCTCCCTCTCCTCTCCCTCTTCCTCCCACACCCTCCTCTTCCTCCCTCTCCTCCATCTCTTCCTCCCCGCGCCCTCCTCTTCCTCCCTCTCCTCTCCTCTTCCTCCCTCTCCTCTCCTCTTCCTCCCTCTCCTCTTCCTCCCTCTCCCTCTTCCTCCCTCTCCTCCATCTCTTCCTCCCCGCACCCTCCTCTTCCTCCCCCCCGGCTGCATTTCCCCCTTCCGCCTGCCGAAACGCCGCCTTTTTAACGGGATTTCTCTCCCCTCCTTCCTCCTTCCTTCCATCCTTCCTCCCGGCTCTCCCTTCCTCTTCCTCTCCGCATCGCCCCCCCCCCCCCCCCCCCCCCCCCCCCCCCGACCTCTGCCGCCGCCTCTGTCCCTCCTCTTCCTCCCCTCCCTCCTCTTCCTGCCCTCCCTCCTCTTCCTCCTCTCCCCGGCTCCGGGAGCAGAAGCGCAGGGGCAGCCTGGACAGGGATGACTTCCGAGCTCTCCGTGCCTCCGCGGGACACAGCCTGGTACGGCCCCCCCCCCCCCCCCGCCCCCCCTTTTCCTCCCTCCCCGCACTGAGATTTCTCCCCCCACTTTTTATTTTCCGCCTTTCCCCCCCCCCCCCAAAACTTTCCGCTCTGGTTTTTGGTTTTCCCGTGGCCGGCGGGAGCGGGGATGGCGGGGAGGGGGGGGGGTGGGGAGGGAAACGCCACCGCCATTCCGGCGGGTTGGCAATTCCCGCAGGAATCCCTGGCGGGATGGTGAAAGGGAGGGAACGGGGAGGGGGGGGGGTGGATTTTCAAGCCTAAAATCTCACCGCCTTTCCCCCCACCCCCACCCCCTCCAACCCCGCCACCGTTTTTCCCAGGGCGACGCCGAATTTCACCGGATCATGAGCCTGGTGGATCCCAACAACAGCGGCACAGTCACCTTCCAGGCTTTTATCGACTTCATGTCCCGGGAAACCACCGACACGGATACGGCCGACCAGGTCATCGCCTCCTTCAAGGTGCTGGCGGGCGACAAGGTGAGGAAAAGGCCGGGATTTCGGCAGGGGGAAGGAGAGGAGAGGGAGGAAGAGGGAGAGGAGAGGGAGGAAGAGGAGAGGGAGGAAGAGGAGGGCGCGGGAGGAAGAGGAGAGGAGAGGGAGGAAGAGGAGAGGAGAGGGAGGAAGAGGAGAGGAGAAGGAGGAAGAGGGAGAAGAGAGGGAGGAAGAGGAGAGGGAGGAAGAGGAAGAGGAGAGGGAGGAAGAGGAGAGGGGAGGGAGGAAGAGGGAGAGGAGAGGGAGGAAGAGGAGAGGAGAGGGAGGAAGAGGAGAGGGGAGGGAGGAAGAGGAGAGGAGAGGGAGGAAGAGGGAGAGGAGAGGGAGGAAGAGGAGAGGAGAGGGAGGAAGAGGAGGGTGCAGGGAGAGGAGAGGGAGGAAGAGGAGAGGGGAGGGAGGAAGAGGGAGAGGGGAGGGAGGAAGAGGAGAGGAGAGGGAGGAAGAGGAGAGGAGAGGGAGGAAGAGGAGGGTGTGAGGAGGAAGAGGAGAGGAGAGGGAGGAAGAGGAGAGGGGAGGGAGGAAGAGGGAGAGGAGAGGGAGGAAGAGGGGGAGGAGAGGGAGGAAGAGGAGAGGAGAGGGAGGAAGAGGAGGGTGCGGGGAGGAAGAGGGAGAGGAGAGGGAGGAAGAGGAGAGGAGAGGGAGGAAGAGGAGGGTGCGGGAGGAAGAGGAGAGGAGAGGGAGGAAGAGGGAGAGGAGAGGGAGGAAGAGGGAGAGGAGAGGGAGGAAGAGGGGGAGGAGAGGGAGGAAGAGGAGAGGAGAGGGAGGAAGAGGAGGGTGCAGGGAGAGGAGAGGGAGGAAGAGGAGGGTGCAGGGAGAGGAGAGGGAGGAAGAGGAGAGGAGAGGGAGGAAGAGGAGAGGAGAGGGGTGGGATAAACTGCAATTAGGGGTGAATCCTCGGAAAAGGGGGGGGGTGTGTGGGTGTTGGGGGGGGGGGGTGTGTATGGTTTTTTTTTTGACGTCTTTCCCCCCCCCCTCCCCCCCCTCCCCCCCCCCCCAGAACTACATCACGGCGGAGGAGCTGCGGCGGGAGCTGCCCCCCGAGCAGGCCGAGTACTGCATCGCCCGCATGGCGCCCTACCGCGGCCCCCAGGCCCCCCCCGGCGCCCTGGACTACAAGTCCTTCTCCACCGCCCTCTACGGCGAGAGCGACCTCTGAGACCCCCCCCCCCCCCCCAAAAAATACACCCCCCCCCCACACACCACACACGCACGCACCCCCCCAAAGCCCCGCCGCGGGGGGCACCGAGCGCTGGCGCTTCCCCGAAACAACACCCCCCCCCCAACCCCGCTATCACCCCCCCCCTTTGCTCCCCCCCCCCCAAAAACCTCCCCCCCCCCAAAAACCTCCCCCCCCCCAAAAACACCTATGCAAGGAGGTATATATATATATATATATATATAAATTTTTTTTTTTTTTTTTTTTTTTTGGGGGGGGGGATTATTTTCGCTCTGCCGGGGGGGGGGGGAAAAAAAACGTCAAGGTTTGGGGGGTTTTGGGGTTTTTTTTTTTTTAGGGTTTTTTTTTTGGGGGAGGGGGGATGGGTTTAAAATATTCAACCCTTTATTTCGTCATCCCACAGGATGGTTTTTCCCCCCCCCCCCCCATAATTAACACCCCCCCCCCCATAATTAACACCCCCCCCCCCCAAAAACTTTAGCTTCTACCCTCGTTAATTTATGCCTCTCCGGAGCGGAAAATCCCATGGGATTGGATAAACGGGGGGGGGGGCGTGGGGGGGGGGTTTTAACACAACCCCCCCCCCCCCCCATTAATTTATGCCGCTCCAGAGCGGAAAATCCCATGGGATGGATGAAGGGGGGGGGGGTGCGTGGGGGGGGGGTTTAAACCCCCCCCCCCCCCCGTCATTAATTTATGCCTCTCCGGAGCAGAAAATCCCATGGGATTGGATAAAGGGGGGGGGCATGGGGGGGGGGGGTTAACACACACTCCCCCCCCCCATTAATTTATGCCTCTCCGGAGCGGAAAATCCCATGGGATGGATGAAGGGGGGGGGGTGGGGGGGGGTTTAAACACCCCCCCCCCCGTTAATTTATGCCTCTCCGGAGCGGAAAATCCCATGGGATTGGATAAAGGGGGGGGGGCATGGGGGGGGGGGGTTAACACACACACCCCCCACCCCATTAATTTATGCCCTCTCCGGAGCGGAAAATCCCATGGATGGATGAAGGGGGGGGGTGGGGGGGTTTTAAACACCCCCCCCCCGTTAATTTATGCCTCTCCGGAGCGGAAAATCCCATGGGATTGGATGAAGTTTGGGGGGGGGGGGGGTGTGAAGGGGGGTGTGAAGTGGGGGGTGAAGGGGGGGGGGGGGGGGTTTGGTTTCGCCGCCTCCCTCCAGCCTTGGAGCAGGTTTTTCTGAGGACGGAAAAAAATGGAAAGGGAAAAAAAGAAAAAAAAAAAAAAAAAACCAACCCCAAAAAAAAACCCACCCCCCCCGCACCGAAAAAAAAAAAAAAAAAAGGGGAAAAACAAAGAAAAAAGCCAAAAAAAACCAACCCTGATCTTTTAAAAAGCTGTAAATGAGGGGCAGAACGTCGCTATTTACTTTATGATTTAAATCTATTCCCCGCAGCAGCCCCCCCCCGGCTCCTTCGACTCTGTGACGAGGGAGACGCCCCCCCCCTGCCCCCCCCCCAAACTGCTCTCACCCCCTCGGGGCCGGGGGGGGCACTGGGGACACCCCCCCCACACACACCCCCCCCCCCAAAGCGGGTGCTGGAGGATCCCGGGGCCCGGGAGAATAAAAATGGCAGATTTTTAAGGGTCACGGGGTGCGTTGGTCTCCGGGGGGGGGGAGGACGGGGACGAGGGGACAGGGAGGGGACGGGGATGGGGACAGGGAGGGGGACAGGGAGCTATAGGGATGGGGACAAGGGGACAGGGATGGGGACAGGGAGGGGGACAGGGAGATATGGGGAGGGGGATGGGGACGAGGGGACAGGGATGGGGACGAGGGGACAGGGAGGGGACGGGGATGGGACAGGGAGGGGGACAGGGAGGGGGACAGGGAGATATGGGGAGGGGGATGGGGACAAGGGGACAGGGATGGGGACGAGGGGACAGGGATGGGGACAAGGGGACAGGGAGGGGACGGGGATGGGGACAGGGATGGGGACAAGGAGATACGGGGATGGGGACGAGGGGACAGGGATGGGGACAGGGATGCGGCTGTGGCACTGGGAGAGGGACGGGGACAAGGAGACGGATGGGGACGAGGGGACAGGGATGGGGACGGGGATGGGGACAGGGATGGGGACAAGGAGATATGGGGAGGGGGGCAAGGGGACAGGGATGGGGACACGGGGACAGGGACGGGGACAGGGATGGGGACAGGGATGGGGACACGGGGACAGGGATGGGGACAGGGAGCTATAGGGATGGGGACAGGGATGGGGACACAGAGATAGGGATGGGGACAGGGATGTGGCTGTGGCAC
Source organism: Fratercula arctica (assembly GCA_947846985.1). Classification (NCBI taxonomy): domain Eukaryota; kingdom Metazoa; phylum Chordata; class Aves; order Charadriiformes; family Alcidae; genus Fratercula; species Fratercula arctica. The sequence continues at coordinate 8,452,223 of CANTUZ010000014.1, read as the reverse complement.
TGGGAGAGGGACGGGGACAGGGTGCTATAGGGATGGGAACAGGGATGGGGACAGGGATGGGGACAAGGGGACAGGGATGGGGACAGGGATGGGGACGAGGAGATATGGGGAGGGGGGCAAGGGGACAGGGATGGGGACGAGGAGATATGGGGAGGGGGGGCAAGGGGACAGGGATGGGGACAGGGATGGGGACAGGGATGGGGACGAGGGGACAGGGATGGGGACAGGGATGGGGACAAGGAGATATGGGGATGGGGACGAGGGGACAGGGATGGGGACAGGGATGGGGACAGGGATGGGGACAAGGGGACAGGGATGGGGACAGGGATGGGGACAGGGATGGGGACAGGGATGGGGACGGCACCACGGGGTCAGGACCGTGGGGACACGCTGGGGACAGGGACAGGACGGTGGGGCTGGGACCGACCCCCCGCTTCTCCTTGGCGGGGGGGTGGGGGTGGGGGTGGGGCGGTCCTGGGGCCCAGGTTGTGGGGCAGAGCCGGGGGGGGGGGGGGGGGGGGGGGGGGGGGGCGCCGTGGGGCAGCGATGGAGACACACGTGGGAGAGAAACGCCTTTATTGGGGTCAGCCCCGGGGGGGGCGACGGTGGCACCCGCGGCCCCGGCTGCTCGCCATGGGGCTGGCTGTGGGGCCGGCTGTGGGGCTGGCTATGGGGCCGGCTGTCGGGCCGGCTGTGGGGCTGGGTGTGGGGCTGGGTGTGGGTCCATCTGTGGGGCCGGGTGTGGGGCCGGCTGTGGGGCCGGCTGTGGGGCCGGCTATGGGGCTGGCTATGGGGCTGGCTATGGGGCTGGCTATGGAGCCTGGCTATGGGGCCGGCTGTGGGCCGGCTGTGTGGGCCGGCTGTGGGCTGGCTATGGGGCCGGCTATGGGGCTGGCTGTGGGGCTGGCTGTGGGGCTGGCTATGGGGCCGGCTGTGGGGCTGGCTGTGGGGCTGGGTGTGGGGCCGGGTGTGGGTCCATCTGTGGGGCCGGCTGTGGGGCCGGGTGTGGGGCCGGCTGTGGGGCCGGCTGTGGGGCCGGCTGTGGGGCTGGCTATGGGGCTGGCTATGGGGCTGGCTGTGGGGCCGGCTATGGGGCTGGCTGTGGGGCTGGCTATGGGGCCGGCTATGGGGCTGGCTATGGGGCCGGCTGTGGGGCTGGCTATGGGGCCGGCTATGGGGCTGGCCGTGGGGCTCAGAAGTGGACGTAGGAGAGGACGACGTCGCCCTCCACCTCCAGCGTGTCGACGTGGGGCCCGGGGGGCAGGCGGTGGGCGAAGTCGCAGAGGGGCTGCCCCTCGGCAAAGACCTTGAAGCGACGGTTCCCGCAGCGGATGGAGCGCTGGGGGGGGGGGGGGGGGGGGGGGGGGGACACGGACCCCGTCAGCCCTCGTGCAACACGGGGAGCCCCTCGTGCGAGGGGAGCCCTCGTGCCACGCCGACACCTGCCCCACGGCCGTGCCCGTCCCGTCCCGTCCCATTCCCTCCGCCGCGTCCTCGTGCGACGTCAACCCCTCGTGCGACTCCCACCCACATCCTCGTGCGGCGCCCCCCCCTCGTGCAAGCGACGCCCACCCTCGTGCAACTCCCACCCTCGTGCAACGTCCACCCTTGTGCAACGCCACCCCCCTCGTGCAAGCGACGCCCACCCTCGTGCGACTCCCACCCACGTACTTGTGCGACTCCCACCCCCTCGTGCGACTCCCACTCACGTCCTCGTGTGACTCCCACCCACGTCCTCATGCGATGCCAACCCCTCGTGCAAGAGACGCCCATCCTCATGCAATGCAAGCCCTTGTGCAACGCCCACCCTCGGGCGATACCCCTCCTCGTGCGACGCCACCCCCCTCGTGCAAGCGATGCCCGCCCTCGTGCGACGCCCGCCCTCGTGCGTGCGACACCCACCTTTGTGCGACTCCCACCCACGTCCTCGTGCGACGCCCCCCCTCGTGCAAGCGACGCCCACCCTCGTGCAACGCAAACCCCGTCGTGCAAGCGATGCCTTGCCCTCGTGCAACTCCCACCCTCGGCAACGCCACCCCCCTCGTGCAAGTGACGCCCGCCCTTGTGCGATGCCTGCCCTCGTGCGACACCCATCCTCGTGCGACGCCACCCCCTCGTGCGACTCCCACCCACGTCCTCGTGCGACGCCACCCCCTCGTGTGACTCCCACCCACGTCCTCGTGCAACGCCAACCCCTCGTGCAAGAGACACCCATCCTCATGCGATGCAAGCCCTCGTGCAACGCCCACCCTCGGGCGATGCCCCTCCTCGTGCAATGCCACCCCCTCGTGCAAGCGACGCCCACCCTTGTGCGATGCAAACCCCTCGTGCAAGCGATGCCCACCCTCATGCAACTCCCACCGTCGTGCGACGCCCATCCTCGTGCAACACCCACCCTCAGGCAATGCCCCTCCTCGTGCGACGCCACCCCCTCGTGCAAGCAACGCCCACCCTCGTGCGACGCCTGCCCTCGTGCAACGCCCACCCTTGTACAACGCCACCCCCCTCGTGCAAGCAACGCCCACCCTCGTACAACGCCCGCCCTCGTGCAACGCCCGCCCTTGTGCGACTCCCACCCGCGTCCTCGTGCGACGCCACCCCCTCGTGCAAGCGACGCCCATCCTCGTGCAACTCCCACCCTCGTGCAACGCCCACCCTCGTGCAACGCCACCCCCCTCGTGCAAGCGACGCCCACCCTCATGCGATGCCTGCCCTCGTGCGACACCCGTCCTCGTGCGACACCCACCCTCGTGCGACGCCACCCCCTCGTGCGACTCCCACCCGCGTCCTCGTGCGACGCCACCCCCTCGTGCAAGCAGCAGCTCCGCCCCCCCCCGCATCTCCTGCAACCCCCCCCCCCTCCTTGTACGATGCTCCCCCTCGCGCGAAGCCCCCCCCCCACCCCCCCCCCCCACCCCCCCCCCCCCACTTGTGCCAACCGCCCCCCCCCGTGCACTCACGTCGAAGTAGCGGCCGCGCTGCAGGGGGTTGTGGGGCAGGTCCCGCTCCTCGCCCCCCCAGGCCCCCCCCAGGAGGCTGTTCCTCACCACCACCCCCTCCCCCGGCCGGGGGTTGAGGTGCAGCAGCACGTCCCCCCCCGCCCCCGCCCGCAGGTTGATGTGGAACCTGGGGGGGGGGGGGGGGGGGGACACACACAAAAACACACCGGGGGGGGGGGTCAGGGTGCCCCCAGGGAAAGGGGGGGGGGGGGTGTCCCTTGTGCCCCCCCCCCCCCCCCCAAACCTACCTCTCGGCGTCGGGGGGGATGAAGCCCTTCACCACGATGGTTTTCTTGGGGACGAGCCCCCCCGGGATGGTGGCCAGGAAGGGGACGGGCTGCAGGGGGGGGGGGGGGGGGGGGTGTGTGACAGGGGGACGTGACCCCCCCCCACCCCCACCCCCCCCACCCCAAAAGCCACCCGCTGCCCCCCCCCCGTGTCGCGGCCTCCACCCCCCCCCCCCCCCACCCCATCTCAACTCACCGGGTGGAGGGTGGGGGGCAGCGCCATCACCTGTGGGAGGGGGGAGAGGGTCGGGGGGGGGGGGCACGGGGACACCCTGGGGACAATAAGGGGGGGGGGGGTGTCCCCGGTTTTGTGTGTGTCCCCCCCCCCCCAGCACTCACCGGCAGGTTGCTCTGCCCGTAGGGGATGGTCTGCGGCATGTCCTGGGGGGGGGGGGAAGCAGAAAAAGGGGTGAGGGGGGGGCCCCAAAATATCTGGGTGACCCCTAACACCCCCCCCCCCCCACCCCGGGACTCCCCGGTGTGGGGGGGGGGCACAGCCACTGGGGGTGGGTCCCCCACAGGGTGATGGGGGACCCCCCCCCCCAGACTCACCGGCGTGGCGGGGGGGTACAGCCCCTGGGGAGAGATGGGGAGAGGTGAGGGGGGGGCCCGGTGGGGGGGGGGGGGGCATGGGGGGGGGGTCTGGGGGGGTCCCCAGGTTGGGGGGGGGGGTCTTGGGGGGGGGGGGAGAGATGGGGGGAGGGGAGATATGGGGGGGTCCCCAGGTTGGGAGGGGGGACATTGAGGGGAGGGGGGGTCTGGGGGGGTCCCCGGGTGAGGAGGGGGGTCTGGGGGGGGTCCCCAGGTTGGGAGGGGGGGTCTGGGGGGGGGGGGGAGGAGAGATGGGGGGGGTCCCCAGGTTGGGAGGGGGACATGGGGGGGGGGGGAGATTGGTGGGGGTCCCCGGGTGAGGAGGGGGGTCTGGGGGGGGTCCCCAGGTTGGGAGGGGGGACATGGCGGGGGGGGGGAAGATAATGGGGGGGTCCCGGGTGAGGAGGGGGGTCTGGGGGGGGGTCCCCAGGTTGGGAGGGGGGACATGGCGGGGGGGGGGGTAGATATGGGGGGGTCCCCGGGTGAGGAGGGGGCTATGGGGGGGGATAGGGGGGGGCCCCCAGGTTGGGGGGGGGGGGGGTCCGGGGGGGATATGGGGGGGTCCCCAGGTGAGGAAGGGGGTCCCCAGGAGAAGACAGGGCTGGGAGGGGGGGGGGAGGGGGGGGGGGTTCCTCAGGAGGGGAGGGGGCATCGGGGGGGGTCCCCGGGTGAGGAGGGGGCTATGGGGGGGGATAGGGGGGGTCCCCAGGTTGGGGGGGGGGGGGTCCGGGGGGGATAGGGGGGGGTCCCCGGGTGAGGAGGGGGCTATGGGGGGGCGCGGGGGGGGCCGTGCCCACCCCAGCCCCCAGCAGGGTGACAGCGTGGAGCTCCAGGTCCCCCTCCACGGCCACGGCCCCCACCCGCTCCGGGGGCAGCCGGTGCTGGAACTCGTCGAAGTGGGACCCGTTCACCAGGATCTGGGGGGGGGGAACTGCTCAGTCACCCCCGGGGACCCCCAAATACACCCTGGGGGGCCCCACAGACCCCCTGGGGGCCCTTATAGCCCCTGTGGGACCCCATAGACCCCCTGGGGGCCCTTATAGCCCCCTGTGGGACCCCAAATACCCCCTTTGGGACCCCATAGACCCCTTTAGGACCCCAAAGACCTCCCTGGGACCCCATAGACTCCTTTGGGACCCCATAGACCCCCTGGGGGCCCTTATAGCCCCCTTTAGGACCCAATAGCCCCCTTTGGGACCCCATAGACCCCCTGGGGGCCCTTATAGCCCCCTTTGGGACCCCATAGACCCCTCTGGGACCCCATAGACCCCCTGGGAGCCCTTATCCCCCCCCTTTGGGACCCCATAGACCCCTCTGGGACCCCATAGACCCCCTGGGGGCCCTTATAGCCCCCTTTGGGACCCCATAGACACCTCTGGGACCCCATAGACCCCTCTGGAATCCCATAGACCCCCTGGGAGCCCTTATAGCCCCTTTTGGGACCCCACAGACCCCTTTGGGACCCCATAGACCCCCCTGGGGGCCCCTTATAGCCCCCTTTGGGACCCCATAGGACCCCCTGGGGGCCCTTATAGCCCCCTGTGGGACCCCAAATACCCCCTTTGGGACCCCATAGACCCCTCTGGGACCCCATAGACCCCCTGGGAGCCCTTATCCCCCCCTTTGGGACCCCATAGACCCCTTTGGGACCCCATAGACCCCCTGGGAGCCCTTATAGCCCCCTGTGGGACCCCATAGACCCCTTTGGGACCCCATAGACCCCCTGGGAGCCCTTATAGCCCCTTTTGGGACCCCATAGACCCCTTTGGGACCCCATAGACCCCCTGGGGGCCCTTATAGCCCCCTTTGGGACCCCATAGACCCCCTGGGGGCCCTTATAGCCCCCTGTGGGACCCCAAATACCCCCTTTGGGACCCCATAGACCCCTTTAGGACCCCAAAGACCCCCCTGGGACCCCATAGACCCCTCTGGGACCCCATAGACCCCCTGGGGGCCCTTATCCCCCCCTCTGGGACCCCATAGACCCCCTGGGGGCCCTTATAGCCCCCTTTGGGACCCCATAGACCCCTTTGGGACCCCATAGACCCCCTGGGGGCCCTTATAGCCCCCTTTGGGACCCCATAGACCCCTTTGGGACCCCATAGACCCCCTGGGGGCCCTTATAGCCCCCTTTAGGACCCAATAGCCCCCTCTGGGACCCCATAGACCCCCTGGGGGCCCTTATAGCCCCCTTTGGGACCCCATAGACCCCTTTGGGACCCCACAGACCCCCTTTGGGACCCCATAGACCCCTCTGGGACCCCATAGACCCCTTTGGGACCCCATAGACCCCTCTGGGACCCCACAGACCCCCTTTGGGACCCCATAGACCCCTCTGGGACCCCATAGATCCCTCTGGGACCCCACAGACCCCTTTGGGACCCCATAGACCCCCTGGGGGCCCTTATACTCCCCTTTGGGACCCCATAGACCCCTCTGGGACCCCACAGACCCCCCGGGGGCCCTTATACTCCCCTTTGGGACCCCATAGACCCCTCTGGGACCCCATAGCCCCCTCTGGGACCCCATAGACCCCCCGGGGGCCCCCCAAATCCCCCTTTTGCCCCCCCCCCCCCTCCCCAGCCCCTCACCCGGTAGGTGTCGGGGGTGAGGGTGATGACGAGCTCGAAGGGGCAGCCCGGGAGGAAGGCCCCGAGGTCGCGGCGCTGCTCGGGCCCCCAGCGCCCCCCGCTGCGGCTGTTGAGCACCACCCGCCCCTCGGCCCCGAAGCGGGGGTTGAGGTGCAGCGCCAGGTCCCCGCCCCCCCCCCGGCCCGGCCTCCAGGTTCACCGCGAACCTGCCACGGGGGGGGGGGGGGGGTGAGGGGGGGGCACCGTCCGTCCCTCCCTGCACCTCCCTCCCCGAGGCTGTGTCTGTATCTCCCCCCCCCCCTCCGTGCCCCCCCCCATAGCCCCCCATGTCCCCTCCATTACCCTTCTGAGCCCCCCCGTGTCCCCTTCATGTCCCCCTGTGACCCCCATGTCCCCTCCATGTCCCTTCTGAGCCCCCCCATGTCCCCCTGTGCCCCCCCCATGTCTCCCATGTCCCCCCCCATGTCCCCTCCATTACCCTTCTGAGCCCCCCCGTGTCCCCTCCATGTCCCTTCTGAGCCCCCCCGTGTCCCCTCCATGTCCCCCTGTGCCCCCCATGTCCCCCCCATGTCCCTTCTGAGCCCCCCCCATGTCCCCCTGTGCCCCCCCCCATGTCCCCCCCATGTCCCCCCTGTGCCCCCCATGTCACCCACCATGTCCCTTCTGAGCCCCCCCATGTCCTCCTGTGCCCCCCATGTCCCCTCCATGTCCCTTCTGAGCCCCCCATGTCCCCCCCCATGTCCCCTCTGAGCCCCCCCATGTCCCCTCCATGTCCCTTCTGAGCCCCGCATGTCCCCCTGTGCCCTGCCATGTCCCCCCCCCGTGCCCCCCCATGTCCCCTCCATGTCCCCCCCGAGCCCCCCATGTCCCCCCCATATCTCCCCAATGTCCCCTCCATCTCTCTTCTGAGCCCCCCCCCGTGCCCCTCCATGTCCCTTCTGAGCCCCCCCATGTCCCCCTGTACCCCCCCCATGTCTCCCATGTCCCCTTGTGCCCCCCATGTCCCCTCCATGTCCCTTCTGAGCCCCCCATGTCCCCCATGTCCCCCCCCATGTTCCCTCTAAGCCCCCCATATCCCCCTGTGCCCCCCCCATGTCCCCCCCATATCCCCCCCCATGTCCCCTCCATGTCCCTTCTGAGCCCCCCCCCATGTCCCCCATATGTCCCTTCTCAGCCCCCCCCCCCCGTGCCCCCCATATCCCCCCACCATGTCCCTTCTGTGCCCCCCCATGTCCCCCTGTGCCTCCCATGTCCCCCTGTGCCCCCCCATGTCCCCCCATTTTGCCCCCACGTCCCCCTGTGCCCCCCATATCCCCCATGTCCCTGCTGTGCCCCCCCATTTCCCCTCCATGTCCCCCCCCATATTGCCCCGTGTCCCCTTGCACCCTCCCCCGTATCGCCCCATGTCCCCCTGTGCCCCCCATATCCCCCCCCTCCATGTCCCTCTGCGCCCCCCCCCCCCCCCCCCCATATCCCCTTATGGCCCTCCCATGTGCCCCCCCGCCATGTCCCCCCAGTGTCCCCCCAGTGTCCCCCCAGTGTCCCCCAACCTGTCGGCGTCGGGGAGCACGACCCCCTGCACGTAGATGGTCATGCCGGGCCAGAGCCCCCCCGCCACGGGGGCCACGTAGGGCAGCGGCTGGGGGGGGGGGGGGGGGGGACACGAACACGACACACAGGGTCAGCGGGGTCCCCAACCTGTCCCCGGGGGGGGGGGGGTGACAGGGACCCCCACCCGCTGGGTCCCGCTCCTGGGGAGGTGACAGGGACCACAGGGACCCCCCCCATCCCTGTATCCCCATGCTGGGGGGGTGATGGGAGTCGTCCCCCCCCGACCCCTGTGCCCCCATGCCAGGGGGGTGACAGGGACACACCCCCCCCCCCGCCCTGGGTCCTCCAGACGGGGAGCCCCCCCCAGGGACCCCGACCCCTGGGTCCCCTTCCTGGGGGGGGGTGACAGGGACACCCCCCCCCCCCCCCCCCCCAATCCCTGTATCCCCATGCTGGGGGGGTGATGGGGACCCCCAGGTCCCCCTCCCCCGACCCCTGTGCCCCCATGCCAGGGGGGTGACAGGGACCCCCCCCCCCCCCCCCAGCCCTGGGTCCCCCAGACGGGGAGCCCCCCCCTCAGGGACACCGACCCCTGGGTCCCCTTCCTGGAGGTGGGGGGGGTGTGACAGGGACCCCCCCCCCCCCGGGATGATACCCACCGGGTTGTAGGCGGGCTGGTAGCCGGGCGCGGGGACGAAGGCCATGGTGGCGGTGACAATGGCGGTGACACGTGGAGCCCTTTATAGCCCCAAACCCCAGGTGGGCCCCCCCCCTCCTCCTTTCACCCCCCTTCCCCCCCCCCCCTTGAACCCAGGGCGGGGTGCGGACTTTGGCCCCATTGATGTTGGGGTGGGGGGGTGGGGGGGACACGGAGCAGGATGGGGACACAGGGACAACACCCCGGACTCTGCCCCGTGCCGGGGGGGGGGGACCCAGGCGGGTGGGGCCCGATGGGTGGTGGCACTTGGGGGGGGGACATGGGGACCCTCCCCCCCGGGCAAGGGCAGCACTTTGGGGACACACACACACCCCCCCCCCCTCGGCCCCAGCCCCATGGAAGCCCCCCCAGTGTCCCCCCTCCAGCCCCATCACGGCCCCCTGGGGACCCCCCGAGCCCACCACAGCACCTTGGGGACCCCCCAGCCCCATGGAAGCCCCCCCAGCGTCCCCCCCAGCCCCATCACGGCCCCCTGGGGACCCCCCAGCCCCACGGAAGCCCCCCTAGCGTCCCCCCCAGCCCCATCACTGCCCCCTGGGGACCCCCCAGCCCCACAGAAGCCCCCCCAGCGTCCCCCCCAGCCCCATCACGGCCCCCTGGGGACCCTCCCAGACCCACGGAAGCCCCCCCAGCGTCCCCCCCAGCCCCATCACGGCCCCCTGGGGACCCCCCAGCCCCACGGCAGCCCCCCCAGCGTCCCCCCCAGCCCCATCACGGCCCCCTGGGAACCCCCCAGCCCCATGGAAGCCCCCCAGTGTCCCCCCCAGCCCCATCACGGCCCCCTGGGAACCCCCCAGCCCCATGGAAGCCCCCCAGTGTCCCCCCAAGCTCTATCACGGCCCCCTGGGGACTCCCCAGCCCCATGGAAGCCCCCCAGTGTCCCCCCAAGCTCTATCACGGCCCCCTGGGGACACCCCCCCCCGAGTCCATCACAGCCCCCTGGGGACCCCTTGGCAGCTCCCTGGGGACACCCCCCCCAGCCCCACAGCAACCCCCCCCCACCCCCGCCAAAGGAGGAAGCAGGACAGGGGACATGGGGACAACCGGATTTATTTTGGGGGGGGGGGAGCCGCGGTGGGCCTAGAGCGTGTCCGCCCCCCCCCCCCACACCCCCCCCCACATCGAGGTCCCCTCCCCTGTCCCCAAACCCACCCCCCCCCACCCCCCCAAAGGAGGGGACCCCGTCCCCAGGGACGTCCCCACGGCGGAGGCTGGCGGGGTGGGGGGGGGACACGGGGATGTTCAAGGAGCCCCAGGGACATCCAAGGAGCCACCGGGACACCTGAGGGGTCTCGGGGACAGATGAGGGGTCTCGGGGACATCCAGGGAGCCACCGGGACATCTGAGGGGTCTCGGGGACAGATGAGGGGTCTCGGGGACATCCAAGGAGCCACCGGGACATCTGAGGGGTCTTGGAAACATCTGAGGGGTCTCGGGGACATCCGAGGGGTCTCAGGGACATCCAGGGAGCCACAGGGAGATCTGAGGGGTCTTAGGGGCAAGTGAGACTCCTCAAGGACATCCAAGGAGCCATAGGAACACCTGAGGGGTCTTGGGGATATCCAAGGAACAACTGGGACATCTGAGGGGTCTTGGGGACATCCAAGGAACAACTGGGACATCTGAGGGGTCTTGGGAACATCTGTGGTTCCTCAGGGACATCCAAGGAGCAACCGGGGCATCCGAGGGGCCTTGGGGACATCCAAGGAGCCACCGGGACATCTGAGGGGTCTCAGGGACATCTGAGGCTGCTCAGGAACATCCAGGGAGCCACTGGGACACCCGAGGGGGTCTCGGGGACATCCAAGAAGCCATGGGAACGTCTAAGGGGTCTTGGGGACATCCAAGGGGTCTTGGGGACATCCGAGGAGCCACTGGGCCCCCCGAGGGTGTCCCCCCCCCCCATACCTTGACCTGGAACCAGGCGTCCTGGGTGCAGTCGCGGATGTCGCAGGCAGAGATGAGGTCGATGCCTGCGGGGAGATCCCCAGTTGGGGTAAAGGTACCCCAAATCCCCCCCAGTTGGGGTAAAGATACCCCAGATCCCCCCCCGAGAGAGTAAAGGTACCCCAAAATCCCCCCCAGTCAGAGTAAAGATACCCCAAAATCCCCCCCTGGATGGGGTAATCTTACCCCAAATCTCCCCCCCAGTGGGGGTAAAGGTACCCCAAATCCCCCCAGATGGGGTAAAGTTACCCCCAAATGCCCCCTAGTTGGTGTAAAGTTACCCTCAAATCCCACCCCCCCCCCCCCCAGTTGGGGTAAAGATACCTCAAATCCCCCTGGACAGAGCAAAGGTACCCCAAATTCCCCCCCCATTTGGGTAAAGTTGCCCCAAATCCCTCCCCCAATGGGGTAAAGATAGCCCAAATCCCCCCAGATGGGGTTAAGTTACCCCAAATTCCCCCCCCCCCATGGGGTAAAGGTACCCCAAAACCCCACAGATGGGTCAAAAGTACCCCCAATTTCCCACTAGCTGGGGTAAAAGTACCCCAAATTCCCCCTACCTGAGGTAAAATTACCCCAAATCCCCCCAGACGGGGCAAAGGGACCCCAATTCCCCCCCAAGATGGGCCAAAGGTACCCCCAGTCTCCCTCTGGTTGGGGTAAAAGTACCCCAAATTCCCCCCCAGTTGGGGTAAAGATACCCCAAAACCTCCCAGACAGGCTAAAGGTACCCCCAGTCTCCCTCTGGTTGGGGTAAAAGTACCCCAAATTCCCCCCCCCGTTTGGGTGATTTACCCCAAATCCCCCCAGATGGGGCAAAGGGACCCCAATTGCCCCCCCAAGATGGGCCAAAGGTACCCCCAGTCTCCCTCTGGTTGGGGTAAAAGTACCCCAAATTCCCCCCTCCCCCCCGTTTGGGTGATTTACCCCAAATCCCCCCAGATGGGGCAAAGATCCCCCAAATTCCGGGGGTGGGGGGGGGGGTGGGGGGGGGGTCCCAGGGGCCCCCAAACCAGCCCTCACCAGCCCTGAAGATCTTCCCAGTGCCCGAGATGACCTGGATGTCCGATGTCCTGGAAACACTCCGCCATCTCCCTGCGGGGACAAGGGGGGACGGTGGGGACGAGGGGGGTGCCAAGGGGGGGGGGTCCCCAGGTGCACCCGTCCCATCCCCCCCCAACCCCAGGTTACCTCCAGAAGTGGGGGGGGTTCATGGCGTTCCTCTTCTCAGGGCGGTGCAGCTCCACGTGCAGGACGTGCTCCCCCGTTGGAAAAGAGCTGGGGGCACTGGGAGGGACTGGGAATCCGTGGGGAGGGGCTGGGGCCCGGTGGAGAAGGGCTGGGGGCACTGGGATCCACTGGGAAGGGAGTGGGAGTCCCTGGGGAAAAGAGCTGGGGGTACTGGGATCCACTGGGAAGGGACTGGGAGTCCCTGGGGAGGGGCTGGGACCCAGTGGAGAAGGGCTGGGGGCACTGGGATCCACTGGGAAGGGACTGGGAGTCCCTGGGGAAAAGAGCTGGGGGCACTGGGAGGCACTGGCGGGGGACTGGGAGTCTTTGGAGAGGGACTGGGACCCGTTGGAAAAGAGCTGGGGGCACTGGGAGGGACTGGGAGTCTCTGGAGAGGGGCTGGGACCCACTGGAGAAGGGCTGGGGACACCAGGATGCACTGGGATGGGACTGGGAAGGGAGTGGGAGTCCCTGGGGAGGGACTGGGACCCACTGGAGAAGGGCCGGGTGAACTGGGATCCACTGGGAAGGGACTGGGAGTCTTTGGAGACGGACTGGGACCCGTTGGAAGAGCTGGGGGCACTGGGATGGGACTGGGAATCCGTGGGGAGGGGCTGGGACCCGGTGGAGAAGAGCTGGGGGCAATGGGAGGCACTGGGATGGGACTGGGAAGGGAGTGGGAGTCCCTGGGGAGGGGCTGGGACCCACTGGAGAAGGGCTGGGGGCACTGGGATCCACTGGGAAGGGAGTGGGAGTCCCTGGGGAGGGGCTGGGACCCGGTGGAGAAGAGCTGGGGGCAATGGGAGGCACTGGGAAGGGAGTGGGAGTCCCTGGGGAGGGGCTGGGACCCGGTGGAGAAGGGCTGGGGGCACTGGGATCCACTGGGAAGGGACTGGGAGTCCCTGGGGAGGGGCTGGGACCCGGTGGAGAAGGGCTGGGGGCACTGGGATCCACTGGGAGTCCCCAGGGAGGGGCTGGTGGAACTGGGATGCACTTGGGAGGCACTGGGACCCACTGGAGCAGGGCTGGGAGCCCCTAGAGAGGAACTGGGACGCACTGGAGAAGGACTCGGGGCACTGGGAGGCACTGGGAGCCCCTAGGAAGGAACTGGGACCCACTGGAGGCAGAGGGGAAGGGCTGGGAAGCACCAGGATTGGACTGGGGATCACTGGGATCCACTGGGGAGAGTGGGAAAGGACTAGAAGCCACTGGAGAAGTACTGGGACATACTGGGAGCCACTGGGGGGGGAAAAACTGAGAGTCATAGAGCAGAGTGGGGAAAAACGGGGGGCACTGGGATCCACTGGGAGGACTGGGATCCACTGGGATCCCCCGGGAAGGGCCCAATCCCTGGCGGGGGGGCGGGGGGGCGGGCGGCGAGGGCTCGTCAGCCTCGTTAATCATCAGCTCCGGGAGCCCGAGGTGGGGGGGCAGGACTCAGGCATCCGGGGGGGGCAACTGGGGGGGGCCTGGGAGGGTCTTAGAGCAAGATTTGGGGACCCCTGGGGGGGGGGGGGGTATGGAAGGGTTTCAGGGGGTTTGGGGGGGCCCACAGGAGGGTCTGGGGGGGGCACAGGAGGGTCTGGGGGGGTCCACAGGAGGGTCTGGGGGGGCCACAGGAGGGTCTGGGGGGGCACAGGAGGGTCTGGGGGGCCCACAGGAGGGTCTGGGGGGGGGGCACAGGAGGGTCTGGGGGGGGGCACAGGAGGGTCTGGAGGGGGGGCACAGGAGGGTCTGGGGGGGGGCACAGGAGGGTCTGGGGGGTCCACAGGAGGGTCTGGGGGGGGCAGAGGAGGGTCTGGGGGGGGGCACAGGAGGGTCTGGGGGGATCGGGGGGGGGGTCACAGCAAGATTTGGGGGCATCTGGGGGGCCATACGAGGGTTTGGGGGGGTCTGGGGGGGTCATAGGAGGGTCTGGGAGGGTCCTTACAGGTGGGGGGGGGCCTCAAGGTGGGGTCTTTGGGGACCCCAGGGGTGAGGGCTGGGCTGGGAGCGCAACAAGCCCCCCCCCCCCCGCCCAGGCCAACCCCCCGGGGGGGTTCTGGGAGCTCAACTGGGGTTCAAGGTCAGGGTGAAGGGGGGGTTCTGGGAGCTCAACTGGGGTTCAAGGTCAGGCTGAAGGGGGGGGTCTCAACTGGGGTTCAAGGTCAGGCTGAAGATGGGGGGTCTCAACTGGGGTCCAAGGTCAGGCTGAAGGGGGGGTTCTGGGAGCTCAACTGGGGTTCAAGGTCAGGCTGAAGGGGGGGTTCTGGGAGCTCAACTGGGGTTCAAGGTCAGGCTGAAGGGGGGGGGTCTCAACTGGGGTTCAAGGTCAGGCTGAAGGGGGGGGGTCTCAACTGGGGTTCAAGGTCAGGCTGAAGATGGGGGGTCTCAACTGGGGTCCAAGGTCAGGCTGAAGGGGGGGTTCTGGGAGCTCAACTGGGGTTCAAGGTCAGGCTGAAGGGGGGGGTCTCAACTGGGGTTCAAGGTCATCCTCCCAGGATGGCCATGATTTCACTGGCAAGCACGGGGAAAGTCTGAGGCTGGACTCCGTGACGGATGGGAATGGGATCCCAGATCCGGTCGCACAAACACAGGGATCGGGATCAAAGGATGAGGGACACGGAGGAGTCCCCAGACACTGTCCGTTGAAGGAAAGGTACCGACCCCTTATGATCCCTCAGCTTTTACACGGAGGATGAGGAGGAGGGGACGGAATACGGAATACGCTGTCAGTCAGACTCGGGTCCCCTCCACACCCCCCCATGGCCGTGACCTCCCTACACCTTTCCGCTTCCCGCCCTCCGCACGGTTCCCTGAGACGGGTTGTTAACGGCGACACGGATCAGCCAGAGCCCGTCCGCGGACCGTTCCGCGGTATTCCCTAAGAACCTCATCTGCTGGAAGTGGGCGCCGTCTGAAAAACACGCCGTGAATTCCAGGGAATTCAACTCCAAGCTGAGCTGCCGCCTGGCACCAGTGGATTCCAGTTGGGTGGTGCCTCGGAGCGGCACAGGCAACGCGTGACGTCACAATCCCCGTCTTAAAAAGAAAAACTGGATGTCGTCTTGGAAGCACCGGTGGCATCTTCCCTCTTCATACCAAGGGTCTTCATTCCAAAGGGTTCCTTTCCACTTCATTCCAAAGGGTCCGTTTCCACTTCATTCCAAAGGGTCCATTTCCTCTTAATTCCAAAGGGTCCGTTTCCACTTCATTCCAAAGGGTTCGTTTCCTCTTCATTCCAAAGGGTTCGTTTCCTCTTAATTCCAAAGGGTCCGTTTCCACTTCATTCCAAAGGGTTCATTTCCACTTCATTCCAAAGGGTTCGTTTCCTCTTCATTCCAAAGGGTCTGTTTCCACTTAATTCCAAAGGGTCCGTTTCCACTTCATTCCAAAGGGTTCGTTTCCTCTTAATTCCAAAGGGTCCGTTTCCACTTCGTTCCTAAGGGTCCGTTTCCACTTCATTCCAAAGGGTCCGTTTCCATTTCATTCCAAAGGGTTTGTTTCCACTTCGTTCCAAAGGGTCCGTTTCCTCTTAATTCCAAAGGGTTCGTTTCCACTTCATTCCAAAGGGTTCGTTTCCTCTTAATTCCAAAGGGTCCGTTTCCACTTCATTCCAAAGGGTCCATTTCCACTTCGTTCCAAAGGGTCTGTTTCCACTTCATTCCAAAGGGTCCGTTTCCTCTTAATTCCAAAGGGTTCATTTCCACTCCATTCCAAAGGGTCCGTTTCCACTCCATTCCGAAGGGTCCGTTCCCACTCCATTCCGAAGGGTCCGTTCCCACTCCCTACCCCCTAGAGCGCAAGGACGGGCCGCCCGCGACGACACCCACCACCATTCCGCCCCCCCCCTCCCCAAACAGACGTCGTGACTTGGCGATGCCGCCTCCCGCAGCTCCCCGCTTCCCGGAAAACCCCCAACGAAAGGATTGTCCGCACAACCCGCCGACGGCGGCTCCGTCTGCGACGACTCCACCACCTTCTCCTCCGCAATCCCGGCAGATCCACGTATTAACGGGAGGTTCTCGTCCCCGCTCCGTCTCTCCCTGACGCGACGCCCCCTTCCCAAACGCACCCCAACGCCACACGGAACGCCGTGACCACGGAACGCTTCCGAGAGGAGAGAAAACTCCCGGCAGGAAGAACGACACCGGAATGGAAGTCGTTGCCAGGCCAGACAACCTGCGGCACCGCAACGGTGGCTTGAGGAGGCTCCGTGCAAGCTCCAGAAAACGCGGAGAACATCCCAGCCCGTGGCAAGGAAGGACTATCGGAAGCGAGAAGACCGTTTGCCCGGGAAGCCTGGCTTCAAGACCGATGAAATTAAGGATGCAGGGCTGTTTTCCGTCCCGAAAACGGTCCGCTAGGAAGCAGAACTGCTCGCGCAGGTGGGAACAAAACCCCGAGCGAGGACCGTTCGGAGTTTCCCACCGCAGAAGGTCCCGTCCGCGCGTTACGCTCCTCACTCAGGACAATCGGCGCCGAAACGCAGCCGTTCCCGACTCCAGGGATGAGCACTCCGTGCTGCCGGAGCCTCAAGAGGACAACGAGACGCAAAGGTCCCGGATGCGGAAGACGCGGCGCAAACTACGCAACGGACACGGGGGAGAATTGACGTGTCCGACGCGCGCCGGCATCGAGCCGAAGGCTCATCCCCTCCCTTGATCCGCCCGGAGGGGATGAATCCGGGATATCCCGCTTCCCGGCGGTTGTCGACCTTCTCGGCTTCCTTCCAAGCCCACCCTGGCCCTGGTCCCTCCGCTCAGCTTCCGGAGGGTCGGGGGTCCGAATCCGCTGGCAACGAAATCCGGGAAGTTCCCTTCATCAGGAATCCACGAGGGAAAACTGTGGCTTGTTCTAAAGTTCTCGAGAAACCGCTTGGACAACCCGCTTGGGGGCCACCATTCAGCGCCCCGTGGCCACCAGAGTCCCATGGCTGGTGTTCGGTCCCCCGTGGCCACCATTCAGCACCCTGTGGCCACCAGCCACTGCCCCACGGCTGACGCCCAGGACCTTGTGGCCACCCATCCAGTGCCCCCAGGCCCACGTTCAGTCCCCCATGGCCAATGCCACCCAGCTCTCCGTGGCCACCACCCAAGGCCCCACAGATGCCACCCAAGGCCCCACGGATGCCACCCAGCTCTCCGTGGCCGCCACCCAGCTCTCCGTGGCCACCACCCAAGGCCCCACAGATGCCACCCAAGGCCCCACGGATGCCACCCAGCTCTCCGTGGCCACCACCCAGCTCTCCGTGGCCACCACCCAACGCCCCATAGATGCCACCCAGCTCTCCGTGGCCACTACCAAATGCCCCATAGATGCCACCCAGCTCTCCATGGCCACCACCCAGCTCTCTGTGGCCACCACCCAATGCCCCATAGATGCCACCCAGCTCTCCGTGGCCACCACCCAGCTCTCCGTGGCCACCACCCAACACCCCATAGATGCCACCCAGCTCTCCGTGGCCACCACCCAGCTCTCCGTGGCCACCACCCAACACCCCATAGATGCCACCCAGCTCTCCATGGCCACCACCCAGCTCTCTGTGGCCACCACCCAGCACCCCATAGATGCCACCCAGCTCCCCGTGGCCACCACCCAGCTTTCCGTGGCCACCACCCAACGCCCCATAGATGCCACCCAGCTCTCTGTGGCCACCCCCCAATGCCCCACAGATGCCACCCAGCTCTCTGTGGCCACCACCCAGCTCTCAGCCGATGGCGTCGCCCAATTTTGGGGGCGGAACCCCCCCCCCTTTTCTCAAATTTTGGGGGGGGGGGATGGGGGGGTCCTCACCCCCTTCCCCCCCCCCCCCACCTCCCCCTCCCAGTATTCCCAGTGGAACCAGTACTACCAGGGGCCCCCGGCACCTACGACTACGGGGGCTACGGCAGCCCCCGGGGCGGGGGGGGGGAAGAAAAAAAGAAGGAAAAATAATTTAAAAAAAAAGATTATTTTTAACCTCGAAAGAGGCTCAAATGGTCAGAAACACACACACGCCCCCCCCCCCCCCCCCGACCCCCCCCCTTCCAGTTTTTAGGCCACATTTCTCCCTTTTGGAAGCCAAATTTCCCCTTTTTGAAGCCAAATTTCCGTCTTTCTGGGCCACGGTTCCCCCCCCTTTTTTTTTTTTTCTGGGGGGGGGGGGCGGGGGGGGCCACGTTTCTCCCTTTTTGAGCCGTTTCCCCCTCCCCTCCCGTTAAACCCATTTTCCTTATTTTTCACCCCATTTTCAGCGCCTCCCCCCCCCCCCCCAAAGCGGGGACCGGCCGCTTTACCGGAATTTCGTCGTCCCCCCCCCCCCCCCCCCCCGCCCCCCCCACGTTGGTTTTTGGGGTGGATTTAGGGGGTTTTGGGGGGGGGTGGTGGTTATTGGAGGGGGAAGGGGAACCAAAGTGTGCCGGAACCTTCGTGGCGGGGGTCGGTGTTCCCCCCCCCCCCCCCCGCCTTGCGCGGGTCCGGAAGTGACGTCGCGGCGGGAACGCGGGGCGGCGGCGGGTGAGGCGGGGTCGCGTTGAAACGGGGGCCGGGCGGTTCCGGGGGGGGGGGTGGAAGCGGGGGGGGGGGGGGGGTGTCCCTCGGCGTCCCCCCCCCCCCAGCCCCTTTTCCTGGGAGAATTGGGGTCCCCTGAAATATCCTCCCCCCTTTCCTGAGGGAATTGGGGGGGTCCCCTGAAATGTGTGTCCCCCCCCCCTTCCCTGAGGCCTGTGGGGTGCCATGAGGTGTGTCCCCCCCCCCCCCTTTCCTGAGAGAATTGGGGTCCCTGAGTGATTTGGGGTCCCCTGGGGGGGGGTGTGTGTGTCGTCCCCCCCCCCTTTCTTGAGGGATTTGGGGTCCCCTGAAATGCCCCCCCCTTTCCCTGAGGCATTTGGGGTCCCTTATGGGGTGTGTGTCCCCCTCCCCTTCCCTGAGGGGTTTGGGGTCCCCTGAGGGGGGGGGTGTCGTCCCCCCCCCCCTTTCTTAAGGGATTTGGGGTCCCCTGGGGGCGGTGTCCCCCCCCCCTTCTCTGATACCTTTGGGGTCCCCTGTGGGGTGTCGTCCCCACCCCACCCCTTTCCAGAGGGATTTGGGGGTCCCTGAGGGATTTGGGGTCCCCTGAGGTTCCCCCCCCCCTTTCCAGAGGGATTTGGGGGTCCCCTGGGGGGTGTCCCCCCCCCCTTCCCTGAGCCCTTTGGGGTTCTTGAGGGATTTGAGGTCCCCTACGGGGTGTGTCCCCCCTTTCCAGAGGGATTTGGGGGTCCCCTGGGGGGGGTGTCCCCCCCTTTCCCTGAGGCCTTTGCGGTCCCTTATGGAGGGTGTGTCCCGTCCCCCCCTTTCCAGAGGGATTTGGGGTCCCCTGGGGGGGGTGTCTCCCCCCTTCCCCGAGGGATTTGGGGGTCCCTGAGGGATTTGGGGTCCCCTACGGGGTGTGTCCCCCATTTCCAGAGGGATTTGGGGGTCCCCTGGGTGGGTGTCCCCCCCCTTCTCTGAGGCCTTTGGGGTCCCTTATGGGGGGTGTGTGTCCCCCCGTCCCCCCCCCCTTCCCTGAGGGATTTGGGGTCCCCTGGGGGTGGTGGCCCCCCCCTTCTCTGAGGCCCTTGGGGTCCCCTATGGGGTGTCCCCCCCCTTTCCAGAGGGATTTGGGGTCCCCTGGGGGGGGGGGTGTCTCCCCCCTTCCCCGAGGGATTTGGGGGTCCCTGAGGGATTTGGGGTCCCCTGGGGGGGGGTGTCTCCCCCCCTTCCCCGAGGGATTTGGGGGTCCCTGAGGGATTTGGGGTCCCCTGGGGGGGGTGTCTCCCCCCTTCCCCGAGGGATTTGGGGGTCCCTGAGGGATTTGGGGTCCCCTGGGGGGGGTGTCTCCCCCCTTCCCCGAGGGATTTGGGGGTCCCTGAGGGATTTGGGTTCCCCTGGGGGGGTGACCCCCCCCCCCTTCCCTGATCCCTTTGGGGTCCCCTTGTCCCCAGACAGACCCCCCCACCCCCCCGCAGCCGAGGGACCATGGCGGGGTGGGACCCCAAAACCGAGGGGGACCCCGATGTCACCAAGCCGGAGCCGGACCCCGCAGCACCCCAGGGAGGGGGGCCCGTGTCGCCGGCGGGGCCCCCCCCCCCCCAAGAAGGGGACCCCAAAATGTCCCCGCCGAGAGGCAACGCCTGGCCCCCCACAGGGGGTAAATGGGACCCCCCCAAAATGTGGGGGCGCCCCCGCCGCTCCCCCGCCCGCACCCGCCTCCGCAACCGCCGCTACGCAGCCCTGCGCCAGCTCATCCGAGGTCTGGGGGGGCCATGGCCGCGGGGGGGGGGGTCCCCTAAGTCCCCGGGGGGGGGGGGGGGTCCCCAATGTCCCCTGCTGGGTCCCCAATGTCCTGGAGGGGGGGGTCCCCAATGGCCCCGGGGGGGTCCCCAATGGTTTGTTGGGGTGGGGTGTGAAGTCTCCAGAAGGTCTTTGAGGTCCCTGGGGGGGGGGGGGGTCCCCAATGTTTTGGGGGGGGTCCTCAGTGTCCCCGGGGGGGTCACTGGGGGGGGGGGGCTGGAGGGGGGGTCCCTGAAGTCTCCAGAGGGCTTTGTGGTCCCTGGGGGGGGGTCCCTGATGTCCCCTGGGAGGGGGCGGGGGGGGTCCCCTGACATCCCCCCAAGTCCCTCTCGGGTCCCAAATGTGTCCGTCCCCCCCCCCCCGGAGTTCCCTGAAGTCCCCCCGGGCTCTGGGGGGGGGGGGGGGTCCCCCCTCCATTCCCTTTGGCTTTGGGGTCCCTTTATCCCCCCCCCGGCGGGGCTTAGGGTGCCCCCCCCCCACCCCCTCCTTTTCCCCATGGGTTTTGGGGGGGGAGGGGTCCCTCCCATTTTCCCCCTTTGGCTTTGGGGTCCCTTTATTCCCCCCCCGGGGTTTAGGGTCCCCCCCTTTTCCCCAGGGATTTTGGGCCCCCCCCTCCATTTCCCCCTGGGGTTTTGTGGGGGGGGGGTCCCCATTTCCTTTAGTCTTTGCCCCCCCCGCCCATTTTCTTTACTCTTTGGGGCCCCCCCCGTTTCCCCTGGGGTTTTTGGGGTCCCTTTATCCCCCCTCTTGGGGTTTAGGGTCCCCCTTTTCCCCACGTTTTTTTGGGGGTCCCTCCTTCCCCTTTGGTCTGGGGGTCCCCCCCATTTCCCCCTGGCATTTTGGGGGGGTGGGGGGGGGCTCGCCCAAATTTTACCCCCCCCTTTTTTTTTTTTTTCCCACAGACGGCGAGTACTTCAGCGAGGAAGAGATGCGGGCGCGGGAACCCCTCCTCTACCAACACTACATCGGGCAATACCTGGAAGGGGGGGGGGCCCGAACCCTTCCCGGGGGCCCCCTCGACCCCCCCCCATTTTTTGGGGACCCCCCCCACCCCGACCCCCCCCCAGACTCTGACGGGGCTGCTGCTGCGCTCGGTGGAGGAGGCGGCCGTTCAGCAGCGCCTGCGGCGGCAGCGCCTGCAGGATGGCGACAGCACAGGTCAGCCCCCCCCCCCCCCTCCAAATCAACGATTTTTTTGGGGGGGGGGGTGTCTCACTCCTCAGTAATTTTGGGGGGGGGGGGGTAATACCTTTGTGCCCCCCCCCTGCCCCAGATGAAGAAGGGGACGCGGTGCCGGACGCGGGCGAGCGAGCCGTGCTGCGGCAGGAGTTCACCCCCCCTTTAACCCCCCCTTATGCCCCCCCTTGTGCCCCCATTTAACCCAAAATGTGCCCCCCCCTTAACCCCCCCCTTTGTGCCCCCCCCTTTGTGCCCCCCCCCCCCAGATGAAGAAGGGGACGCGGTGCCGGACGCGGGCGAGCGAGCCGTGCTGCGGCAGGAGTTCACCCCCCCTTTAACCCCCCCTCTATGCCCCCCCTTGTGCCCCCCATTTAACCCAATGTTGCCCCCCCCTTAACCCCCCCTTTTGTGCACTCCCCCTTTGTGCCCCCCCCCCCCCCCCCAGAGTGCCAGAAGGTTGGAACTCGGGTTGCCGGACGCGGGCGAGCGAGCCGTGCTGCGGCAGGAGTTCACCACCCGCATGTACCAGCGCTTCTTGGACGGGGAGGACGGGGATTTCGACTACAGGTGACCCCCCCACACCCCCCCCCCCGCGGGGAACCCCAACCCCCCCAAAGTACCCCCCTGCCTTTAGGGGGTTTTGGGCCCCCCCCCCACTTTGTGCCCCTCCCTTTAATCCCCCGTTTGAGCCCCCCCTTAACCCTCCCCTTTGAGCCCCCCCTTAACCCCTCTCCTTGTGCCCCCCCCTTTAACCCCCCCCCTTTGTGCCCCCCAACCCCCACCAAAGTGCCCCCCCTTAACCCCCCTCTTTGTGCCCCCCCTTAACTCTCCTCTTCGAGCCCCCCCTTTAACCCCAGCCCTTTGTGCCCCCCCCCTTTAATCCCCCCAAAGTGCCCCCCCACCTTTAACCCCCCCTTTGTGGCCCCTCTTTAACCCCCTCCCTTTGAGCCCCCCCTTAATCTCCCCTTGTGCTCCCCCCTTTAACCCCCCCTTTTTTGCCCCCCCTTAACCCCCCCTTTGTGTGCCCCCCTTGTGCCCCCATTTAACCCCCTCCCTTTGTGCCCCCCCTTAAACCCCCGTTGAGCCCCCCCTTAATCCCCCCTTGTGCCCCCCACTTAACCCCCCCCCTTAACTCCCTCCCTTTGTGACCCCCCCCCTTAACCCCCCTCAAACTGGCCCCCCTTAACCCCCCCATTTGTGCCCCCCCTTTAACCCCCCCATTGTGCCCCCCCTTAACCCCCCACAAAGTACCCCCCCGCCTTTAACCCCCCCTTATGCCCCCCCCTTTTTAACTCCTGCCTTTGTGCACCCCACCTTTGTGCCCCCCTTAACCCCCCCTTGCACCCCCCCTTCACCCCCCCTTTATGCCCCCCCTTTAACCCCCCCTTTTGTGCACTCCCCCTTTGTGCCCCCCCCCAACCCCCTCCATTTGTGCCCCCCCTTAACCCCCCATCTGAGCTCCCCCCTTAATCTCCCCTTGTGCTCCCCCCTTTAACCCCCCCTTGTGCCCCCCCCTTTAACCCCCCCTTGTGCCCCCCCTTAACCCCCCCTTTGTGCCCCCCCTTGTGCCCCCATTTAACCCCCTCCCTTTGTGCCCCCCCTTAAACCCCTGTTGAGCCCCCCCCTTAATCCCTCCCTTTGTGCCCCCTCTTAAACCGCCGTTGAGCCCCCCCTTAATCCCCCGCTTTGTGCCCCCCCCTTAACCCCCCCTTAACCCCCTCCCTTTGTGACCCCCCCCTTAACCCCCCTCAAACTGGCCCCCCTTAACCCCCCCATTTGTGCGCCCCCCTTGTGCCCCCATTTAACCCCCCCCTTTGTGCCCCCCCCTTGTGCGCCCCCCCTTAACCCCCTCCCTTTGAGCCCCCCCTTAACCCCCCATCTGAGCCCCCCCCTTAATCTCCCCCTTTGTGCTCCCCCCTTTAACCCCCCCTTATGCCCCCCCTTAACCCCCCCCTTTTTGCCCCCCCTTGTGCCCCCATTTAACCCCCTCCCTTTGAGCCCCCCCTTAACCCCCCGTCTGAGCCCCCCCCCTTTGTGCCCCCCTTAATCCCCCCCTTTGTGCCCCCCCCCCTTAACCCCCTCCCTTCATGGCCCCCCCCTTTAACCCCCCCTTTTGTGCACTCCCCCTTTGTGCCCCCCCCCCTTAACTCCCTCCCTTTGTGCCCCCCCCCTTAACCCCCCCTTTAACCCCCCCTTTGTGCCCCCCCCTTGTGCGCCCCCCCCTTAACCCCCTCCCTTTGAGCCCCCCCCCTTAACCCCCTCCCTTTGTGATCCCCCCCTTACCCCCCCCTTGCGCCCCCCCTTTGTGACCCCCCCCTTAACCCCCCCTTTAACCCCCCCTTTTGTGCACTCCCCCTTAGTGCCCCCCCCTTAACCCCCACCCTTTGAGCCCCCCCTTAACCCCCTCCCTTCGTGGCCCCCCTTTAACCCCCCCTTTTGTGCACCCTCCCTTTGTGCCCCCCCCTTAAACCCCCGTTGAGCCCCCCCCTTAACCCCCCCCTTTGTGCCCCCCCTTAACCCCCCCCTTTAACCCCCCCTTTTGTGCACTCCCCCTTAGTGCCCCCCCCTTAACCCCCTCCCTTCGTGGCCCCCCCTTTAACCCCCCCTTTTGTGCACCCTCCCTTTGTGCCCCCCTCTTAAACCCCTGTTGAGCCCCCCCCTTAACCCCCCCCCTTGCGCCCCCCCTTTGTGACCCCCCCTTAACCCCCTCCCTTCGTGGCCCCCCCTTTAACCCCCCCTTTTGTGCACTCCCCCCCCTTAGTGCCCCCCCCCCCCCTCCCTTCATGGCCCCCCCCTTAACCCCCGCCCCCCCGTCGTGCCCCCCCCCCCAGCCAGGTGGACGCAGACCCCGACCTGGACAACCTGGACATCGTGGGGCGGGACGCGGAGGAACGGTATTTCGACGCCGAGGAGCCCAGCGCCGCCCCCCAGCTCGATTAGGCCCCCCCCCAACACACCCCCCCCGCCAAGAAAAATAAGGTGACCCCCCCCCTCACCAGAAAAACCCAACCCCCCCCACAAGGGGAAACGGGGGGGGAGGGGGGGGTCCGGACTGTCCCTGCTCCTGACCCCCCCCCATTTCTCCTCCTGACCCCCCCCGGCTCTTTTCGACCCCCCCACGCTCCTCCTGACCCCCCCCATTTCTCTTCCTGACCCCCCCCCCCGGCTCTTTTTGACCCCCCCACGCTCCTCCTGACCCCCCCATTTCTCCTGACCCCCCCTGACTCTTTTTGACCCCCCCCCACTCCTCCCGACCCCCCCCATTTCTCCTCCCGACCCCCCCCCCGGCTCTTTTTGACCCCCCCCCACTCCTCCTGACCCCCCTAATTTCTCCTCCTGACCCCCCCCGACTCTTTTTGACCCCCCCACGCTCCTCCCAACCCCCCCCCATTTCTCCTCCTGACCCCCCCCCCGGCTCTTTCCGACCCCCCCATGCTCCTCCTGACCCCCCCATTTCACTTTCTGACCCCCCCCATTTCTCCTCCTGACCCCCCCCTGCTCTTTTTCACCCCCCCCCCCACGCTCCTCCTGACCCCCCTCATTTCTCCTCCTGACCCCCCCCCGGCTCTTTTTGACCCCCCCACGCTCCTCCCGACCCCCCCCATTTCATTTTCTGACCCCCCCCCATTTCTCCTCCTGACCCCCCCCGGCTCTTTCCGACCCCCCCACGCTCCTCCTGACCCCCCCCCCATTTCTCTTCCTGACCCCCCCCCGGCTCTTTTCGACCCCCCCCACGCTCCTCCCAACCCCCCCCATTTCTCCTCCTGACCCCCCCTGGCTCTTTTTCACCCCCCCCCACTCCTCCTGACCCCCCCCCATTTCTCCTCCTGACCCCCCCCCGGCTCTTTCCGACCCCCCCCACGCTCCTCCTGACCCCCCCATTTCACTTTCTGACCCCCCCCCCATTTCTCCTCCTGACCCCCCCCGCTCTTTTCGACCCCCCCACGCTCCTCCCCCCCCTGCCTCTTTTTGGACCCCCCCACGCTCCTCTTGACCCCCCCTTTTTTCTCCTCCTGACACCCCCCCGGCTCTTTTCGACCCCCTACTACGTTCCTCCTGACCCCCCCCTTTCTCCTCCTGACCCCCCCCGCTCTTTTTTCGACCCCCCACGCTCCTCATGACGCCCCCCGCTCTTTTTCAACCCCCCACCTCCTCTTTTGCCCTTCCCCCCCCCGCCTCTGCCTGACCCCCCCCGGCTCTTTCTTCCCCCCCCCCCCCGCCCCGGCTCCCTCCTGACTCCCCCAGCCGTCTGCCCCCCCCCTCCCAGCCCCCCCCCCGTGTGTGTGGAGGGGGGCGATGACTCGCCGAGGGTCACCGTGGGTGGCCACCAGCCACCGCATCCCCCCTCGTGCCCCCCCCCCCCGCCTTGTCCCCGGGGGGGGGGGCCCGGTTTCCTGCCCCCCCCCCCCCGGAAGGATATTTTTGTCCCTTTCCGCCCCCGTGGGGCCCAGACGCTGCCGGGGGGGGGGTGGGGGGGGGCACAGTGGGGCTGGGGCAGGAGGAGCCTGGGGGGCAGAAATGACCCCCCCATTTCAGCTCTGACCCCCCCCCAAATGCCTGGGTCCCTCACTCTCCCTCCCCCCCCCCAATTTTTCTCTCGCCCCCATTTTTTTCTCCCCCCCCCCCCATTTTTTCTGCCACCCATTTTTCTCCCCCCCATTTTTTTCTCCCTCCCATTTTTCCCCCCCCAATTTTTTCTCCCCATTTTTTTCTCCCCCCCATTTTTTTCTCCATCCCATTCCCCATTTCCCCCCCCCCATTTCCCCCCCCAATTTTTTTCTCCCCATTTTTTTTCTCCCCCCCCATTTTCTCCCCCCCATTTTTTTTCTCCCCCCCCATTTTTCTTCTCCCCCCCATTTTCTCCCCCCCATTTTTCCCCCCCATTTTTTTTCTCCCCCCCCATTTTTCTTCTCCCCCCCATTTTCTCCCCCCCATTTTTCCCCATTTCCCCCCCCATTTCCCCCCCCAATTTTTTTCTCCCCATTTTTTTTCTCCCCCCATTTTTTTCTCCCATTTTTCTTCTCCCCCATTTTCCCCCCCCCATTTTTCTCCACCCCATTTTTTTCTCCCCCCCCCCATTTTCTCCCCCCCCATTTTTTTTCTCCCCCCATTTTTTTTCTCCATCCCATTCCCCCCCCATTTCCCCCCCCATTTTCCCCCCCCATTTTTCCCCCCCCATTTTTTTTCTCCCCCCATTTTTTTCTCCCCCCCATTCCCCCCCATTTTTTTCTCCCTCTCCATTTTTTTTTGCCCCCCCATTCCCCCCCCCCTTTTTTTCTCCCCCCATTTTTTTCTCCCCATTTCCCCCCCCATTTTCTTTCTCCCCCCCATTTTTTCCCCTCTCTCCCCTCACTTTTCCTCCTCCCCACCCACCCCCCCCCCACCATTCTTCTCCCCCCGCCCCCCCCAAAAAAACCACCCCAGAACCCCCCCCCACCCCCCCCCTTTCACAACCCCCCGTGAGAGCAACCGCCTCCAAACCATAAATAAGGGAGCGGGGGGATGGCTTTTTTTTATGGATTTTTGTGGGTTTTTTTTTTGTTGGAAGCCGGGCGCCGCTGGGGGGGGGGGGGGGGGGGGGGGGGGGGGGGGTTGTCGGGGGGGGGGTTATGATGCCGGGGGGGGGTCAGCTGCACTTGCAGGCCCGCACCACCATGTTGGAGAGCTGCTCCACCCGCGCCTTGCGCCCCACGTAGTAGACGATGGGGAGGGGGTCCAGGGTCTGGGGGACGCAGCAGGGGGCGGCCGAGGCCCCCGGGTTGTGCTGGTTGTACAGCGCCAGCACCTGGAAAATACAACCCCCCCCCACCAAAAAAAAATTTAAAAAAAAAAAAAAAAAAAATTAGGAACAGCCCCCCCCCCCCCCCCAGCCAAGGGATGGTGGCCCCAGCCCCAGGGGATCCCAGTTTTGGGGGGGGGTGGGGGGGGTGTCCCAGTTCACCCAGCCTGGAGATGGGTGGCTGGGACCCCCCCCCCCGCCAAGAGACACCCCCCCCCCCCCCCAAAAAAAAAAAAAATTAGGAACAGCCCCCCCCCGGCCCCCCCCCCCCCCCCCCAGCCAAGGGATGGCAGCCCCAGCCCCAGGGGATCCCAGTTTTGGGGGGGTTGGGGGGGGGTCTCCCAGCTCAACCAGCCTGGAGATGGGTGGCCGGGACCCCCCCCCCCCCCCCCCAACCAAGGGATGGCAGCCCCGCCCCGGGATCCCATTTGGGGGGGGGTTGGGGGTGTCCCAGTTCACCCAGCCTGGAGATGGGTGGCCGGGACCCCCCCAACCCCTCCCTAAAGGGCCCCCCCCCCCAAGGAGATGCAGGGGTCTGGGACCCCCCAGTCCCCCCCCCCCCCCTCCCCTCCTCAACCCCTTCCCAAGGGATCCCTAAAGTGCCCCCCCCCCCCCCCCCCTGGAAAAAGACCCCCCCCCAAGGGGACCCAGGGATCTGGGACACCCCCCCCATCTCCCCAAAGGACCCAAAGTACACCCCCCCCCCCCATCTCTCCAAGGGACCCAAAGGTTCCCCCCCCCCCGCCATCTCCCCAAGGGACCCAAAGGTGCCCCCCATCTCCCCAGGAGACCTCCAGGACCTACCCGAGAACCTCCATCACCCCCCTTTCCCGGGGGCACCTTCACCCCAGGGGACCCCTCAGGTGCCCCCCCCCCCCCACCCATGGGTGCCCCCCCCCCCGCACCCCCCCAAGGGACCCAAAGGTGCCCCCCCCCCATCTCCCCAAGGGACCCAAAGGTGCCCCCCATCTCCCCAGGAGACCTCCAGGACCTACCCGAGAACCTCCATCACCCCCCTTTCCCGGGGGCCCCTTCACCCCCAGGGACCCCATCAGGTGCCCCCCCCCCCCCCCCATGGTGTGGTCCCCCCCCCTGCACCCCCCCCAAGGGACCCAAAGGTGCCCCCCCCCATCTCCCCAAGGGACCCAAAGGTGCCCCCCCCCATCTCCCCAAGGGACCCAAAGGTGCCCCCCATCTCCCCAGGAGACCTCCAGGACCTACCCGAGAACCTCCATCACCCCCCTTCCCCCGGGGGCACCTTCACCCCAGGGGACCCCTCAGGTGCCCCCCCCCCCCCCCCACCCATGGGTGTGTCCCCCCCCACCCCCCTAAGGGCACCCAAATGTGCCCCCCCCCATCTCCCCAAGGGACCCAAAGGTGCCCCCCCCCCCATCTCCCCAGGAGACCTCCAGGACCTACCTGAGAACCTCCATCACCCCCCTTCCCTGGGGGGCACCTTCACCCCAGGGGACCCCTCAGGTGCCCCCCCACCCACCCATGGGTGTGTCCCCCCCCTGCACCCCCCCAAGGGACCCAAAGGTGACCCCCCCCCCCCCCCGCATCTCCCCAAGGGACCCAAAGGTGCCCCCCATCTCCCCAGGAGACCTCCAAGACCTACCTGAGAACCTCCATCACCCCCCTTTCCCGGGGGGCACCTTCACCCCAGAGGACCCCTCAGGTGCCCCCCCCCCCACCCATGGGTGTCCCCCCCACCCCCCCCGGGGCCCACCTTGGTGTACTGGGTGTCTGCGCTCCAGATGTAGGGGCAGGGCCCCATGCAGAAGTTGGCCATGTAGCCCTTGGGCTCGTGGATCCACTTCCACTCCAGGTCCTTGCGGAAGTCGATGTAGAGCGGCCGCACGCAGCAGTTCTTCTCCTCCGTCCTGGGGGGGGGGGGGACACGCAACGGGGTGTCCGTGAGGGGGGGGGGGGTCCCCAAACCTCCCCTGGGGGGGTCCCCAACCCTCCCCGGGGGTCCCCAAACCTCCCCAGAGGGGACCCGAATGTCCCTGGGGGGTCCCCAACCCTCCCCCAGGGGGGAACTGGGAGCCCCTGGGGGTCCTCGGGGGATGTCGGGGTCCCCAACCCTCCCCGGGGGGGTCCCTGGGGGTCCCCAAACCTCCCCAAAGGGGACCCGAATGTCCCTGGGGGTCCCTGACCCTCCCCGGGGGTGTCCCTGGGGATCCTCAAACCTCCCCGGGGGGGTCCCTGAGGGTCCCCAAACCTCCCCTGGAGGTCCCAAACCCTCCCCGGGGGGGTCCCTGGGGGTCCCCAACCCTCCCCTGGGGGTCCTCAACCCTCCCCGGGGGTCCCCAAACCTCCCCAGAGGGGACCCAAATGTCCCTGGGGGGTCCCCAACCCTCCCCCAGGGGGGAACTGGGAGTCCCTGGGGGTCCTCGGGGGATGTCGGGGTCCCCAACCCTCCCCGGGGGGGTCCCTGGGGGTCCCCAAACCTCCCCAGAGGGGACCCAAATGTCCCTGGGGGTCCCTGACCCTCCCCGGGGGTGTCTCTGGGGATCCCCAAACCTCCCTGGGGGGGTCCCTGGGGGTCCCCAAACCTCCCCAGAGAGGACCTGGGGGTCCCCAACTCTCCCTGGGGGTGCCCAACCCTCCCCAGAGGGGACCCAAGGGTCCCTGGGGGTCCCCAACCCTCCCCGGCGGGGTCCCTGGGGGGGTCCCTGACCCTCCCCAGGGGGGACCTGGGGGTCCCCAACCCCCCCTTGGGTGTGACACCCTGGGGGTCCCCAACCCTCCTGGCGGGGGGAGAACTGGGTGTCCCTGGAGTACCCAAACTTCTGGGGGGTCCCAGCCCTCCCTGGGGGGGGGTCTGGTGTCCCTGGGTGTCCCCAGCTCTCCTTGGCTGGGGGGGTCCCTGGTATCTTTAGGGGTCCCCAGCCCTCCGTGGGGGGGGGGTCTGGTGTCCCTGGGTGTCCCCAACTCTCCTTGGCGGGGGGGTCCCTGGTATCTTTAGGGGTCCCCAGCCCTCCCTGGGGAGGGGGGGTCTGGTGTCCCTGGGTGTCCCCAACTCTCCTTGGCTGGGGGGGGTCCCTGGTATCCTTAGGGGTCCCCAGCCCTCCCTGGGGGGGTGACACCCTGGTGTCCCCGGGACACCCAAACCTCTGGGCTGTCCCCATCCCTGTTGGGGGGGGTGTGTGGGACCCGCTGGCCCGCGGGGGGTGTCGGGGGGGGTGTGTCGGGGGGGGTGTGTCGGGGGGGGGTGTCGGGGGGGGTCCCGGGGTGCCCACCCGAAGCAGTAGTCGTCGTGGAGGGCGCGGCGGCGGCGGGGGCTGTGCAGGTCGTTGGCGCGTTCGGGGGGCAGCGCCATGGCCAGGACGTAGGGGACGCGGCGGTGCTTCCGCGCGATGCCCTGCATGTCCCCGCGCTGCTGCTCGAACCCTGGCGACAGAGACGTTGGGGGGGGGGGACACACACACAGAGCCCGGGTGACACTTTGGGGACACCCCCCCCCCATCCCCCGATGTCCCCCCCCCCCCCCGGGGCGTCCCCTTACCTTCGATGGCGATGCGCATGTCGTCGCTGCCCCCCGCACCCTGCTCGCAGGGACAGTGCACGCTCAGCTTGAAGGTCCCCAGGGGCTCTGGGGACAAGGAGAGGGGACATTGGGGACGCTTTGGGAAGGGGGGGGGACACCCCCCGTCCCCCGTTGTCCCCGTCCCCTCCCAGCTCACCGCTGCCGCTGAGCCACTCCTGCACCACCTCGGTGACGTCGAACCAGAGCCACTCGTCGTCGCGCGTCACCTGCACCGAGCGCCCGTGCAGGTACCGCCACGAGGCGTTGCCGTAGCCCTGCGGCCCCCCCCCCAAAAACGCGTCACCGGGGGTCCCCAACGTGTCCCCAACAGCCACCCACACCCCCCCCCCCCCACACACACACACAGTGTCCCCAAACCAACCGCCGTGTCCCCAAATCCCCTCACACGTCCCCAAATCCCCCACCGCGTCCCCAAACTGCAGCCATGGGGTCCCCAAACCCCCCCCGGGGTCCCCAAACCCCCCCCCACTGTGTCACCAAACCCCTCTGATGTCCCCAAATCCCCTCACATGTCCCCAGATCCCCCACCACGTCCCCAAACTGCAGCCATGGGGTCCCCAAACCCCCCCCGGGGTCCCCAAACCCCCTCCCCAATGTGTCCCCAGTCCCCCCAACAGTGTCCCCAAACCCCTCCGATGTCCCCAAATCCCCTCACATGTCCCCAAATCCCCCACCGCGTCCCCAGACTGCAGCCATGGGGTCCCCAAACCCCCCCCGGGGTCCCCAAACCCCCCCCCACACTGTGTCACCAAACCCCTCCGATGTCCCCAAATCCCCTCACATGTCCCCAAATCCCCCACCACGTCCCCAAACTGCAGCCATGGGGTCCCCAAACCCCCCCCCGGGGTCCCCAAACCCCCTCCCCAATGTGTCCCCAATACCCCCAACAGCGTCCCCAGACCAACCACCGTGTCCCCAAACCTGGCAGGGCCCCAAAACCCCCACCGTGTCCCCAAAATGGGGTCAGAGGGGTCCCCAAATCCCCCGGTGTGTCCCCAAACCATGGCCAGGGGGGTCCCCAACCCCACGTGCGCCCCCTGTCCCAGTCCATGTCCCCAACCTCGTCCTTGTCCCCAACCCCGTCTGTGTCCCCCAACCCCGTGTCCCCAACCCCGTCTGTGTCCCCCAACCCCGTGTCCCCAACCCTCTCCATGTCCCCAACCCTGTGTCCCCCAACCCCGTGTCCCCCAACCCTCTCCATGTCCCCAACCCCGTCTGTGTCCCCCAACCCCATGTCCCCAACCTCACTCTTGTCCCCCAACCCCGTCTGTGTCCCCCAACCCCGTATCCCCCAAACCTCTCCATGTCCCCAACCCCATCCGTGTCCCCAACCCCATCCGCGTCCCCAACCCCGTGTCCTCAACCCTCTCCATGTCCCCAGCCCCATGTCCCCAACCTCATTCTTGTCCCCAACCCCGTGTCCCCCAACCCTCTCCATGTCTCCAACCCCATCCGTGTCCCCAACCCCATGTCCCCCAACCCCATCTGTGTCCCCAACCCCATCCATGTCCCCAACCTCATTCTTGTCCCCCAACCCCATGTCCCCAACCCTCTCCATGTCCCCAGCCCCGTGTCCCCAACCCCATCTGTGTCCCCCAACCCCATGTCCCCAACCTCATTCTTGTCCCCCAACCCCGTGTCCCCCAACCCCATGTCCCCAACCCCATCCGCGTCCCCAACCCCGTGTCCCCCAACCGCGTGACCGTCCCCTCACGCATCCCCCCATCCCCATGAGCGTCCCCAACCCCGTGTCCCCCCTCCCCTCCCCCCCCCCCGCCGTGTCCCCGCCGTGTCCCCACCTGGTAGAGCTCGAGGCGCTGCTGGCCGCCGGCGCCCTCGGGGGCGGCGCGTTGCAGCATGCGGAGCTCGGCGCGGTGCAGCAGCGCCCGGGGGCCCAGCTGGGCGCGCACCCGCGAGGCGTTGAAGACGAAGAAGGTGCTGTGGCTGGTGGGGTGCCAGCGCCCGCCGGGGCCTGCCGGGGGGGGACGACAAACAGGGGACACCGTTCACTCTGGAGCGGAGCGATGGCCGCTGCCGTTTGGTTCCCCCCCGTCCGCAGCCAAGCGCAGGGAGTTGTTCACTCTGGAGCGGAGCGATGGCCGCCGCACACTCAACCACCCCATTCCTGTGCCCGGACACACCCCCCCCCCAGCCTTTTGGGGATGGGGGGGACCCCACACCGAGGATGCAGGTTGGCACCCGTGTGTCCCCCCCCCACCCCAGGTGTCCCCCTGTGTGTGTGTGTGTCCCCCCCCCCCCGGGGCCAGGCCTCCTCCAGCCCAACAAAGGTCTCTCAGAGCCGGGAATTACTCAGCAAACCACAACGTCCGGCTCGGCCCCCAGCGCCGCCGGGGGGGGGGCGGGAGCTGCTGGGGGGGCCCCACACGTCCGGCCGGGACAGGGGACCTGGGGGGTCAACATGGGGCAGGGGGGGGGCCACCCAAATGTCTGGCCAGGGGAGGGGGGGGGAGCCGGGACCCAGGTGTCCAGGCCATGGTGGGTGGGGGGCACCCAATTGTCTGGGCCAGGAGGGACCCGGAGGGGGGCGGGGGGACCCAGGAGGACCCCACCCCCCGGGGACCCCCCCCCCCAATCCCCAAGGATCCCCCCCCTTCACACCCCCCCGGGCCCCCCCCATCCACCGGGGATCCCCCCCCAGGGTCCCCCCTCACACCCCAAGGACCCCCCCCCCACCCCTCTCACACCCCCCAGGGGCTCCCCCCCCCCCCCCTACATTGGACACCCCCCCACCCCCAAGGGTCACCCCACCCCCCCCAGGGGACCCCCCACAGGGGACACCCCCATCCACCAGGGACCCCCCCCACCCCCACAGGGTCCCCCCCCTACCCCACGGGGACCCGTCCCACCCCCCCCAGCGACACCCCCATCCACCGGGGCCCCCCCCCCAAGGTCCCGTCCCCCCCCGACGGGGACACACACCCCCCCCCCCCCCGGGACCCCCCCTCCCAGCAACACCCCCATCCACCGAGGACCCCCCCCACCCCCACAGCGTCCACCCTCACCCCACGGGGACCCCCCCCCCACCCCCACAGGGTCCCGTCCCCCCCCACGGGGACCCCCCCTCCCCCTAGGGACCCCCCCCCCCCCCCCCCCAGTGACACCCCCATCCGACCGGGGACCCCCCCCACCCCCACAAGGTCCCGTTCCCCCCCCCACGGGGACACACACCCCCCCCAGGGACCACCCCCCCCCAGCGACACCCCCATCCACTGGCGACCCCCCCCACCCCCACAGGGTCCCCCCTCACCCCACGGGGAACCCCCAGGGACCCCCCCCCCCCCCCCAGCGACACCCCCACCCACCGGGGCCCCCCTCCCCATGGGGAACCCCTCCCCACCCCCACAGGGTCCCCCCCTCCCCCCCCCCCCAGCGACACCCCCATCCACCAGGGACCCCCCCCACCCCCACAGGGTCCCCCCCTCACCCCACGGGGAACCCCCCCCCACCCCCACAGTGTCCCCCCTCACCCCACGGGGACCCCCCCCCCCCACAGGGTCCCATCCCCCCCTCCACGGGGAACCCCCCCCCCCCCCCCCCCCCCCCCCCCCCGCCCCACCTTCCGCCAGGGGCTCCATGGGGAAGCGGTGCAGCTCCTTGGCGTAATATTCCTCGGGGTCGTCGGGGGGCCGGAGCCGGGCGCGTTGGCGCAGCAGCTCCCGGGTGCTGTTGTAAAGGGCCCGCACCTCCTCGGGCAGGGCGCGGGGGGGGCTCTCGGGGGCCGGGGGGGGGCTGCTCAATCGTAGTTTGCTCAGGATCTGGCCCCTCACCGCCTCGATGCGTTTCCGTCGCGCCGCTTCCAGGTCCAGCGAGCGGCAGGTGGAGAGAGCCCGGGCCGCCCCCAGCAGCGCCAGCAGCACCGCCAGCTCCATCCCGACCCCCCCCCGGGCCCGGACGGACCCCCCCGAGTCGGGATGGACCCCCCCTAAATCGGGAGAGACCCCCCCGAGTCGGGATGGACCCCCCCTAAATCGGGAGAGACCCCCCCGAGTCGGGATAGACCCCGGTAAACCGGGATGGACCCCGCTAAACTGGGAGAGACCCCGCTAAACCGGGATGGACCCCGCTAAACTGGGATACAGCTCCCTAAACCGGGACCCCCCCCGACTGGGATGGACCCCCCCGAGTCGGGATAGACCCCCCCGAGTCGGGATGGACCCTCCTCGAGTCGGGATGGACCCCGCTAAACCGGGATGGACCCCGCTAAACGGATACAGCTCCCTAAACCGCGACCCCCCCGACTGGGATGGATCCCCCCGAGTCGGGATAGACCCCCCCGAGTCGGGATGGACCCTCGTCGAGTCGGGATAGACCCCCCCGAGTCGCGATAGCCCCCCCTGAATCGGGATGGACCCTCCTCGAGTCAGGATAGACCCCCCCGAGTCGGGATAGACCCCGCGAAACTGGGATAAACCCCCCTAAACTGGGATACAGCTCCCTAAACCGGGACCCCCCCGACTGGGATGGACCCCCCCGAGTCGGGATAGACCCCCCCGAGTCGGGATAGACCCTCCTCGAGTCGGGATAGACCCCGCTAAACTGGGATACAGCTCCCTAAACCGCGACCCCCCCGACTGGGATGGACCCCCCCGAGTCGGGACAGACCCCCCTGAATCGGGATGGACCCCCCCTAAACCGGGAGAGACCCCACTAAATCGGGATAGACCCCCCCGAGTTGGGATAGATCCCCCCTAAATCGGGATAAACCCCCCTAAACTGGGACACTGCTCCCTAAAGCGAGACACGCACACACCCCCCGCCCCCCCAAACTGGGATAAACCGCCCTAAACTGGGAGAGACCCCCACTAAACCGGGACCCCCCCAACTGGGAGGGACCCCCCCCCCACCGGGATGGATCCCGCTAAACTGGGATACTGCTCCCTAAACTGGGATAAACCCCCCTAAACTGGGAGAGACACACCCCCCCCCCAAACTGGGATAAACTCCCCTGAACTGGGATAAACTCCCCTAAACTGGGATCCCCCCCCCTAAACTGGGATAAATCCCCCCCAAACCGGGATAAATCCCCCTAAACCGGGATTAAACCCCGTTAAACCGGGATTAAACCCCCCCCAAAACGGGGATAAATCCCGATAAACGGGACACACGCCCCCCCCCCCGCCCCCTCCAGGAACCGGGATACGCTCCGCTAAAACGGGACACCCCCACCCCCCCCCCACCACAACCGGGAGCCCCCCCCGTTAAACTGGGAGCCCCCCCCCCCCCACACTTAAACTGGGAAAACCCCCCCTCTTAAACTGGGAACCCCCCCCCCCCCCAAAGCGCGAGCCACGCCGCTAAACCTAAACCGGAATAAACCCCCCCCCCCCCCAAAGCGGGGTTTTCCCCCCCCCCCGCCCCCCCCCAGCCGCTGCCAAAAGCGGGGGGCTCGTTTCCCGTTTCTCCCCTCCCCCCCCCCCCCCCCAAAAAAAAAAAAACTTCAAACCGGGCTCCCCCCGTCCGGACCCGCCGCCGCTTCGTTCCCGTCCCGGTTCCCGGCGCCTTTTGAGACCGGTGGCGGCGGAACGGGGCGGCCCCACCCAGGAAACGCCGCGGGGGGGGGGGGACGAGGGGGGGGGACGGGGAGGGGGGGGGACACACACACACGCGGGACCCGGGGCCGCCCCCCCCCCGCCTTCCGCCCGACGGGGCCCCGGGGCGGGGAAACTGAGTCACGGCACCGCGAGGGGGCGTGGAGGCCACCCCCCACCGGGCCGGGGGGGGGGGGGGGGGGCGACACCCAGGAGTCCGGGACCCCCCCCCCCCCCCCCCCAAAGGGGGGCCCATGGGGCCTAGGACACGCCCCCCCCCCCCCAAAACCCCCCCCCAAGAGGGAACCAGACATTTAGGACCGGACACACCCCCCCCCCCCCCCCCGGAAAGGACCCGGACATCCGGGACCCCCCCCCCGCCCCCCCCCCAAGAGAGACCCAGGAGCCCGGGACACCCCCCCCGCCCCCCCCCCCGGACCCAGCCGTCTGGGCCACTTCCTTCCCCCCCCCACAGCGAGGACACGAGTGACAAGGACACCCCCCCCCTCCTCCCCAAAAGAGCGCGGGGGGGGGGGGGGGGGGGGGCTCTCTGCCACACCCCCCCCCGCGCGCTGCTGGGGGGGGACACACACGACACCAGACACCCCCCCGCCCCCCCCCCCCCCAAATCACAGGGAAACCAAATATGGTGGAAAAAGAGCTTTTCGGGGGGGGGGGGGGGACACAACGACACGACACACAGGGGGGACCCCACGGCAAAACCCGCCCCCCCCCAGTGACACGGTGACAGTGGGGGGGGGGGGACAATGTCCGGGATGGCTTCAGAGGGACACGGGGGTCCTGTCCCTGCGGGGGGGGGGTGACGACACAAGTGTCCCATCCCTGGGGGATCCCCCTGTCCCGGCCGGGGGGGCACCCGGGGGGGGGGCCACCCAAGGGGACAGCAGGGTCCTGGCCTGGGGGGGGCCACGTGTCCCACCCCGGGGGACCCCAGTGTCCCATTCTGCCCCCCCCCCCCCCCCCCCCAGGGGACCCCGGTGTCCTCTCTTGGGGGGGGCCAAGCGTCCTGTCCCCAGGGGACACCGATGTCCCGTCTCCGGGGGACCCCGGCGTCCCCATCCCTGGAGGATCCCGGTGTCCCCTCCCCCGGTGACACCAGTGTCCCCATCCCTGCTGGACCCCATCCCCAAGGGACCCCGGTGTCCTGTCCCCAGGGGACCCTGGTGTCCCATCCCTGAAGGATCCCGGTGTCCCCATCCCTGGAGGGTCCCAGTGTCCCATTCCCGGGGGATCCCAGTGTCCCATTCCCGGGGGACCCCGTCCCCTCATCCCCGGGTGACACCAGTGTCCCCATCCCTGGAGGACTCTGTCCCCCCATTCCCAGGGGACCCTGGTGTCCCATCCCTGGAGGGTCCCAGTGTCCCATTCCCAGGAGATCCCAGTGTCCCATTCCCGAGGGACCCTGGTGTCCCCATCCCTGGAGGGTCCCAGTGTCCCATTCCCAGGGGATCCCAGTGTCCCATTCCCGGGTGACACCAGTGTCCCCATCCCTAGAGGGCTCCAGTGTCCCGTTCCCAATGGATCCCAGTGTCCCATCCCTGGAGGGTCCCAGTGTCCCATTCCCGGGGGATCCCAGTGTCCCATTCCCGGGGGACCCCGTCCCCTCATCCCTGGGGGATCCTGGTGTCCTGTCCCCCGGTGACACCAGTGTCCCCATCCCTGGATGGTCCCAGTGTCCCATTCCCAGGGGACCCTGGTGTCCCCATCCCTGGAGGGTCCCAGTGTCCCATTCCCAGGGGATCCCAGTGTCCCATTCCCGGGGGACCCCGTGCCCTCATCCCTGGGGGATCCTGGTGTCCCGTCCCCGGGTGATACCAGTGTCCCCATCCCTGGAGCATTCTGTCCCCCCGTTCCCAGGGGACCCTGGTGTCCCCATCCCTGGAGGGTCCCAGTGTCCCGTTCCCAAGGGATCCCAGTGTCCAATTCCCAGGGGACCCCGTCCCCTCATCCCTGGGGGATCCTGGTGTCCCGTCCCCAGGTGATACCAGTGTCCCCATCCCTGGATGGTCCCAGTGTCCCATTCCCAGGGGACCCTGGTGTCCCCATCCCTGGAGGGTCCCAGTATCCCGTTCCCAAGGGATCCCAGTGTCCCATCCCTGGTGGACCCCTCATCCCTGGGGGATCCCGGTGTCCCCTCCCCAGGTGATACCAGTGTCTCCATCCCTGGAGGGTCCCAGTGTCCCGTTCCCAGGGGATCCCAGTGTCCCATTCCCAGGGGACCCCGTCCCCTCATCCCTGGGGGATCCCGGTGTCCCATCCCCAGGTGACACCAGTGTCCCCATCCCTGGAGGGTCCCAGTATCCCGTTCCCAAGGGATCCCAGTGTCCCATCCCTGGTGGACCCCTCATCCCTGGGGGATCCCAGTGTCCCCCATCCCTGGAGAGTCCCAGTGTCCCATTCCCAGGGGACCCTGTCCCCTCATCCCTGGGGGATCCCGGTGTCCCGTCCCCAGGGTCCCCCCCCCCCTCCCCGTCCGTCCCCGTGTCCCCGGCTCAGCTCCGGACGCCGTAGCGGCCGAAGTGACGCAGGAGGACGCCCAGCTGGAGGTGGACGGTGCCGGTGGCCTCCGTGCGCAGGCGGAAGCGCTCGCCGGCCTCGGCCGCGCCGGTCTGGGGGGAGCGTAGTTGGGGACCCCCCCCCACCCACCGCCGGCTCAGTCGCTCCCGCCACGTCCCCCGCGGGCGCCAGGTGACGCAGGTCAGCGCGTGCCAGCCGGGGGTGGCCGGCAAGTGACAGAAACCGTAGCCCACCACCTCGCTGCGCCCCAAGGCGTCCTGGTGCCACACCTCCAGGAGCAGCTTGGGCCAGCCTGGGTTGGGGTGGGGGGGGGGGGACACACATACACACAGAGGGGGGGGTTTAGGGACGTTGTGGGGACACAGGGGACATTGTGGGGGGGGGGGGGGGGGGGGTGACACCTACCTTGGAGCCCCTTGGTGGCAAAGTGGAGGTCGAGGGGGTGGCACCAATACGCCACGTCGTCGGCCTGGGGGTCGTCCACCTGCGTCTGGCCCCAGCCCAGCCCCGAGAGCAGCTTCCAGGCGCCCCCTGAAACGGGGGGGGGGGCAAACCGTGACATTAAAAAGGGGGACGGTCACCCCGGTGTCACCCCCACACACACACACACCCCCCCCCGTGGTTGTCACCCGAGGCTCGGGGACGTCGCTCACCCGCCTGCAGCCCCCACTTGCAGAAGAGGCGGCGCTGGGGGAAGCCGCTGCCCCCCACGATCTGCCCGATGACGTGGAGCTCCGCCATCGTCCTGGGGGGGGGACAATGGGGACAAGGGACATTGTGGACCCCTCTGTGCCCCCCCCCTCAGGTGGCCCAGCTCCTTCGCAAGGCCCCAGGACACCCCCCTCAGAGCACCCCACATCTCCCCCCGTAGCCCCTCTAGCCCCCCCCCCCCCCATAGCCCCTATGTGCCCCACATCTCCCCACTGCCCCCCCTATATCCCCCCCACTGCCCCCCCCCCCCATTTGCCCCACAGCCCCCCCCATATGCCTCATAGCCCCCCCCTTGTGGCCCCAAGTCCCCTCATTGCACCCCCACTGCGCCCCCCCATGTACCCCATAGCCCCCCCCACATCCCCCCATTGCACCCCCATAGGCCCCATAGACCCCCATAGCCCCCCCCACATCCCCCCATTGCACCCCCATAGGCCCCATAGACCCCCATAGCCCCCCCCACATCCCCCCATTGCACCCCCATAGGCCCCATAGACCCCCATAGCCCCCCCCACATCCCCCCATTGCACCCCTATAGGCCCCATAGACCCCCATTGCGCCCCCATATCCCCCCACTGCACCCCCATAGCTCCCCATATCCCCTTTATCCCCACATTGCGTCCCCCCATCCCCCCCACTGCACCCCTATATCCCCCACATCCCCTATATCCCCCCCCCGAACCCCTGTATCTCCCCATACCCCCCCCACTGAGCCCCCACAGCCCCTTTATCCACCCCTTGTGCCCCATTGGACCCCCATATCCCCCCTTTACACCCCCATATCCCCCCACTGGAAACCCATATCCCCCATATCCCCCTATAGCACCCCCATATCCCCCCACTGGACCCCCATATCCCCCTATAGCACCCCCATATCCCCCCATTACACCCCTATATCCTCCCATTGGACCCCCATATCCCCCCACTGGACCCCCATATCCCCCTATAGCACCCCTATAACCCCCCACTGGACCCCCATATCCCCCTATAGCACCCCCATATCCCCCTATAGCACCCCCATATCCCCCCATTACACCCCCATGCCCCCCCACTGGACCCCGATATCCCGCTATAGCACCCCCATATCCCCCTATAGCACCCCTATATCCTCCCATTGGACCCCCATATCCCCCATTACACCCCCATACCCCCCCACTGGACCCCGATATCCCCCATAGCACCCCTATATCCCCCCATTACACCCCTATATCCCCCACTGGACCCCAATATCCCCCTATAGCACCCCCATATCCCCTATAGCACCCCTATACCCTCTCATTACACCCCTATATCCTCCCATTGGACCCCCATATCCCCCCATTACACCCCTATATCCTCCCATTGGACCCCCATATCCCCCCATAGCACCCCGATATCCCCCCATTGGACCCCCATATCCCCCCACTGGACACCTATATCCCACTATAGCACCCCCATATCCCCCCATTACACCCCTATATCCCCCTATAGCACCCCTATATCCCCCTATAGCACCCCTATATCCTCCCATTGGACCCCCATATCCCCCATTACACCCCCATACCCCCCCACTGGACCCCGATATCCCCCTATAGCACCCCCATATCCTCCCATTGGACCCCCATATCCCCTATACGCCCCCGTTGGACCCTCACATCCCCTCATGACACCCCCCCGTTGCCTCCCCGCTTTCACACACCCCTCCCGGCGCTGCCCACCGCAGGCCGCACCCGCGCGCCCCAAACGCACGCACGCACTTCCGGCGTACGTTGCCCCGGCAACGCGCCCCCCCCCGTCGTCCCATTGGCCACCGCCCCACCTGGTGGGCGGGGCGCCGCCATCTTAAAAGCATAACCGAACTGGGCGCCGCCATCTTGGGCGTACCAGTGCGTGCGGCGCGCTGAGCGCCGCCACCTTGGGCGCACGGGCGCGTACGGCAGGGCCGCCATCTTGGGTGTACCAGTGCATGCGGTGCACTGGGCGCCGCCATCTTGGGTGTCCCCATGTGGGGTCGGGAGCGGACGCTCTTGTGTCCCCCACGGTGTCCCTGTGTCCGTCGTGCCCCCCCCCCCCCCCCCCCAAATCTTGGGGACTTAAGAGACGGCGTGGGGGGGGTCCCGTGTGGCGCCGGATGGACTCAGAGGCACGACAAAGGGGAGGGGGGTCCTTTACTGGGAGAAAGGAGTCCTTTAC
The DNA here is from genome assembly GCA_947846985.1 of Fratercula arctica. Taxonomy (NCBI): domain Eukaryota; kingdom Metazoa; phylum Chordata; class Aves; order Charadriiformes; family Alcidae; genus Fratercula; species Fratercula arctica. The sequence continues at coordinate 8,410,557 of CANTUZ010000014.1, read as the reverse complement.
TGGGAGGCAGGTGGTGGGGGGGGGGACACGACACAGAGGGGGGGTTGGGGACAGCGAGGGACACTCGGGAATGTCCCCAGCGTCAGGATTTGGAGTATTTCCGCCGGATGGAATCGCGGTAGAACTGGAAGATGGTGTCGGCAGCGCGCTGGGCTGCCGCCAGGCACTGCTGCATCTAATGGGGGGGGGGAAATGAGGACTGAGACCCCCCCCCCCCCAGCACATGGAAGGGGGGGTGTCCCCCACCCCAAAAGTGTCCCTGGGGTGTCCCCAAACCCCCCCTCACCTCCTCCACAGAGCAGCTGCCCTTGGTGGTGGCCATCAGCACCTTCCTCTCGACGCTGGCGATGGCGAAGGTGAGGACGGCGCGGGCCTCCTGGAGGGATCAGAGGGTTGAAGGGGGGGGGTCCCAAGGGGTTTGGGGACCCCCCCCCCCCGCCCCGGGTTCCTCACCTGCTCCTGGCGGGTGGTGGGGTCGAGGACGATGGCGCCATCGGGGCACAGGGCGCAGGTGACGCCGCAGAAGAGGGAGGAGAGGGGCAGCCCCGCGTCCAGCAGCCCCAGGCAGGCGGCGTTCAGGCAGCAGGAGAGCAGCTGGGATGGGGGGGGGGGTCAAGGGCAAACGGGGGCGGGGGGGGGGGTGTGTGGGCCCACAGGCAAGTGGGGGGGGTCCCCAAGGGCAAGGGACCAAAGAAAAGGGGGCAGCTGGAGCGAGGGGGCGGACCCCAAGAGCAAGGAGTGGGGGTGTTAAGGGCAAACAGGGGTGTCTAGGGCCAAGGGGGGGATCCCCAAGGGCAAACGGGGGGGGGGGCCCAAAGGGCAAGGGGCCAAGGAAAAGGGGGGGGGGTGTCAAGGGCAAACAGGGGGTGTGTGGGGCTGGGGGCCATGGGGGGGTCGCCAGGGGCCAAGGAAAGGTGGTGGTGGTGGGGGGGGGTGTTAAGGGCAAAAGGGGGGAGCTGGGGCGAGGGGGGGGCTCCCCAAGGGCAAGGGGCCAAGGAAAATGGGGGGATGTCAAGGGCAAATGGGGGGTCTGTGGCCAGGGGAGGGGGCCTAAAGGGCCAGGGGCCAAGAAAAATGGGGGTGTGGGGGGAAAAAGGGAGGGCGAGGAGGACGGACAGCAAAAGAAAAGGGGGGGGGCAAGAAAAAGGGGGGGGTTGAGGAAGGGTCTAGGACAAAAGGGGGGGGGTCAAAGGAAAAGGGGGGGCCCTGAGGGTGAGGGATCAGGGACAAGGAGAGGGGGGGTGCTGAGGACAAGGACACCCCCCCCCCCCCCAAAGCACAACCTCCCCCCTCACAGCCCCGGTGTGTCCCCCCCCCTCTCCCCGTGTGTCATCGTCCCCCCCCCCTCCAAGGATACGGAGCCGGCGTCGCTCAGCACCTGCAGCACCAGGGTGACGGCGGTGCGGGGGTGCAGCACCCCCAGCAGCACCCCCTCGCAGCTCCCCCGCAGCTGCTGCTCCCGGCTGCGCTCCAGCACCCCTGGGGCCGGAATCCGCCCAGGAAACCATCGGAGAGAGTCGGGGAAATCCATCCGAGAGGCAGGGAATCCGCCAGGCAATCCGCCGCGGAATCCATCGGAAAGTCACGGAATCCACCAGGCAACCAGGAATCCACCCATCAGAGAGTCACAGAATCCACCAGGGAACCAGGAATCCACCCAGGAATCCATCAGAGAGTCACAGAATCCACCAGGGAACCAGGAATCCGCCCGGGAATCCATCGGAAAGTCACGGAATCCACCAGGCAACCAGGAATCCACCCGGGAATCCACCAGAGAGTCACAGAATCCACCAGGGAACCAGGAATCCACCCAGGAATCCATCAGAGAGTCACAGAATCCACCGGGGAACCAGGAATCCACCCAGGAATCCATCAGAGAGTCACAGAATCCACCGGGGAACCAGGAATCCACCCAGGAATCCATCAGAGAGTCACAGAATCCACCGGGGAACCAGGAATCCACCCGGGAATCCATCAGAGAGTCACAGAATCCACCGGGGAACCAGGAATCCACCCGGGAATCCATCAGAGAGTCACAGAATCCACCGGGGAACCAGGAATCCACCCGGGAATCCATCAGAGAGTCACAGAATCCACCGGGGAACCAGGAATCCACCCGGGAATCCATCAGAGAGTCACAGAATCCACCGGGGAACCAGGAATCCACCCGGGAATCCATCAGAGAGTCACAGAATCCACCGGGGAACCAGGAATCCACCCGGGAATCCATCAGAGAGTCACAGAATCCACCGGGGAACCAGGAATCCACCCGGGAATCCGCCAGGGAAGCCATCAGAGAGTCAGGGAACCCACCAGGAAAACAGGAATCCACAGTGGAATCCATCGAAGAGTTACAGAATCCACCAGGGAATGGGACAGGGAATCCATCGGAGAGTCATGGAATCCACCGGCAAATCCATTGGAGAATCAGGGAATGCACCCAGGAACCAAGAATCCATTGGAGAATCAGGGAATCCACAGGGGAACCCATTGCAGAGGCAGGGGATCCACCAGGAAAATGGGAATCCATCAGAGAGTCATGGAATCCACCAGGGAACCAGCAATCCACCAGGAAATCCATCAGAGAATCAGGGGAATCCACAGTGGAATCCACCAGGGAATCCATCAGAGAGTCAGGGAATCCACCGGAGAACAAACCAGGGAACCAGCCGGAGAATCAGGGAATCCCAGAAGCAGACAACCGGGGAATCCCAGAATCAATCGGCGAATCCATCAGAGAATCAGGCAATTAATTGGAAAATAAAACAGAAAATGGTGAGAATCAGCCGGAGAATCCCGACACTCCTGGGCCCTTCTCCCCCCCACCCCACCCCCTTCTCCATAGGCTCCGGGCCTCTCTCCTGCCTCTCCAGACCCTTCTCCATGGGCTCCAGACCCCTCTTCCCACTTCCCGGGGCCCTTCTCCATGGGCTCCAGACCCCTCTTCCCACTTCCCGGGGCCCTTCTCCATAGGCTCCAGACCCCTCTTCCCACTTCCCGGGGCCCTTCTCCATGGGCTCTGGGCCCCTCTCCTGCTTCTCCAGAGCCTTCTCCATGGGCTCCAGACCCCTCTTCCCACTTCCCGGGGCCCTTCTCCATGGGCTCTGGGCCCCTCTCCTGCCTCTCCAGACCCTTCTCCATGGGCTCCAGACCCCTCTTCCCACTTCCCGGGGCCCTTCTCCATGGGCTCTGGGCCCCTCTCCTGCCTCTCCAGAGCCTTCTCCACGGGCTCCAGACCCCTCTTCCCACTTCCCGGGGCCCTTCTCCATGGGCTCCGGGCCCCTCTCCTGCCTCTCCAGACCCTCCTCCACGGGCTCCAGGCCCTTCTCCTCCCTTCCCCGAGCCCTTCCCCATAGGCTCCAGCCCCCTCTCCCGGCAATACGGCGGCGGCGGAGGGGGGTGACAGTGACACCCACCCGGCAGCCCCACCTTGGGGCGCAGCAGCACCTCCAGCGCCGCCCGGTCGGGCAGCTCCTTACTGCCCTTCACCTCCGCGGGGCCGTAGAGCCCGGCCAGCACCGAGGTGTCGCCTGGGGACGGAGGGAAAAGGCCCGTTACGGACGCGGGGGGGGGGGGGGGGGGAGCCGGGGGAAGGCCGCGGGGAAGCCCGGGGGGGGAAGGCCGCAGCGGGCGGGGAAAAGGCCGCCGGAGGGGGGGGGGGGGGAAGGCCAAGGCCGCCGGAGGGGGGGGGGGGGGAAGGCCAAGGCCGCCGGAGGGGGGGGGGGGGGGGGAAGGCCAAGGCCGCCGGAGGGGGGGGGGGGGGAAGGCCAAGGCCGCCGGAGGGGGGGGGGGGGGGGGGGAAGGCCAAGGCCGCCGGAGGAGGGGGGGGGGGGAAGGCCGCGGCGGGGAAAGCCCAGGGGGGAAGGCCGCCGGGGGGGGGGGAAGGCCGCCGGGGGGGGGGGAAGGCCGCCGGGGGGGGGGGAAGGCCGCCGGGGGGGGGGGGAAGGCCGCCGGGGGGGGGGGAAGGCCGCCGGGGGGGGGGGGAAGGCCGCCGGGGGGGGGGGGGAAGGCCGCCGGGGGGGGGGGGAAGGCCGCCGGGGGGGGGGAAGGCCGCCGGGGGGGGGGGGAAGGCCGCGGGGAGGCCCGGCGCACCCTGCAGGAAGGCGGCCGAGCCGTCGGGCCGCGACAGCAGCCCTGCTCGCAGGAGAAGGGCCGCAAACAGCACCCGCCGCCCGCCGCCATCTTCCCTCCTTCCTCCTCCCCCTTCTGCTCCTCCTCCGCCGTCGCCGCCGCCATGACGCGCACTTCCGCTTCCGGCGGCGCGAGGCGACCCTTATAGCCACGCCCCCGCCGGCGTGCGTCGCCACGCCCCCTCCGTGCGTAACTACGCCCTTTTTGTGGTGAAACGCACAAGTTGGTCCCCGCCGTTTGGGCACGCCCCCTTCCGTAGCGAAACCCGATTGGTCCCCGCCGCTTGGCCACGCCTCCTCCCGCATTGAGATCTGATTGGCCCCCGCCGCGCGGCCACGCCCCCTTGCTTTGAAACCTACGGCTGGACCCCACCCCCGCGGTCACGCCCCCGCGTATTGAGACCGGATTGGTCCCCGCCGCCTGGCCACGCCCCCCCCCGCTGACAGGACACCACACACCCCCCCCTCCACGACGCCCCGTTCCTGCCAAGATGGCGGCGATGGCGGCGCTGCGGGCGCTGCGCTGGCGGCTCCCGCCCAGCCCCGGCCGTGGCCCGGCCCGGCGCCTCAGCACCGCCGTGAGTGGGGCCGGGGCGGGGGGGGGGGGGGGGGGGGGGCTGGCACCGCCCGGGGACCCGCCCCCGGAGCCCCGCAACCCGCCCCCGGAGGCCACAAGTCGCCCGGGGGGCGGCCCGGGGACATTCCCCCCCCCCCCCCCCCCCTCCGTGTCACCCGTCCTGTCCCTGTGTCCCCACGGCCCCGTGTCCCCGCGCCCTGTCCCCGTGTCCCCCCATCCGCTCCCCCATGTCCCTGTGCCCCCCCACACACACCCTGTCCCCGTGTCCCCACACCCGGTCCCCGTGTCCCCCCATCCCCGTGTCCCCGCGCCCTGTCCCTTTGTCCCCACATCCCCCTCGCTGGTCCCTGTGTCCCCATGTCCCTGCGTCCCCCTCGCCAGTCCCTCTGTCTCCATATCCCCCTCCTGGGTGTCCCCACATCCCCATGTCCCCGCATTCCCCTGGCGGGTCCCCACGTCCCCGTGTCCCCACATCCCCCTCGTCGGTCCCTGTGTCCCCACGTCCCCCTGTCCCCACATCCCCCTCGTCGGTCCCTGTGTCCCCACGTCCCCGTGTCCCCACATCCCCCTCATCAGTCCCTGTGTCCCCACGTCCCCCTGTCCCCACATCCCCCTTGTCGGTCCCTGTGTCCCCACATCCCCGTGTCCCCACATCCCCCTCGTCGGTCCCTGTGTCCCCAAGTCCCCCTGTCCCCACATCCCCCTCGTCGGTCCCTGTGTCCCCACGTCCCTGTGTCCCCACATCCCCCTCGTCGGTCCCTGTGTCCCCACATCCCCGTGTCCCCACATCCCCCTCGTCAGTGCCTGTGTCCCCACGTCCCCGTGTCCCCACATCCCCCTCGTCGGTCCCTGTGTCCCCACGTCCCCATGTCCCCGTATCCCCCTCACAGGTCCCCCCATCCCCGTGTCCCCGCATCCTCCTCATGGATCCCCGTGTCCCTGCATCCCCCTCGCTGGTGCCCAAGTCCCCGTGTCCCCGCATCCCAGTGTCCCTGCATCCCTCTGTCCCCCCACTCGGTCTCCATGTCCCTCTGTCCCCCCAACCTGGTCCCCGTGTCCCCCCATCCCCGTGTCCCCGCACCCTGTCCCTTTGTCCCCACATCCCCCTCGCTGGTCCCTGTGTCCCCATGTCCCTGCGTCCCCCTCGCCAGTCCCTCTGTCCCCATATCCCCCTCCTGGGTCCCCGTGTCCCCACGTCCCCGCATACCCCTCTCTGGTCCCCGTGTCCCCACATCCCCTGTGGTCCCCAGTCCCCTCGTCGTCCCTGTCGTCCCCATCCGTCCCCGTGTCCCCACGTCCCCCCTCAGTCCCTGTGTCCCCACATCCCCCTGTCCCCACATCCCCCTCGTCGGTCCCTGTGTCCCCACGTCCCCCTGTCCCCACATCCCCCTCGTCGGTCCCTGTGTCCCCACGTCCCCGTGTCCCCATCCCCCTCGTCGGTCCCTGTGTCCCCGTGTCCCCACATCCCCCTCGTCAGTCCCTGTGTCCCCACGTCCCCCTCGTCGGTCCCTGTGTCCCCACGTCCCCCTGTCCCCACATCCCCTCGTCAGTCCCTGTGTCCCCACGTCCCCGTGTCCCCACATCCCCCCATGTCCCCGTGTCCCCACGTCCCCGTGTCCCCACGTCCCCTCGTCAGTCCCTGTGTCCCCACATCCCCCCGTGTCCCCACATCCCCCTCGTCGGTCCCTGTGTCCCCACGTCCCCCTGTCCCCACGTCCCCCTCGTCGGTCCCTGTGTCCCCACGTCCCCCTGTCCCCACATCCCCCTCGTCGGTCCCTGTGTCCCCACGTCCCCGTGTCCCCACGTCCCCCTCGTCAGTCCCTGTGTCCCCACGTCCCCGTGTCCCCACATCCCCCTCGTCAGTCCCTGTGTCCCCACGTCCCCCTGTCCCCACATCCCCCTCGTCAGTCCCTGTGTCCCCACGTCCCCCCTGTCCCCACATCCTCCTCGTCAGTCCCTGTGTCCCCACATCCCCGTGTCCCCACATCCCCCTCGTCAGTCCCTGTGTCCCCACGTCCCCGTGTCCCCACGTCCCCCTCGTCAGTCCCTGTGTCCCCACGTCCCCGTGTCCCCACATCCCCCTCATCGGTCCCTGTGTCCCCACATCCCCGTGTCCCCACATCCCCCTCGTCGGTGCCTGTGTCCCCACGTCCCCGTGTCCCCACATCCCCCTCGTCAGTCCCTGTGTCCCCACGTCCCCGTGTCCCCACATCCCCCTCGTCGGTCCCTGTGTCCCCGCATCCCCGTGTCCCCGCATCCTCCTCTTTGGTCCCCACATCCCTGTGTCCCCATATCCCCCTGGCGGGTCCCCACGTCCCCGTGTCCCCGCATCCTCCTCATGGATCCCCGTGTCCCCACGTCCCCCTTGTCGGTCCCTGTGTCCCCATGTCCCCACATCCTCCTCTTCGGTCCCCACGTCCCCGCATCCCCCTGGTGGGTCCCCAAGTCTGTGTCCCCACATCCCCCTGGTGGGTCCCCACGTCCCTGTGTCCCTGCATCCTCCTCACGGATCCCCGTGTCCCCACGTCCCCCTTGTCGGTCCCTGTGTCCCCACGTCCCCACATCCTCCTCTTCGCTCCCCACGTCCCCGCATCCCCCTCGTGGGTCCCCAAGTCTGTGTCCCCGCATCCCCCTGGCGGGTCCCCACGTCCCCCGCCCTCCCCGGCCATTGGCTCTGCAGGGGGTGGGACAGGAGGGAGGCGCCCGGGGCCCCTTTTGGGGGGATTTCGGGGAGCGGGACAACGCCGGCGGGGGGGGGGGGGGAGGAGGGGGACAGAGATGGGACAGCCGTGTCCCCCGCGGTGGCAGGAGTTCCCCTCGCCGGAGGAGAAGCCGCAGTTCCCCGGGGCCTCGGCGGAATTCGCCGAGCGGCTGGAATTCATCCAGCCCAACGTCATCTCGGGGATCCCCGTCTACCGCGTCATGGACCGGCAGGGCCACATCCTCAGCCCCTCCGAGGACCCCCAGGTCAGCCCCACACACGTGGGGGGGGGCGGGGGGGGGGAAACACGCGCCACGCCAAGCACACGCGTGTGGCAGGCGGGCAGGGCAGCGCGGACGGCAGATGTGCGGGGTGGGACACGCTGAACACGCCAGAGACGGGGGTGGGACACACCGAACACGCAACGTCTGGGCACATGACACCCCGAACATGTAATGGCCACGCATGTGATAGCCCAGACATGCCAGGGACAGTCATGTGACAGCCCGAACATGCAATGTCTGGGCACATGACACCCCGAACATGTAATGGCCACGCATGTGACAGCCCAAACACGCCAGGGACAGTCATGTGACAGGCCGAACACGCAATGTCTGGACACATGACACCTCAAACATGTAATGTCCATGCATGTGACACCCCAAACATACAATGTCCAGGCACGTGACACCCCGAACACGCCATGTCCAGGCACGTGACACCCGGAACACGCCACAGCCAGGCACGTGACACCCCGAACACGCCATGTCCAGGCACGTGACACCCCGAACACGCCACAGCCAGGCATGTGACACCCCAAACATGCAACATCCAGGCACGTGACACCCCGAACACGCCACAGCCGGGCACGTGACATCCCAAACACGCAGCGTCCAGGCACGTGACACCCCAAACACGCCACAGCCGGGCACATGACACCCCAAACACGCAATGTCCAGGCACGTGACACCCCAAACACGCCACAGCCAGGCATGTGACACCCCAAACACGCAACGTCCAGGCACGTGACACCCCGAACACGCAATGTCCAGGCACGTGACACCCCAAACATGCCACAGCCAGGCACGTGACACCCCAAACACGCAATGTCCAGGCACGTGACACCCCGAACACGCCACAGCTGGGCACGTGACATCCCAAACATGCAACGTCCAGGCATGTGACACCCCAAACATGCAACATCCAGGCACGTGACACCCCGAACACGCCACAGCCAGGCACGTGACACCCCAAACACGCAACGTCCAGGCACGTGACACCCTGAACACGCAATGTCCAGGCACGTGACACCCCAAACACGCCACAGCCAGGCACGTGACACCCCAAACACGCAACGTCCAGGCACGTGACACCCCGAACACGCCACAGCCAGGCACGTGACACCCCAAACATGCAACGTCCAGGCACGTGACACCCCGAACATGCAACGTCCAGGCATGTGACACCCCAAACACGCAACGTCCAGGCACGTGACACCCCAAACACGCAATGTCCAGGCACGTGACACCCTGAACACGCCACAGCCGGGCACGTGACATCCCAAACACGCAACGTCCAGGCATGTGACACCCCGAACACGCAATGTCAAGGCACGTGACACCCCGAACACGCCACGTCCAGGCACATGACACCCCAAACACGCAATGTCCAGGCACGTGACACCCCAAACACGCCACAGCCAGGCATGTGACACCCCAAACACGCAATGTCCAGGCACGTGACACCCCAAACATGCCACAGCCGGGCACGTGACACCCCGAACATGCCACAGCCAAGCACGTGACACCCCGAACACGCCACAGCCGGGCACGTGACACCCCAAACACGCAACATCCAGGCACGTGACACCCCGAACACGCCACAGCCGGGCACGTGACACCCCAAACATGCAACATCCAGGCACGTGACACCCCGAACATGCCACAGCCAGGCACGTGACACCCCAAACACACCACAGCCAGGCACGTGACACCCCGAACACGCAACGTCCAGGCACGTGACACCCCGAACACGCAACAAGCAGGTATGCGGTTACCCCAAACATGTGCCATCCACACGTAGGACGCCCCGCACACGTGTGACGCCCCAACCACCTGCCACCCGCCCACCTGGGACCCCCAAACCCGCAGCCTCCGGGCCCACAACCCCCTCCCCCCTGGGATACCCCCCCCCGTCCACGTGCCCAGCCCGTGTAACACGCGTGTCGTGTGTGTCCCCCCCCCCCCCCGCCCCGCAGCTGCCCAAGGAGCAGGTGGTGAAGCTCTACAGGACCATGACGCTCCTCAACACCATGGACCGCATCCTGTACGAGTCCCAGCGCCAGGTGAGCTTGGGGGACAGCGGGGAGGGTGGGGGGGGGGGGTGTGACACGTGTGTCACCCCTCCCTGGACACGCGTGTCACCCCCCCCCCCCCCGGCAGGGCCGGATCTCCTTCTACATGACCAACTACGGGGAGGAGGGGACGCACGTGGGCAGCGCCGCCGCCCTGGATGACACCGACCTGGTTTTCGGGCAGTACCGGGAGGCAGGTAAGCGTCAGGGGGGGGACGGGGACGGGACAACACTGTCCCCAATTTGGGGACACCGGAGAGGTGGCACGTCCCCAATTGTGGCTCTGTGTGTGTGTGTGTCCCCCCCTCCCGGGCTGTTTCCAGGCGTGTTGATGTACCGGGGCTACCCCCTGGACCTCTTCATGGCCCAGTGTTACGGCAACGCCAGCGACCCCGGCAAAGGCCGGCAGATGCCCGTCCACTACGGGTGCCGCGACCGTCACTTTGTCACCATCTCGTCACCGTTGGCCACCCAGATCCCGCAAGGTGCCTCGGGGGCCCCCCCCGCCCCGTGTCCCCACATCCTTGTGTCCCCCCCCTTCTCCGTCCCCGTGTCCCCACGTCTCCGTGTCTCCCCACCCTGTCCTGGTGTCCCCACGTCCCCTTGTCCCTGTGTCCCCACGTCCCCGAACCCCATCCCAGTGTCCCCATGTGCCCCCACCCTGTCCTGATGTCCCCACGTCCCCGTGTCCCCACGTCTCCGTGTCTCCCCACCCTGTCCTGGTGTCCCCACGTCCCCTTGTCCCCGTGTCCCCACGTCCCCATGTCCCCCCACCCCATCCTGGTGTCCCCATGTCCCCTCTCTGCCCCCCCATCCCGTCCCCATGTTCCTCCAGCCAGTCCCATTGTTCCCACATCCCCGTGTCCCCCCCCCCGGTCCCCACGTCCCCACGTCCTCGTGTCTCCACCCTCCATCCCTGTGTCCCCACATCTCCGTGTCTCCCCACCCTGTCCTGGTGTCCCCACGTCCCCTTGTCCCTGTGTCCCCACGTCCCTGTGTCCCCCAACCCCATCCCAGTGTCCCCATGTGCCCCCACCCTGTCCTGGTGTCCCCACGTCCCCGTGTCCCCATGTCTCTGTGTCTCCCCACCCCATCCTGATGTCCCCATGTCCCCTCTCTGCCCCCCCATCCCGTCCCCGTGTCCCTCCACCCAGTCCCATTGTTCCCACATCCCCATGTCCCCTCACCCTGTCCCCACGTCCTCGTGTCTCCACCCTCCGTCCCCGTGTCCCCAGGTCTCCGTGTCCCCCAACCCCATCCCAGTGTCCCCATGTACCCCCACCCTGTCCTGGTGTCCCCACGTCCCCTTGTCCCAGTGTCCCCACGTCCCCGTGTCCCCCAACCCCATCCCAGTGTCCCCATGTGCCCCCACCCTGTCCTGATGTCCCCACGTCCCCACGTCATCGTGTCCCCACGCTCCGTCCCCGTGTCCCCACGTCTCTGTGTCTCCCCACCCTGTCCTGCTGTCCCCATGTCCCCTTATCCCAGTGTCCCCACATTCCCGTGTCCCCCCACCCCATCCTGGTGTCCCCATGTCTCTGTGTCCCCACACCCGGTCCCCGTGTCCCCACGTCCCCATGTCCCCCCACCCTGTCCTGATGTCCCCACGTCCTCGTGTCCCCACACTCCATCCCTGTGTCCCCACGTCCCTGCGTCCCCCCACCCCCTGCATCCCTGTTTCCCCACGTCCCCGTGTCCCCCCACCCCATCCCCGTGTCCCCACGTCCCCCTGTGTGTCCCCCCTGACCCCCGTGTCCCTCCCTCCCCGCAGCCGTAGGGGCCGCTTACGCCATCAAACGCGCCGACGCCAACCGGGCCGTCATCTGCTACTTCGGGGAGGGGGCGGCCAGCGAAGGGGACGCTCACGCCGGCTTCAACTTCGCCGCCACCTTGGAGTGTCCCATCGTCTTCTTCTGCCGCAACAACGGCTACGCCATCTCCACCCCCACCTCCGAGCAGTACCGCGGCGACGGCATCGGTAAGAAAGCCCTTTTTTGGGGGGGAAAATGGGGTTTTTTTGGGGTGGCGCCTCAATTTGTCGCCGGTCCCGGTAGCGGCGCGCGGTCCCGGTTACGGGTTGATGTCCATCCGGGTGGACGGCAACGACGTCTTCGCCGTTTATAACGCCACCAAAGAAGCTCGGCGCCGCGCCGTGGCCGAGAACCAGCCCTTCCTCATCGAGGCCATGACCTACCGGTACGTCAAGGCAAGGGACGCGGCAACTGGCACCCGTAATGTCCTCGGGGGGAGCGTACGACGGGGGGGGTTGGATGAGGGGACACCAAGGGAGATGGTGAACCAGTTGGATGGTTGCGATCAGGGTCCCGTTGGAAGCTGGTGGCTCCTGGTGGTCCCCAAGGGCCACTACTGGGTCCAGGTCTTGGTCAACGTCTTCAACGGTGAGCGTAGGACGGGTGGGTTGAATGAGGGGACACCAAGGTGGGTGGAGAACCAGTCGGATGGCGGAGCTCAGAGGGGTGGGGTCAGGGTCTAGTTGGAGGCCGGTGGCTACTGGTAGTCCCCAAGGGCCACTACTGGGTCCAGGTCTTGGTCAACGTCTTCAACGGTGAGCATAGGCCAGGAGACAGTGAGGTGGATGGTGAACCAGTTGGATGGTTGCGATCAGGGTCCAGACGGAAGCCGGTGGCTACTGGTGGTCCCCAAGGGCCACTACTGGGTCCAGGTCTTGGTCAACATCCTCATGGATGAGGATGGGAGGAGCAGGTGACAGCCCAGAAGATTGTGCCACCATCCGGCGAGGCCTGGACACGCTGGGGAGTTGGGCGGAGAAGAACCTCCTGGAGTTCAGCCTGGGGAGGGACAACCCCACGGACCAGGCCAGGCTGGGGGTTGACCTGCCGAGAGGGACCTGGGAGTCCTGGTGGGCACCCGTCTTGGTCATACTACGAGGTTGACCAAGGCGCTATGAGGTTCACCATGGGGCTATGAGGTTGACCAAGGGGCTACGAGGTTCACCATGGGGCTACGAGGTTGACCAAGGGGCTATGAGGTTCACCATGGGGCTATGAGGTCGACCAAGGGGCTACGAGGTCGACCAAGGGGCTATGAGGGTTGACCATGGGACTACGAGGTTGACCAAGGCGCTGTGAGGTTGACCACGGGACTACGAGGTTGACCATGTGGCTACGAGGTTGACCAAGGCGCTGTGAGGTTGACCAAGGGGCTACGAGGTTGACCATGTGGCTACGAGGTTGACCAAGGCGCTATGAGGTTGACCAAGGGGCTGTGAGGTTGACCAAGGGGCTACGAGGTTGACCATGGGGCTATGAGGTTGACCATGGGGCTACGAGGCTGACCATGTGGCTACGAGGTTGACCATGGGGCTATGAGGTTGACCAAGGGGCTACAAGGTTCACCATGTGGCTACAAGGTTCACCATGTGGCTATGAGGTTGACCATGGGGCTGTGAGGTTGACCAAGGGGCTACAAGGTTCACCATGTGGCTACAAGGTTCACCATGTGGCTATGAGGTTGACCAAGAGGCTACGAGGATTGACCATGTGGCTACGAGGTTCACCAAGGCGTTATGAGGTTGACCAAGGTGTTGACCATGTGGCTACGAGGTTGACCATGGGGCTATGAGGTTGACCAAGGCGCTACGAGGTTGACCATGGGGCTACAAGGTTGACCATGGGGCTACGAGGTTGACCATGGGGCTACGAGGTTGACCGTGTGGCTACGAGGTTGACTATGGGGCTACGAGGTTCACCATGGGGCTACAAGGTTGACCAAGGGGCTACAAGGCTGACCAAGGGGCTACGAGGTTGACCAAGGCGCTGTGAGGTTGACCATGGGGCTACGAGGTTGACCGTGTGGCTACGAAGCCAACCAATGGGCTGCAGCATCTCGTGAGGGGCCCTGGAGACCCATAGGGTGGGGGTGGGGACGAGACACCTCCCAGTGCCCACGGGCCCAAACTGGGAGACGGGACCCGAGTCTTTTTTTCCCTCCGGAGAGACCTTCCCAAGCTTTTGGGGTGGGGCCAGGTGATCACCGGAGCTCCCTTCCCCTCCCCCACCCCCCCCCAAAAAAAGATGGTTTGGGGTTTTTTTTAAGGGTGTTTTGGGGGGGGGGTTTTGGTGTCGGGGGCAGGATCGGGCACCACAGCACCAGTGACGACAGCTCGGCCTATCGCTCCGTGGACGAGGTGAACTACTGGGACAAGCAGGACCATCCCATCTCCCGCCTCCGGCACTTCATGCTGGGCCGGGGCTGGTGGGACGAGGAGCAGGAGAAGGGCTGGCGCAAGAGCTCCCGCAGGATGGTACTGGGAGCCCGGGGGGGGGAACTGGGATGGGAGGGACTGGGAGCCCGGGGGGGAACTGGGATGGGAGGGACTGGGAGCCCGGGGGGGGGAACTGGGATGGGAGGGACTGGGAGCCCCGGGGGGGGAACTGGGATGGGAGGGGGAGGGGGGGGACTGGGAGCCCCGGGGGGGGAACTGGGATGGGAGGGGGAGGGGGACTGGGAGCCCCGGGGGGGAACTGGGATGGGAGGGGGGGGACTGGGAGCCCGGGGGGGGAACTGGGATGGGAGGGGGGGGACTGGGAGCCCGGGGGGGGAACTGGGATGGGAGGGACTGGGAGCCCCGGGGGGGGGGAACTGGGATGGGAGCGGGGGGGGGACTGGGAGCCCCGGGGGGGGAACTGGGATGGGAGGGACTGGGAGCCCCGGGGGGGAACTGGGATGGGAGGGGGAGGGGGGACTGGGAGCCCCGGGGGGGGGAACTGGGATTGGGGGAGGTTATTGGGATTTGGGGGGACACTGGGATTTGGGGGGGTTACTGGGACTTTTTTGGGGGGGATCCTTGGGATTTTGGGGAGAATTCCCAGGATTTTGGGGGGAGATCATTGGGATTTTGGGGAGGGTTCCCTGGGATTTCAGGGAAGGATGCCAGGAATTTCGGGGAAGGATCCCCAGGATCTTAGGAAAAGATCCCTGGATTTTAGGGAAGGATCCCAGGGATTTTGGAGAGGGTTCCCAGGGATTTGGGGAGGAATCCCAGGGATTTTAGGGGAGGATCTCTAGGATTTCGGGGAGGGGGATTCCTGGGATTTCAGGGTGGGATCCCAGGGATTTTGGAGAGGGTTCCCAGGGATTTTGAAGACGTTTCCCTGGGGTTTTGGGGAGGAATCCCAGGGGTTTTAGGGAAGGACCCCAGGGATTTTGGAGAGGGTTCCCAGGGATTTTAGGAGAGGATCCCAGGGATTTCGGGGAGGAATCCCAGGGATTGGGGGGAAGGATCCCAAGGATTTTAGGGAAGGATCCCAGGGATTTTGGAGAAGCTTCCCAGGGATTTGGGGGAAGGATCCCAGGGATTTTGGAGAGGGTTCCCAGGGACTTGGGGGAGGGACCCCAGGGATTTTGGGGAAGGATCCCAGGGATTTTGGAGAGGCTTTCCTGGGGATCTGGGGAGGAATCCCAGGGATTTTAGGGGAGGATCTCTAGGATTTCGGGGAGGGGGATTCCTGGGATTTCAGGGAGGGATCTCAGGGATTTTGGAGAGGGTTCCCAGGGATTTGGCGGAAGGATCCCAGGGATTTTGGAGAGGAATCCCAGGGATTTGGGGGAAGGACCCCAGGGATTTTGGAGAGGAATCCCAGGGATTTGGGGGAAGGTTCCCAGGGATTTTGGAGAAGGTTCCCAGGGATTTGGGGGAAGGACCCCAGGGATTTTGGAGAGGGTTCCCAGGGATTTTAGGGGAGGATCCCAGGGATTTCGGGGAGGAATCTCAGGGATTTTAGGGAAGGATCCCAGGGATTTTGGGGAGGAATCCCAGGGATTTGGGGGAGGAATCCCATGGATCTGGGGGAAGGACCCCAGGGATTCTGGGGAAGGTTTGCAGGGATTTTGGAGAAGGTTCCCATGGATCTGGGGGAAGGACCCCAGGGATTGGGGGGAAGGACCCCAGGGATTCGGGGGAAGGACCCCCCCCATTCCGGGTGGGAGCCGGCCCCGTTCCCGCAGGTGATGGAAGCCTTCGAGCAGGCGGAACGGAAGCCCAAGCCCAACCTGCAGCTCCTCTTCTCCGACGTCTACCGGGAGCTGCCCCCCCACCTGCGGCGCCAGCGGGCGGCCCTGGAGCGGCACCTC
This sequence comes from Fratercula arctica, assembly GCA_947846985.1. NCBI lineage: Eukaryota > Metazoa > Chordata > Aves > Charadriiformes > Alcidae > Fratercula > Fratercula arctica. Next base: position 8,394,682 of record CANTUZ010000014.1, on the reverse strand, counting down.
CAGCTCTACGGGGAGCACTACCCCCTCCAGCACTTCCAAAAGTGACCCCCCCCCCTCCAAAAAATAAACCCTCGTCGCCCCCCCCCCGCGCCCCCCCTCCCCCAGCTGCTGCGGCGGTGGCTACTACGGGGGTAGCCAGGCTTGGGGGGGGTGGGGGGGGGGGGGGTGGTAGCCCAGGGAGGGGGGAGAGAAGCCGTGGGGAGAGCGATGGAGGGCCCTGGGGGGGGATTAAAGCCCTGGGGGGGGGGGGGTTTAAAACCCTTTGGGGGGGGCATTAACCCCTTTGGGGGGGGCTTTAAACCCCCGGGGGGGCGGATTTAGCCCCTTTGGGGGGGGCATTAACCCCCTTGGGTGGGGATTAAACCCCTGGGGGGGGGGATTAAACCCCTGGGGGGGGGGAGATTAATCCCCTCTTGGGGGAATAAAACCCTTTTGGGGGGGCATTAACCCCTTTGGGGGGGCTTTAAACCCCCGGGGGGGGGGGAATTTAGCCCCTTTTGGGGGCCATTAGCCCCCTTGGGTGGGGATTAAACCCCCTGGGGGGGGGGATTAAACCCCCTTGGGGGGGATTAAACCCCCTGGGGGGGGGGGATTAAACCCCTGGGGGGGGGAGATTAATCCCCTCTTGGGGGGATAAAACCCTTTTGGGGGGGCATTAACCCCTTTGGGGGGGCTTTAAACCCCCGGGGGGGGGGATTTAGCCCCTTTGGGGGGGCATTAACCCCCTTGGGCAGGGATTAAACCCCCTGGGGGGGGGGAATTAACCCCCTCGGGGGGGCGAACAGCCCCTTTGGGGGGTATTAAACCCCCCGGGCGGGGCAGAATTTACCGTCGCTTCCCACAGGAGCAACTGGTTCCAAACTGGGAATGCTGGGGGGGGGGCTGCAGCACTGGGAGGGGGGGGGGGGTCCAGCACTTGGGGGGGGGAATTAACCCCCTTGGGGGGGGCAAACAGCCCCTTTGGGGGGTATTAAACCCCCCGGGGGGGGCAGAATTTACCGTCGCTTCCCACAGGAGCAACTGGTTCCAAACTGGGAATGCTGGGGGGGGCCAGCAGCACTTGGGGGGGGGGGTCCAGCACTGGGGGGGGGGGCATCCAGCACTGGGGGGGGGGTCCAGCAGATGGGCCAAAAAGCGGCGACCCCCCCCCCCCCCCAAATTAAGGCACAGAGACGCCGCCATCGGGCATTTAATGCTCTCATGGGGGGGGGGGGCCCTTTTGCCCCCCCCCCCACCCCCCCCCCCAAAAAAACAACCCCCCCTCACCGGTTTCAGGGGGGGGCGGGGGGCGCCGTGCCCCCCCCCGGCGTGGTCCATGCCCCGGAGCTGGCAGTGGGGCAGCATCTCCTCCAGCAGGAGCCGCACCAGCCCCGGGCTGGGGACACGCACCCCGGTGACGTCCAGGCGCCGCAGCCCCCTGGGGGGGACACGGAGTTGGGGGGGGGCACGGAGTTGGGGGGGGGACACGGAGTTGGGGGGGGGACACGGAGTTGGGGGGGGGCACGGAGTTGGGGGGGGCACGGAGTTGGGGGGGGACACACGGAGTTGGGGGGGGGACACGGAGTTGGGGGGGGGACACGGAGTTGGGGAGGGGCACGGAGTTGGGGGGGGACACACGGAGTTGGGGGGGGACACGGAGTTGGGGGGGGCACGGAGTTGGGGGGGGGGACACGGAGTTGGGGGGGGACACGGAGTTGGGGAGGGGCACGGAGTTGGGGGGGGACACGGAGTTGGGGGGGACACGGAGTTGGGGGGGGCACGGAGTTGGGGGGGGGACACGGAGTTGGGGGGGGACACGGAGTTGGGGGGGGACACATGGAGTTGGGGGGGGACACGGAGTTGGGGGGGGGACACGGAGTTGGGGGGGGGACACGGAGTTGGGGGGGGGACACATGGAGTTGGGGGGGGACACGGAGTTGGGGGGGGACACGGAGTTGGGGGGGGACACGGAGTTGGGGGGGGGACACAGCACATCGGGGGGGTCCGTGTGTGTGTGTGTGTCCCCACCACGGCTCAGCGGATTGAGGGGAGGGATCCCTGGGGTTTTAGGGAAAGATTCCTGGTATTTTTGGGGAGGAATCCCAGGGATCTCAGCGAGGGATCCCCAGGATTTTGGGGAAGGATCTCCGGGGTTTTGGGGAGGAATCCCAGGGATCTCAGTGAGGGATTCCCGGGATTTTGGGGAAGGATCTCCAGGGTTTTGGGGAGGAACCCCAGGGATCTCAGCGAGGGATCCCCGGGATTTTGGGGAAGGATCCCTGGCATTTCTGGGGAAGATCCCCTGGATTTTGGGGAAGGATCTCCGGGGTTTTGGGGAGGGATCCCTGGGGTTTTACAGAAAGATCCCTGGCATTTTTGGGGAGGAATCCCAGGGATCTCAGCGAGGGATCCCCAGGATTTTGGGGAAGGATCCCTGGCATTTTTGGGGAGGATCCCCTGGCATTTTTGGGGAGGATCCCCTGGATTTTGGGGAAGGATCTCCGGGGTTTTGGGGAGGAATCCCAGGGATCTCAGTGAGGGATTCCCGGGATTTTGGGGAAGGATCTCCAGGGTTTTGGGGAGGAACCCCAGGGATCTCAGCGAGGGATCCCCGGGATTTTGGGGAAGGATCCCTGGCATTTCTGGGGAAGATCCCCTGGATTTTGGGGAAGGATCTCCGGGGCTTTGGGGAGGGGATCCCCAGGAATTCGGGGAAGAATCCCAGGGATTTTAGGGAAAGAGCCCTTGAATTTTTCGGGAGCATCCCCAGGATTTTGGAGGGAGACTGTTGGGATTTTGGGGGGCAGGGGGGGATTCCTGGGATTTTGGGGAGAATCCCCAGCCTCTTGGGGGGAGATCGTTGGGATTTTGGGGAGGGTTCCCTGGGATTTGAGGGAGGGATCCCAGGATTTTGGGGAAGGATCCCTGGCATTTTTGGTGAGGATCCCCAGGATTTTGGAGGGAGATCGTTGGGATTTTTTGGGGGGGGGATTCCTGGGATTTTGAGGAAGGATCCCTGGGATTTTGGGGAGGGATTCTTGGAATTTTGGAGAGGGTTCCCTGGGATTTTAAGGAAGGATGGCAGGGATTTCGGGGAAGGAGCCCCAGGATTTTAGGGAAAGATCCCTGGCATTTCTGGGGAGGATCCTCAGGATTTGGGGGAAGGATCTCTAGGATTTTGGGGAGCGGATCCCCAGGAATTCGGGGAAGGATCCCTGGATTTTGGTGAGGGATCCCGGGATTTTCGGGAAGGATCCCAGGGATTATTGGGGAGGATCCCTCGGATTTCGGGGAGGGATCCCAGGGATTTTGGTGAGGGATCCCTGGGATTTTAGGGAAGGATCCCAGGGATTTTGGGGGAGGCTGGGGACACGCACCCCGCGCCGCAACTCCCTTCAGGGGCCGGGGGGGGGGGGGACACATTAAGTTGGGGGTGGGTGACAGCAAATCGGGGGTGTCCCCCCCCCCGGCCCCGGCTCACCGGAGGTGGTGGAGGGTGGCCAAGCCCCTCTCGGTGACGAGGGGACACCGGGCCACCGAGAGCTCCCGCAGGTTGTCCCCGAAGACGTGGAGTCGCCCCAGAGCCCAGTCGTCCAGGTGGGGGCACCCGCTCAGGTCCAGCTGCCGCAAGCGCCTCAGCCCCACTTTTTTTTTTTTGGGGGGGGGGGGGGGGAGAAAGCAAAAATAAGGGGTCGGGGGGGGTCCCCCCTCAATTTTGGGGGGCAGCCCCATAAGTGGGGGGCGGGGGGGGCTCACCGAGGTTGTCCAAGCCGTGGTAGGTGAGGGGGGAACCGCTGAGGTCCAGGGCCACCACGGGGACGTGGCGGTGACGCAGGACTTGGGGGCGCCAGCGGCCCTCCGGACGCAGCCAGCGCTCCTGCCCCTCAAATCTATGGGGCAGGGAGGGGGGTATCAAGGTGGGGAGGGGGGGGAGGTGCCCACCGCTATGGGGCAGGGGGACACCCCCCCCCGAAGTGGGGGGCGGGGGCTCACCTCACCCCCCCGCCGCAGGAGAGGGTGAAGATGGCGGCGGCCACGTCGTCCCCGTAGCTGTCCCGCAGGAACCGGCAGTCTCTGGGGGGGGGGGACACACACAATGAGGGGGCCCCAATCCAGCCCCTCGGCTCCCGCCCCACACGTGGGGGGCTGGATGCACCCCACAAGTTGGGGGGAGGGGGGGAGGGGGGGAGCCCAATCCAGCCCCTCAGCTTGTGCCCCACAAGGAGAGGGGGCCCAAACCCCCCCCTCTGCCTGCGCCCCCACGTGCAAGGGGGCCCGACCCAGCCCCTCTGCTCCTGCCCCACAAGTTGGGGGGAGGGGGGGGGGGGGCCCCACTTGAGCCCCCACATGTGGGGGGCCAGATCCGTCGCTTTCTCTTGCACCCCATAAGTGGGGGGGGGGGGGGGAGAGGGGGTCCCAATCCCACCTTTCCACCTGCGTCCCACGTGGCCCAACCCAGCCTTTTTGCTCCCACCCCCCCAAGCGTGGGGCTGACACCCCCCCCCCCAGCCCCCCAAGTGTGGGGCAGCCCCCCCCGCCCCCCCCAGCCCCACGCACGCATTCCTGCTCCGCAGCCGCCGCCGCCGCAGCCGCTCGGCCCAGGCCTCCGCCGCCTCCACCTCGTAGAACCAGCGGCCCAGGCGCCGCAGCAGCCCCCCCCCCGCTGCCCCACGCCTCTGCCCCACCTGGGGGGGGCGCGGGGGGGGGACCCCCAAGACCTGTGGGGCGGGAAGGGGCCGCTTCAGTTCCCCCCCCCCCCCCGCAGCCCCACATCCCCCCCAAACAGCCTCAGGAGGCGGCAAGTTGGGGGGGGGGGGACGTTGGGATTTAATTATGGGGTGGGGGGGTGACTACAGAGGGGGCAAAAAGTGGCTCCTCAAGTGGGGGGCGGGGGGGGACAGGAAAATGGGGGGGCACAAATGGGGGGAGGGGACGCCCCCCCCCCCCCCAAGCTTGGGGGAGAAAAGCGCTGGGGGGGCTGGGGGGGGGAACACGGACACGGGGGGGAAGGGTGGGACACGGGGGGGGGGGGGACAATGCGGACACGGGGGGGAGAGAGGAGACACGGGGGGGGGACACTGGGTGACGGGGGGGGCCCAGGCCTGCCCTGCCTCCCTTTTAGGCCTTGGGGGCGCAGCGGAGGGGACCCAGCGCCCCCCAAACCGTCCCCCCCCTCCCCCCGACCCCTTCGCCCCCCCAAGAGCCCTGGGGTGCCCCCTGTCACTGAGGGGGACCCCGGGGGGAAGGGGGGGGGTCCCCGTGTGTCCGCCCCCCCCCCCCCCGAGGGTGTCTCCGAGGGGACGGCGGGCAGCTCCTACCACCCTCAGCGCCGCCATCTTGGATTCATCACGTGACCGGGGGGGCCCGGAGCGCATGCGCGGGAGAGCGACACCACGAGGCCCCGCCCCCCCGCCCGTGGCCCCGCCCCGCCGCCATGTGGCCCCGCCTCCTCGGGGGTTGGTCACGCCCCCGCTGGGATGGCCACGCCCCCAGGGCCCGGGGCGGGGTCATTGGGGGGGCCCTAATCAGGGTCCTAGCGCCCTCCTGGGGGTCCCGGGGCACTAATTGGGGTCCCCGTCACCTTAATTGGGGTCCCGGGCGCTAACTGGGGTTAACCGCCCCCCCCCCCCCCGAAACCCCCCCCCCAAGGACACACACACCCCCCCCAGGACACCCCACCCCCGGGACCCCCCCATGTGATGGGACCCCCCCAGGGACCGGGACCCCCCCCCCCCAGACACCCCCATGGCCCCAGGGACCCCCCCCCAGGGACCCCCCCCCCAGGGACCCCCAGGGACAGGGAAATCCCCCCCCCCCAGGGACAGCCCCCCCCGAGACACCCCCCCCAGGGACACACACCCCCCCCCCCCCCGGGACCCCCATGTGCAGCCCCCCCCCCCCCCCAGCCCAAATTTCCACCCCCCCCCCCCACCCCACAGCGGCCCCCCCAGGGCTGTGGCTTTGGGGGGGGGGATTAAGGTCCGAGGGATCCGTGGGGCATTTCAGGGCGGATTTAGGGGTTAAAGGGAAAATGGGGGGGGGAACCAACCCTCCCCCCATCCTGCAAAGGGGGCACGGGGGGGGGGGGGCTGTGGGGCTGGGTGGGGGGCTAAGGGGGGGGCTGCACAGGGATCTATGGGGCTGTAGGGGGTCTATGGGGCTGGATGGGGGGCTGTAGGGGGGGTAAAGGGGGGTCTATGGGGCTGGATGGGGGGGCTGTGGGGCTGCAGAGGGGTCCGTGGGGCTGTAGGGGGGTCTGGGGGGGGTACATAAGGGTCTATGGGGCTGGGGGGGGGGGTCTATAGGGCTGCAGGCGGGGGTACACAGGGTCTATGGGGCTGAATGGGGGTCTATGGGGCTGTAAGGGGGGTCTATGGGGCTGAATGGGGGTCTAGGGGGCTGTAAGGGGGATCTATGGGGCTGAATGGGGGTCTATGGGGCTGTAAGGGGGGGTCTATGGGGCTGAATGGGGGTCTAGGGGGCTGTAAGGGGGGGTCTATGGGGCTGAATGGGGGTCTAGGGGGCTCTAAGGGGGGTCTATGGGGCTGCAGGGGGGGTACATGGGGTCTATGGGGCTGTGTGGGGCTGCCCCCCTCCCCCCCCCTCCTCCTCCTCTTTCTCTTTCTCCACTTTTTTATTGTTATTTCCATTTTGAAGCTTTTTCCTTCCCCCTGCGCTCGGGGGGGGGGGGGGGGGGCGCAGCTATGGGGGGGAGATGGGGGGCAGGCGGGGGAGGAGGTCGGGGCGCAGGGGGGTCCTGTCCCGCTGCACGGCCCCCAGTGGGGCAGGGATGCGCCGTGGGGCAGGGATGTGCCGTGCCATGGGAATAGTCCGTGGGGCCGGGATGATCCACGGGGCCAGGGTGATCCGTGGGGCCAGGATGATCCGTGGGGCCGGGATGATCCGTGGGGCCGGGATGATCTGTGGGGCTGGGATGATCCGTGCCATGGGAATAGTCCATGGGGCAGGGATGATCTGTGGGGCTGGGATGATCCGTGCCATGGGAATAGTCCATGGGGCCGGGATGATCCGTGGGGCCGGGTTGATCCATGCCATGGGAAAAGTCCATGGGGCCGGGATGATCCGTGGGGCCGGGATGATCCATGCCATGGGAATAGTCCGTGGGGCAGGGATGATCCGTGGGGCTGGGATGATCTGTGGGGCCGGGATGATCCGTGGGGCCGGGATGATCCATGGGGCAGGGATGATCCATGGGGCAGGGATGATCCGTGCCATGGGAACAGTCCATGGGACTGGGATGATCCGTGGGGCCAGGATGATCCATGAGTCTGGGATGATCCGTGGGGCTGGGATGCCCCGTGCCATGGAGATGCTCCGAACTGGGATGCTCCAAACTGGGATGCTTCAAACTGGGACGCTCCAAACTGGGATGCCCCGTGCCACGGAGACGCTCCGAACCGGGATGCTCCAAACTGGGATGCTCCAAACTGGGATGCCCCGTGCCACGGAGACGCTCCGAACCGGGATGCTCCAAACTGGGATGCTCCAAACTGGGATGCTCCAAACTGGGATGCTTCAAACTGGGACGCTCTGTGCCATGGAGATGCTCCAAACTGGGATGCTCCAAACTGGGATGCTGCAAACTGGGACGCACCGTGCCAAGGAGAGACGCTCCGAAACTGGGATGCTCCAAACTGGGATGCTCCAAACTGGAGGATGCAACAGTGCCCACGGAGACGCTCAACGACCTGGACGATGCTCAAAACTGGGATGCTCCCGTGCCAACTGGGACGCTCCGAAACTGGGATGCTCCAAACTGGGATGCTCCAAACTGGGACTGCTCCAAACTGGGACGCTCCACTGATGGCCCTGCATGGAGACGCTCCAAACTGGGATGCTCAAAGAGCAACTGGGATGCTCCAAACTGGGGATTGCCTCCGTGCCATGGAGACGCTCCAAACTGGGATGCTTCAAACTGGGATGCTCCAAACTGGAATGCTTCAAACTGGGACGCTCCGTGCCACGGAGACGCTCCGAACTGGGATGCTCCAAACTGGGACGCTTCAAACTGGGACGCTTCAAACTGGGATGCTCCAAACTGGAATGCTTCAAACTGGGACGCTCCGTGCCACGGAGACGCTCCGAACTGGGATGCTCCAAACTGGGATGCTCCAAACTGGGATGCCCCGTGCCATGGAGACGCTCCAAACTGGGATGCTCCAAACTGGGATGCTTCAAACTGGGACGCTCCGAGCCACGGAGACGCTCCGAACCGGGATGCTCAATGCCGTGGGGACGCTCGGTGCCGGAACACCGGGACACCCCACGCCATCCATCCGCCCCCCACCCCCTTCCCTCGGCACCCGGGGGGGGGGTGTGTGTGTGTGTGTGTCCCACGGCCGTCGCCCCCCCACCCCCACCCCACCCCCTCCCATCTCTCACAACACCTGGAATTTCCAGGAGCTCTGCTCCTTGTATTCCAGGCAGTCGGCGGGATTGAAGCCCAGCTTCCAGGCGCCGCCATCCTTGTACTCCAGGCAATCGGCCGGCCCGAATCCCAACGCGGCGGCGGCGGCGGCGGCTGCGGCGGCGGCGGCGGCGGCGGCGGCTCCTCCGTAGCCCTGCCCGGCCGAGGGACCCAGGTGGGCACCCCCAGCCCCGGGGGGAGCCGCCAGGGGGCTGAGAGCCCCCCCGGGGGTGGGCAGAGGCGGCGGGGGGGGGATGGGGGAGAGGTAGGAAGCGCAGTCCAGGCCCCCGAAGTAGGGCGGCGGGGCCGAGGCGTAGGCCTGGGCGTAGGCCCCGGCGGGCCCGTAGGGAGGCGGGAACGGGGCGGAGCGCGGCAGGAGCGAGGAGGAGGAGGAGGAGGAGGAGGAGGAGGAGGAAGAAGCCAAAGGGTCCGGGAGGGGGGAGATGGAAGCCGGGCTCCAGATGGAGACGGTGGCGGAGGGGGGAGGGGCGGGGGGGGGGTGGAGGGGGGGGGGTGTAAGGGGCGGCCCCCCCCGGCTCCGGGTCGCGGGGGGGGGGAGTTTTTCTTCTTGGCGGGGCGGGGTTTGGGCGGGGCCCCCCCGTTCTGCTGCTGCTGCTGCTGCTGCCGGCACTTGGCGCGGCGGTTCTTGAACCACACCTGGGGGGGGGGGAGAGGGGGAAACTGAGGCACGGAGCGGCCGGGGGGGGGGTGAGGGGGAAACTGAGGCACGGAGCGGCGGGGGGGGGGAGAGGGGGAAACTGAGGCACGGAGCGGCGGGGGGGGGGGGGGAGAGGGGGAGAGGGGAAACTGAGGCACGAGAGCGGCGGGGGGGGGGTGAGGGGGAAACTGAGGCACGGAGCGGCCGGGGGGGGGGAGAGAGGGGGAAACTGAGGCACGGAGCGGCGGGGGGGGGGAGGGGGGGAAACTGAGGCACGGAGCGGCCGGGGGGGGGGGAGAGAGGGGGAAACTGAGGCACGGAGCGGCGGGGGGGGATGAGGGGGAAACTGAGGCACGGAGCGGCCGGGGGGGGGGGGAGGGGGAAACTGAGGCACGGAGCGGCGGGGGGGGGGGGGGAGAGGGGGAAACTGAGGCACGGAGCGGCGGGGGGGGGGGTGAGGGGGGAACTGAGGCACGGAGGCGGCCGGTGGGGGGGAGGAGAGAGGGGGAAACTGAGGCACGGAGCGGCCGGGGGGGGGGGGGGGGAGGGGGGGAAACTGAGGCACGGAGCGGCGGGGGGGGGGATGAGGGGGAAACTGAGGCACGGAGCGGCCGGGGGGGGGGAGAGAGGGGAAAACTGAGGCACGGAGCGGCGGGGGGGGGGGGGGGGGAAACTGAGGCACGGAGCGGCGGGGGGGGGTGAGGGGGAAACTGAGGCACGGAGCGGCGGGGGGGGGGGGGGGGAAACTGAGGCACGGAGCGGCGGGGGGGGGGGGTGAGGGGGAAACTGAGGCACGGAGCGGCGGGGGGGGGGGAGAGAGGGGGAAACTGAGGCACGGAGCGGCGGGGGGGGGGGGGGGAGAGGGGGAAACTGAGGCACGGAGCGGCGGGGGGGGGAGAGAGGGGGAAACTGAGGCACGGAGCGGCCGGGGGGGGGGGGGGGGGGGAAACTGAGGCACGGAGCGGCGGGGGGGGGGGTGAGGGGGAAACTGAGGCACGGAGCGGCGGGGGGGGGGGGTGAGAGGGGGAAACTGAGGCACGGAGCGGCCGGGGGGGGGGGGGGGGGGGGAAAACTGAGGCACGGAGCGGCGGGGGGGGGGAGAGGGGAGCGGACACTGAGGCACCGGAGCGGCGGGGGGCAGGAGGGGGCGGGACATCTGAGTGCACGGGAGCGGCGGGGCTGGGACACGGATGTGAGGTGAGGGAAACGAGTGCACGGGAGGGCGGGGGGGGGTGAGGGGGAAAACTGAGGCACGAGGGAGCGGCGGGGGGTGTGCGAGGAATAGGCACGGATCCGCGGGGGGGGGGGAAGGGGGCTGGGCATCGGCGCGGCTCATCGGCACACGCGGGGGGGCAAGGGGGTGTTTGGACACGTGTGTGCTCATGGACACGTGTGTGCTCATGGACATGTGTGTGCTCATGGACATGTGTGTGGTCATGGACACACGTGCGCGAGGAGATGGATCCCCTGGGAGGGGGGGAAGCGGGTGTTTGTACATGTGTGTGCTCATGGACACGCGTGTGCGAGGAGATGGATCCCCTGGGGGTTCACATGTGGATGCACATGCGTGTGTGTGTGCTCCTGCACACGCATGTTCCTACACATGTGTCTCCCTGCACACGCGTGTGCGTGCGACCACCTCCTCCCCCCGGCCCTCCCCGCACCACCTGCCCCACACACGCGTGTGAGGAGCCTCCTCCCCCCCCACCCCCTGCCCCCGTAGGCCCGTGTTGCTCGTGTGTCCCCCCACGCACACGCATGTCCCTCCCCCTGCACACGCGTGTTCCCCCCCACGCACACACATGTCCCTCCCCCCACACACACGTGTCCCTCCCCACACACACGTGTCCCCCCCACACACACATGTGAGGAGCCTCCTCCCCCCCGACCCCCTGCCCCCGTAGGCCCGTGTCGCTCGTGTGTCCCCCCCCCGCACACACATGTCCCTCCCCTGCACATGCATGTCCCTCCCCCCGCACACACATGTCCCTCCCCCCGCACACGCGTGTTCCCCCCCCTGCACACGCGTGTCCCTCCCCCCCGCACACGCATGTTCCCCCCCCGCACACGCGTGTGAGGAGCCTCCTCCCCCCCGACCCCCTGCCCCCATAGGCCCGTGTCACTCGTGTGTCCCCCCACGCACACGCATGTCCCTCCCCCCGCACACGCGTGTCCCTCCCCCTGCACACGCGTGTCCCTCCCCTGCACACGTGTGTTCCCCCCCCCGCACATGCATGTCCCCCCCCCACACACGTGTGAGGAGCCTCCTCCCCCCCGACCCCCTGCCCCCGTAGGCCCGTGTCACTCGCATGTTCCTCCCCCCCGCACACGCGTGTCCCCCCCACACACACGTGTGTGAGGAGCCTCCTCCCCCCCCCACCCCCTGCCCCCGTAGGCCCGTGTCGCTCGTGTGTTCCCCCACGCACACGCATGTCCCTCCCCCCGCACACGTGTGTCCCTCCCCCCGCACACGTGTGTCCCTCCCCCCGCACACGCGTGTTCCCCCACACGTGTGTGGGGAGCCTCCTCCCCCCTGACCCCTTGCCCCTGAAGGCCCGTGTCGCTCGTGTGTCCCCCCACGCACACGCATGTCCCTCCCCCCGCACACGCGTGTTCCCCCCCCCTGCACACGCGTGTTCCCCCCCCCCGCACACGCGTGTTCCCCCCCCGGGCGGCACCTGGACGCGGGACTCGGGGAGGCTGATCTTCACGGCCACCTCCTCGCGCATGAAGATGTCGGGGTAGCGGGTGCGGGCGAACAGGGCCTCCAGCACCTCCAGCTGCGCCCGCGTGAAGGTGGTGCGCTCCCGGCGCTGCTTCCGCGGGGGGGCTGCGGGGGGGGGCGGGGGGGGGCCGGGGGGGGGGGTCAGGGGGGGGCGGGGGGAGACACCCCCCCCCCCAACACACCCCCACTTTGGGGGATACACACCCCAGTTTGGGGGGATCCCTCCATAAGGGGGGAGGAATTCCTCCATATGGGGGGGACCCATGGGGAAGGCGGTGGTTGGGGGGGGGTCAGGGGGGGTCAGGGGGGAGACACCCCCCCCCCAACACACACCCACTTTGGGGGATACACCCCCCCCCTCCCATTTTGGGGGGATCCCTCCATGGGGGGGGACCCATGGGGAAGGCAGTGGGGGGCAGGGGGGGGAAGGGGGGGGAAGGGGGAGCCCCCCCCCCAACACACACCCACTTTGGGGGATACACACACACACACCCCCCACCCCCACCCCCCCCGTGCAACGCCCCCCCCCCCCAGCTCCGTGCATCCCCCCCCAGGCCCCCGTGCAAGTCAAACGCCTCGTGCAAACCCCTCGTGCATCCCACCCCCGTGCAAGCCCCTTGTGCAAATCCCCTCTCTGCATTCTGCCCTCGTGCAAGCCCCTCGTGCAAGCCCCTCATGTGTCCCACTCTCGTGCAAGCCCCCCGTGCGAACCCCTCGTGCATCCTGTGCACTGACCCGTGTACCCCCCCTGCCACGGACCCCACCCTGGTGCACCCCGTGCAAGCCCCCGTGCAGCCCCCGTGCGGCCCCCATGCAGCCCCCGTGCAGTCCCCGTGCGAGCCCCTTGTGTGTCCCACCCCCATGCGAGCCCCTGTGCGAGTCCCCGTGCGAGCCCCCATGCGGCCCCCGTGCACCCCACGAGCCCCCGTGCAGCCCCCGTGCAAGCCCCCGTGTGAGCCCCCGTGCGAGCCCCCGTGCGAGCCCTCATGCAGTCCCCGTGCGAGCCCCGTGCAGCCCCTGTGCGAGCCCCCCGTGTGAGCCCCTTGTGTGTCCCACCCCCGTGCGAGCCCCCGTGCGAGTGCCCATGCAGCCCCCGTGCGAGCCCCCGTGCAAGTGCCCATGCAGCCCCCGTGCAGCCCCCGTGCAAGCCCCGTGCACCCCACGAGCCCCCGTGCAGCCCCCGTGCAAGCCCCCGTGCGAGCCCCCATGCAGCCCCGTGCAGCCCCCCGTGCAAGCCCCTGTGCGGGCCCCCATGCAGCCCCCGTGCAGTCCCCGTGCGAGCCCCTTGTGTGTCCCACCCCCGTGCGAGTCCCCGTGCAGCCCCCCATGCGGCCCCCGTGCACCCCACGAGCCCCCGTGCAGCCCCCGTGCAGCCCCCGTGCAGCCCCCGTGCAGCCCCCGTGCGCTGGCGCTCACCGGGGTAGCCGACGGCCGAGTGCAGCAGGTCCATGGCGGGCCCGGCCAGGCCCAGCCCGTTGACGGCGTAGTGCGGCTGCTTCACGTAGGACATCATGCTCCAGGCGGGGGGGCCGGGCACCGCCTGGGGGGCACGGGGGGGGGGTCAGGCACCCGTCGGCACCACGGGGCACCGCACGGCACCGTACAACACGGCATGGCACCGTACAACATGACATGGCACCGTACAACACGGCACGGCACCGTACAACATGGCATGGCACCGTACAACACGGCATGGCACCACACGGCACAGCACGGCACCATACAACACGGCACGGCACCATACAACATGACATGGCACCGTACAACACGGCACGGCACCATACAACAGGGCATGGCACTGTACAACATGGCATGGCACCGTACAACAGGGCATGGCACCACACGGCACAGCACGGCACCATACAACACGGCATGGCACCGTACAACACGGCACGGCACCATACAACATGACATGGCACCACACGGCACAGCACGGCATCGTACAACACGGCACCGTACAACACGGCATTGTACAACACGGCATTATACAACATGGCACGGCATCATACAACACGGCACCGTACAACATGGCACAGCACTGTACAACATGACCTGGCATCATATGACATGGCATCATACGACACGGCACGGCACCGTACAACACGGCATCGTACAACACGGCATCGTACAACACGGCACCGTACAACATGGCATCGTACAACACGGCATCGTACAACACGGCACCGTACAACATGGCATCATACAACACAGCACAGCACCGTACAACACGGCACTGTACAACATGGCACGGCACCGTACAACACGGCACAGCATCATACAACACAGCACGGCACCGTACAACACAGCATCATACAACATGGCATGGCACCACACGGCACAGCATCATACAACACCACATGGCACCATACAACACGGCACGGCATCATACAACACGGCATCATACAACACGGCACGGCACGGCACCACACGGCACAGCATGGCATCATACAACATGGCACGGCATCATACAACACAGCATCGTACAACATGGCATGGCACTGTACAACACGGCACCGCACAACACGGCACGGCATCATACAACACGGCACGGCACCACACGGCACAGCATGGCATCATACAACATGGCACGGCATCATACAACACAGCATCGTACAACATGGCATGGCACTGTACAACACGGCACCGCACAACACGGCACGGCATCATACAACACGGCACGGCACCGCACGGCACAGCACGGCACCATATGGCACAGCACGGCATCATACAACATGGCATGGCATCATACAACACGGCACGGCATCATACAACACGGCACGGCACCATATGGCACAGCATGGCACCATGTGGCATGTCACCACACAACACGGCATGGCACAGCGTGGGATGGCACCATATGGCACAGCGTGGGATGGCAAGGCACCGTGTGGCACCATGTGGCACAGCACGGCACCACACAACACGGCAAGGCACCGTGTGGCACCATGTGGCACGGCACGGCACCACACAACACGGCAAGGCACCGTGTGGCACCATGTGGCACGGCACGGCACCACACAACACGGCATGGCACCGTGTGGCACCATATGGCACAGCACGGCACCGTACAACACGGCATGGCGCGGGATGGCACGGCACCGTATGGCATGGCACCCTGTGGCACGGCACGGCACGGCAGGGCTCAGGGCAGCCCGGCACACCACGATATGGCACAGCATGGTAGAGTGCCGCCATGGCGCGGCGTGGCACACCGCGGCACGGCAAAGCACCACATGGCGCAGCCTGGCATGGCACAGCCCAGGACACCATGGCATGGCACGGGATCCCATGGCATGGCACAGCCCGGCACGGGACCCTACGGCACAACATGGGACACCGTGACATGGCATGACACAGGACACACCATGGCACAGCATGGCACGACGTGGCACACCGTGACATGGCACGGCACGGGACACCACAGCATGGCACAGCCCGGCACACCATGACACGGGACACAATGGCATGGCACAGCCTGGCACACCGCAACACGGGACACCATGGCATGACATGGCACAGCCCGGCACACGGTGACATGGGACACCGTGGCACGGCACAGCCTGGCACACCGTGGCATGACATGGGACACCATGGCACGGCACGGGACACCATGACATGGCACGGGACACCACAGCATGGCACAGCCCAGCACACCATGACACGGGACACCATGGCATGGCACAGGACACCATGGCATGGCACAGCCTGGCACACCGTGGCATGACACGGGACACCATGGCATGGCACAGCCTGGCACACCGTGGCATGACACGGGACACCATGGCACGGCACGGGACACCATGGCATAGCCTGGCACACCGTGGCATGATACAACATGGGACATCATGGCACGGCACGGGACACCATGACACGGGACACCATGGCATGGCACAGCCTGGCACATCATGGCATGATACAACATGGGACACCATGGCACGGCACAGGACACCATGGCATAACACGGCACACCATGGCATGACACGACACGGCACACCATGGCACGACACGGCACACCATGGCACGGGACACCATGGCATGACACGGGACACCATGACACGGGACACCATGGCATGACACAGGACACCATGGCATGGCACAGCCTGGCACACCATGGCACAAGACAACACGGGACACCATGACACGGGACACCATGGCACGACATAGGACAGCACACCATGGCATGACACGGCACACCATGGCACGACACGGGACACCATGGCATGACACGACACGGCACACCATGGCATGACACGGGACACCATGGCATGGCACGACACGGCACACCATGACACAGGACACCATGGCATGACACAGGACACCATGGCATGGCACAGCCTGGCACACCATGGCACAAGACAACACGGGACACCATGGCATGACACGGGACACCATGGCACGACACGACACGGGACACCATGGCATGACACGACACGGGACACCATGGCATGACACAACACGGGACACCATGGCACGACACGGGACACCATGGCACAACACGGGACACCATGGCACGGGACACCATGGCATGGGACACCATGGCACAACACAACACGGGACACCATGGCACGGGACACCATGACATGGGACACCATGGCATGACACAACACGGGACACCATGACACGACACGGGACCCCATGGCACGGCACACGGTGACACACGGCGGCACCGGGTGTCCCCCCCGTGTCCTACCTGCACGCCCTGCGGTCCCCCGGCGCCGGGCGGGATGGGCAGGGGCTGCGGGGACAGAGGGGACACGTTGGGACCCCCGTGGGGACACCCCGGGGGCAGGGACACCCGCCCCGTCACCCGCTGTCACCGAGCCACTGCGGTCACCCCGTCCCCACGCCGGGGGAGGACACCCCGGAGCGGGTCACCCTGTCCCCAAAGCGGGGACAGAGACAGCGCCTTGTCCCCAAGACAGGGGGTGGCCGCCCCGGGGACGGTCACTCCGTCCCCCAGCTGGGGACAGAGCCGGTGGCTTGTCCCCGAGCCAAGGAAGGTCACCCCCGGGCCCAGATGCCACCGCCGAGGCAGGGGACAGAGCCGGCGGCTTGTCCCCGAGCCAGGGGATGTCACCCCGGAGCCGGGAACGCTGTCCCCAAGCCAAGGACAGCGGCGGTGGCTCGTCCTTGAGCCAGGGGAGGCCACCCCGAAGCTGGCCGCCGTCCCCCAGGCAAGGGACGGAGCTGGTGGCATGTCCCCAAGCCAAGGGACATCCTCCCGGGGCTGGTGACCGAGTCCCCGGGCTGGGGACAGAGGTGGTGGCTTCTCCACAGCCCAGGGGGACGTCACCCAAGGGCTGGTGACCCATCTCCCCCAGCTGGGGACAGAGACGGCGGCTTGTCCCCAAGCCAGGAGACATCTCCTGAGGGTTGGACACCCTGTCCCCACGCCGACGACGCAGCCAGTGGCTTGTCCCCAAGCAGGGGACATCACCCCAGGGTTGGCCACCACGCCAAGGGACAGAGTCCCGGTGGCCTGTCCCCAAGACAGGTGACATCTCCCCAGGGTTGGCCACCTCGCCAAGGGACAGAGTCCCGGTGGCCTGTCCCCAAGACAGGTGACATCTCCTGAGGGTTGGCCACCTCGCCAAGGGACAGAGACGGTGGCTTGTCCCCAAGACAGGTGACATCTCCTGAGGGTTGGCCGCCTCGCCAAGGGACAGAGACGGTGGCTTGTCCCCAAGACAGGGGACATCTCCCCAGGGTTGGCCACCTCGCCAAGGGACAGAGACGGTGGCTTGTCCCCAAGACAGGTGACATCTCCCCAGGGTTGGCCACCTCGCCAAGGGACGGAGACGGCGGCTTGTCCCCAAGACAGGTGACATCTCCCCAGGGTTGGCCACCTCGCCAAGGGACAGAGACGGTGGCTTGTCCCCAAGACAGGTGACATCTCCCCAGGGTTGGCCACCTCGCCAAGGGACAGAGTCCCGGTGGCCTGTCCCCAAGACAGGTGACATCTCCCCAGGGTTGGCCACCTCGCCAAGGGACACAGCCCCGGTGGCCTGTCCCCAAGCCCAGGTGGCATCACCCCAGCGCTGCCCAAGCTGGGGAGGGAGCCGGTGGCTTCCCCCCCCCCCCAACCCTAAACGTCCCCGGTCCCGTTTGGGGACACCCCAAGCCGTGCGTCCCCTGTCCCCCCCCCAAAACCCCGCGGGCCGGCGCCTACCTGCGGCGGTGACGGTGACGGCGGTGGCGGGGAAGGCGTCCCCGCGGCGGGGGGAGATTTAAGTAGGGCCCGGAGTGATGTCACCCGCCACCGCGCTGTCACTAATCCCCGGGGGGTGACATTGGCCCCGGCCCGGGGCTAATCCACCGCTGCCGGCAATTAACGCTCATCCCCTGCGATGGCGGATGGGGTGGGGGGGGTGGGGGTCCCACTGCTGTCACCCCCCCGTCCTCACACCAGGGGGGGGGGACACGCAGGGGTCCATAGGGGACCCCAGCACCCGCTTGGGGACACCGGTGTCCCTTTGGGGACCCCCACCCTGTTAATGGGGGGGGGTTAAACACCCCAACGGCGACAGGAGGGGTTGGGATGGGGGTGTGTCCGTCCCCCCCCGCCCCGATCAAACCTCGTTAATAACGAACCTCGTCAGCCCTAATTACGCTGGAGGCCGGGTAATTTGGTGGCTTCGTTAGGGCAAACGAAGGGACGAGGTGTCAGCCCTTTTCCGACCCCCCCGGGGGTCACTTTGGGGGTCTGGGATTGGGGAGGGGGGGGAGGAGGGGGCCGGGGGGGGGGGGTCCCTCGGGGTTGTGGTGGGGGGGGGGGGAATGTGTGTGTCCCCCCTTCCATGGGGCTAATCCCAGGGACAGCTGCCACGTCTGAGCCCCGGGGCCGGGGACACGTGGGGCCGGGGACCCCCAACCGAGGGGCAGCCGGGGGGGCTGGGGTGGTGGGGGCAGGAAGAGGAAGGGGGAGGGGGCACAGAACAACCCCCCCGGCCCCCCCACCCAGTGCAGCCCCCCCCGCTCAGTGGGACCCCCCCCCCCCCAAATCCCACAGTGACCCCCCCAATAATCCCCCAGGCACCCCCCCCCAAATCCCACATGGAGCCCCCCACCCCCCCCCCCCCCCCAGATTCCATGGGGATCCTCAAATCCTGCAGGGCCCCCCCTCAAATCCTGCTGGGCCCCCAGATCCTGCAAGGACACCCCCCCCCTCCTCAAATCCCACAGGGACACTCGAATCCCACAGACCCCAAAAATCCTACAGGGACCCCCCCTTTGAAATCCCACAGGGACTCCCCCCCCCCCAAATCCTCCAGGGACACCGTTCCCCCCCCCCCCCCAATCCCACAGGGCCCCCAAATCCTGCAGGGACCCCCCCTCAAATCCTAGAGGGTTCTCCCTAAATCCCATAGGGACCCTCCCCAAATCCCACAGGGAATCCCCTAAATCCCACAGAGGAGACCCCCCACACCCAACAGGGACCCCCAAATCCCACATGGACACCCCCTCCCCCCCCCAAAAAATCCTGCAGGAACCCCCCCCTCAAATCCTAGAGTGTTCCCCCTAAATCCCATAGGGACCCCCCCCCCTCAAATCCCACAGGGAATCCCCTAAATGCCACACCCAAGAGGGACCCCCAAATCCCACATGGACACCCCCCCCCCAAAAAATCCTGCAGGGACCCCCCCTCAAATCCTAGAGGGTTCCCCCTAAATCCCATAGGGACCCCCCCCCAAATCCCACAGGGAATCCCCTAAATCCCACAGAGGAGACCCCCCACACCCAACAGGGACCCCCAAATCCCACCTGGACACCCCCCCCCCCCCCCCCCCCGCAAAAAATCCCGCAGGGCCCCCCCCGGCCCCGCAGCCGCCGAGCAGCTGGGAGGAGAGTGTTGAAATCGGGATGATTAGTTTGTTTTTCAGACGCGGGGATTTGGGGCTGATTAACCCTAATCCCCATGCCGAGGGGGGGGGGACACACACGGGGGGGGGGGGGGCACGGCGCAGATGTGGCTGGCAGTGGGAGGGGGAGAACAGCAGCCCCCCCCCCCCCCCCCAAAAAAACCACCCCATGGGGGTGTGGGGGGCACAGCATCGCTCAGACCCTTCCCGAATCGTTAAGATTTTAATCCGGGGCAGGGGGGGGCCAAGCCTCGAACCCCTAATTAAATCCTCATGAATTAAGGGAAAGTGGCCCCAAAATGCGGCTGCTCGTTACCCTCGTTACCGCTAATTGTCTTTTTCGGGGTCCCTCCCTGCCTGGTGGGGGTGCTGGGGTTGGGGGGGGGGGTGGTGCAGGGGGGCACATGCCCCAATTTCCCCATTTCTGGAGAAAAAACGGCAATGGGTGAACGCACTTATTCGCTTGTTTTTCCATCTATGGTTATATTAAAATATCTGTATTTCTATAAAACTATAGTGCTATTTATGGGAACTATCTGCCCGCGTTTATATAAAATTATAGCTCTGTTTAGATAAAAATATATATAATTTATACCTTGTATATAAAAGTGTCCTGTACGTATCTAAAATATCACCGCGTTTGTCTCAAATGCATCTGTATCTATAGAAAAGTGTCTAAAATACATCCGTATTTGTGCCTGTTTCTAGAAAACGTCAAGATTTAGCTAAAATACGCCGATATTTCTACAAGATGCACCTATATTTATCTAAAATATACCCATATTTCTACAAGATGCACCTATATTTACGTAAAATATACCTATATTTAAATAAGCTGTACTTACGTTTCCATAAGATACATCTATATTCACCTCAAATACCCCCACATTCACCTGAAAACTCCATATTTCTATAAAACCAGAGCTCTATAAAAATCCATTGCTATTTATTAAAAAAAATAAAATAAAATAAAACAAAACTCCCGATTTGTATTTCAAAAATCTCTCCGTGTTCCCTCTCCCAACGCCCCACCCAGCGCCCCCCCCTTTTTTTTTTTTTTTGCCCCCCCCAAAAAATCTCTATTTTGAAGGCGAAATCTCCCCTTTGCCGGGGTTTTGGGGTAGGGCTGCCCCCCACCCCCCCCCACATCCCCCGGCCCCGTTTTGGGGGGGAGGGCACCCCGTCCTCAGGTGCCCCCCCCCAGCCCCGCGGCCCCCTAATCCCGATTAGGGTGGCTCAGGGCGGGGAGGGGGGGGCCTCTAAATTTAACACCGGGGTGTCAGGAACAATCACGTCAGCGCCCCGGGGGTAATCTGGCCCCGCGCCCCCCCCCCCCGAAATCTCCCCAAAAAGGGAGAGGTGGGGGGGAGGGAAAAATCCAACCCTCCCCCCCGGACCCCAAATTAAAAGCCCCGGAGCCGCTCTCGGAATTGCGAGTTTTGGGGATTTATTTGTAAGAAAGCGGAGATGGGCGGGGCTGGGATTAACGAGGAAGGAAACGAGGAGGATAACGGTGACCAGCGACGGGTTTTTCTTTATTCCGGGCGGAGAAAACGCGGCCGGTACAAAGCTCCAATGCACCCGAGGGGAAAGGAAGCCGGGGGAGAACGTGGGGGGTGTGTTGTCGTGTCCCCCCCCCCTCCAACCCCGTGCCAGCCTAGGGGGGGGGCGGGCAGAAATCGGAGCCGTCGTGAAGCTGAAGCCCCAAAACTCCGCTTTCCACGGCCAAAAAAGACGCCGGGTTTGTGTAGAAAAACCAGGGATTTCAAAAACTGCCCCACCCCCTCTTCTATATATATTTTTTTTTTTTTTTTGCAGCTAAGAGGGGGAAAAAAAAAAGTGTACAAAAAGGGGGGGGAAAAAAAAGAAGAAAAAGAAAAAAGGAAAAAAATCCCCAAAAAGTCTCATAAACCCCTTGCGTGTCATGAACGGAGTCAGCCCTCGCGACGTGTGCCAGCAGGAGAAACCCCCTAACCGCCCCCCCACCCCCACCCAAAAAAATAACCCCCCCTAAATCTCCATCCCACCCCAAATCTCTCCTACCGCCCCGGCCGGCTGCCCTAAGCCCGTTCGCCGCGGATGCGCCGCGCCAGCTGGATGTCCTTGGGCATGATGGTCACCCTCTTGGCATGGATGGCGCAGAGGTTGGTGTCCTCGAAGAGACCCACCAGGTAGGCTTCGCTGGCCTCCTGCCGGGAGAGAGCCGCCGGCTCAGCCCGGAGGGGTTTTAACACCCCCCGGGGAGGCGGCGAGGGGGGAATATTTGGGGTGGGGGGGAATATTTTGGGGGGTGGGGGGGGGATTTACCCCCTCTCCGGGGGGGATGCGTCTCACCTGCAGCGCCCCGATGGCAGCGCTCTGGAAACGTAGGTCGGTTTTGAAGTCCTGGGCAATCTCCCGGACCAGGCGTTGGAAGGGCAGTTTACGGATCAGCAGTTCCGTGGATTTCTGGTAGCGGCGGATCTCCCGGAGAGCCACCGTGCCGGGCCTGCAAAAAGGATTTTTCACCACTTAAAACCTCGTGAATAAAAATCGCTCTTGGGTGTAAAAGCAGTTTGTGCCTCAGGTCGCACCGGGCAGGGCTTACGGACACCCCCAGGGGACCCAACGGCCACCGCGGCCTGCCGAGGGCGACACCGGCCCCCCGTTACCTGTAACGATGGGGCTTCTTGACTCCCCCCGTGGAAGGCGCGCTCTTCCTGGCGGCCTTGGTGGCCAACTGCTTCCTCGGCGCCTTCCCGCCGGTGGATTTCCGAGCCGTCTGCTTGGTGCGGGCCATACCGGCCGGTCAGAGCCTGCCCGAGAAGGGAGGGGAGAAGGCCGCCGATGGGCTCCAGGGAGCGAAGGGCGAGCCGGGCCGTTAGCGGGCGGGGAGGGGCAGAAGGGCTCCGGGGCCGCTCCCCAGGCCTCGAGGGGGGAAGCGGGCTGAGGAGAAGCGGCGGGTCGGGGGCCGAGCCGGGCCCAGGCGAGCCGCCATGGCCTGGCCGCGCCGCGCTGAGGCGGAAGCCCCCACCATCCCCTCGCCGCCCGGGGACTACAACTCCCAGCAGACTCCGCGCCGCGTCACGTAATTGCCTGGCGGCGCTCAACCAATGGGCTGGCGCCCTGCAAGCCTCCCCTCAGACGGACGCGCTTCTCGGCCTATCCTCTTCCCGCGCCGCCGCCCGCCGCAGCCAACCAGCGGCCGGCGGCACACGGAAGGCGGGACTAGCGTCTCCTCAGACGACCCCGGCGCCGGGCCCCCCCCCTCCCTCCCTCCCTCCTTTCCCGTTCCCCCCCCCCATTCCTGCCGTGGCCGCCGTTCTCATCCAGCGCCCCGTTACCTGCCGTGCCCGGCTGGAACCGTCGAGGGGGAACCGGGGAAGGGAGAGGGGCGGGGAGAGGGGGAGGGGGAGAAATGAACCGGCGGTGGGTGCTCTCGCTGCCTTCCCGCCTTTCCCGGCACAAAATGGCGGGGCCGGCGGCCGTTTACCCGTCATGCACCGCGGCGGGGGGGAGGAGGAGGTCGGCTGAGGTGAGGCGGGGCGGCCGCCATCTTGTGACCCGCCGCCCTCATGGCGGGCCGCGGCAGGCCTCAGGGCCTCTACGCACACGCACGGCCCCCAAGACTAGAGATTTCAACCCCAAATTAAGTGGAAAAGACAAAAAAGGGAAAAGATCATCACACTCCCCGGCCTGAAGGAGCATCCTGGCGCCTTCAGGTAGCGCGTCACTGTTTCACCATTTCCCAGCGGCAGGAAGGGGGAGGCTTTAATCCTGTTTTTAATCCGCCCCATGCGGCAGAAGGGCTGCCTCGCCTCATGCATTCACCCTCACGGGAAGGAATTTCTTCCCAATATCAAAATCTCCCCTCTCCTGGTGAGCTGCTCCTCCGCTAACACCCCCAAAGCCTTCTCTTCAGGGCTGGTCTCGAGGCCTTCTCCCGTCCCAAAGCCGCTGCTTCGTTTTTATTAGGTCCAAACGAGGGGATTGGAGTTCGTTAAGGTCCAAATGAAGGGACTGGAATTCCTTAGGTCCAAACGAGGGGATGGAGATGGAGGGGATGGAGATTGTTGGGTTCAAACAAAGGGATTGGAGTTCATTTGGTCCAAATGAGGGGATTGGAGCTTGTTGGGTCCAAACGAGGGGATGGGGATCGTTAGGTCCAAATGAGGGGATGAAGATCCTTGGGTCCAAATGAGGGGATTAGAGTTTGTTAGGTCCAAATGAGGGGATGAAGATCGTTGGGTCCAAATGAGGGGATGGAGATCCTTGGGTCCAAATGAGGGGATTAGAGTTCGTTAGGTCCAAACGAGGGGATAGAGATCGCTGGGTCAAAACAAGGGGATGGAGATTGTTGGGTCCAAATGAGGGAACGGAGCTCGTTGGGTCCAAACAAAGGGATTGGAGTTCGTTAGGTCCAGACGAGGGGTTGGGAGATTGTTAGGTCCAAACGAAGGGACTGGAGTTCGTTAGGTCCAAACGAAGGGACTGGAGTTTGTTGGGTGCAAATGAGATGGAGACTGTTGGGTCCGAACGAGAGGATGGAGATCGAGGTGACTGGAGTTCGTTAGATCCAAATGAGGGGATGGAGATCGTTAGGTCCAAATGAGATGGAGATCATTGGGTCCAAATGAGGGGATGGAGCTCATTAGGCTCATTAGGGAGGAGCCCAGAGCAGCTTCTCACCGCGTGCAAAAAACACCCAAATCTGCCTCAAATTTTCCACCACTTTATTCCAGAAAGGCCACCAAGCCGCGCCAGCGTTACAGAAGGCCACCGGAACAGCGGGGACAAGCCACCGCCAGGCAGAAACGGGGACAAATAATTAAATTAGATCATTTCTCTATATTTTTTGACTTTTTTTTTTTTTTTTTTTTTTTTCTTATTTTCAGGTTCGGCGCCAGCTTTTTGGGGCAGATAAAGCCGAAAAAACCAAAGGTCGGAGGAAATCGGTTGCAGCGGCGAAGGCGGTTAGTGCGGAGGGAGGGGACGTGGGGGGGGCGGGGGGGGGGGACGGGATGGGACACACACAAAGCTCGACGGCCACCCGCCGCGTTGTCACCGGCGTCCTGCGCGGTGACGTCGGGGCCCGGCGCCCGGCGGTGGCCGTTTCGGCCGGTCCCGTCATGGAGCGCTCGGCCGGTGCCAGCGCGGCGGGGGCCAGGGGGGGCTGCGGGAGGACAACAGCGGGGTTGGTGGCATCGCCGGTGACGGCCCCCCTCCCCCCCCCCCGCCTCATTAGAGGGGTCCAGAGCCTCGTTAGGGGGTCGTACCTTCGTTAGGGGGCCTGGTGACTATGCCAGGAGGGCTTTGATGGCGGCCACGATCTTTTGGAGTTTGGCATCGGTGTCCACGAAGCCGTCACCATTCTGGGGGGGGGGGAATGACAGCAGGGACAGTGATGGATAGGGCCGGGGGGGCTGGCACACCCCGGGGGGGCACTGGGGGGGGGGACGGACAAGGTGTCGGGGAGGTGGGGGACACGCTGAAGAGGGGATATGGTGTTGGGGGGGGACACACAGGGTGCTGGGGTGGGGGACAAGGTGTCGGGGGGGGGGACATGGGGGGGGACGACGTGTCAGGGAGGGGGGACATGGTGCTGAGGGGGCTGTGACATGCTGGGGAGGGGGACAAGGTGTCAGGGAGGGGGGGACACCGGGGGGACAAGGTGTCAGGGAGGGGGGACATGGTGGTGAGGGGGCTGTGACATGCTGGGGAGGGGGACAAGGTGTCAGGGAGGGGGGACACACTCGGGGGGGACATGGCATTGGGGGGGTGACACGCTGGGGAGGGGGACAAGGTATCGGTTGGGGGGGGGAACGTGCTGGGGAGGGGGCCATGGCCCTGGGGAGGGGGAACATGGCGTCGGGGAGGGGGGGGACGATACAGTGTCGGGGGGGGGGACGACGACATGGCACCGGGGGGGGGGTCACCCACCTTCTTGGAGTGGACCAGGCGCCCGCCCACCGTCACTTCAAACCATCCTGTCACCTCCCGTGTCCCCTGGCCGCTCTGGGGGGGGGGGGAGACGACATTGGGGGGGGGTCACCTGGGTCCCGGCTGTCCCTTGTGTCCCCCCCCCAGTGTGTCCCGTCCCCGTCCCCCCCCCCCATCACTCACCACCTCCAGCATCCCTGGGAAGCGCCGCTCCAGCTGCTGCTTGAGCTGCTGGTACTGAAAACGGGGGGGGGTCACACCCCTGTCGCTTTTGGGGGGGCCCCCTGCCCCTGGGGGGGGGGTCACCCTTGTCCCTTTGTGGGGGGGGACAAGGGGGGGGGGACAGAAGGCTCACCTTGGGGCTGTAGCCTCAGGCTCCACTGCGGGGGGGGGGGGGCGGGTGGTCAGTGGGAGGGGGAGCCCTGCAAAGGGACACCCCCCCCGGGCACAGGGACCCCCAAAACTGGGCACGAGGACCCCCCCGTGGGAAAAGGGGACACCCCCCTCCCCCGGGACAGGGATCCCCCAAACTGAGTGCAGAGACTCCCCAAACTGGGCACAGAGACCCCCCCCACCCCATCACGGGGACCCCCCCCGGGCACAGAGACCCCCCCCAAGCCGGGCACAGGGGACCCCCCCCCCCCGTGGGAACAGGGGGACCCCCCGGGCACAGGGGCCCCCCCCCCCCCCAAACCGGGCACAGGGACCCCCTCGTGTGAACGGCCCCCCCCCCCCGGCACGGGGACACCCCCCCCCCGGGCACGGGGCCCCCCCGAAGCGGTGCCCCCGCCCCACCAGTAGAGCACGGAGACGCGCAACGGGGCGGCCATGGCTGCGGCTGCGCGCTGCGGAGGGACCGCCCCCCCCCGCACGGGCCCCCCCCAGTATCACCAGTGCCTGCCCAGTACAACCAGTGCCGCCTCTCCAGTATAACCCAGTACACCCAGTGCCGCCTCCCCCGTATAACCCAGTACACCCAGTGCCGCCTCCCCAATATAACCAGTACCGCCTCCCCAGTATAACCCAGTACACCCAGTGCCGCCTCCCCAGTATAACCAGTGCCGCCTCCCCCATATAACCCAGTACGCCCAGTGCCGCCTCCCCAATATAACCAGTACTGCCTCCCCAGTATAACCCAGTACACCCAGTGCCGCCTCCCCAATATAACCAGTGCCGCCTCCCCAGTATAACCCAGTATGCCCAGTGCCGCCTCCCCAGTATAACCAGTGCCGCCTCCCCAGTATAACCCAGTACACCCAGTGCCGCCTCCCCAATATAACCAGTGCCGCCTCCCCAGTATAACCCAGTACGCCCAGTGCTGCCTCCCCAGTATAACCAGTGCCGCCTCCCCAGTATAACCCAGTACACCCAGTGCCGCCTCCCCAATATAACCAGTGCCGCCTCCCCAGTATAACCCAGTACGCCCAGTGCCACCTCCCCAGTATAACCCAGTATGCCCAGTGCCGCCTCCCCAGTATAACCAGTGCCGCCTCCCCAGTATAACCCAGTACGCCCAGTGCCGCCTGCCCAGTATAACCAGTGCCGCCTCCCCAGTATAACCCAGTACGCCCAGTGCCGCCTCCCCAATATAACCAGTACCGCCTCCCCAGTATAACCCAGTACGCCCAGTGCCGCCTCCCCAGTATAACCAGTGCCGCCTCCCCAGTATAACCCAGTACGCCCAGTGCCGCCTCCCCAATATAACCAGTGCCGCCTCCCCAGTATAACCCAGTACGCCCAGTGCTGCCTCCCCAGTATAACCAGTGCCGCCTCCCCCGTATAACCCAGTACACCCAGTGCTGCCTCCCCAATATAACCAGTGCTGCCTTCCCAGTCTGACCATCACCTCCTCCCCAGTATAACCCAGTACACCCAGTGCCGCCTCCCCAGTATAACCCAGTATACCCAGTGCCGCCTCCCCAGTATAACCAGTGCCGCCTCCCCAGTCTGACCATCACCTCCTCCTCAGTATAACCCAGTATACCCAGTGCCGCCTCCCCAATATAACCAGTACCGCCTCCCCAGTATAACCCAGTACGCCCAGTGCCGCCTCCCCAGTATAACCAGTGCCGCCTCCCCAGTATAACCCAGTACACCCAGTGCCGCCTCCCCAATATAACCAGTGCCACCTCCCCAGTCTGACCATCACCTCCTCCCCAGTATAACCCAGTACACCCAGTGCCGCCTCCCCAGTCTGACCATCACCTCCTCCCCAGTATAACCCAGTACACCCAGTGCTGCCTCCCCAATATAACCAGTGCCGCCTCCCCAGTACATCCAGTCCCGCCCCCCCAGTCCCGCCCAGCGCTCCCAGTGCCGCCCCCCCCCGTCCCTCCTAGTGCTCCCGGTCCCTCCCAGCGCTCCCAGTCCCGCCCCCCCAGTCCCTCCCAGCGCTCCCAGTCCCGCCCAGCGCTCCCAGTCCCGCCCCCCCCAGTCCCTCCCAGCGCTCCCGGTCCCTCCCAGCGCTCCCAGTCCCGCCCAGCGCTCCCAGTGCCGCCCCGCGCCTGGTGCGGGATGGGGCCGGGGCCGGGGCCGGGGCCGGGGGGGCGGCGGCGCTGAGCGGGGGGGGCCCGGGGGGGGGGGGTGTCCGGTCCGGCGCCCCCCGCTGCCGGCGCCATGGGCGAATGGACCATCCTGGAGCGGCTGCTGGAGGCGGCGGTGCAGCAGCACTCCACCATGATCGGGAGGTGAGCGGGGGGGGGACACCCCCCCAGCCCCGCGGGGGGGCGCGGGACACCCCCCCCACGGCCCCACCCACCCCCCGGGGGGGGCACGGGGCGCCCCCCGCCCTCCCATACCCCCCCCACGGTCCCACCGACCCCCCGGGGGGGGCACGGGGCGCCCCCGCCCTCCCATACCCCCCCCCCACGGTCCCACCGACCCCCCGGGGGGGCCACGGGGCGCCCCCGCCCTCCCAGACCCCCCCCACGGTCCCACCGACCCCCCGGGGGGGCCACGGGGCGCCCCCGCCCTCCCATACCCCCCCCACGGTCCCACCGACCCCCCCCCCCGGACCCACAGACCCCCGCCCTGGGGGGGGCACGGGGCGCCCCCACCCTCCCAGACCCCCCCCCCCACGGCCCCACCGACCCCCCGGGGGGGGGCACGGGGCGCCCCCACCCTCCCAGACGCCCCCCCACGGTCCCACCGACCCCCCGGGGGGGACACGGGGCACCCCCACCCTCCCAGACCCCCCCCATGGACCCACAGACCCCCGCCCTGGGGGGGGCACGGGACACCCCCACCCTCCCACCGACCCCCCCGGGGGGGGGACACATGGGATTACACCCCCCCCCGATTTATCGACCCCCCCCAAACCCACTGACACCCCCCTCCCCCATCGTCCCACCGACCCCCCCCGGGGGGACATGGGGCCCCCCCATTGAGTCACGGACACCCCCCCCAGACCCATCGCCCCCCCCCCCCAGGTCCCTGTTGGGGGGGGCATCGGCCACGTCTTGGGGACTCCCGTGTCCCCGGTGAGGGGTGGGGGGGGGACAGGGGACAGTCCCTGCGTGTCCCCCGCCAGCGGTGTGTCCCCAAACCTGCCCCCCCCGTGTCCCCCCAAACCGTCACCCTGTCCCCAAAACTGTCACCCTGTCCCCAAACCTGCCCCCGTGTCCCCCCAAACTGTCACCCTGTCCCCAAACCTGCCCCCGTGTCCCCCCCAAAACTGTCACCCTGTCCCCAAACCTGCCCCCTGTCCCCAAACCTGCCCCCCCGTGTCCCCCCAAACCGTCACCCTGTCCCCAAAACCGTCACCCTGTCCCCAAACCTGCCCCCGTGTCCCCCCAAACTGTCACCCTGTCCCCAAAACCGTCACCCTGTCCCCAAACCTGCCCCCGTGTCCCCCCCAAAACTGTCACCCTGTCCCCAACCCTGCCCCTTGTGTCCCTGTGTCCCCAAACCTGCCCCGTGTCCCCCCAAACCCACACCCTGTGTCCCCCCAAACTATCACCCTGTCCCCAAACCTGCCCCCCGTGTCCCCCCAAACCTGCCCCCCGTGTCCCCCCAAACTGCCACCGTGTCCCCAAACCTGCCCCCTCCGTGTCCCCAGCCCCGCGCCCCCCCTCCCGCCGCGCCGCTGGGGGTCCCACTGTCCCCCCCCCGACCCTCGGCAGGGCCCCGCCGCGGGGGACGAGCAGGTCAGGGGTGGTGGCACGTGGGGACGCGGGGGGCCGGGAAGGTCCCGGGGGGACCAGGTGGGAGCTGGGGGACAGGTCTAGGTCAGCCCCACATGTCTGGGGCCAGGTAGGACCCATGTGTCCGGGTCCAATCCACGTGTCCAGGTCCAGGTAGGACCCACGTGTCCGGGTAGGACCAAGTTCTCCAGGTCCAACCCACGTGTCTGGGCCCAGGTAGGACCCACATGTCCATGTCCAACTCATGTGTCCAGGTAGGACCAAGTTCTCCAGGTCCAACCCACGTACCTGGGGCCAGGTAGGACTCACATGTCCATGTCCAACTCGTGTGTCCAGGTAGGACCAAGTTCTCCAGGTCCAACCCATGTGTCTGGGCCCAGGTAGGACCCACATGTCCATGTCCAACTCGTGTCCAGGTAGGACCAAGTTCTCCAGGTCCAACCCATGTGTCCGGGGCCAGGTAGGACCAAGTTCTCCAGGTCCAACCCATGTGTCCGGGCCCACATAGGACCAAGTTCTCCAGGTCCAACCCATGTGTCCGGGGCCAGGTAGGACCAAGTTCTCCAGGTCCAACCCACGTATCTGGGGCCAGGTAGGACCCACATGTCCATGTCCAACTCGTGTCCAGGTAGGACCAAGTTCTCCAGGTCCAACCCACGTGTCTGGGCCCAGGTAGGACCCACATGTCCATGTCCAACTCATGTGTCCAGGTAGGACCAAGTTCTCCAGGTCCAACCCACATATCTGGGGCCAGGTAGGACTCACATGTCCATGTCCAACTTGTGTCCAGGTAGGACCAAGTTCTCCAGGTCCAACCCATGTGTCCAGGCCCAGGTAGAACCAACTTCTCCAGGTCCAACCCATGTATCCGGGGCCAGGTAGGACCAAGTTCTCCAGGTCCAACCCATGTGTCCAGGCCCAGGTAGGACTCACATGTCCATGTCCAACTCGTGTGTCCAGGTAGGACCAAGTTCTCCAGGTCCAACCCACGTGTCCAGGCCCAGGTAGGACCAAGTTCTCCAGGTCCAACCCACGTATCTGGGGCCAGGTAGGACCAAGTTCTCCAGGTCCAACCCATGTGTCTGGGCCCAGGTGGGACCCACATGTCCATGTCCAACTCATGTGTCCAGGTAGGACCAAGTTCTCCAGGTCCAACCCACATATCTGGGGCCAGGTAGGACCCACATGTCCATGTCCAACTCATGTGTCCAGGTAGGACCAAGTTCTCCAGGTCCAACCCACATATCTGGGGCCAGGTGGGACCCACATGTCCATGTCCAACTTGTGTCCAGGTAGGAGCAAGTTCTCCAGGTCCAACCCATGTATCCGGGCCCAGGTAGGACCAAGTTCTCCAGGTCCAACCCATGTGTCTGGGCCCAGGTAGGACCCACATGTCCATGTCCAACTCATGTGTCCAGGTAGGACCAAGTTCCCCAGGTCCAACCCACGTGTCCAGGCCCAGGTAGGACCAAGTTCTCCAGGTCCAACCCATGCCCCCGGGCCCAGGCAGGCCCCACACACCCCCAGGTCCAGGTGGTGGCGCCCCCACATCTCTCCCTCCCCTCGAGCAGGATCCTGCTGACGGTGGTGGTCATCTTCCGCATCCTCATCGTGGCCATCGTGGGGGAGACGGTGTACGAGGACGAGCAGACCATGTTCATGTGCAACACCCTGCAGCCGGGCTGCAACCAGGCCTGCTACGACAAGGCCTTCCCCATCTCCCACATCCGCTACTGGGTCTTCCAGATCATCCTGGTCTGCACCCCCAGCCTCTGCTTCATCACCTACTCCGTCCACCAGTCGGCCAAGCAGCGGGAACGCCGCTATTCCTTCCTCTACCACCCGCTCTTGGAAAACCGCGACGTCAAAAAAACCAAAGCCCTCGGCGGGACGCCGGCGTCCGGCCCCGAGGCCGGGGGCTGCAAGGAGGAACCCGACGCTTTGGAAACCAAAGAGCTTCCGGGACCCCCCCAGCGCCCCCAGTTCCGCGTCTCCAAAACCAAACGCCAAGAAGGTATTTCCCGGTTTTACGTCATCCAGGTGGTTTTCCGCAACGCTCTGGAGATCGGTTTTTTAGCCGGGCAGTATTTCCTCTACGGTTTTAACGTGCCGGCCATTTTCGAGTGCGACCGTTACCCTTGCGTCAAGGAGGTGGAATGTTACGTCTCCCGCCCTACGGAAAAAACCGTCTTCCTGGTGTTCATGTTCGCCGTCAGCGGCGTCTGCGTCCTCCTCAACCTGGCCGAGCTCAACCACCTGGGCTGGCGCAAGGTCAAGGCCGCCGTCCGCGGGGCGCAGGCGCGGCGCAAATCCCTGGTGGAAATCCGAAAAAAGGACTTTTCCCCTCCTCCGCCCCATCCCCCCCCACCACCACCCCCCCCACCCCCCCCAGCCCTGGGCCGGACGCAGTCCAGCGAGTCGGCCTATGTCTGAACAGCCCCCCCCCCCCCATCTTCATTCCTGGGGGGGGGGGCACACGACGCGGTGCTCTGTGTGTGTGACCCCCCCCCCCAGATCGCCACAAGGGCTGGCGGTGGCCGTCAACCGCGTCACAACATGGTGCAAGTGAAGGGGGGGGGGCCACAATCCACCCCCACCCACCCCCCCCAATGCCGACAGCCTCCGGGCTGGGGGGGGGAAGGGGAAATGGGGGGGGGGGGTATTTATTTGGAAAGGGGGGGTATTTATTTGGAGGGGGGGTGTGTGTATTTATTTGATGCAGGATGTGTTTAGTTGGGGGGGAGTATTTATTTGGGGGGGTATTTATTTGGGGGGGTATTTATTTGGGGGGGTATTTATTTGGGGGGGTATTTATTTGGGGGGGTATTTATTTGGGGGGTATTTATTGGGGGGTGTGTGTATTTATTTGATGCAGGATGTGTTTAGTTGGTGGGGGAGTATTTATTTGGGGGGGGTATTTATTTGGGGGGGTATTTATTTGGGGGGTATTTATTGGGGGGGGTTGTGTATTTATTTGATGCAGGATGTGTTTATTTGGTGGGGGGGTATTTATTTGGGGGGGTTATTTATTTGATGCAGGATGTGTTTAGTTGGGGGGGGGTATTTATTTGGGGGGGTATTTATTGGGGGGGGGGTTGTGTATTTATTTGATGCAGGATGTGTTTATTTGGTGGGGGGGTATTTATTTGGGGGGGGTTATTTATTTGATGCAGGATGTGTTTAGTTGGGGGGGGTATTTATTTGGGGGGGTATTTATTTGGGGGGGGTTGTGTATTTGATGCAGGATGTGTTTAGTTGGTGGGGGAGTATTTATTTGGGGGGGGTATTTATTTGGGGGGGTATTTATTGGGGGGGGGTTGTGTATTTATTTGATGCAGGATGTGTTTATTTGGTGGGGGGGTATTTATTTGGGGGGGTTATTTATTTGATGCAGGATGTGTTTAGTTGGGGGGAGTATTTATTTGGGGGGGTATTTATTTGGGGGGGGTTGTGTATTTGATGCAGGATGTGTTTAGTTGGTGGGGGGGTACTTACTTGGACGGGGGGGTATTTATTTGGAGGGGGGGTATTTATTTGATGCAGGATGTGTTTAGTTGGGGGGGGGTATTTATTGGGGGGGGTATTTATTTGGAAAGGGGGTTATTTATTTGCGGGGGGGGTATTTATTTGATGCAGGATGTGTTTAGTTGGAGGAGGGGGATTTATTCAGGGGGGGTATTTATATTTATTTGGGGGGGATTTATTTGGAGGGGGATTTAATTGCGGGGGGTATTTATTTGGAAGGGGGGGTTATTTGGTGGGGGGTATTTATTTGCGGGGGGGGGGGAATTATTTGGAAGGGGGGGATTTAATTGGCAGGGGGGGTATTTATTTGGAGGGGGGATATTTATTTGGAAAAGGGTATTTATTTGGAGGGGGGGTACTTATTTGCCGGGGGGGGTATTTATTTGCTGGGGGGGGGAATTATTTGCCAGAGGGGATGTGGGGGGCAGAGCCTCCCCCCCCTCCCCAAAAAAATATGAATAAAGGGGTTGGAGGGTCGAGTTTTACCTGGTGGGTTTGGGGGTGTCGCTGGATGATACCCCCCCCCGTGTGTCGTGTGTGTCCCCCCCGTGTGTCATGTGTCCCCCCCCCCCCCCCCCGTGTGTCATATGTGTGTCCCCCCCCCGGGATTTACAGCCCTTAATCCGCTTCTCTAATAGCTCTGAAGGGAAAGGGGCTGAGCCCGGCACCATCTGCCGCGGCCCCCCCGGGTCGGGGGCGGGGGGGGAACGATGATGGGGGGGGCGGGGTACGATGACGACGATGATGTGGGGGGGGGGACACACATGGAGCCGCCCTCCCCAGCCTCCCCCCCCCCCCCCGCCCCGGCTGCGAAGGAGGCGGCGCTGGTGTGAAATGGTTTTTATTGGGATGCGTTGCCCGGCGCCATCCGCGGCTACAGCCTGAAACAGAGAGCGGATGGTTGGGGGGGGGGGGGGGGTTCGGGGGGGCCCCCCCCAGCCCCACGGCCCCCCCCCCACGGCCCCCCCAAACTCACGTCACTTCCCGGAACGCCCTTTTCTCCACGTATTTCAAGCGGTATCTCCTCTTGAACCTGGTCAAAGGTGTTGGGAAAGGGGTCAAAAACCTGCCCCACATCTGTGGGGCAGACGGAGGCCCCCCCCCCCCCCCC